>CAWUFW010005161.1:767500-1390241 GCA_963921515.1 Calotriton arnoldi
GAAACACTCCGGACCACTCAAGACCTCCTCTATGAAACCTCTTGTGAAAAGCTACGCAGTGACCCAACTGCTACTTCTCTCGCCAATACCCAATGGTCTATTCTTAGGCGAAGTAACTGAAAGATCTGACTTCAGTCATCCACCAGCCTTCATTGACCCTCGTCTCTACCAACCAAAGCGGATTCTGCCCTGTTCATAGTGATAGAGCGCTGATAGCACTCTATTTTGTATGAGTGCACTATACTCATGGTCTAAACGCACTCTCATGTATTCGTATTGTTTGCAGTGTTTTACGACTATTAAGAAACATTTTTTTGAATAATTTGATGTTGAAAACTAGTGAACGCATTTAAGTAGAACTTTGTATGTATTACGATTCCTTCGTGCATAATGTGCAGGACGATATTATTTCTGTACACCGTAATTGTGGTTAGTTTAAGTTGCCCGAATTATAGGCCCAAAGTCACAAGTTTCGATTCTCCTTGCTCTTGAGAAATAAATAATTAAATGTTGTTGTGTTCGAAATTAGAATGTTGTCATCCTACTGCAGGTGAAAGAAACACATCGTTATTTTCAGAGTTAAGGAGAGACCCGGAATGTCTTTGAAGACGGCTGGGAAGCGAGAAGGGAGGATGCCTTGCGTATCTGGTCTGTCTGGAAGCCAAGGCCACTGGAAAGAAGATATCATTAATTAAATTTGTGCCATGAAAGGAAAAAAGCTACTGCATAGAGGTGCAATGGAAAGTTTTAAGAAGAATGACGTATTGTGGGTTGAATCCCATCTTTTTGTATGATGCGCAGGGACAGCGAAACCAGACTTCTGCTAGCTTTCGGAGGAGAAGGAGCATCTTAGAGCGAGCTCCATAGCCATAAGCTAAAACGACCCATTTGACGTGAGTACTTCTTAGGAAGTCAACACGTGCTGACACCGTTGGGGAATGATAGAAGAGAGGCAGGAAGGGCCCTCATGTAGAGTAGTGTAGGGAAAGATTTTAATTTCTTTCAATGAGTCGAGAACTGAATATCGCATCTATTCTATGTTGCGTTGTGATTTTGGAATTTATAATCATCTGTCTTTTGGGCCGAATTACTTATATTCGTAAACTTGGCTCTGTATTAATTTTTCTGTACCTCTATACTTTGCTATTGAGATGTATTTACATCCAATTGTTTTTGGCCTTATAATAAATATTCAAACTGCACTTTGGAGTTGGTGGTCTTTTCAGGCATGACGACTTTGCTGATATCTGTCTGAGTTGTTTCCTCCCCTCAACCACTTTAGGTAAATAAAAGATCGATCGCTTACGCTATACTTAGTGGGGAACATTAGGTGTGCAATTTAGCGTAATCAAATGGTAGCAGAGGATGGTTTACCTCTAAAGTGGTTTATCTCTAAGGTGAGGGGAATAATCAGGGGTAGGGTTGAAGGTTGAAGAGCCCTGAAGTGGAGCGGAAGACGGCGGAGACCGGCGGACGTTGATGGTGCGGCGGAAACAGTGGTGGTGTGAGTATGAAAGGAATTGTGGTGTTAGATTGCGGTGATGAGTAAGTGGGTGATGTCTTGCGGAGTTGGGATGTATGTTGAGTGAATGTGGTTTTTGGTTTACTGGTCCGGACACGTGCGGAACAGGAAGTTTTGGTGAACGGACTCAAGAGAAGTCCAAGATCCCGGGATAGTTTTGTATTGTAATTGTCTGATCAAATGTGGGTGTTGTGAAGCGCTATCGACAATCCACTTGTGTTAGGGAACTTTGTGTGAATGAGGAATAGGTCGCGGTAGAAAGCCTCAGGTACCGGGGGTGGACTATGGCGATTGAGTGACCAACGCAGGTCGGGGGGTCACAACGGCTGAATGTTCTTGTGAGAGTGTTCTATCGATCTTTAGTGACAGACAATTACTTGTTTTATGTGACTGTAAGTGATTGTAATTGTGTACGAACAGTTACTTGGTTTAATAACTTTTGGATATACAGTTACTTGTGGTACGAATGTGTGTAAGCGAGTTTGCTGTGAAATTGTAAAGGCGGCTGAGCCGCTGCCAGGAGTGAGAAGTGACGTCAGGGTGCGCAGCGCTGCGATAGGTTGGTTGGTGTAACGCCGCGCTGGGATTGGTGGAAGTTCGTTTGCAGTGGAATAGCGTATTTTGGGCTTGCAATTGATCGATTCTACAATGAGATGCTTTAGGGTATTGCGAGATTTGTGTAGAGGCGACACAAGGGTAGTGACTCGGGTAGGAGAATAAGCTCCGCCAGAAGACACACCGGCACATTACATGGCAACGAATGTAGGACTGCATACTATAGTGTGGCTTCAGAATTGGCATAAACTTACAGAGAAAGAGGGTGAATTGGCTTTCCCTCGTTATGGGTCTTTTCGTATGGAAGTGCTGACCCAGCTGAGGGGGGTGATGAATGCACTGAAACCTCCCCCTAGACCCACACAATTTGAGGCATTAGATGCATGGATGTGAGCTGCTCTAGCAAAAAGGAGAGAGGCTTCACAAGGAAGAATGAGGAAAGCAATGAAGGCATATCATAATGCTAGATGGGATGCCCAGTTGAAAAGATGGAGAGTAGACACCATAGAGGGAGAACGTTTGTACCCATTTCTTACGGTAGAAGAGGGGCTGAAGGGAAAAAGACGACAGAGGAGGACAGTGATACAGATGACAGCTTCCTCGATAGATTGCTAGCGGACCGTCCTCCACCGTGCGACTCTAGATCAGAGACAGAGAGGTTGCGCCCATCAGAAGAGCTTTTAGGTGTGGGACAACTGGGTTCAGAGGAACAATTGGCAGGAGTAAGAGGCAAGATTACAATGGTACACATTCCGGGAGGGTCTGGAGGAATGAGGTATCCAAACCCTGAGCCAGTACAACCTACAGGAAACATGCAGTTACCAGATGCTTTGTCGGTACCAGTCACAATAGGGCCAGTGATTCCAATATATAATCCTAGAGAAAGAACCGATGACAGTCAGCAGCAAATAAGTGAAGGGGAAGAGACGATGTCTGGATCGAGCCTTGCAATGAGTGGGACTGGGTTAAGTCGGATACCAGTGGAATCTAGTACTCCACTGCCAGCTACAGCTGATCCATCAAGAATGGATAGTGGGTCAGAACGAAGACGGACAGGAGCTCTAGCGAATTCTAGGTCTGACCTTCGAATGTGGGTTCAACCAGTGAGAGAGTCAATGATGCCAAGGGAAGAGACAAGCAAGAGGCAAGAAGCGCCTCGAGTACTGTTTGAGCCACAGGTTATTTGTGCAGGTGACCATTGGAGAAGTCGAAGCTTGGAAAGAGATAGACGCCCAGCTTCGAAGATATAAGAGGGTGCCGTTCCTAAGAGAACCCAAAGCTGTTAAAGGGAAGATACAAGAAACGAGGAAATTCAGAAAGTGTTAAAAAGTGCAATAAAAGCGCCAATGCTAGATGTGGTACGATTAAAGGCAGAACTAGACGAGGTGATTGAAGGTAATCTACCTCTGAACAGAATTGATACGTATGATTCGAGCGAACTACTGTTCGTAGCAAAGGACATGACAAGAAAGGCCAAACGAGCTTATGATGCATTGTTGCTTTTGGCACAAAGGTATGAGGTTGATTTGTCAAAGACCAAGATGATACAGGGTTCTAGCAGATTAAATTACACAGATAAGGATTTGGAAGAGAAGCGAACGATTGGATTAAAAGCACAAATTAGAGAATTAGTGATAGGGATGCGGACATGGAAAGAATTAGACAGATGGAAAGAAAGATGGGCCAAAAAGAAAAGCTTCAAGACTGGAATAGGAAATACTCCGCCTCCGGGTGGAGGAACGGGAACTGCAGGAAATTCCCCCTCAGGGAGGTACAGAATGGAGGGTATGTACATGTGCCATGGAGCAGGGGTGATTTAGCAGCATTTACGAATGATTTTCCTCGGCTGATGGAAAAACCTGCTGAGTGGTACAAGCAAATAGATCGGTTTGTAAAGATTTCGAAAGTATTGTGGATTGATTTAAACACCTTGTTTGATATAGTAGTGCCAGCGGATTTGTGGGCGGCATGTAAGATTGCCATTGAGTGGCCTACTGCAGAGCCACCTAGAGATTCAGTGACTCATGGTCCTTCACCTGATGTAATGAGAAAATACGAGCAAGTGATTACATGGTTGCAATCGAAGGTAGCTCCTCAGATTGTTGATTGGTTGAAGATTGATCGCACCACTCAAGACTCTAAGGAATCAGTACATGATTATTACGAAAGATTGTTGTTAGCTTTTAAGCAGCATAGTGGATTGGATACAATTGAACAGAAAGATATGGGACAATTTGTCTCGAAGTTTGTGTTGGGACTGAAATCTGATATTAGTTTGATGATACAGCAGCACTTGATATGTTGGCAGAATAAGTCGGTGGACGAGATTCTGCGCTATGCTAAATATTGCAGTGATCAAGTGGAGTCGACACAGAAGAAATTGAAGGACAAGTTGATGTTGGTGCAGTTGAGAAACGCCGATATGACGCAAGGGATTGGAGGAGCGATAGGTAGAGGTAGAGGAGGTGGAAGAGGAATGGGACAACAGATGGTGACCCAACCTGGTCAGGGTAGAGGAAGAGGAATGGATCCAGGTGCAAGTGAATGGGTGGCCCAACAGAAAAGGGTCACTGCCTGCCATTATTGTCACAAAATCAGGCATTGGAAGCGCGAGTGTAGATCGAATCCAGCAAATCAGATACAGATGGAAGGAGAGGGACAGCTGTCCGAGACTGTCAATACTGTGACAAGATCCAGGTCTATGTATGGAGGAGGATATGAGCCGCAAGTGCAAGTACCTCAACCTCCTAGGATACCCATGCATAATCAGTTATACCATCAGATGCCTTATTTTGAAATACAAGATAGATTTGATCAAAATCAAGATTTACACGAGTGTCAGAGGGGGGTGCACAAGGAATGCACCTTAGATGCGATCCTAGAAGTAGATCAGAGTGGGCCGTTTGTAGATGCAGATGTGAATGGATATCCTGTTACCTTCTTATTAGACACTGGAGCTGCTCGCTCCACAGTGAGAACCGAAGTAGTCCCAAATTTAACTCTTTCGGGACAATCGATTCAAGTAGTGGGGGTTAGTAATCAGAAAATGACCAATCCATTGACAAACGAATTACCCGTGAGAATAGGACCATTTCGGGATAAACACCAATTTGTAGTGTGCAATTCAAGTCCGGTCTGTCTTTTGGGACGAGACCTTCTGTGCAAGCTCAATTGTACTATATCGTGCACTCCGAGAGGTGTGGAATTGCAAACATATGATGACGATGCTGATTTTAAAATGGCTAACATGAGTCTGTGTGCAGAAATGTTTGTGGTGCTCACAATAGCAGAATTGCCACATGACTTGAGAGACTCAGTTGATCCGAAAGTATGGGATTTTACGGGCGAGGATGTAGGTCTGATGAGAGGGGTTGAGCCAGTTAAGATACAGGTCAAACCCAATGCTGAATTCCCACGAATGCCACAATATAAATTGACTCCAGAAACTGTGGCCGGAATAAGACCTGTGATTGAGACTATGATTGCCCTAGGTATTCTTAAGGAGATAAGAGGAAGTCCCTGCAACTCACCTATCATGGGACTGCAGAAGCCAAGTGGCAAGTACAGAATAGTGCAGGATCTGCGTCGGGTTAATGAAATTGTGATCCCATGTTGTCCTGTGGTACCGAATCCAGCTATTATTCTATTCCAGATACCATGCAAAGCAGAATGGTTTACAGTGATAGATTTGTGTCATGCATTTCTCTCCATACCATTGCATGAAGAAAGTCAGTTTTTATTTGCGTTTAGGATGGACGATCGTGTGTTAACATGGGAAAGAATTCCTCAGGGGTATACAGAAAGCCCCTCCATTTTTAGTCAAAGTCTGAAAAAGAATCTTGAAGGACTGGTGATGCCCCAAGACTCAGTCTTAGTGCAATATATAGACGACCTTTTGGTCACCTCAGAGACAGAGGATGCTTGCAGGATTGACACTGTGGCGTTGCTGAATCATTTGGCAGAGAATGGACACAAAGTGTCTCCAAACAAACTGCAGTATTGTTTGTCTGAAGTTCAGTACCTACGTCACCGGATTGAGAAAGGAAAACGAAGGGTGTCACCAGATCGCATAGAGACGATTCTGCAAATGGGAACTCCGAAAACACAAAAAGAAGTCCGCGTGTTTTTGGGAATGGTCGGCTATTGTCGACAGTGGATCCCAAACTTTTCCTTGCAAGCAAAGCCTCTGTTGAAATTGACTCGAAAGGATGTTAGTGATCCGGTACCATGGGATGACGAGTGCTTGAAAGCCTTCCGTGAGCTGAAGGAAAGTATCTGTCGTGCTCCAGCTCTCGGAATGCCGGATTATAACAAAGCGTTTTCGCTCTTTTGCTGTGAAAAGGAGGGATTTGCGTTAGCAGTCCTTGTACAGACACATGGGGGTGCCCGTAGACCAGTAGCTTACTTCTCAGCTACATTAGATCCTGTAGCTTCTGCGTTGCCCGGATGTCTGAAATCCGTTGCTGCAACCGGTGTCAGCATTGAAAGATGTGAAAGCATAGTGATGGGTTATCCGCTCATTGTTTACGTGCCACATTCAGTAGAATTATTGATGACGAGAACGAAAACACAGTATCTGACCAACAACCAGACTTACCAAGTATGAGCAGGTTATCTTGGCCGCTGAAAATGTTACCCTGAGACGTTGTACCACTCTAAACCCTGCTACATTGTTACCTGTTCCGGCAGAGGAAGAAGATGAGGATTGTGAAGAGCATGACTGCCTAGATGTTACTGACCTATCTACCAAACCCAGACCTGACATTGTCGATGAACCTTTGCCCCAATCTGATTTGATCCTTTTTGTTGATGGTTCATGCTTAAGAGACAATGAAGGGTATTTGAGAGCAGCGTTTGCTGTGTGCACCATCATGGGAGTAGTGGAAGCTGCCTGTTTAAATAGAGTATTCTCTGCTCAGGTGGCCGAAATTGTCGCTTTGACACGTGCCTGTATCATTGCAGCTGATATTCGAGTGACTGTGTATACTGACAGTCAATACGGATTTGGTGTAGTTCATGACTTTGGGCAGATATGGTCACAGAGGGGGTTTCTAACGTCCTCAGGGTCACCTATACGTAACGGCGAGTATGTGCGCCAACTATTGGAAGCTTTGCAGAAGCCCAAAGAGATAGCAGTTGTGAAATGTGCAGCTCATGGAAAGGGAGAAGACTTTGTCACTAAGGGCAACAATTATGCAGATGAAGTAGCACGATTTTGCGCTGAACATGCTTGTATTTTCAATGGAGAATATATAGGCGAGAGCACAGAAGAGACCGAGCTCAGTATGATAATAGCTATAGCCGATACTTGGGATGAGGTGAAGCGGTTGCAGGATGAAGTCCCAGAAGAGGAAGCTGCTTCATGGGTCAGAGCAGGTTGCACAAAAAGAGACGATGCCATTTGGGTGTCCACAGATGAGAGAGCAGTATTACAAAATTGTCTGCTGAGCCCAATGGCAAGGCAAATCCACGGAGCAGTTCATCTGGGAAGAGATGCTATGGTGCGAGTGTTTAGGCAGACGTGGTTTAAGCCATGCTTTCGTGTGTGGGCTGAAACGGTATGCCACAGGTGTGTTACTTGTCAACAAATGAATGTTGGAAAGAAAACTGTGGTTGCATTGAGTCACATTGGAAGATCTGGAGGTCCCTTCAATAGGATACAATTGGACTTTATTGAAATGCCGAGGTGCAATAGGTTGAGATATGTTTTGGTGGTGGTGTGTATCTTTTCGCGTTGGGTGGAAGCATATCCAACTAGACGATGTGACAGTCTCACAGTAGCCAAGTTGTTGTTAAGAGAATTGATCCCGAGATATGGATTTCCTACATCAGTGGAGACAGATAGAGGAACTCATTTCCACAGTGAAATCATGAAATTGTTGTGCTCTGCTTTGAACATTGATCAGAGACTGCATTGTAGCTACAGGCCTGAGGCTTCAGGTCTTGTAGAGCAGGTTAATGGCACCATCAAGTCAAGAGTGGCAAAGGTGTGTTAGTCAACTTCATTGAAATGGCCAGATGCGCTGCCTCTGGTGCTCATGAGTCTGCGTAGCACCCCTGATAGGAGAACAGGGCTTTCTCCCCACGAAATTTTGACCGGAAGAGCTATGCGTTTGCCTATGGTGCCAGCTACAGCATTGATAAACATCACTGATGATTTAGTGTTGGATTATTGTAAGGGACTGGCTGATGTGGTTACTTCTGTATCCCACCAGGTCGAGGCTGCAACTGCATCCATCTCAAGAGACCTGCTGCATGATCTTAATCCAGGTGATTGGGTACTAGTTCGCAAGCACGTGAGGAAGAGTTGTCTTGATGCTCGCTGGCGAGGACCATATCAGGTGATATTGGTCACAAGTACCGCTGTGAAGTGTGGAGCATTGCCGAACTGGATACACGCTTCCCACACTCGCCGAGTTCAAGCGCCTGCGGAGGAAGAGAGTCCCCTGGTTCCGAGAAGCGTGTGTGGACCTGCCACAGACAACGACGAAGGCACAGGCTCAGCTGTAAGAGTTTCGGATGAAACGGAACGCAGAGACGAGAGCTGAGTGCTCCTGAATTGAGCCCAGATCCTGAAATAGATGATATTGCAGAAGTGAACTGTGCACCAGATCAAGGCGAGCGGTCTATTGCAGAAGGATCAGATCAAGAGGAAGAGAGGAGAGCAGATGCCAGAGCGGAAAAGTGGCCAGCAGGAAAAGAAAGGCTGAATATAAGGCTTGCATCCGAGAAAAATCTCGCTCCGATTCCTGAAACATCTGAATCAGATCAAAGTGACGCTGAAGAAAGACCGGATGGTCTGAGACGCTCCAGTAGAGAAAGAATAGCGTCTCGAAGATACGCATCTCCTGAGTGGACGTACCTGGCTGCAGATGCAGAGCCCAGCGAAGTCCGGGAGGTTGGGAGCTGGTACAGTGAGCTACGGAGGGGACACCCTCTCGATTGAAATACAGTTGCTGGTCCCAGGCGTAGAAGCATTTGGAAAGCTAACTCTGCAAGTTCCAAATCCTCCAAAGCTGAGTGGATTGCGTTTCCTGATCCTCAATCAGGTTATCTTCCCTTCATTTGGCCGACAGCTCACCGCGCAAGAATTAGGAGAAATTCGTGCGGAGATTTTGCAATTTGTCCTCGAAATACTTGGATCAAATATCATTAACGATGAAGCTTGAATTATAACCAAAGAAAGCATTAGGCCTTAGAAAGAAGATAACTTAGACCCCAGTTTAAGAAGATTTAAAATTAGGAACTTTCTAGTAGATGATGGAGTGAGGAATAGGGCTGACTACATCTCTTCAATAGGTTTAGTATCAATCGAATGAACTTTGATATTAATTGCATGGGAGGAGAGACGTGAGAAAGACATTGTTAAAACAAAGAAAACAGAAAGAGACTGTGTTTTCCCTTTTGTGCTTCGGAACGGATCAGTAGAAACCATGGTGTCCGAAAACTCAACACGCAAACAGAAGTGCATCATTGGCACCCTCATTGTAGTGGTGCTTATTGTTATAACTGTGGTGATTGTTGTATCTCTAGTTGGATCTCAGGATGTCGGACAGAATAGGGTACAGGCAACACTCACTACACCAATCTCTGAGATAGATGATGATGCATCCGCAAGGGATCTAGAAATGATTAAGGAAACCAGTCGTAAATTACATGTTGATTTGTCAAAGGGTGATTTCACTTTGAATGCGTATGCTCGATTATTGTATGAGTATGTGGATACCATGGAAGCGAAGGATTGCTATGTGTGTATGCAATTACCAGCCTCAGTAGAAGAAGGCATTCAATACCATCATTTGCCTTTGACCTATGGCATTACATGTAGTGTGTTGTTGAGCATGTTTTATAGCATTGTACACTTCGAGTACTATTTCTCAAATTATGATGTGGTACTCTTGGAAGTCCCAGTTCTTAAATACATGAATAAATATGATTATTATAAGGAAGTAGAGCGAATGTCAAAGTATTTCGTGCCTACCATTACTTTAGATACGTCCTATGCCCATAGACACAATTTAACCTGTATGTTAACTGACATTGAAAAGAAATTTATAGATCAGATAGAAGATCGGCATAGACAGACTCTATTTAGACCAGATCCAAAGCACAAGGTTACCCCATGGACTAAAGAAGAATTAGATCATAAAGCAAAGGGGAGTTTTGGACCCATAGCATTAGATTTCCAGCAGAAGGGGAAGTTGTGTATTAGACACCCGACCACATACGACGATAAGATATTTGTGGGTGAAAGTGATTGTGAGCACGTCTTCTTGATCGAAGAATCAATTAGAAAAGCAATATTGGACAAAATAACAATAGTGCCCAATGTGTATTTTGTGTGTGGAAAGAATTCCTATGTGAAGTTGCCCAAAAATTGGTATGGCACTTGTTATTTGGCTGTGGTATTTCCCAAGATTTTTCATGTGAATGATTTATGGCCCCTAGAAGGAAAAAGACCTCACAGAGGAAAACGTGGCGTGAGTGCAGGAGAAGTGATTGGAGACATATTTGGGGCTATGATACCGAGTATGGGTGTGATTCTGAATGATTTGAAAATCAGAAAGCTGGCAACATTAGTAGATAAGCTCTCAATAAATACAGCTCAGATTTTATTACTTGTAGATGGGGAGATGGTTTCGATAAGGGCTATGGTTTTGCAAAACCGTCTTGCCCTAAATGTGCTGCTAGCAAAAGCCGGAGGAGTCTGCAAATTATTGAAAGTTCAACAGTGCTGTACTTATATTCCTGACAACAGTCGGGATATAAGGAAATATATCAACAATATTTCAGATATACACCAAGAGCTACGTGAGATGGCTGCTGAAGGACTCTGGGAACAAGTGGGGAAAGGATTTGGCAAGATAGGCAGTTGGTTTGGAAGTTTGGGACAAGGAATAATGGGATATATCTTGAAGCCTATTATAATAGCTGTCATTTGTATAATTGTTCTACTGGGAGCCATCAAGGCTTACAAATGGCAAAGGGCACGACATCAGGAGACTGTTTCGAGAAGGCGAGAGCTTCAACTTGAACGACTGCAGGACAGTCATTACCAGCACCTTAAGGGGTTAGAACGATTCAGACAGGGACGGCAAGCTACAGCTTCTGTTTAGGTCGGTCTCTTCTACAAGGAGAAAAACTACAGAAGAATAGAAAGTTGGTGTTATGACACTAGTCATAAGAGGGGGAACTGATAGAGCGCTGATAGCACTCTATTTTGTATGAGTGCACTATACTCATGGTTTAAACGCACTCTCATGTATTCGTATTGTTTGCAGTGATTTACGACTATTACGAAACATTTATTTGAATCATTTGATGTTGAAACTAGTGAACGCATTTAAGTCGAACTTTGTATGTATTACGATTCCTTCATGCATAATGTGCAGGACGATATTATTTCTATACACCGTAATTGTGGTTAGTTTAAGTTGCCTGAATTATAGGCCCAAAGTCACAAGTTTCGATTCTCCTTGCTCTTGAGAAATAAATAATTAAATGTTGTTGTGTTCGAAATTAGAATGTTCTCATCCTACTGCAGGTGAAAGAAACACATCGTTATTTTCAGAGTTAAGGAGAGACCCGGAATGTCTTTGAAGATGGCTGGGAAGCGAGAAAGGGAGGATGCCTTGAGTATCTGGTCTGTCTGAAAGCCAAGGCCACTGGAAAGAAGATATCATTAATTAAATTTGTGCCATGAAAGGAAAAAAGCTACTCCATAGAGGTGCAATGGAAAGTTTTAAGAAGAATGACGTATTGTGGGTTGAATCCCATCTTTTGTATGATGCGCAGGGACAGCGAAACCAGACTTCTGCTAGCTTTCGGATGAGAAGGAGCATCTTAGAGCGAGCTCCATAGCCATAAGCTAAAACGACCCATTTGACGTGAGTACTTCTTAGGAAGTCAACACGTGCTGACACCGTTGGGGAATGATAGAAGAGAGACAGGAAGGGCCCTCATGTAGAGTAGTGTAGGGAAAGATTTTAATTTCTTTCAATGAGTCGAGAACTGAATATCGCATCTATTCTATGTTGCGTTGTGATTTTGGAATTTATAATCATCTGTCTTTTGGGCCGAATTACTTATATTCGTAAACTTGGCTCTGTATTAATTTTTCTGTACCTCTATACTTTGCTATTGAGATGTATTTACATCCAATTGTTTTTGGCCTTATAATAAATATTCAAACTGCACTTTGGAGTTGGTGGTCTTTTCAGGCATGACGACTTTGCTGATATCTGTCTGAGTTGTTTCCTCCCCTCAACCACTTTAGGTAAATAAAAGATCGATCGCTTACGCTATACTTAGTAGGGAACATTAGGTGTGCAATTTAGCGTAATCAAATGGTAGCAGAGGATGGTTTACCTCTAAAGTGGTTTATCTCTAAGGTGAGGGGAATAATCAGGGGTAGGGTTGAAGGTTGAAGAGCCCTGAAGTGGAGCGGAAGACGGCGGAGACCGGCGGACGTTGATGGTGCGGCGGAAACAGTGGTGGTGTGAGTATGAAAGGAATTGTGGTGTTAGATTGCAGTGATGAGTAAGTGGGTGATGTCTTGCGGAGTTGGGATGTATGTTGAGTGAATGTGGTTTTTGGTTTACTGGTCCGGACACGTGCGGAACAGGAAGTTTTGGTGAACGGACTCAAGAGAAGTCCAAGATCCCGGGATAGTTTTGTATTGTAATTGTCTGATCAAATGTGGGTGTTGTGAAGCGCTATCGACAATCCACTTGTGTTAGGGAACTTTGTGTGAATGAGGAATAGGTCGCGGTAGAAAGCCTCAGGTACCGGGGGTGGACTATGGCGATTGAGTGACCAACGCAGGTCGGGGGGTCACAACGGCTGAATGTTCTTGTGAGAGTGTTCTATCGATCTTTAGTGACAGACAATTACTTGTTTTATGTGACTGTAAGTGATTGTAATTGTGTACGAACAGTTACTTGGTTTAATAACTTTTGGATATACAGTTACTTGTGGTACGAATGTGTGTAAGCGAGTTTGCTGTGAAATTGTAAAGGCGGCTGAGCCGCTGCCAGGAGTGAGAAGTGACGTCAGGGTGCGCAGCGCTGCGATAGGTTGGTTGGTGTAACGCCGCGCTGGGATTGGTGGAAGTTCGTTTGCAGTGGAATAGCGTATTTTGGGCTTGCAATTGATCGATTCTACAATGAGATGCTTTAGGGTATTGCGAGATTTGTGTAGAGGCGACACAGGGGTAGTGACTCGGGTAGGAGAATAAGCTCCGCCAGAAGACACACCGGCACATTACATGGCAACGAATGTAGGACTGCATACTATAGTGTGGCTTCAGAATTGGCATAAACTTACAGAGAAAGAGGGTGAATTGGCTTTCCCTCGTTATGGGTCTTTTCGTATGGAAGTGCTGACCCAGCTGAGGGGGGTGATGAATGCACTGAAACCTCCCCCTAGACCCACACAATTTGAGGCATTAGATGCATGGATGTGAGCTGCTCTAGCAAAAAGGAGAGAGGCTTCACAAGGAAGAATGAGGAAAGCAATGAAGGCATATCATGATGCTAGATGGGATGCCCAGTTGAAAAGATGGAGAGTAGACACCATAGAGGGAGAACGTTTGTACCCATTTCTTACGGTAGAAGAGGGGGCTGAAGGGAAAAAGACGACAGAGGAGGACAGTGATACAGATGACAGCTTCCTCGATAGATTGCTAGCGGACCGTCCTCCACCGTGCGACTCTAGATCAGAGACAGAGAGGTTGCGCCCATCAGAAGAGCTTTTAGGTGTGGGACAACTGGGTTCAGAGGAACAATTGGCAGGAGTAAGAGGCAAGATTACAATGGTACACATTCCGGGAGGGTCTGGAGGAATGAGGTATCCAAACCCTGAGCCAGTACAACCTACAGGAAACATGCAGTTACCAGATGCTTTGTCGGTACCAGTCACAATAGGGCCAGTGATTCCAATATATAATCCTAGAGAAAGAACCGATGACAGTCAGCAGCAAATAAGTGAAGGGGAAGAGACGATGTCTGGATCGGAGCCTTGCAATGAGTGGGACTGGGTTAAGTCGGATACCAGTGGAATCTAGTACTCCACTGCCAGCTACAGCTGATCCATCAAGAATGGATAGTGGGTCAGAACGAAGACGGACAGGAGCTCTAGCGAATTCTAGGTCTGACCTTCGAATGTGGGTTCAACCAGTGAGAGAGTCAATGATGCCAAGGGAAGAGACAAGCAAGAGGCAAGAAGCGCCTAGAGTACTGTTTGAGCCACAGGTTATTTGTGCAGGTGACCATTGGAGAAGTCGAAGCTTGGAAAGAGATAGACGCCCAGCTTCGAAGATATAAGAGGGTGCCGTTCCTAAGAGAACCCAAAGCTGTTAAAGGGAAGATACAAGAAACGAGGAAATTCAGAAAGTGTTAAAAAGTGCAATAAAAGCGCCAATGCTAGATGTGGTACGATTAAAGGCAGAACTAGACGAGGTGATTGAAGGTAATCTACCTCTGAACAGAATTGATACGTATGATTCGAGCGAACTACTGTTCGTAGCAAAGGACATGACAAGAAAGGCCAAACGAGCTTATGATGCATTGTTGCTTTTGGCACAAAGGTATGAGGTTGATTTGTCAAAGACCAAGATGATACAGGGTTCTAGCAGATTAAATTACACAGATAAGGATTTGGAAGAGAAGCGAACGATTGGATTAAAAGCACAAATTAGAGAATTAGTGATAGGGATGCGGACATGGAAAGAATTAGACAGATGGAAAGAAAGATGGGCCAAAAAGAAAAGCTTCAAGACTGGAATAGGAAATACTCCGCCTCCGGGTGGAGGAACGGGAACTGCAGGAAATTCCCCCTCAGGGAGGTACAGAATGGAGGGTATGTACATGTGCCATGGAGCAGGGGTGATTTAGCAGCATTTACGAATGATTTTCCTCGGCTGATGGAAAAACCTGCTGAGTGGTACAAGCAAATAGATCGGTTTGTAAAGATTTCGAAAGTATTGTGGATTGATTTAAACACCTTGTTTGATATAGTAGTGCCAGCGGATTTGTGGGCGGCATGTAAGATTGCCATTGAGTGGCCTACTGCAGAGCCACCTAGAGATTCAGTGACTCATGGTCCTTCACCTGATGTAATGAGAAAATACGAGCAAGTGATTACATGGTTGCAATCGAAGGTAGCTCCTCAGATTGTTGATTGGTTGAAGATTGATCGCACCACTCAAGACTCTAAGGAATCAGTACATGATTATTACGAAAGATTGTTGTTAGCTTTTAAGCAGCATAGTGGATTGGATACAATTGAACAGAAAGATATGGGACAATTTGTCTCGAAGTTTGTGTTGGGACTGAAATCTGATATTAGTTTGATGATACAGCAGCACTTGATATGTTGGCAGAATAAGTCGGTGGACGAGATTCTGCGCTATGCTAAATATTGCAGTGATCAAGTGGAGTCGACACAGAAGAAATTGAAGGACAAGTTGATGTTGGTGCAGTTGAGAAACGCCGATATGACGCAAGGGATTGGAGGAGCGATAGGTAGAGGTAGAGGAGGTGGAAGAGGAATGGGACAACAGATGGTGACCCAACCTGGTCAGGGTAGAGGAAGAGGAATGGATCCAGGTGCAAGTGAATGGGTGGCCCAACAGAAAAGGGTCACTGCCTGCCATTATTGTCACAAAATCAGGCATTGGAAGCGCGAGTGTAGATCGAATCCAGCAAATCAGATACAGATGGAAGGAGAGGGACAGCTGTCCGAGACTGTCAATACTGTGACAAGATCCAGGTCTATGTATGGAGGAGGATATGAGCCGCAAGTGCAAGTACCTCAACCTCCTAGGATACCCATGCATAATCAGTTATACCATCAGATGCCTTATTTTGAAATACAAGATAGATTTGATCAAAATCAAGATTTACACGAGTGTCAGAGGGGGGTGCACGAGGAATGCACCTTAGATGCGATCCTAGAAGTAGATCAGAGTGGGCCGTTTGTAGATGCAGATGTGAATGGATATCCTGTTACCTTCTTATTAGACACTGGAGCTGCTCGCTCCACAGTGAGAACCGAAGTAGTCCCAAATTTAACTCTTTCGGGACAATCGATTCAAGTAGTGGGGGTTAGTAATCAGAAAATGACCAATCCATTGACAAACGAATTACCCGTGAGAATAGGACCATTTCGGGATAAACACCAATTTGTAGTGTGCAATTCAAGTCCGGTCTGTCTTTTGGGACGAGATCTTCTGTGCAAGCTCAATTGTACTATATCGTGCACTCCGAGAGGTGTGGAATTGCAAACCTATGATGATGATGCTGATTTTAAAATGGCTAACATGAGTCTGTGTGCAGAAATGTTTGTGGTGCTCACAATAGCAGAATTGCCACATGACTTGAGAGACTCAGTTGATCCGAAAGTGTGGGATTTTACGGGCGAGGATGTAGGTCTGATGAGAGGGGTTGAGCCAGTTAAGATACAGGTCAAACCCAATGCTGAATTCCCACGAATGCCACAATATAAATTGACTCCAGAAACTGTGGCCGGAATAAGACCTGTGATTGAGACTATGATTGCCCTAGGTATTCTTAAGGAGATAAGAGGAAGTCCCTGCAACTCACCTATCATGGGACTGCAGAAGCCAAGTGGCAAGTACAGAATAGTGCAGGATCTGCGTCGTTAATGAAATTGTGATCCCATGTTGTCCTGTGGTACCGAATCCAGCTATTATTCTATTCCAGATACCATGCAAAGCAGAATGGTTTACAGTGATAGATTTGTGTCATGCATTTCTCTCCATACCATTGCATGAAGAAAGTCAGTTTTTATTTGCGTTTAGGATGGACGATCGTGTGTTAACATGGGAAAGAATTCCTCAGGGGTATACAGAAAGCCCCTCCATTTTTAGTCAAAGTCTGAAAAAGAATCTTGAAGGACTGGTGATGCCCCAAGACTCAGTCTTAGTGCAATATATAGACGACCTTTTGGTCGCCTCAGAGACAGAGGATGCTTGCAGGATTGACACTGTGGCGTTGCTGAATCATTTGGCAGAGAATGGACACAAAGTGTCTCCAAACAAACTGCAGTATTGTTTGTCTGAAGTTCAGTATCTACGTCACCGGATTGAGAAAGGAAAACGAAGGGTGTCACCAGATCGCATAGAGACGATTCTGCAAATGGGAACTCCGAAAACACAAAAAGAAGTCCGCGTGTTTTTGGGAATGGTCGGCTATTGTCGACAGTGGATCCCAAACTTTTCCTTGCAAGCAAAGCCTCTGTTGAAATTGACTCGAAAGGATGTTAGTGATCCGGTACCATGGGATGACGAGTGCTTGAAAGCCTTCCGTGAGCTGAAGGAAAGTATCTGTCGTGCTCCAGCTCTCGGAATGCCGGATTATAACAAAGCGTTTTCGCTCTTTTGCTGTGAAAAGGAGGGATTTGCGTTAGCAGTCCATGTACAGACACATGGGGGTGCCCGTAGACCAGTAGCTTACTTCTCAGCTACATTAGATCCTGTAGCTTCTGCGTTGCCCGGATGTCTGAAATCCGTTGCTGCAACCGGTGTCAGCATTGAAAGATGTGAAAGCATAGTGATGGGTTATCCGCTCATTGTTTACGTGCCACATTCAGTAGAATTATTGATGACGAGAACAAAAACACAGTATCTGACCAACAACCCGCTTACCAAGTATGAGCAGGTTATCTTGGCCGCTGAAAATGTTACCCTGAAACGTTGTACCACTCTAAACCCTGCTACATTGTTACCTGTTCTGGCAGAGGAAGAAGATGAGGATTGTGAAGAGCATGACTGCCTAGATGTTACTGACCTATCTACCAAACCCAGACCTGACATTGTCGATGAACCTTTGCCCCAATCTGATTTGATCCTTTTTGTTGATGGTTCATGCTTAAGAGACAATGAAGGGTATTTGAGAGCATCGTTTGCTGTGTGCACCATCATGGGAGTAGTGGAAGCTGCCTGTTTAAATAGAGTATTCTCTGCTCAGGTGGCCGAAATTGTCGCTTTGACACGTGCCTGTATCATTGCAGCTGATATTCGAGTGACTGTGTATACTGACAGTCAATACGGATTTGGTGTAGTTCATGACTTTGGGCAGATATGGTCACAGAGGGGGTTTCTAACGTCCTCAGGGTCACCTATACGTAACGGCGAGTATGTGCGCCAACTATTGGAAGCTTTGCAGAAGCCCAAAGAGATAGCAGTTGTGAAATGTGCAGCTCATGGAAAGGGAGAAGACTTTGTCACTAAGGGCAACAATTATGCAGATGAAGTAGCACGATTTTGCGCTGAACATGCTTGTATTTTTAATGGAGAATATATAGGCGAGAGCACAGAAGAGACCGAGCTCAGTATGATAATAGCTATAGCCGATACTTGGGATGAGGTGAAGCGGTTGCAGGATGAAGTCCCAGAAGAGGAAGCTGCTTCATGGGTCAGAGCAGGTTGCATAAAAAGAGACGATGCCATTTGGGTGTCCACAGATGAGAGAGCAGTATTACAAAATTGTCTGCTGAGCCCAATGGCAAGGCAAATCCACGGAGCAGTTCATCTGGGAAGAGATGCTATGGTGTGAGTGTTTAGGCAGACGTGGTTTAAGCCATGCTTTCGTGTGTGGGCTGAAACGGTATGCCACAGGTGTGTTACTTGTCAACAAATGAATGTTGGAAAGAAAACTGTGGTTGCATTGAGTCACATTGGAAGATCTGGAGGTCTCTTCAATAGGATACAATTGGACTTTATTGAAATGCCGAGGTGCAATAGGTTGAGATATGTTTTGGTGGTGGTGTGTATCTTTTCGCGTTGGGTGGAAGCATATCCAACTAGACGATGTGACAGTCTCACAGTAGCCAAGTTGTTGTTAAGAGAATTGATCCCAAGATATGGATTTCCTACATCAGTGGAGACAGATAGAGGAACTCATTTCCACAGTGAAATCATGAAATTGTTGTGCTCTGCTTTGAACATTGATCAGAGACTGCATTGTAGCTACAGGCCTGAGGCTTCAGGTCTTGTAGAGCAGGTTAATGGCACCATCAAGTCAAGAGTGGCAAAGGTGTGTTAGTCAACTTCATTGAAATGGCCAGATGCGCTGCCTCTGGTGCTCATGAGTCTGCGTAGCACCCCTGATAGGAGAACAGGGCTTTCTCCCCACGAAATTTTGACCGGAAGAGCTATGCGTTTGCCTATGGTGCCAGCTACAGCATTGATAAACATCACTGATGATTTAGTGTTGGATTATTGTAAGGGACTGGCTGATGTGGTTACTTCTGTATCCCACCAGGTCGAGGCTGCAACTACATCCATCTCGAGAGACCTGCTGCATGATCTTAATCCAGGTGATTGGGTACTAGTTCGCAAGCACGTGAGGAAGAGTTGTCTTGATGCTCGCTGGCGAGGACCATATCAGGTGATATTGGTCACAAGTACCGCTGTGAAGTGTGGAGCATTGCCGAACTGGATACACGCTTCCCACACTCGCCGAGTTCAAGCGCCTGCGGAGGAAGAGAGTCCCCTGGTTCCGAGAAGCGTGTGTGGACCTGCCACAGACAACGACGAAGGCACAGGCTCAGCTGTAAGAGTTTCGGATGAAACGGAACGAGAGACGAGAGCTGAGTGCTCCTGAATTGAGCCCAGATCCTGAAATAGATGATATTGCAGAAGTGAACTGTGCACCAGATCAAGGCGAGCGGTCTATTGCAGAAGGATCAGATCAAGAGGAAGAGAGGAGAGCAGATGCCAGAGCGGAAAAGTGGCCAGCAGGAAAAGAAAGGCTGAATATAAGGCTTGCATCCGAGAAAAATCTCGCTCCGATTCCTGAAACATCTGAATCAGATCAAAGTGACGCTGAAGAAAGACCGGATGGTCTGAGACGCTCCAGTAGAGAAAGAATAGCGTCTCGAAGATACGCATCTCCTGAGTGGACGTACCTGGCTGCAGATGCAGAGCCCAGCGAAGTCCGGGAGGTTGGGAGCTGGTACAGTGAGCTACGGAGGGGACACCCTCTCGATTGAAATACAGTTGCTGGTCCCAGGCGTAGAAGCATTTGGAAAGCTAACTCTGCAAGTTCCAAATCCTCCAAAGCTGAGTGGATTGCGTTTCCTGATCCTCAATCAGGTTATCTTCCCTTCATTTGGCCGACAGCTCACCGCGCAAGAATTAGGAGAAATTCGTGCGGAGATTTTGCAATTTGTCCTCGAAATACTTGGATCAAATATCATTAACGATGAAGCTTGAATTATAACCAAAGAAAGCATTAGGCCTTAGAAAGAAGATAACTTAGACCCCAGTTTAAGAAGATTTAAAATTAGGAACTTTCTAGTAGATGATGGAGTGAGGAATAGGGCTGACTACATCTCTTCAATAGGTTTAGTATCAATCGAATGAACTTTGATATTAATTGCATGGGAGGAGAGACGTGAGAAAGACATTGTTAAAACAAAGAAAACAGAAAGAGACTGTGTTTTCCCTTTTGTGCTTCGGAACGGATCAGTAGAAACCATGGTGTCCGAAAACTCAACACGCAAACAGAAGTGCATCATTGGCACCCTCATTGTAGTGGTGCTTATTGTTATAACTGTGGTGATTGTTGTATCTCTAGTTGGATCTCAGGATGTCGGACAGAATAGGGTACAGGCAACACTCACTACACCAATCTCTGAGATAGATGATGATGCATCCGCAAGGGATCTAGAAATGATTAAGGAAACCAGTCGTAAATTACATGTTGATTTGTCAAAGGGTGACTTCACTTTGAATGCGTATGCTCGATTATTGTATGAGTATGTGGATACCATGGAAGCGAAGGATTGCTATGTGTGTATGCAATTACCAGCCTCAGTAGAAGAAGGCATTCAATACCATCATTTGCCTTTGACCTATGGCATTACATGTAGTGTGTTGTTGAGCATGTTTTATAGCATTGCACACTTCGAGTACTATTTCTCAAATTATGATGTGGTACTCTCGGAAGTCCCAGTTCTTAAATACATGAATAAATATGATTATTATAAGGAAGTAGAGCGAATGTCAAAGTATTTCGTGCCTACCATTACTTTAGATACGTCCTATGCCCATAGACACAATTTAACCTGTATGTTAACTGACATTGAAAAGAAATGTATAGATCAGATAGAAGATCGGCATAGACAGACTCTATTTAGACCAGATCCAAAGCACAAGGTTACCCCATGGACTAAAGAAGAATTAGATCATAAAGCAAAGGGGAGTTTTGGACCCATAGCATTAGATTTCCAGCAGAAGGGGAAGTTGTGTATTAGACACCCGACCACATACGACGATAAGATATTTGTGGGTGAAAGTGATTGTGAGCACGTCTTCTTGATCGAAAAATCAATTAGAAAAGCAATATTGGACAAAATAACAATAGTGCCCAATGTGTATTTTGTGTGTGGAAAGAATTCCTATGTGAAGTTGCCCAAAAATTGGTATGGCACTTGTTATTTGGCTGTGGTATTTCCCAAGATTTTTCATGTGAATGATTTATGGCCCCTAGAAGGAAAAAGACCTCACAGAGGAAAACGTGGCGTGAGTGCAGGAGAAGTGATTGGAGACATATTTGGGGCTATGATACCGAGTATGGGTGTGATTCTGAATGATTTGAAAATCAGAAAGCTGGCAACATTAGTAGATAAGCTCTCAATAAATACAGCTCAGATTTTATTACTTGTAGATGGGGAGATGGTTTCGATAAGGGCTATGGTTTTGCAAAACCGTCTTGCCCTAAATGTGCTGCTAGCAAAAGCCGGAGGAGTCTGCAAATTATTGAAAGTTCAACAGTGCTGTACTTATATTCCTGACAACAGTCGGGATATAAGGAAATATATCAACAATATTTCAGATATACACCAAGAGCTACGTGAGATGGCTGCTGAAGGACTCTGGGAACAAGTGGGGAAAGGATTTGGCAAGATAGGCAGTTGGTTTGGAAGTTTGGGACAAGGAATAATGGGATATATCTTGAAGCCTATTATAATAACTGTCATTTGTATAATTGTTCTACTGGGAGCCATCAAGGCTTACAAATGGCAAAGGGCACGACATCAGGAGACTGTTTCGAGAAAGCGAGAGCGTCAACTTGAACGACTGCAGGACAGTCATTACCAGCACCTTAAGGGGTTAGAACGATTCAGACAGGGACGGCAGCTACAGCTTCTGTTTAGGTCGGTCTCTTCTACAAGGAGAAAAACTACAGAAGAATAGAAAGTTGGTGTTATGACACTAGTCATAAGAGGGGGGAACTGATAGAGCGCTAATAGCACTCTATTTTGTATGAGTGCACTATACTCATGGTTTAAACGCACTCTCAGGTATTCGTATTGTTTGCAGTGATTACGACTATTACGAAACATTTATTTGAATCATTTGATGTTGAAACTAGTGAACGCATTTAAGTCGAACTTTGTATGTATTACGATTCCTTCATGCATAATGTGCAGGACGATATTATTTCTATACACCGTAATTGTGGTTAGTTTAAGTTGCCCGAATTATAGGCCCAAAGTCACAAGTTTCGATTCTCCTTGCTCTTGAGAAATAAATAATTAAATGTTGTTGTGTTCGAAATTAGAATGTTCTCATCCTACTGCAGGTGAAAGAAACACATCGTTATTTTCAGAGTTAAGGAGAGACCCGGAATGTCTTTGAAGACGGCTGGGAAGCGAGAAGGGAGGATGCCTTGCGTATCTGGTCTGTCTGGAAGCCAAGGCCACTGGAAAGAAGATATCATTAATTAAATTTGTGCCATGAAAGGAAAAAAGCTACTCCATAGAGGTGCAATGGAAAGTTTTAAGAAAAATGACGTATTGTGGGTTGAATCCCATCTTTTGTATGATGCGCAGGGACAGCGAAACCAGACTTCTGCTAGCTTTCGGATAAGGAGCATCTTAGAGCGAGCTCCATAGCCATAAGCTAAAACGACCCATTTGACGTGAGTACTTCTTAGGAAGTCAACACGTGCTGACACCGTTGGGGAATGATAGAAGAGAGACAGGAAGGGCCCTCATGTAGAGTAGTGTAGGGAAAGATTTTAATTTCTTTTAATGAGTCGAGAACTGAATATCGCATCTATTCTATGTTGCATTGTGATTGTGGAATTTATAATCATCTGTCTTTTGGGCCGAATTACTTATATTCGTAAACTTGGCTCTGTATTAATTTTTCTGTACCTCTATACTTTGCTATTGAGATGTATTTACATCCAATTGTTTTTGGCCTTATAATAAATATTCAAACTGCACTTTGGAGTTGGTGGTCTTTTCAGGCATGACGACTTTGCTGATATCTGTCTGAGTTGTTTCCTCCCCTCAACCACTTTAGGTAAATAAAAGATCGATCGCTTACGCTATACTTAGTGGGGAACATTAGGTGTGCAATTTAGCGTAATCAATAGCATGGAAGCTGCAATGGCACATGGGACGACATAAGACTACAACCGGTTGTAATACGGTTCATCCTCCCACGCTGCCCCCTTCCTCTCTACCAGGTACCTCGACATAGCGCTTTATCTTCAGTGCTCTTCCGACAAGGCGCTATCGTTGTCCTCTTCCTCTGTAATGGGTAACTCAGTCCACACCCTACCCCATCTCCCTCTTCAGCATCAGCTGCTACACTTACACTCATGACACACACAATCCATACAGCATGGAAACCCATCGGATCTTGCTTCCCGTGCCAGAGGCCAATACCTGGAAATGGGTGACCACGGGGTGCTTAGCACCTCAACCTAAACATGTGGAAATCTGTGAAGCTAGCTTGCAAAAACCATCCATGTATCCCCTATCTACATCTACCAAAAGAACTTGACCCCTTCAAACCAGGTACGGAATCTGGGGTAATTATGGACTCCAAACTTTCCCTTGTAGCTTAGGTTAATCGTGATAATAAAGGGTCTTTTACATGACGTAAACCCTGTGTCAAAGTGTTCCTTGCTGCCGCTACCTCGAAGGGAATAAGCAATACCAACCCGGTACTCCTGTATCCAGACTACGCTAACAGTATATGTCTTGGGTTCCTCTCCACCGGATTCGTAAATGACAGAAAATCAAGACTGCACGTGTGAGACCAGGCTTTATTCTATGCATCTGGGCTTCATCTCACCTGCTAGTATCATTACGCTGGCTGCGCGCGTGAGACCACGCTTTACTCTGTGCATCTGGGCTTCCTCTCGCCTGCTTGTATCATTACACTGGCTGCGCGCGTGAGACCACGCTTTACTCTGTGCATCTGGGCTTCATCTCCCCTGCTTGTATCATTACACTGGCTGCAGGTGTGAGACCACGCTTTACTCTGTGCATCTGGGCTTCATCTCGCCTGCTTGTATCATTACACTGGCTGCAGGTGTGAGACCATGCTTTACTCTGTGCATCTGGGCTTCATCTCCCCTGCTTGTATCATTACACTGGCTGCAGGTGTGAGACCACGCTATACTCTGTGCATCTGGGCTTCATCTCACCTGCTTGTATCATTACACTGGCTGCGCGCGTGAGACCACGGTATAGTCTATGCATCTGGACTTCATCTCACCTGCTTGTACCATTACACAGGCTGCGCGCGTGAGACCGCGCTTTACTCTGTGCATCTGGGCTTCATCTCGCCTGCTTGTACCTTTACACCAGCTGCACAGGTGAGACCACGCTTTACTCTATGCATCTGGGCTTCATCTCGCCTGCTTGTATCTTTACACCGGCTGCGCGCGTGAGACCACGCTTTACTCTGTGCATCTGGACTTCATCTTGCCTGCTTCTATCATTACACCGGCTGCACGTGTGAAACCACGCTTTACTCTACGCATCTGGACTTCATCTCACCTGCTTGTATCATTACACTGGCTGCAGGCGTGAGACCACGCTTTACTCTGTGCATCTGGGCTTCATCTCACCTGCTTGTATCATTACACTGGCTGCGCGCGTGAGACCACGCTTTACTCTGTGCATCTGGGCTTCATCTCGCCTGCTTGTACCTTTACACCAGCTGCACAGGTGAGACCACGCTTTACTCTACGCATCTGGGCTTCATCTCGCCTGCTTGTATCTTTACACCGGCTGCGCGCGTGAGACCACGCTTTACTCTGTGCATCTGGACTTCATCTCCCCTGCTTGTACCATTACACCGGCTGCGCGCGTGAGACCACGCTATACTCTGTGCATCTGGGCTTCATCTCACCTGCTTGTACCATTACACCAGCTGCGCGCGTGAGACCACGGTTTACTCTGTGCATCTGGGCTTCATCTCACCTGCTTGTACCATTACACTGGCTGCAAGCGTGAGACCACGCTTTATTCTATGCATCTGGGCTTCATCTCGCCTGCTTGTATCATTACACTGGCTGCGCGCGTGAGACCACGCTTTATTCTATGCATCTGGGCTTCCTCTCACCTGCTTGTACCATTACACTGGCTGCGCGCGTGAGACCACGCTTTACTCTGTGCATCTGGGCTTCATCTCACCTGCTTGTACCTTTACACCAGCTGCACAGGTGAGACCACGCTTTACTCTGTGCATCTGGGCTTCATCTCACCTGCTTGTACCTTTACACCAGCTGCACAGGTGAGACCACGCTTTACTCTGTGCATCTGGGCTTAATCTCACCTGCTTGTACCATTACACTGGCTGCGCGCATGAGAGACCACGCTATACTCTGTGCATCTGGGCTTCATCTCACCTGCTTGTACCATTACACCGGCTGCACGCGTGAGACCACGCTTTACTCCATGCATCTGGGCTTCATCTCACCTGCTTGTATCATTACGCTGGCTGCACGCGTGAGACCACACTTTATTCTATGTATCTGGACTTCATCTCACCTGCTTGTACCATTACACTGGCTGCACGCGTGAAACCATGCTTCACTCCATGCATCTGGGCTTCATCTCACCTGCTTGTATCTTTACGCTGGCTGCACGCGTGAAACCACGCTTTACTCTGTGCATCTGGACTTCATCCCACCTGCTTGTATCTTTACGCTTGCTGCAGGTATGAGACCACGCTATACTCTATGCATCTGGGCTTCATCTCACCTGCTTGTATCTTTACACTGGCTGCACGTGGCTAGATGTACTACCTTTAGAACAATGTGCACTGTACATCAAGCCTTTCAATGCACAGGACCACTTTTCCCTCCGACTCTACCGCCACACCACATACATTAGCTTTAAGTTAGACCCACCTTTGGCCATCCCTTCTTTCCAAAGCTCTTGTACTGGCTTCTAAGTGCAGATGGCTGAGATTTGGAAATCCAGCGAGAATAAAAACAATTCATGGCCACTCAAGTTCCATACGGCATTAAAATCCTGCCTCTTTCAAGGCATTTAAACATCATGAAACAGAAACAGAGCACCCCTAAACCAAGCATAGGCAAAGCCAATAGGTCTTAGCTTTAAAAAGGCTGAAGAAGCCAAAGGTAGTTGTCACTGGCATGTGAACCCATGCATGGCTGGCAACCTTGGGAAAAGGGGGAGAGAGAGCAAGAGAAAATGTGCACTCCAATGGAGTGCTGAGTAACAAATTAAACAAAAAAGTGATGGGTGGAATGCTTGAATGCTTGAATTATTCTCACACCTTGGTGATTACTCGGGCTGCATCCCACTGTATCGTTATTTGCCCACCATGCCACCTCAGATTGGACACAGCCACATGTAAACAGCCTTGAACCTGCTCCAATAGGAACAGTCCAAACTGAACTCAATCAATCAATCAATCATGTCACTTATAAAGCGCACTACATACCCGCGAGGGTCTCAAGGCGCTGGGGGAAGAGGGGGTGGTGCTGCTACTGATCGAAGAGCCAGGTCTTGAGGAGTCTTCTGAAGGCCAGTAGGTCTTGGGTCTGTCGGAGGTTGGTGGGGAGGGTGTTCCAGGTCTTGGCGGCGAGGTGGGAGAAGGATCTGCCGCCGGCGGTCGTTTTCCGGATGCGGGGACTGTGGCGAGGGCGAGGCTGGTCGAGCGGAGCTGGCGGGCGGGGGTGTAGAAGCTGAGTCGTCTGTTGAGGTAGGCTGGTCCGGAGTTGTGGAGTGCTTTGTGTGCGTGGGTGAGGAGCTTGAAGGTTATCCTCTTGTTGACAGGGAGCCAGTGCAGGTCTCTCAGGTGGGGTGTGATGTGGCTGCGTCGGGGGATGTCGAGGATAAGACGTGCAGAGGCGTTCTGGATGCGTTGCAGCCGTCTCAGGAGCTTAGCCGTCGTTCCTGCGTAGAGGGCGTTTCCGTAGTTCAGCCTGCTGGTGACGAGGGCCTGGGTGACTGTTTTTCTTGTTTCGGTGGGGATCCACTTGAAGATCCTGCGGAGCATGCGGAATATGTTGAAGCAGGATGAGGAAACGGCGTTGACCTGCTTAGTCATGGAGAGGGTGGGGTCGAGGATGACCCCTAGGTTGCGTACGTGGTCGGTGGAACTGCCAAGCTCAGTTGGCCCTTTCTGAACTGGTACACAAGCAATCCTGGATTGGGTTCACAGTAGTTGGGGCTCTTCATTCGGGTACAGCTTGGCACCAGTGGCATGCAATGGCCTAACCAATAAGTCTGGTGTTTGCCACCAGTGTTTTGGCTTTGTTAATGCTTGTTTTCTTATCAGTAGTGGTCGGTGTTGTGGACGACTGGCGGGGCTAGGAGAGGTGTGGGGGGACGGGATAGAGGTCGCGGGATGGCAACAAAAAAAAATCATCATCATTTTAAAAAACTTACCTGCAGCCGGCCACGTCGCGCTTTTCTGCTCCTCTTCTCACAGGCACAGGCTCTCAGACTGTCTGCACCCAATCCTGAAGCTGATCTCATGCATGAGAGCAGCTTCAGGATTGGCCTGAGCCCCCTCGATTTGCGCTCCAGGAATTTCTTCGAGTTTGAGGGCACCTTTTATCTACAGACCCATGGGACTTCCATGGCTAGTATTTTTGCCCCAAGTTTAGCAGGTTTATACGTAGGAGCATTTAAAAATACCAACATCTACAATGAGGGGAACCCATGGTCAGATAACATCAAGCTATGGAGAAGATTCATAGATGACGTCCTCGTGATTTGTAGAGGAGATGTGGAATCAGTCCAGAGATTTTTTGAGTGGTTGAACAGTCACAACCCTCTACTACATTTCACATCCACTGTGACAAACACAGAATTACCATTTCTTGATTTGGTGATAGAACCCAAAGACGGGAAGCTTGTCACCAGGGTTTATCACAAACCTACGGACAAAAATTCCCTACTCTCTTTTGAGAGTTTTCATCCCAAATCCCTGAGGGAGAATCTACCAGTGGGGCAATTCTTCCGACTGAGGCGGAACTGCACGGACAGAACCACTTTCCACAATGAAGCAGAGCTCCTGACAGAACAACTACTCAGAAGAGGATACCCAGATAGGGTGGTCAAGAAAGCAAAGAAAAGAGCTATCAATACCAACAGGGACAATCTACTGGAGAAGGCGGAAAAACACCCTATGACTAAACCAGTCTGTGTCACCACTTTTAATACAGCTTCACACCAGATAAAACAGCTAATACTAAAAAACTGGTGCATACTGAATTCAAATGGACTCGCCGTAGAAAAACCCTTGTTCTCCTTCAAGAGGAGCACGAATTTGAGAGATATCCTGGTACACACAAGACCCTATGTTGCAAAATCAACCAACACGCAAGATCCAAGGGCACTGACCGCCATCACTGGACACACGAGGTGTGGTTCATGTGTTGTATGTCACTTGACAAAAAATGCAAAAAGAGTGGATGTGAGTCTACAATACCTGTGGGAACAAAGGACACACACCAATTGTAACTCTGAATACGTCATTTACCTTATCACATGCCCTTGCAGTAAGCAATATATAGGCATGACCACGAGGAAAGTAAAAACATGTATCATGGAGCATAGAAGCACCATTAGATGTCGAAAATCCAATACTAAACTCACGACACATTACTTGGAAAAACAACACACAGCTAACGATCTAGCATGGACTGTGCTGGACAAACCTAGATTTAACTCTGACACGGGCGATAAAAAGAGACTGCTCCTGGCGAGAGAACAAAAATGGGTATATAGACTAAAAAGCCACGAAATTGGGGTGAATGACGAAATCCCGTGGAATGCATTGAATAGATAGGACCTAGTACACACGGGGGTCCTCTTCGGTCTTCTACTACATCAAATGCCTAACTAAGAGCTGCTCGAAACACACTGCGCATATGAGCGTGACCACTAATCCAAGGAGCTACCCACTCCCAACCGCGTACATTCAGGCTCCTTGCACTACCGTAAATCACTATCGGAAGAGTGAGGATATGTACACCACTTACAATTTGAACGTAGGAGAACATTGGATTATCTAGTTCTGCATAACAATAGTTCCTGGATTTCTCCACGCATCTTACGTACTTTATGGCTAGTTCGTTAATTCAACAATCACCAAAATACGTTAAGTTGACTGAACGAGCGGTGGATATTGAATATTCACTCTGGGTTAGCTCCAGGAGCGCTAACATCGAAAACATCGCAGTGTTTAATAAAGTTTTCATCATTTTGAAAAAAACATTATGCCCTGCTGAAAGGTTAAGTTTTATAGTTTTATAATGCAATTGCCACCGCTATACCTACACTCTAGCTTACTGGTAATGGACTTGAGTTATCCGGATTTGGTAAATCGAGGATTACACACATTTTGTAGTATCAAATAAAGTTTTCCATCCCTCGCGACTAGAGAAGATGCGCTGGTCTCCTAGCAACAGAGGGACTACGCAACACGTCATGATCACATGACATGGCACGTCACGTAACCGGAAATCCTCTCGCTATGAGAGGAACAAGGAATTCTGCATCTCGCCACCTTCACGGCGAGTTCTGGAAAGAGCACCTACCTTGACAAAGTAAGGAGGTGGGTGGGGGGCAGCTCCGCGGGACGGGGCTACGCTACTATGTGATAAAAATTGGCCCGAAAAGGGGGCTTTGAAACGAGAGGTCGCAGATCCACAGGGGGGTCACTTACTCAACTTACAACTGCTTACAGGTATCTCGAGGGGCACTTTCGAGTCCAGACAAGTTGTTAAAAGAGCAGCATGTACGCACCACGGTCCAAACTTGGTTTGGTGATTTAATGAGAGGATGTTTTACATCACAGAGAGCCTCATATAGATATTGGTTTAAAATTGTTTTTAAATTGTTTAAACCCACATCTGCAGCGCTACCCACCACCGGGTCCGGCTTATCATTACAGGATTACATGCTACTATTTAATCTTATCTATCTCTCCATTTGTCTCCCCAGCATTTGACAACAGGGGGTCTCTCCCATTCACTCGCCATTTTAAGCAGTGCTTTTGACGAAACTTTGTGAATTGGTTTTTCGCTGTGCAGCATGAGTGTGCGCAACGATAGTACATTTGACTTCGGTCCAGCTAAGTAAGATCTTCTGCGTAAGTCTACAGATAAATTATCCCATTACTATATGGCACGTTCGATTTTGGATGTATGGATATTCACGATAAACAGATTGGGTTGTGGAATATACCTAGGTGGAATTTTAGAAACAGTGCGTGTAGAGTACTATGAGAGGGAACTACGAGGGTCAGAACACAAACACCCATGAGCTACCCCAGCACGAATAAACCTACACCTATTTTCTCTGTGCTTTCCCCTACAGATCAACGAGTGTGAGTTACTTAGGGGTACCCTCCCCTTGGAAATTACAGATTCCAAGGATACCCTACTCTGGTACAGAGGGTAAATATAAAACTTGGGATCCGATTGGTCCTGAAGAATGCCGGTGTGACCCAACATTCTGGGCACTTTTAGAACGGCTGAAACATGTCGACACTTTGGCAGGAAGGAGGGGTGAAGGGACTCTTAAATCTCTCCTATCAACACCATCCTTCACGTTTTTAGACCTAGACGGTGGGTCCAGGAATAAATTGTTGTACAGAGACACCACCGAGCTAGTTTTAAACCTTTACTGCACTTTTCTTTCGGTGATCCCAATGCATATTGAGATATAATTTCTTTTTTATCTTTGTATTGTTTTCCCCTCCCTTTTGCTCCACCCCAGGCGTTGGTCTGCGAAGGGGTGTATTGTAAGCAAGCCCAATGATGAAGCATGTCACAATTTTGTGAGTGAGGGCAGTATTTCTACACATAGCATGTGCCACCTTTTAATCACTTTTCGCTACTCCTCTTTGTGTGTTATAGTTTTGTGATTGGGGAGGCCGGAGTAGAGAGATTTTGCCTCTCACCCCTTCATAGTGTGTGGAGACTGGGCCTGCTCTCTGCAACCCAGCAACGCAGCTGGGTTGAAGAGAGCTTCAATGCACATGACGGTTTGGTCCAAACAGTCATGCGCACTGAAGGCAGTGCACTACCACTCCTCCTGTCATCCCCCTGGCCCCGCCCCCCAGACTCGGCAGGAAAGGAAAAATAAAACAATAATAAAACGCGTTTGTTATTGTTTTATTTTTTCTTTCCTTATGTTTTTGGGAGGGCGACGCTCCTCCGCCATTGCGGATGAGCCGCTGCTGTTTGTTACGGTTTTTGAAACACTTTTGTTGGGGAGCTGCCGGCCCTCTTTAATCTAAAAAGAAAAAAATGTACTTAAGGCAAAAATATGTGTTTGGTCTCAAAAAGCACACATTGACATAGACGTCCCTGGCACTTAAAGGAACTACTGAGTGTGTGAATGTGCCGGCACTTACAGTGCAGTTAGCCAAAGGCTTAAGTGGCTTGACCCACTGTCCCCATTTGCTGTAGTTGAAAATGTGAATGACACAGTAACAGACCGATGGATGAAGAGGGCTGGCTGGAAGCCCCTAAAGTGTTGGATAACTATAATTTTAGTACAGTCAAGAGATCTTGTCTAATATCGGAACTAAGACTCCTCTCAAATATGCTGTGGAAGGATACAACTCATCCAATCAGAACGCTGTGAGACTGGAATGCTCCTGGGTGGGGCACGCACAAGAATAGGGAGGAAAGGCATCAAGTCAAAAGAAGACATGCGCGATAGACAAGAAATCCATTCAATCATGAGCATGGGTTGGCCCAAAGCCCACTCAAAGTATATGATATGCAGGGCTGACTTTCGGCAAGGGCGAGGTGGGCTCACTCCCTGGAAGCAATCATCAAAGAAGCGCCCATTGCTCTCTGCATGAAGGGCATGCAAACAGCAGCGTCCGTGCAGTGGCTCCAGTGCTTTTAGTCGTTTGATAACATGTGCAGATGCCTTTTTAACACCCAATATCCCTTCACCTTGTCCTTCCCTCTCACCCCCTCCTGCCACACACCAACACCACCCCCAACAAACAGCTTGGCACCAGTGCGGGAGACTTGAGCTGTGAGTGATTCAGGTGAGTTGGGGGAGGTGCGGAGATGCCTGTGCTCAGAGGCAATGTCACTGCTGGGATGTTGCCAGAAGCTGACCTGTGAACACAAAAGGCCCCCCTGCTGCCTCATTTTATTCATCAGCCGCAGCGAGGGCGCTAACTTTGTTCTGCCTAGGGCGCTGTCATAGCAAAGACCGGCTCCGATGTATATATTGAGTTAATTTTGTGAAAAGTCAACTGTACTGGCAAGGTTAATTCCAATAGTTTAAATACTTCAGCTTTAGAATCAGCCAGGGAGTCTCCTGTGCTGTGAAACCGAGGGAGGGGCAGACAGCTGAACAAACCTTCTTGCCAGGGTGCCTGGTTGCCTAAAAGAAGTGTAAATGTGCACAACAGGTTAATCTGGACATGTAAAGGGTGCTTGGAAGCCGGTATTAGCTTTAATAGATGGAATCAATTGAAGCTTCCTGATGACACAGACTTATTCTGTTTGAGTGGTAGCGCAAGGTGTAGCCGGCCGATCTGTGAAGCGTGCTCTTCCAAGGGACACTTGTAAAAGCTGTTGCACTACATACCGTACGGGTAATACTACAATTGATATTTTGGAAGCAGCTCTTTATCTTAAACCTTTTTGCGCATTTTGTAGCAGCCTATCATATACTGTCTGTAATGCAAGTTTAAAATAATGACATATATTCACACTGCTTTATGTCACAGCTGGGACCTCCTAGTGCTAAAAAGACACGTCACTATTGTCCACTGCATCAACCAAGATTCAGTGTGTGGCTCTGTGGTGACCCACAGACCTCTGCAGTGCATTAACTAATAGAGGTTTCATAGTGTACTGATATAGTGCATTTCCCACTGATTAACTTAACTTGTATTTAGTTTTCATTTACGCAGCGCTATTTTAATATGTAGTTACCTGAAGGTGAAAGACAAAAAAAATGTACAGAGTATTTGTTTCGCTGGTCCCGCCCCCATGCTTACTGACCCCGCCCCCATTTCATACAGCATCACACTTCCCATACTTTTTTTTAATGCACTTCGGCCGCTGGTTTAGAGTAAATCTCTGACCGACGCACCTCACTCAACACCTCTCATATTGCCCTCATTACATCCGATGCCCGCCCACCATGCACTCCGAAGAAGAGCGCCCAGAGAGCTGATTGAAGCGCTCTGCAGACTGTGCAACACAACAGATAGAAACATCTATGTGACAGTGACCAATAAGGTGTCGTTGGTTCTTCTCCGTTTTTAATAGATCAATAGGGAATGGCTGGTGTCATTCGTGGCTCCGTGGGCACCCTACCCTGCCCCTGGTACAAGTGTGTGTGGCCCGCAGCGTGTGAGGGCGCAGCGCTTACCTGTCCGGCGGGGGCCCGTGGGAAGATGTCGAACACGGAGACTCTCGCGGGGGCTTCAGGCTGCGGAGACAAAGCAGAGGTGGGGTGAGACGAGGCCTCGGTGGCACCCGTGGCCCTGGGTGATAGCAACTCCTCTTGGGCACTTTCTACTGCTTCCAGAAACCATCTTTGACTCGGGCCTGGTCCCGGTGCCAAGCACTATGCTAAAGGCTCACAATACCAGCACGGGTCGGGGTGGGCAATGGAGGGGTACGGGCATGCTGACAGCACAGGGCAGGCGCAGGAGGGCGAGGGGGCTCTGCTCTTTGAGTCAGCTGCCTTCTGTGGCAACGGACACCTTATTTCTAATCACACTGTCCACGTGTTTCCCTTTTGCGTCTCTCCGTGGTGCGTTACTTCATTCCTCTGTGACCCTTGACTACTCTCTGAGAAAACTAGGGCGAGTTAAAAAGACGCTGTGACCGTTATACATTAGAGGAATTCAAGTAGATTGGTGATCAATACAGTGCTCCTAAAGCACCAGTCCATCCTGACAATTATTACACTAATCCATACTGGACAAAAAATACACTCTGTTGCTTTTGGGACAGCCTCCCGACATTGACCAACTACCAAATAGGCCAGTCCAAGCCCGCTCCCCTCTCTCACCCCCCCCCCCCATTTCTGGTTCCTGCTCTGTCCATGCCTGGAGTCAGAAGCCAAATGCCCTCTTACTCACCGGTAATCTTCATTACTCCGAGTCCTGGTCTTCCCCTTCCGTTCCTTAACAATGAGCAGCTCCTCTGCTCCGGAGAAGCGTATTACCCACCAGAGGTCAAACACTTCCCCTAATATGGCGCTGCCTACCGGCATGTATAAAGGGGCAAGTGCATCACCACCATAGCCTGAGAATATCAAACAAACCCAAGAAAAAGAAAAACACAAAACAATCGCCACATAAACAAGGAGGGAGGGACGGGCTCTGGAATGGAACGGAGAGACCAGGACTTGGGGACCGTTGGTAACAAATAAGGAATCCGCTGTCCTAAAATCACGGGTACGATCCAGGTATATACGAAGGGCCTGCAAGACATCAAGGGAATGGAGAACATCCTCCACAGGAGGAGATGGGTCAGGAAAAAAAACAGGAAGGACAATATCCTCCTGAAAGTGGAAGTCAGGCAAGATCTTGGGCAGAAAAAACTGACTGGAACACAAAATCACCTTGTCAGGGCAAAAACGTAAGAAAGGGGGAGAAGCCAATGAAGCCACAAGCTCACAAACTGTCGACCAGAAGAAATGGCCACCCAAAAAAAACGTTCGCCGAAACAAACTTAAGGCCAACAGAAAGCAGGGGTTCAAACAGAGGACCAGTCAATGCCTGAAGCACCAAGGGAAGATCCCAAGCCAGAACCGGAGAACGGGAGACAGGACGCTGAAGCAAAAAACTTTGCAAAAGGTGAGACCTCAAGGGAGACACAGAAGCCATAGCAGAACCCCAAAAGGCAAGAATGGCAGCCCACTGGGCATGGAGAGTAGAGGCAGCCAGACCCAAGACAAAACCATCCCTTAAAACGTCCAACGCCTTGAAAGGATCACAGGAAGAAGACAGACCCTTCCCACGACACCAGGAGTCAAAGTGCCGCCAATGCCGACCATTAGACTTCAGGGTCAAAGACCTGCAAGACAATTGGATGCACTGAGCCACATCAAGCGAACAACCCTGATCCAACAAAGTCATCCTCTCAAGTGGCAGACCCCCAGCCGGAGGCGAAAGAGGGAGGACGAGCTGAGAAGAGGAGCACGCAGTGGAGATGGGCACAGGGGAAACTGCCAATAGGGACAGACTGCCAAATCCAGGAGAAGGGGAAACCAGGGCCTCCGTGACCACTCCGGAACAAACAGAAGAACCTCTGCCCAATCCAGCCGAATCTTTCTGAGGACCCAGGGAATCAAGGGAAAGGGGAAGAGGGTGAACATGAGCCCCTGGGACCACGGGATGGAGGTAGCATTGATTGCCCAGGCCAACCTTGATGGAACCGGGCTGCAAAAATGCAGAAGAAGAAGAGTCTCCTCTTAGGTAAACAGAACCACCCATGGAAGGCCAAACCTGGAAAGAATCTTCCAAAAAAGAAGGGGAGACAGACACATGGCCACTGACAAGGGAAACACCTGGCTCAACGAATCCGCAGGCCCATTCTTCCTACCCGGAAGAAAGACTGCTGAGAGAGAAAGGATAGTCTTCTTGGCCCACAAACCGATCCTCTGGGAAAGCAGAAACAGAGACTGGCAAATCCCCCCCTGATGGTTAACATAAGCGCGAACGACCTGGTTGTTGGTCTGAATGTAAACAGCCTGATCCCGCAGGAGGGGAGCAAACCAAAGAGGTGCCCGCCAAACTGCCATCAATTCTTGCCAGTTGGAGGACTGGAGAGCCACAAGACAGGACCACCGGCCTGGGCCTTGGAATCCCCCTGAACTGCACCCCACCCGTTGGCACTGGCATTGGTTGACAAGACCACCAGGGAAGGAGGAGGAAGAAGATCAAAACCCCTGGAGAGATAGAGAGGGGACAACCACCACTTAAAGGAATCCCGAATCTCCAGAGACACTGGAATGAGAGACACATAGACCTGAGAAGCAGGATCCCAGTGGCGCAGAATGTGATGAACGAGGGGATACAAATGGAGATGGGCCCAGGGGAGGACATCCAGTGTGGAGACCATCTCCCTCTGACTCCGCAGCCAGAGCCGGACAGACACCTGAGACTGGGACAGGACCCAAGAGAGATGCTGGAACAGAGTCAATTGTCTTTCAGGAAACAAGAACACCATCCCCAGATCCATACGGAAGAGGGCCCAGAGGAACTTCAGAGACTGGAAGGGCCGAAGGGAGGATTTCCTGTGGTTGATCAGGAAAATAAAAGAATTAAGCAGAAGACAAACCTGACGAATATCCTCTGTGGCCTGAGAGTAAAAAGGAGAAACAATCAGCCAATCATCAAGGTACGGAAAAACCTGAATGCCCTGGGAATGGAAAATACCCACCAGGGGGGATAAGAGCTTCGTAAAAACTCTTGCCATCGATGAAAGGCCGAAAGGAAGCACCTGGAACTGGAAGTGCTGGGACCCCACCACCAAGCGCAGAAACTGCTGATCTGCCGGATGGATGGGAACATACAGGTAGGCGTCCATCAGGTCGAGGGAGGCGAGAAAGCACCCCTGGGGCACCTGCAAAGTCACCATCTTGATACAACGATGAGGAATGTAGAGATTCACCAACTTCAGATCCAACACGGGGCGCAAGTACGTAGTATCCTTCTTTGAAACCAAAAAAAGGATGGAATAAGACTGCAGTCCCTGTTCTAGGGCAGAACTTCCAAAATCGCTGCCTTCTCCACGAAAAGCTGAATGCCCTCCAGGAAGGCTGCCCACCTCACGGGATCCCGTGGCCGAGGGGCGACTCTGAACAAAGGAGCAGGGCGAGATGAAAATTCGATCTGTTAATCGAAGGTCACTGTCCGAACATCCCAGGCATCGGAAAGACCCTGCCAGGCCTGACCAAAGAAGCAGAAGCGACCTCCAACTGGAAAAGGTGGATAGTCACTGCTTTGGAGAAGTAGCTCAAGGAAGCACCACGGGAACCAGGACTTGTCACCTCCAGGGGCCCCCTGCCACAAAAGGGGTGTTGAGCACCCCTGGCCAGAGGAAAGGCAAAAGCACAGTGGGAGAAAAGGCAAAAGCATGGCAATAACCAAAACCCCTACCTCGAGAGGGAGGGCAAACAGGAGCCACCAGCTTTCAATTCTCCGCCGACTGCTTGACCAGTTCCTCCAGCTGTGGGCCAAACACCTTAGAACCCTCAAATGGCAATTTGAGAAGCACAGACTTCTGCGAGGCCTCTGTATTCCAAGACTGCATCCAGATATGATGACGAGCAGCAATGGAAGCCCGTGATGCAGTAGCTGTCGCACACAAGTTATCAAAGGAGATGTCAGACAGGTAGTGAACCTGTAGTTCCTTGAGAGCTGAAAGAGAGGAAGCATCCCCTCCATCACCCAACTGGAGAGCCAAAGCCTGGAAATCCTTCAAGAGGGACTGAACCATATAAGTGGTATGGGCCATAGCCCGAACTGAAAAATTGGAGGCAGCGTAAGACTTCTTCACAGCATCCTCCACCTTCTTGTCTACGGGGTTGGAAGGGAGGGCATCATCGGAAAGAACCATGCCCTGTGAAGAACAGCCAGCCATCAAACTATCCACCTTGACAGACTGAGGGAACTCCTCTGAAAACCTCTGCAAAGTGTAACGTTTACTCAAAAAGTGAGGAAAGCCAGATTTATCTACGTAGAATATCTAAGAAATGTCCCGCGCACCACCACAATCAAGAGTAAAGGGTCCGTCACTTTAGCGGTTCCGTTCACGTAGAGTCCATTTCGATGAGCAAAACATAAACACAGAAAAGCTGATGATTCATTCTTTTTTATTCCGTGTACAAGCAAACAAACACCCGACACGTGTTTCGTCACACTAGACGATTTTTTCAAGGCTGTAAAAGCAAAATGAAACACTTATATAATACAATTCATATCTTCCATGTCACTACACTAAGTTATAACAATAACCTTGAAAGTTCATACCAGATGTTGTTTACAGGAATAAGGAAACAAGTACCAGCAAAAGTGTATGTAGTACACCCTATCGAGCGAAGAAATAGTCTTAAGCAATAAGTGAAAAAACATAAGAAACATGATACACTTACACTCCTTTCCATCAAGGATCACAAAGTGTAGCTGAGAAAAATTCCCAAATTTAAGTCAAAAGAAAACGGTAGACAGAGAAGAAAGAGAAGAGAAAGGACAGAAAGAGAAAAAAAAACCTCGAAAGTCCAAGTGCACTAGCAGCTTATTAGTCCAAAAGAATAAGCATAAGTAAAGACAAGCAAAGAGAGAGCAAGAAGGAAATGTAGCAGAAAGAGATTGCATCAAGCTGATAAATAAGGAAGCTACCTTCAAAGTAGTAAAGACGATTCATCCAAATGGGAATTGCAAAGGTAACCAAGTTACAGCCCCCGGAGCCCCGAGGACTAAGACTAAGATAATCTGTAATAATAATCGAGAACACGATTTAAAAGCTCAGCAAGTATGCTGTCACCAATGTCCATATGCCAAGATGAAAGAGGTGTGTGAAATGCAGACACCCACAATACTAAAATCTAAATATACTAATCAAAAATCCCAATTATTAATTGATTAGTACTCAATCTTGAATAACCATTCAATATAAAACCACGCAAAAGCACCATTATGTTGGGTACAAAGAAGACACAGTAAGTCGAATGGAGAGACCCCTCCCGTATAGCACCCATGTGTCAGTTAGGACAAAACACCAGTGATAAGATCCGATAAATGCTAAAACGGAGTACCCAAGGAAATACGTACACATAACCATATAGTAAAAATAATAAATAAACCTTTTAATGTCGTGCAGCATGCCACTGTGTTTAGTGTTTGAATCCCCATCCAACCATAATATCTTGGTAAGAACAACATACCTCAATCACAGTTATAGAGACAAGTAAGGTCAGAGCACGATCCGATAAGAAAATAGATTGCCGGGACCTTAATAAGTCCAAGGCATTCCTGAAGCTGTAAAGTTCCGCCCGATCAGAATAACCGGTGTGCAAGGAGACATAAAACCAACAATGCAAATATGTAAAACTCATAAGCACCAGGGTCAATATTCCACTGTCTCTCCGATTTGCAATATACACTCACCTAAGTATAGCGAACGCTGGACGCCCTGGGGTGCGCGTACCAATCTAGTCAAACGCCATAATGGCGTGGTTCCCAATAAGTAGTAAAGGAAGCCCCGCTTATGATAATAAACATAGAAAACGGGCAACAGTATAACCAGTACGCCCATTCAAGTACCTAAGAAACAACACCACTGTATGGGCGCCATATTGTAATAGGGTCTAGATACAAAGAACCAAACATGGGAGTGTCAACAAAAGGCCAAATAGATAAAAAAATTAGGCAAAAAGAATAAAATTAAAAAAGTTATAGTCACGGTAGTCATCGAGTTGGAACAGATCACGGCCAACAAAAATTTCAAGTAAACCCTTCTCAAGAGCGAAATTATTAATATACGCGTAAGTAAAGAAGAACAAAATAAAATAAAAAGTGGCAGTCAAATAGTAAACAGGGGAGGGGAACGGTAAGACCAGAGGTTTGTTTACAAGGCTAAAACAATGAAACTATAAGAACGTCTCCATAAATAGCTCATATTACATCTAGGCACCATAGTAATGTCTGGTCACGTTAACAAAGATCCCAATTCTGATGATGACCAGTGATATAAGAGATTGAATCTGGTGACATTTGTAGGTTAGAAATAACCCCACAACGGATCAAATAGGTTTCTAGAAAGAAGCAAAGGACCAGCCCTGTGTATTTAGAGAAAAAAGTGCCAGAGATAACAGTAGAAGATGAGTATATAGAATCAAACAAATCGAAAAAAGGAAAGGCATAAAATCAGTCATGATATAAGTACCGTAGTATATTGATTGGTCATCAAAGTAGTATCTCAATCTTTTAAAATTGAAATCATAGTACCAGAACAAGAGACAATACCATACAGTTAATACAAAGAGAAACATTCAGAATAAGACCACAAGTTACTCATGACAACGAATTGCACTTGCTAAAGGAATTAACAGAATGATGCAACTACAGTTGAACAGAGCATGTACATAAAGGATGCTCTCAAATGGTACCCACTAGATATGGTTAAAAAGAAAAGGTACATATCCGATATATAAACAGAACCCTCCCCCCCCTTCTTTTTCATAAGTCAAGGAGCTTGGTCCTAGGGTAGTTAGCGGATACACACAGGTACATGATAGACATACATGTATGATCACAGGAGGACATAACAGATTTTGTTCAATTAATCCCTCAAATAGACATGTAGTTCCCTAACCATATTTAAACCGAGTTCTACTGCTCTGAGTTGTGTGATCCATTTGGTTTCAAGTTGTCTTAGTAGCTTGATCCTATCACCTCCTCTCGGGTGGTCATATGCTGTAGCGATGCCATGAAATCTCACCGAAGGTAAGTCCACTGGCCCATGGTTTTCATTTAAATGAACTGCTAGAGGGTAACTCTTGTCTGCATGTCGTATGGCTCTAAAGTGTTCTTGAAGTCTCTCCTTCACGGGACGTATTGTACTGCCAATGTTTATGTTTTTACAAACACAGATAATGCAATACACAACAAATTTCGAGTTACAGTTCATGAATGTGTGGATCTTGTATTTGTGAGGAGTATTATATTGAAAAAACGTGATCCTATCTAAAGAAAAGGGATACATGTTGCATTGTCCACATTTGTGAAAGCCTTCAGGAAGAGAGGGCAACCATTGTGTGTCTGACCTGGTTTTTTCCCTTTGTGTTTAGGAAACTAGGGCACAGTCTGTTACTCAGGCTTGTACCTCTCTTACAGGAGAAATTAGGCTTGGAGGAAATCCAGCCCTCCAGGTGTAAGTCTGTTTTCAAAATATGCCAATGCTTTCGTACGATGTTATAGAAGACATGGCTTTGTGTGTGAAAAGGGGTAATCAGAGAAATTCTATCGTCCTTCCTTATGACTTTCTTTTTGTTGGTAAGTGTCTGATTGCGCTCACACCTTTTTATTTTTTGTTTGGCGGTCAATACTGCATTGGGTGGATAGCCCCTATCCAAAAATCTTTTTTCTGCCCTGCCAATTTCAGTATGGAAATACCTGTCTTCACTGCAGTTGCGTCGTATTCTCCTCATCTCCCCAAAGGGAATGGAGAGTACTTGAGACCTGTGGTGTGAAGATTCAGCATGTAACACAGAATTGCAAGCCGTGTTCTTCCTGTAGAGTGTGGACGCTCAGGTGCCCATATGGTGTCATTCACAATGTACAATTTTAGATCTAAAAAAACAATTTCATTCGGATTTTGATCATAGGTAAACACTATGTTACATTGGTTATTGTTTAGAAATTCACAAAAATTTCTTAGTAAACCCTGTCTACCCGACCAAATCATCAATACATCGTCGATATATCGACCCCAATACACCACATGGTTCAACATATCACCCGGGCATTTCTTCCAAATGTAGTTCTTCTCCAACCACCCCATAAACATTGTGAATGACACCATAGCGTCCACACTCTACAGGAAGAACACGGCTTGTAATTCTGTGTTACATGCTGAATCTTCACACCACAGGTCTCAAGTACTCTCCATTCCCTTTGGGGAGATGAGGAGAATACGACGCAACTGCAGTGAAGACAGGTATTTCCATACTGAAATTGGCAGGGCAGAAAAAAGATTTTTGGATAGGGGCTATCCACCCAATGCAGTATTGACCGCCAAACAAAAAATAAAAAGGTGTGAGCGCAATCAGACACTTACCAACAAAAAGGAAGTCATAAGGAAGGATGATAGAATTTCTCTGATTACCCCTTTTCACACACAAAGCCATGTCTTCTATAACATCGTACGAAAGCATTGGCATATTTTGAAAACAGACTTACACCTGGAGGGCTGGATTTCCTCCAAGCCTAATTTCACCTGTAAGAGAGGTACAAGCCTGAGTAACAGACTGTGCCCTAGTTTCCTAAACACAAAGAAAAAAAACAGGTCAGACACACAATGGTTACCCTCTCTTCCTGAAGGCTTTCACAAATGTGGACACTGCAACATGTATCCCTTTTCTTTAGATAGAATCACGTTTTTTCAATATAATACTCCTCACAAATACAAGATCCACACATTCATGTACTGTAACTCGAAATTTGTTGTGTATTGCATTATCTGTGTTTGTAAAAACATATACATTGGCAGTACAATACGTCCCGTGAAGGAGAGACTTCAAGAACACTTTAGAGCCATAAGACATGCAGACAAGAGTTACCCTCTAGCAGTTCATTTAAATGAAAATCATGGCTCAGCGGACTTACCTTCGGTGAGATTTCATGGCATCGCTACAGCATATGACCACCCGAGAGGAGGTGATAGGATCAAGCTACTAAGACAACTTGAAACCAAATGGATCACACAACTCAGAGCAGTAGAACTCGGTTTAAATATGGTTATGGAACTACATGTCTATTTGAGGGATTAATTGTACAAAATCTGTTATGTCCTCCTGTGATCATACATGTATGTCTATCATGTACCTGTGTGTATCCACTAACTACCCTAGGACCAAGCTCCTTGACTTATGAAAAAGAAGGGGGAGGGTTCTGTTTATATATCGGATATGTACCTTTTCTTTTTAACCATATCTAGTGGGTACCATTTGAGAACATCCTTTATGTACATGCTCTGTTCAGCTGTAGTTGCATCATTCTGTTAATTCCTTTAGCAACTGCAATTCGTTGTCATGAGTAACTTGTGGTCTTATTCTGAATGTTTCTCTTTGTATTAACTGTATGGTATTGTCTCTTGTTCTGGTACTATGATTACAATTATAAAAGATTGAGATACTTCTTTGATGACCAATCAATATACTACGGTACTTATATCATGACTGATTATATGCCTTTCCTTTTTCGATTTGTTTGATTCTATATACTCTCATCTTCTACTGTTATCTCTGGCACTTTTTTCTCTAAATACACAGGGCTGGTCCTTTGCTTCTTTCTAGAAACCTATTTGATCCGTTGTGGGGTTATTTCTAAACTACAAATGTCACCAGATTCAATCTCTTATATCACTGGTCATCATCAGAATTAGGATCTTTGTTAACGTGACCAGACATTACTATGCTGCCTAGATGTAATATGAGCTATTTATGGAGACGTTCTTATAGTTTCATTGTTTTAGCCTTGTACACAAACCTCTGGTCTTACCGTTCCCCTCCCGTTCACTATTTGACTGCCACTTTTTATTTTATTTTGTTCTTCTTTACTTACGCTTTTATTAATACGTTTGCTCTTGAAAAGTGTTTACTTGAATGTTTTGTCGGCCGTGAACTGTTCCAACTCGATGACTACCGTGACTATAGCTTTTTAAATTGTATTCTTTTTGCTTAATTTTTTTCATCTAGTTGGCCTTTTGTTGACACTCCCATGTTTGGTTCTTTGTATCTAGACCCCATTACAATATGGCGTCCATACGGTGGCGCTGTTTCTTAGGTACTTGAATGGGCGTACTGGTTATACTGTTGCCCGTTTTCTATGTTTATTATCATAAGCGGGGCTTCCTTTACTACTTATTAGGAACCACGCCATTATGGCGTTTGACTAGATTGGTACGCGCACCCCAGGGCGTCCAGCGTTCGCTATAGTTAGGTTAGTGTATATTGCAAATGTGAGAGACAGTGGAATATTGACCCAGGTGCTTATGAGTTTCACATATTTGCATTCTTGGTTTTATGTCTCCTTGAACACCGGTTATTCTGATCGGGCGGAACTTTACAGCTTCAGGAATGGCTTGGACTTATCAAGGTCCCGGCAATCTATTTTCTTATTGTATCGTGCTCTGACCTTGCTTGTCTCTATAACTGTGATTGAGGTATGTTGTTCTTACCAAGATATTATGGTTGGATGGAGATTCAAACACTAAACACAGTGGCATGCTGCACGACATTAAAAGGTTTATTTATTATTTTTACTATATGGTTATGTGTACGTATTTCCTTGGCTACTCCGTTTTAGCATTTATCGGATCTTATCACTGGTGTTTTGTCCTAACTGACACATGGGTGCTATACGGGGAGGGGTCTCTCCATTCGACTTACTGTTTCTTCTTTGTACCCAACATAATGGTGCTTTTCGTGGTTTTATATTGAATGGTTATTCAAGATTGAGTACTAATCAATTAATAATTGGGATTTTTGATTAGTATATTTAGATTTTAGTATTGTGGGTGTCTGCATTTCACACACCTCTTTCATCTTGGCATATGGACATTGGTGACAGCATACTTGCTGAGCTTTTAAATCGTGTTCTCGATTATTATTACAGATTATTTTAGTCTTAGTCCTCGGGGCTCCGGGGCTGTAACTTAGTTACCTTTGCAATTCCCGTTTGGATGAATCGTCTTTACTACTTTGAAGGTAGCTTCCTTATTTATCAGCTTGAAGCAATCTCTTACTGCTACATTTCCTTCTTGCTCTCTCTTTGCTTGTCTTTACTTATGCTTATTCTTTTGGACTAATAAGCTGCTAGTGCACTTGGACTTTCGAGGTTTTTTTTCTCTTTCTGTCCTTTCTCTTCTCTTTCTTCTCTGTCTACTGTTTTCTTTTGACTTAAATTTGGGAATTTTTCTCAGCTACACTTTGTGATCCTTGATGGAAAGGAGTGTAAGTGTATCATGTTTCTTATGTTTTTTCACTTATTGCTCAAGACTATTTCTTCGCTCGATAGGGTGTACTACATACACTTTTGCTGGTACTTGTTTCCTTATTCCTGTAAACAACATCTGGTATGCACTTTCAAGGTTATTGTTATAACTTAGTGTAGTGACATGGAAGATATGAATTTTATTATTTGAGTGTTTCATTTTGCTTTTACAGCCTTTGAAAAAGTAGTCTAGTGCGACGAAACACGTCAGCTGTTTGTTTACTTGTACACAGAATAAAAACGAATGGAATCATCAGCTTTTCTGTGTTTATCTTTTGCTCATCGAAGTTGACTCTACGTGAACGGACCCACTAAAGTGACGGACCCTTTACTCTCGATTGTGGTGGTGCTCTGGACATTTCTTAGATATACTATGTATATGGGATTTTTCCCTTTACTTGACGCTATCTGGATGCCATAGTGTTTTTGTCTTCATTGAGCACACCTGTACTTATATATGATACGAGTACTTTCCCGAAATTGTGTATGTACCAACATTGTTCTAGACCATTGTCATCCTACTGTATTTTTACCAGATTTAGCTACGTCTCACCATTCATGGACCAGCACCTTGCGGACAGCACTGTGCAAAGGCACAGAGTCAGGATCAGGTTGGTGATACTGGTTAAAGAGCTCATCCTCAGGCTTTTAAGACGGTGATTAGGGGCCAAGCCCTTTCCCAAATAGCGGGGGTAAGAAAGGAAAAGATTAAGGAGGAGGAAGCGCTAGAGACGGAGATCCTTCGACTGGAAGAGGAAATAACGGAGCGCCCTCATCCAGACACCACCCACAACTTACAGCTAAAACGAGATAGCTATAGGGCCTTAGTGACGGACAGGGCCAGAGAACTGGGAAGAGAGACGCTAGGTAGAATATACGACCAAGGGGATAAAGCAGGGAAACTAATCGCATGGCTAGACAGACAAAAACTAGCAAGTAGACTGGTGCCGGAACTAACTGACAAAGATGCGCATATAATCACGGACCCCCAGGACATAGCAAACACATTCGCCGCCCACTTCAAACAGATCTATACCTCCCAGAACCCCTACACGGTACACGACTCCATCGACCTCTTACGAGATATAGCGCTGCCGAAACTCTCGGAGTCAGAGTTAGAATACCTTGAAGGGGAGCTCACACCGGACGAGGTGGCAATGGCGGTTCGGGGGCTTAAGTCGGGGAAGGCATCGGGACCCAATGGTCTACCGATCGAGCTGTATAAACTCGGGATAGACACTCTTGCCCCCACATGTGCAAAATGTTTGAGGAGAGTAAGGAGCGTGGGGAGCTACCTCGCGACCACAGAATCGCAACCCTAGTGATGATCCATAAAGAAGGTAAAATGCCGGACAGATTGGTCCTCTTATAGGCCGATCTCCCTATTGAATGCCGAGCCAAAGATCTTAGCTAAACTCCTCGCCACTAGACTGATCAAAGTCATCAATAACCTGGTACACCCGGATCAATCCGGTTTTATGCCCCAGCGCAATACGGCGTTAAACTTGCGTAGAGTACACGGGGTGATGGGGAGGGCGGACACCATACAGGAAGAGGCGGTGTTGGTGTCCTTGGACGCCTCCATGGCATTCGATATGCTCGAATGGCCGTATCTCTTTGGAGTTCTCGAGAAAATGGGTTTTGGGCCCCAATCTATTCAGTGGGTGCGACTCCTCTATTCGAAACCACTAGCCCAGATCGTAGTAAACAACAAAAAATCTGAAGTGTTCGAACTGGGTAGAGGCACCAGGCAGGGATGCCCGCTCTCTCCCCTCTTGTTCGTCCTGGCCCTGGAACCCTTGGCATCCTGGGTACGGAGGAACCCGGTGATTCGTGGATTTAAGTGGGCTGAGGCCCGAGAGGACCGCATCTCACTGTATGCGGACGACATACTGTTGTTCCTGACATCCCCGAAGGCCTCGCTCACAGCAGTATTCGATATTTTCGCCATCTTTGGCAGATATTCAGGGTATTCCATTAATTGGCTCAAATCAGTATTGTATGTCCTGAAGGGACCCCTCACCGGGCTTCCTAGGAACTGTCCGATACAGATCACTACACAGGGCTTCAAATATCTCGGTATCTACATCACTTCTAACCCCGCCGACAGATTCGCTCAGAATCTGCTCCCTCCCTTGCAGAGATTGAAGATAGACTCGGAGCGCTGGATGAAGCTTCCGCTCTCGCTGCTGGGCAGAGCTTCCCTTTTCAAGATGATGTCCTTGCCCCGGTTCCTCTACGTCCTACAAAACTCACTAGACCTCGTTCCCACTAGCTACTTCAAAGAAATCGAGACTCTACAACGCCGTTTACTATGGAATGGGAAGCCACGTATTGCACTATCGAAACTAAACCTTACCTGGTATGATGGGGGATCGCCCTCCCCGATCTCAAAAAATATTATTGGGCAGCTCACCTAACAGCCATTAACCATGGCACTTACAGGCAGGCGGGCGACCCGGGCTATGCGATGGATCGCTGGGTACTACCTGGAGGGAACTATAACCGTGCGCTTTACTCGACCACCGGGAAACATCATCTGACCGGTCCAACCAAGCACACAGTGCAGGTCTGGAAGGCAGCCACTAGAAGCATGGGGTGGGAGCATAGGATAACCCTGGCTACGCCACTATGGGACTCGGAGCGGCTCAGGAGCCTGTGGTCAACTAAAGGTTGACAAGTGGGACCTCATAGGTATCTCAAAAATAGGCGACTTATGGGTCAAAGGTGAGGTCAAGTCATTTTCCGCCCTGCAGCAAGAGTATGATCTCGCTCCTACAGAGCACTTTAGATACCTACAGGTCCGCCACGCCTTACACTCCTGCCTCCAAAAGGGGGAGACCCCCCCGGAATCCACCCCTCTTGAGGACAGACTCCTCGATGGCTATTTACCAACAAAGGCCATCTCGCTCACGTACAAGAAGTTAGTGAATCACTCTGGAGACCCCCTGGTGAAACTGCGGGACAAGTGGGAAAGGGATGGCATTATACTGGATGACGAAGATTGGGCAATAGCGGCGGCGCTCACCTCGGGAGGTAGCCATGGCGGCGAGGCTGAGGCTAGTGCAGCTCAAAATCTTGCACCGGATTTATATCACGGGACCCGGTATGGTACAGATGGGAAGAGCAGTAGACGGCAGATGTAGAAGAGGCTGCGGAAGTGAGGGTACCTTCCTCCACATACTCTGGGAATGTGTGTTTGTCCGGAAGTACTGGAGGAAGATACACAAGGTGATGAGCGAAGTGTTAGAGCACGCACTCCCTCTGGAAGCTAAGAGATGTCTCCTAAACGTGTGGGAGCCCACGGATTTAAACACTGCGCGTATCACCTGGGTCACGTTGGGGTTGATGATAGCGAAACGCAATATCGCTCAGACATGGGGGGCATCACGGGCACCTGCGGTATCCGCATGGGAGAGGGACATGGACTGGTGCATGTTTCGTGGAAAATATGTATATGTAGCTAGGGGATGCCCCAAAAAATGGTGCCGCATTTGGAACGACTGGAATGAATATAGAGGGAATGTCTGTACCCCGCCACTGGTGCCAGCTCAAGATGAAGCACTGTAGACGTGAAACTCTTAACCATTGTTCATATATTGTGTACAATTATTTGAATGAGAGCCTTGTCAAGTTATGAAACATGAATGTACTGTATCTTGCCTTGTGATGTCGATTCCTATTGTTAAATAAAAAGAACTGTTAAAAAAAAAAAAGAGCTCATCCTCCAAGTCATTTATCACAGGTGAAGTAAACCCCAGATTATTCCTGACATGGGCAAACAAGTCACAGAGCTCAGCTCCGTGCAAAAAGCGACCCCTCCTGTCTTCCTCCTCATCAGGATCAACAGCATCAGCCAAGGGAGCAGGGCGAGGAACCTTAGCAGGAGGACCATCAGCCTCCCGAGCCCTGAATGCAGCCTCAACAGCCTCATTTATCAGGAGGCGCAGCGCATCCTCTGTGGGAACCCCCGCAGAGCAAGAAGCAACCAGCTCCATGACCACAAGCACAATGAAGACGGGCGCTTCCTGCACCACACCTGTTACAAAAGAAACGAAGTCTCGCAGCCCGACCTCTCGCGGGAGGCTCCGACATGCAGGAAGCGCCTGTAACCATAACAAGCATTTGCAATGCAATAGGTCTCGCATTTATGAGAGTTTGAGGTATTGGCATTGTAAATGACAATGCCTTTTATTTATGTGTTGTTTTTAAAACAGTTAAATAAAAGGCATTGTCATTTACAATGCCAATAGCTTAAACTCTCGCAACTGCAAGACCTGTTGCATTACAAATGCGTGCTATAAACATTTAAAAAAGCGTTAGGAGAGAGCGTGTCCTGCCTGCAACAGCAGGCAGGACAGAACTAGTTGAGAAATTAGTGCTCTGAGGCTGTAATTGAAGCCTACTGAGCAACAACACACGTAACAGGGGGTGTCGCCATGAGAGGTTACAAAATGAGACAGGCGGTAATAAGGAGGGACTACTAATCCTTTTGACCAATGAACAGCCACAGTTTACAGTGGACAATGACACAAGCCAATGAAAAATGTGGGCGGAGAGTGGGCAGAGCTTCAAGTCCTTACCTCAATACAGATTGCCTCGCAGAGCAGCGCATGCGCTGCCCTGGCTCGACCTAAAAACAGCTCATATTGGCGGGCGCCACAATAGAGGAATGCAGGGGCCGAGAACGGGCACCAGGACGCTCTGCGTCGCAGCCCAAAGAAAAGACCAACACCCGCTGAGCAGGGCGGGCAGACCACAGAAAATAACATGACTGCTAAAGCAAGTCACAAAAAAACAAAAAAAGTATTGAAAACATTACTTACCTGACCACGCTAGGTAAGCGGCACTGCAAGGCAGAAAAAAGAACAGGCTATGGTGGTGATGCGCTTCCCCCTTTATGCATGCCGGTAGGCAGCGCCATATTAGGGGAAGTGTTTGACCTCTGGTGGGTAATAGGCCTCTGCGGAGCAGACGAGCTGCTCATTGTTAAGGAATGGAACGGGAAGACAGACGAGGAGGTAATACCTGTGTTGTAAATAAAGGTATAATTTACACAGGAGTCTTTATCGCAGTCGGACACAACAGTCTCATTCGTCATATAAATACCTAACTAACATTCCATCTATGACGTGTGGCACAAGGTAAGTACTGATAGGACAGTGACCTCGTGCAAGTGTGTATGTCGACGTATGAGTGTAAGTAAGTGTGTTACATGTATTACTGTATGCATGATTGGAAGCATGAATGTATGAATGGAATGTGCTAGTTAAAGCCATGTGTGTGAACTATAGACAACAGCCTCTTCCCCACGATGCACCATCACTCCGTTCTGAGAAATAATACAGTTTTAAGGAAGTCCCCTCCACCCACAAGACACACTCAGCCTGCCATACCACCTATTCTGTCCCCTCCCGTGCTCTCTCCTTGTCCCTTTTTTCCAGATCTCCTGTCCTTACCAGTGCTTTGAAGCACCCTTAGAACAGCTTAACGAGCTATACAAAGAATGTAAAACAAGGTGCAGTTAAGCTCCATGTTGGCTCTTCGATTCCAGCCAGTAGTGGTACAGAAGACTCACCCAACATCTGCCAGTCTGTGCCCTGACAGTGTATCAGATCACTTTGTCATCTCCAGTACCATCCATGGGGGTGCATGATCACTTGTCTAAGAAGCAGATGGAGCCTTTGTAGGGACTCTTAGCAAAGGAGCCAAGGAGTGAATGGGTATTATGCCTGGCCCATGGAAATGCTCCAGAGCATGGACGTGATTGCTGTCCTGGAGGACTTCGGTCACTAGAGTTGTCTATGCGTCATGTTTATGGGCAAGAAACTCATCCTTCTGTCCAGATATTGCAAGAGCACAGGAGAGTCAATACCCAAGGATGGTAACAAGCGAGACTTGGCACTGCAACTAAGACTGGGACACAGATACTCTGACTCTCTGACCCCTTGTGTCCCCTCCCTCCATTTACCTGTTTCATGATGGTGCCATGCCGTGCTGCGGCCTCATCTCAGCTGGAATCCTTCTCTTCAGTGCCCTTAGACCCCCTCCAACTCACACGCAGCCGCCTCTGCTCTCCAATGGGCCGTCTCCCCACCTGTCGATGGTCCAAGCTTCAGGTTGACAAAAGCCCTGAAGAAGCCTCAGAGCCGAAACATGTCTGGATCTTGGCCACTTCTCAGGTGCCAAACTCAATACACCAATCGCACGAGCCTTGCTTCCACCTGTCCTCAGTCGGGGTCATTCCCGAGTGCCAGGGAGCGAGAAAGAAGCAAACACATTTTCCTTTTCCAAAAGACATCTGGATTCCATGATGGGGTAAATTCTTGTTTCTCGTTTTCGGCTCGCGCCCTTCTTGGCTTTAAGAGAGTAATTTCCAGGTCCTCCTGATATTGTTGGTGCCGCCGCCGGTACCTTTCACGGTGGACAGCACAATGCGAGAATGGTGGCTAAACCGGATACCTCAGGTAGGAGGCCCTGGGAGGGAGAGGGGGGATACTGTTACCACCAGGCTCGTGGCCACCAGCGATGATGTCACTTGTGTTTCCAAGAAATCGGAACCGTACGATGGAGGGGGTGGCGCGAGGAAGCGACGCCCCCTTACCCCCTTCCCCTCCCCCCTCCCTTTTACCTTTTCATACTTCACCTCCCATCCCGGCTACACCAGACGACGAATACAGGTGTGCTGTTTGTGTCACTGCCACAACACGGGAGACGGGCCCCGCCATCCGGTGTCCAGAGCAGCACAGTGCAGGACTGTGGAGCTGGCCTTGCACACCGCTGATGACACGGTCAAACAGGCTTCATTTGCAACGAATGAGAGTACACTTTGCAAAGCCAGCGCCATGTTCTCATTACAATGAATGGGCACCTCTTTCTGTCCCAGACCGGGCTGGGGTGTTAATGCATAATGTCACAATATATACCAGAGAGGTAAATGTGAGCGTATATACAATGTTTGTAAGGCGTCACCATCTGCCCTCCCTTTTGTAGGCGCCCCCAGCCGCCCCACACCTCAATGTCACGCTGGTTGGTCCGTGTTAACTCCCCTAGCGCATTATTGCATCGAACTGTTGTTTTGTACAGCGCTGCTCTTTCAATGCTACGGATTATAAATAAAGGAAACAGCTGATATGTGGAGTCGCAGAGGACAGGAAGGCACGTCCAAGACCGCAGCGAATGACAATAGGAGTTTGTTTTCTTCTTAGTACTAAGGTTTCAATGCAGAAAACGTGCAAATATTTCTATGAAGGTGCCCAGAGGCATCTGGTACCAACCGGAAGGGGGCGGGGCCACCTGTAACATGGGACATGTTACTGCAGGTCTGGCTCTCTGAGGAGCCACTATAACCAGGTGAAGGTGACGTCCCACACATCATCAGAGGAATCACTTTTAGTGCATATTAACCTATAACCAGGGGAAGGTGACATCTCATACACCATCACAGGCATCACCTTCAGCGTATATTACCAGGAGAGGTGACATCTCACAAATCAGCAGAGACATCACCTTCAGCGTATATTACCCTATGACCTGGTGGAGGTGACATATCACACACCATCAAATATGTCACCTTCAGTGTATATGAACCTGTGAGCAGGCAAGATGACATCTCATACATCTTAAGAGGTATCACTTTCAGGGTATATTAACATCTAACGGTGGGAGAGGACATCTCGTACACCACCATAGCCATCATCACCTTCACTGTATAATAATATACAACCAGGGGGAGGTGAGATCTGATGCTGCATTAGTGACATAACTCTTAGAGTCCATTAACATATAACCAGGGAGAACTGACATCTCACAGACCATCAGAGGCATCGTTTACAGTGTGTATTAACATATTAATCCTATGATTCGGAGGGGTGATATCTCATCACTTTCAGTGCATATACGATACTAGCCTATCACCTGTGGCTGACTATAATAGACCTCTAGACATCTCTTTCAGTGCATATCAACATATAACCACGGGAGGTGATATTTCATGCCATCGGACACATTACTATGTATTACCTATGACTCGGAGAGGCGACATCTCGTTACTTTCAGTGGACATTAGCCTATAACCAGGGGTGACATCACATAGACCTTTAGAGGTATCACTTTCGGTGTATATTAACATATAACCAGGGGTGACATCTCACACACCATCAGACATCTCATTCAGTGCATATTAACATATATCCATGGAAGGTGACATACTATTAACCTAAGACTCGAAGAGGAGACATCTCATCGCTTACAATCATATATATGTCTATAACCAGGGGGAGTGACATCTCATACCATCTGTGTCTGTTAACGTACACTCAGCGTGAGATCACCGCACACGTTACAAATTACATCTCTGCTGCATTAGGTAACCCTAGCCGTCTGACCAGGCTCTCGGTGAATGAAGCGGCTGGCGCTCGCGGAGGTGGTGCTGGGTTGGGGGGTCTGAATTAAGGGGGCAGAGCTGGTTGTATTACCCGGCAGGCTATGTCACCGGACACCTGTCTCCAGGGTGGACTCCATCTGTGAAGGGTGTAGCTAGGGTGTCAGGTAGCCCTCCCTCCCCCTTCTGATGCACATTTATCACCATCCTCCACCTGCCCCAGTCTGTCCCCGTCTCCAGTGACGCCTCACCCAGGGCCTACGTCACAGCGTGCATAGCACGTTTGTGCACTGAGACAGCCGTGCACTATACACCTTCTGCCCAGGGGTTACTGCTATATAAACGTTCAGCGGCGCTGCATGGAGAGAAAGGCAGGCACCCTGACACCCACTACCTTTACTGAGAGCCCCTCGGAGGCTGTAAGCAAGGCCACTGGAATTATGCGGCAAGAGAGACGCAAATTATACGGCAAGGTTGAATAAATTATGCGGGGGAAATGCAAATTATGCGGTGCAATGCGGCACATTTTGCTGTAGTATTACTTCATTATTTTGTCACTTTTATACTGTTTGGGCATTGGTTGCACCTCTTTCGTACCAGTTTAACACCCCAATATAGCAATAAGCAACAGAAAGGTGACCAGTCAACCTTTGTAAAGGGCCTACCACTGCACCGTAACAGGTGTCACTGCATTTTTAGTAACTTTTGAACCATTTGATCTAGAAACAATTTATTTTTGTTTAAATCTGCAGATTATGCAGCAGATGATGGATTATGTGGCAAATTTATTATTATGCAAAAAAAGTAGCTGCCGTACAATCTCAGTGAGTCTGGCTATAACTGGAATGAAAAAGTTGGAGGGTCTCTAAAGGGGGTGTGACCAAAGAAGCATAATCCTCTCCAAGAGGCGTGGCTTGTGTTATTAAGGATGTGTCGTAAAACAAGTGAAGTAAAATCCTGTGCTTTACACAGCTGCCACCTGAGCAGTATTTGGGTGACTCTCGGTGAGTTCTTTGTTCCTGCATCTAGATGCATCACACAAAAACGAACACAGGCCTAAAACAAGCCAGAACGTGGCTTTAAAAATGCTTGTTAGCATTATCAGCAAAATGAGTAATAAAATGGTCTTGTTATGAATAATTAAAACTGAAAGTGTTTCAGCTTTGAATTAAACATTACTAATGTCTCTGGAAGGTTAGTGGCCTCGCGAGTGTCCCAATCTCCCCCGTTCTACTCTTCACACTACTTTCCACTACAGTCTCTCACTGTGGGACGTACACCATTTTGCTCCCACATCTCTGAATTCCTCCGTCTGCATCTCACACATCATCTTCTTCCACTTCATCACCATCTTCTCACTGTCTCTACATGCCCTTCTGTGGATCATCGCCACTTCACCATGCACTCCTCTCTCACGCACCTCTCCCTCCCCACCTGGAACACAACATTTCTTTTTCCTTTGGTGTTGCCAATATTTTGTGTTGTATTGTGTGCCTCCTTCACACAGGTTCACATAAAATGGCTATTTCAATATGCACATATGTAACCATCTGTGTGCTCTGTGTGCTCTGCAGAGAGGCCAAGGATTGGATGAGCGTCTAATCTGAGCACCTTTATGACAAACTGAACTGACAAGCATGGTGAGAAATGTACTTTGCCGTTAGCCTCAGCTCCAAAGCTCTCGGTCAAGCTTTGACAAACTCAACCACCCATAACATGAACTTAGCCGGACACCGACAGGCTACTCGGTTCCCAGCATGCAATTTACCAGATTCACACACTGCATGAAAAATACAGAAACGCAAGATCTGGAAAAAGCATATACTCCTAGGTAAAGCTAGAAAGTAAAATGTAACAGGTACTGCGTCACCAGCGTGGATTTCTAGGTGTTTTCATTCAGAAATCGATCAGTGTTTTCACCTGTACAGTTAAGGGCGTGAATATAGGGCCTAGCAGGTACCCATTACAAAGTCAGCTTTTAAATTACTGCTAGGTGTGAAACCTGGTAGGACCCGCCCCACTTAAAGCCCTGTTCCTGAGGTATACATATGAGCTAGAAATGAAAACAAGCATTGGTAAATGTGTTAGGTTTTGCCTATGCGATAACAATAAGCTGTTTGTGCAGGTGAAACCTAAAAATAAAGATTTCAAACTTTATATCCGAGTTGACTAGCGGTATTCGGTTAAGTACCCGAGCAACATAAAACCTGAAGAGAAAATGTGTGCAAGAGCAATTACAATATTCAATTAAAAAAATAACCAGTAGATGGCAGTGTTGTCCAGTTCTTCCATTATGGGGAGAGAGTGATGTGAGATCTTCACAAGGCTCATGCAGGCACACTAATAACTGCCCAAAACAAAGTCATAACATCAAGTTCAAGAACTTTAGCCCACATAAAATGTAGAGTGAGTTCAAATGAATACTCCTGTGTGGTGTCACAATGAAAAGATCAGGAATGTAACGCAGCTGTTTCAATGCGTGCAGCCAGGGAGAGCAAACAACAAAAAAAGTTGCACACAACAGTGGAAGGACACCGTAATTCGGCTTGGGAACCGATAATAGCCCCCTTTAAGATATATTCCGGGTCTGGTGGCTTAGTGGACTAATGTGTTCACTGCAGGGACCTGTGTTCGACCTCATGGTCACAGGTTCAAACCCCGGCGGGTTCACTCAGCCTTTCATCCATCTGAGGTCGATAAAATGAGTACCATTGAGTTGGGTAACAATAAACATCTGTTATTCAGCGCCAAGATGCCTACGGGTGAATGTGTGCTTTGCAAATACACAAGCTATGTTATATATTAAATACAAGAGATTTCACAAGCACAGCTCAAGCGCTGTGCTAGTGAAACCTTAAAATGTAGGGCCAGTTGAAGGCGAGAAGGGTCCCTGTTGACACGAGCCTGCAGGGCATTAAAAGCTCACAGCTCCAATGCACCTGAAAGGCATGTTAAAAGGGCCGGCCAAGAGTTCTCCTGTCCTAGCTGAAAATGCACATGTGCGCCTGTTGTGCCCTCTCTTGTGTGTCCACCCATACAAGTAACTCAATGTTTTGTAACATACATATTGCACTCTTCTCTAAGACCATTAGCAATAATACATTAGGTAAAATATTAACAATTAAATATACCATAACAGAGAGGACAACACTCACCCCATGCTCACTCGAATACCAGCCATACAAAGGTGATGCAAAAATTATGGAATTAATTGCTATCAAAAGCATTACACTTTTAAGTTGCTATCATTTATGTTAAAAAACTCTTCAAGTTAATGACAAGGATACATTAAAAAAACACATGATGAAACCCATTTTTGCTGCCCCTCCAGTTTTTCCAGCCCTTTTGATCACTGCTAGTTACTTTCTCTGGGTGCGTGGCATCTCCAGAGTATCCTTTGGCAAGTGGATTCAAGCCCCTTATGATGGGGGACCAGTGCTTAATTTGAGCCGGTGGTTTCCGGTTCTCTGCACTGGCACTTAATTGTCAACACCGGTGGTTATGACAGTCTGCCACATGGTGGCGCTGTCTGTCTAATTTACCGATGAGCACAACAACAGTTCCATATTAATTCAATATACTTTGAAACAGCTAATTCCTGCCGCCCAAGCCCTTCTTAGAGCTTTGGGGGGCTGGAATAGTCTGAATTGTCACACTTGTAGGAGTGAGATGCTTTGTAGTTGTGCTGTTACTGTATTGGCCCAAAAAAGAAACAAGGAAACCCTAAAAGTCTGAAGGGACCATGGGTGGACATATGCTAAGAAAAACAATGGTCCCATACAAGGTGAATTAGTACAATACCACAATTTTGCAATCAAGATTGGGATTACGAGTGTATCAATGAAAAGTTCAGAATTTTATTAACAATTAAGTTCAACGCAAAAATAATATACGAAAAGGGGAGTGAGCAGGACGTGACAGGGTAATGGGAAATCAGCCGATTTCCTTACCACAGGCAAGTGACTTAAAAAGTGACTTTTAAATTTGTGAAAATGTAGATAAGCAAAAAGTCACAATCAGAATTACATCTCATACTCCACAGTTAGATACAAATTACAGTATAGAGTTGAAGATGTGTGTGTCGACGACGTTTCGATCCCAGCTTGGTATTGGGATCTCATCAGGACTAAGTAATAAAACAAGTGCCTGGGAAGTTGCTAGTAAGGGTAAGTCGATTGAAGCCTGGAAGAATACCAGATGAAATTGGAGGCAACAAGGGGGTGAGCAACCGGAGAAATGTTGAAGCAGTGGGGGGCCTGATCCGACGGCAGGTCGGAGGCAAGGGAGGGTAGGTAGTGTCCCGACTGGGAACGATAGGGCGCGAGGCCGGTAGGGCAATATGGTATCCAGTTGCCCTCCTGGGATCGAAACGTCGTCGACACGCACATCTTCAACTCTATACTGTAATTTGTATCTAACTGTGGAGTATGAGATGTAATTCTGATTGTGACTTTTTGCTTATCTACATTTTCACAAATTTAAAAGTCACTTTTTAAGTCACTTGCCTGTGGTAAGGAAATCGGCTGATTTCCCATTACCCTGTCACGTCCTGCTCACTCCCCTTTTCGTATATTATTTTTGCGTTGAACTTAATTGTTAATAAAATTCTGAACTTTTCATTGATACACTCGTAATCCCAATCTTGATTGCAAAATTGTGGTATTGTACTAATTCACCTTGTATGGGACCATTGTTTTTCTTAGCAGTTACTGTATTGGCAGCACCGGCAGGGGCAATGGGCAGTGCAAGCGGCAGTGGCCTCCTGATGAGAGCCCTGGCACTTAATTTGTAAAAAAAAAAAGTAAGGATTGTGGGAGACTCGGGATCCCAGATATTAAGTTGTATTATTGGGCGTCCCAGTTGATTACTTTGAACGACTGGTTCTTTTGCGACAGAGACGACACGGCCGTAAGGCTGGATTGCTTTCACTAGAACGCTGACCTCTTTGGTGACTTGTATGGCACTGGGAGCCCTCGTGCTAAACCCCCTCCTCACTGGAAAGAGGCACTGAAATGCACTGGGTGCCACAGGGGACTTACAGTGAAACCCCACTAGGACAAGGCACGCTGCTGACTCGGGTGCCAGACTGGAAAGTTTCTATATGTGGGATCTCATTAGCATCTCAAACTTTGGGGACGTGTGAGGGGGCGGGGTGTTCCACAAAAAATCATTTGTGCAACTGACGGCAGATTTTAATTTACCTAAGTCTCAATTTTACAGATATCTCCAGATTTGCCATGCATTCAGTACCTACACAGCACAACTGGAGAGCTTGGCAGAATTCCACTCTCTGGAGGCTCACATCACCTAGGAACATCTGGGCAGAGGGGGCAGTTCGAGGGTCCACCACCCTCTGACCCATTACTGAACAAGCATTTGCAATGCAATAGGTCTCACATTTGCAAGAGTTTGAGATATTGGTTTTGAAAATTATATTGTTTTTTACTTATGTTTTTTGTTTGGAGTGGAGAGGATGTATGTTGGTTGTAGTGGAATTATGTGGATTGAATTGGAATTGTGAGTTGTGAAATTGTGTGGGGTGGAACTGTGTGGCGTGTAGTGTATTTGTGTAGTGGTATTATGTGGTATGGTGAACAGATAGGGGTGAGAGTTGTATAAAAAAGATAGAAAGTAAGATTGAGAGGGATAGGTAGTTTGTGTATGAAGTGGTGAATGAAGTCTAGATAGAGTAGTAGAAATAGTGTGTGAGAGAGAATGAAGGGGAGAGAAGGTTATAGACACATAAAGAGGCTGCGTTTGTGTACGCACAAGACAGCAAAAGAAATGGAGGCAAGTGTGTGTTTGCGGTTTGGATTTTTTGAAAAGTTATGGTAAAGAAACTGTGCTGAAAGACCTGAAGTGAACCAATATGAGAAATGTTGGATCAGTGTGTGCTTGTGCAATGGAATTATGTGGATAGTAATTATGTGGTGTTAAGTGTAGTGGACTTATGTGCAGTGGTGTTGTATGTCATGGAGTGGCATCTATTGCATGGAAGTATGTGGTGTTGAATTATATGGCATGATGTGGAATTTTGTGGTGTGAATTGGATGTATGTACTGTGGAGTGGACATTTGTGCAGTGGAATGGAATTGTGTGGAGTTGAATTGTGTTGCATGGACTTGTGTGGCACTGAGTGGAATTATCTGGAGTTGAATTGTGTTGTGTGGAGTGTAATGAAATTATGTGGCATGGAGTGGTATTAAGTGAAGGTGAATTATGTGGCATGGAGTAGACTGGAAATTTGTGAATTTGAATTTGTTGGGTTGTGATTATGTGGCATATAGTGGAGTGATGTGGAGTTGAATTGTGTGATGTGGAATTATGAGGTGTTGAAATGTGTTGTGTAGTGGAATTATGCTGTGTGCCTTTGTGTGGAATTGTGTGGCACTTAATTGTAAGGCGCTGCAGGGAGAGGGTTCTGCGACTGAACCAAGCAGTAGTAAGTCAAATTACAGGTATTGTAGCACATTATACCATACAATACTTCATCACACCATACGAGACTATGCAACACACAATGTCACACATTACAAAACCTCATCATATAACGCCACCCATACAACATACAATTCGACACCAGGCCATACTACAACATCCAAAACCGCAAACTGTCTCTTTCTCACCACACCAGTCTCAGTATTGAACACCAGAACATACAGAATACTTCATGCAACAGATCATGCCACATTATCTCATATACCACTCCATCATGTCATTGTACATTGCGACACATAATCCATACAGCAACAGACCCCACCACAGCAGATCATATTTACCCAGCAAACTTATACCTTAGACATGCAATACCACCAAATGCATAAGACACCATTCAAAAGCACATAACACCGCAACACTTCAAATCACCTCATGTTATACCTGCCCATAAGACATCAAAGCTTCTAAGACACACCACACAAAACCACACTCTCTCTCATCATAGAACGACATGCCACTATCCAAAATCACAACAGCCTACTTAACAAAACACACCACATCACACTATTCTACGGCATATATAACACCTAAAACCACACAATATAACACAATAACGCACCATACAAAACTCCCCCAAACCACACTTCATCATACCGAACTCCACATCATACCATACTGCACCACATAACATTATACCACATTATATAACACCAGATAGTACAACAACGTGCACACCACATCGTGTCACACACAGCCACAGCATATCATCTCAAAGAATCCAACATTCCAGCCACATCACCCCATCTTACTAAAATCACAACATCCAGCAATACATCACACTATTCAGTGGCACTTCAACCATAAAACACTATGTAACTCGACTGGCTTCCGGTTCTCACCAAACCCTTCCCACCACAGAAAGCTGTAAACAGATACCTGGAAGATGAGAGCAAGAAAAACAGAACTGATCATTTATGCAAGTTCGCCAATGGAAAGCGGAGATGTTATCCATTAGTAAATTAAATTCAGAGTATCACAGGATAAACTTTTTGTCCCCTTCTTGTGCAGCCTCCGGGATTTATAAATCAAGGTCAGTTTTGTGGCCCCCTTCGTGCCACAGAATCAGAGTGACTGAGAGTCTGGGTGGGAAAGGGTGGAAGCATGCTTGGAACTCCGCATTTTACCTACGTCTCTGTGGCTTCAGAGTCAGTGCGCAAATCTGAGTTTTCGTCTTTACCTCGTAGTTGTCGGCAACGGAAATAAATACATGGATTTTGCCATATTGTTACTTTTTGTTAGTCCGGGGGCCTGGAAACTGCAGCGTCAGTAAGCTATGTGCAGAACAAATTTAAAGCGGCAGCACACCGCATATGACTGCATACTGTTGTAAGTATCCACAGAGGGGAAAGGGTTAACGGACCTGCACATGCCTCAGCCCAAGTAAACAGAGGCAGGCCACGGGTGGGAGCTGCTGCTGGTGGTGGTGGGAGGAGGGAGGGGGGATCACAGTGCGAGGTTCTGGCGTCGGCTCTCCGCTGTATACTAAGAAAGCCTCAGCTGGTTTTGTGTTAGTAGGATGGGGGGGGGGTGGATTCCTAACACGAGGAGGGAAGGGGGAAAATAACAACAAGCATTGGCATAGCCAATAGGTCTCGCCTTTGGGGCCTTATAAGTGTTTAGCCAGAGCTATTGACTTTGCCAATGTCTTCAAGCTGTGCTGTAGAGAAGTGTGGCTGCTGTGCGGCATGCTGAAAAGTTATAATAAAAAAGTGTCAGAAGCATTTTTGTTACTTTATATATGACCAAGAAGGCATTATGTAAAACTGAACGACCATATTAAAAAAAGTATTTACAATAAAAAATGTCCTCAGTTTTCTTTTGTTCTTGCAATGCTGGCAATGGTTGTTTGTTAAAGCTTTGAAGGTTGGGAACTAGTACCTGTATTATAACACTAGCAGCGGCCAGACGCTAGGGGAGAATCAACAGATGCCAGATTCCGAGAACAGGCTGATGTGGTGCTGAGTGATGCTGAGGTGGTAGTGGTGGTGGTGGTGACTGTTGCGGAGACGATGCTGAGGTGATGCTGAATGATACTCAGGTGTTGCTGAGTGATACTGCTGTGGTGCTGAGTGATGCTGTGGTGGTGCTGAGTGATATTGTCTTGGCGCTGAGTGATGCTGTGGTGGTGCTGAGTGATGCTGTGGTGGCGCGGAGTGATGCTGTGGTTGTGCTGAGTAATGCTGTGGTTGTGCTGAGTGATGCTGTGGTTGCACTGAGTGATGCTGTGGTTGCACTGAGTGATGCTGTGGTTGCACTGAGTGATGCTGTGGTTGCACTGAGTGATGCTGTGATGGCGTTGAGTGATGCTGTGATGGCGTTGAGTGATGCTGTGATGGCGTTGAGAGATGTTGTGTTGGTGCTGAGTGATGCTGTGCTGGCTCTGATTGATGCTGTGCTGGCTCTGATTGATGCTGTGGTTGCGCTGAGTGATGCTGTGGTGTTGCCGAGTGAGAGATAGAGTGAAGATATAATGCCCAATTAGAGAGGGTGGTGAGAGAGAAAGAGAGAGAAAGGGTGTACATAGAATAAAGAGTGGAGCGGGATAGAGAGAGAGAAAGAAGGGGAGAGAGAGTGAATGAAGGAGTTTGAAAGAGAAACAGATAAAGGGGTGAGAGAGAATGAAAGGCTAAAAAAGATAGAGGGAGAGTTAATTAAGTAGAGAGAGAATTAGAGAGGGAGAGAGAGAGAAGGAGAGAGACAATAAGAGTGGGGGTGTGGAGTTTAAATAGAGTGAAGAAGTGACGCGGAAAAAGTAACCTTAAATATAGCTTTGTGCTTTGCGCGAATAAATATAAAAAAAAAACAGTGACAGACAAAAATACTGGTAATTAGGCTGTGACTCCCAATATAAAACAAATAGCGATATAAGGTGAAATCAACACACCGAAGCAATATTTCTAACTAGACAAAAAAAAGCTTGCATTTCAATGCTAATCGCTGTTGTTTTTCATGTGACTGTAGTCCAGGGCCCTCAGTTGGTAATGTGAGCTGCTGCTGCGATTGAAACATTAGAGTCCAGAGAGTTAATGAGCCATGACGAGGAAATGAGGAAGAGATAGGAAACCCAGATGCCAGCTGCGCGTGCACGCCATCGTGAACTCAAGCTGGTCGCCAGCCGAAAGCCAGTGTTTGCACTTCCAAAACCCGCTTACTAAAACTCTCGGCCAGACCAGCGCAAGCGCTGGTGCAGGCCGAGACCTAAAAACAAAGAGGCAGCGAAGAAGAGAAAGATAAAGCAGGTATATTATAAATGCAACAAATGCGGTCTAAACATGACGGATGCCGTGCTAATACACAAGCAGAGGGAAATGAAAATAAAGAGTCCGTGGGAACAAACATATATTTAAAAAAACGGTATACCACATGTAACAGGGGCAATCGCCTGGGAGGGTGCAAAACGCCAAAAGGCGGGACTAATTTAGCATACCCACCAAAAAAAAGCGGGCATTTAAGACGGGCACTAACAACAGCCTATAAAAAAGATGGGAGGTCCTTGCATTACATATACCAGCTACACCATGCACGCTGCGCTAGGCTTGACCTAAAAAACGAGTGAAAGGCATGGGAGAGTCGGAGGCGAGAAGTGGTTTAAGGCGAGGATGGTGCTACGAGGGCTGCCCATCCATGCACGACTCAAGCTGATTCAATTCAAATCCCTCCACAGGGCCTACCTCCACCCCTCGAGACTCGGGCACATGGTAGGGCCCCATCTACTTCCGGCACACGGTGCACAGATACTAGGGGCACATTCCTGCACACTGTATGCGCATGCCCGGCCATAGCTCACTATTGCAGGCGTGCACACAAGCATCTGGAGGGTGTGGTGGGTCACACGAGCCCACTGGATCATAACATATCCCTATTGGCTGGGAGGGGTTCGAGATCCCTGGTAGAGATTGGACTCCAAGGCGCGAAGTGCGACATAGCAAGGAGAGGAAGAAGAGCAGACCCCTCCCCCCCTGGAAGAGTAGAGATAAAGAATGGACTAATGTACTCTAGCAGAGGAAAGTGTACACTGGGCAAGAGGCTGCATAAATAAATATAAAACAATATGGTCTCTTTGGGAGAGAGAAAGAGTTCAGAGAGCAGATAGGAATTACTATGGTAATACCGTCAGCAGTATCCCTATGGTAATACTGTCAGCAGTATCCTTGTGGTAATACCGCCAGCAGTATCCCTATGGTAATACCGTCAGCTGTATCCCTATGGTAATACCGTCAGCACTATGCCTATGGTAATACTGTCAGCAGTAGCCTGATGGTAATACAGTCAGCAGTATCCCTATGGTAATACCGTCAGCAGTATCCCTATGGTAATACCGCCAGCAGTAGCCCGATGGTAATACTGTCAGCAGTATCCCTATGGTAATAACATCAGCAGTATCGCTATGGTAACAATGTCAGCAGTATCCCCGCCAGCAGTATCCGTATGGTAGTACCATCAGCAGCATCCTTATGGTAATAACGTCAGCAGTATCCCTATGGTAATACCACCAGCAGTATCCCTATGGTAATACCGTCAGCCATATGCCTATAGTAATACCGTCAGCGGTATCCCTATGGTAATACCGTCAGCAGTATCCCTACGGTAATAACATCAGTAGCATCCACGTCAGCAGTATCCCTATGGTAATGCCGTAGCCGTAGCCCTATTGTAATAACGTCAGCAGTATCCATATGGTAATACCATCAGCAGTATCCACGTCAGCAGTATCCCTATGGTAATGACGTCAGTAGTATCCATATGGTAATACAATCAGCAGTATCCACGTCAGCAGTATCCCTATGGTAATAACGTCAGCAGTATCCATATGGTAATAATGTCAGCAGCATCTCAATGGTAATACCGTCAACAGTATCCACGTATCCACAGTATCCACGTCAGCAGCATCTCTATGGTAACGTCAGCAGCATCTCTATGGTAACAACGTCAGCAGTGTCCCTATGGTAATACCGTTAGCAGTATCCCTATGGTAATGCCGTCAGCAGTATCCCTATGGTAATACCGCCAGCAGTAGCCCAATGGTAATACTGTCAGCAGTATCCCTATGGTAATAACATCAGCAGTATCGCTATGGTAACAACGTCAGCAGTATCCACGCCAGCAGTATCCGTATGGTAATACCGTCAGCAGCATCCTTACGGTAATAATGTCAGCAGTATCCACATCAGCAGTATCCCTATGGTAATACCGTCAGCAGCATCCCTATGGTAATAACGTCAGCAGTATCCCTATGGTAATACCGCCAGTAGTATCCCTATGGTAATACCGTCAGCAGTTTGCCTATGGTAATACCGTCAGCAGTATCCCTGTGGTAATATCGTCAGCAGTATCTCTATGGAATTAACATCAGCAGCATCCACGTCAGCAGTATTCCTATGGTAATGCCGTCAGCAGTATCCCTATGGTAATAACGTCAGCAGTATCCATATGGTAATACCATCAGCAGTATCCACGTCAGCAGTATCCCTATGGTAATAACATCAGCAGTATCCACATCAGCAGTACCCCTGAGGTAATACCGTCAGCAGCATCCTTATGGTAATAACGTCAGCAGTATCCCTATAGTAATAAGGTCAGCAGTATCCCTATGGTAATACCGTTAGCAGTATCCCTATGGTAATGCCGTCAGCAGTATCCCTATGGTAATAACGTCAGCAGTATCCATATGGTAATACTGTTAGTAGCATCCTGATGGTAATACCGTCAGCAGCATCCCCATGGCAATACCACCAACAGTATCCATGTCAGCAGTATCTCTATGGTAATACAGTCAGCAGCATCCCTATGGTAATACCGTCAGCAGTATCCACGTCAGACGTATACCTATGGTAATACCGTCAGCAGCATTCTTATGGTAATACCATCAGCAGTATCCACGTCAGCAGTATCCCTATGGTAATACCGTCAGCAGCATCCTTATGGTAATAACGTCAGCAGTATCCCTAAGGTAATACCACCAGCAGTATCCCTATGGTAATACCGTCAGCCGTATGCCTATAGTAATACCGTCAGCGGTATCCCTATGGTAATACCGTCAGCAGTATCCCTACGGTAATAACATCAGCAGCATCCACGTCAGCAGTATCCCTATGGTAATGCCGTAGCCGTAGCCCTATTGTAATAACGTCAGCAGTATCCCTATGGGAATGACGTCAATAGTATCCATATGGTAATACAATCAGCAGTATCCACGTCAGCAGTATTCCTATGGTAATAACGTCAGCAGTATCCATATGGTAATAATGTCAGCAGCATCTCAATGGTAATACCGTCAACAGTATCCACGTCAGCAGTATCCCTATGGTAATACTGTCAGCAGCATCTCTATGGTAACGTCAGCAGCATCTCTATGGTAACAACGTCAGCAGTGTCCCTATGGTAATGCCGTCATATTCCAGAGCAGTGAGTAGAATACCCTGTAATTATTGTAATGTCTGATCAATGTTTGTATACTTGATGCAACTGGTTTGCTTTTGTTATTGTGTTGGAGATGATGCCTTGTTTACTCGTGTTTAAATAAGGAAAAACTATCAAAACAAAAGTTTTATAAAAAGAAAAAACACACATATAACATAGTATATGACATTTGTGGTGGTTTTATGTCTTTGTCAGCGTTTTCAAGCAGACATCTAAACCGTTTGATGTTAAAACAACTTGCAAGAAATCTTATCACTCATAAATGCAGATAGAACATTTAGATGTCATTTTCACTTTTTGTAAGTCATAAGCATGGGTCTTTCACGTAAGTTAAAACATTTGAAAAATGACAGAATTTTACCCTATGAAGAACAGTGGGAAACCCAATCTACCCTTGGAGGCTTGGGAATTGTAAGTAATAATAGGTAACTGTGCCTACAAGGGATTTCGTTTAGAGTACTCAATTATACTAATTAAGCTAATTACTCTATTGTTAAGCCCCAATTGGTGACTAACCTATGAAAAATCGAAACATCAATTCACTCATTTACATTATGATTAGTATGTAATAAACAATTTCAAAAACACGGGTGTGAATTTCTCAATTTTGTTTGCTCATTTAATGTGGGTAAACAGAAGAGGGGTACAAAATGTGATAGCAAAAACACAATGACAGAGGCAGATAAATCATATGCAGAAATTATATCCTTCAAGTCATTAGTGTAGGCATCTATTTCAAACTTATATAAACACAGAAAAAGAATCTGAAACAACAGAAAACAATTCCTGACAGAGTAAATCACTGGGGAAAATAGATGAGCTTGTCAACGTTTCGGTCTTGATGGCATGTATGCCCGTTAGACCATCTTCAGGATGGTGAAAGGAGAATTACAATTGACCCATATAACTGGTCAAGCATATGTCAAGAGCCAGGCGAATCACTACATTTGTTAAAATTTCCAGTTCGCAGACACCGGAATGATAAATTATTCAGTGTGCTTGGTAAATGTTCAAGCTGGCTGAGAAATCTTATAAGAGCAATCCAGCAGGATGCCTACACTAATGACTTGAAGGATATCATTTCTGCATATGATTTATCTGCCTCTGTCATTGTGTTTTCGCTTTCACATTTTGTACCCCTCTTCTGTTTACCCACATTAAATGAGCAAAAAAAATTGAGAAATTCACACCCGGGTTTTTGAAATTGTTTATTACATACTAATCATAATGTAAATGAGTGAATTGATGTTTTGATTTTTCATAGGTTAGTCACCAATTGGGGCTTAACAATAGAGTAATTAGCTTAATTAGTATAATTGAGTACTCTAAACGAAATCCCTTGTAGGCACAGTTACCTATTATTACTTAGAATTTTACCCTAGCACATTTAATAATGCAACTTTTGATGACATGAATAAACCGTGCTACTTGATTATTTTAATTATTAGGTTGGTGTTTTAAGGATGAGTAGTGCCGACTGATCACTGCAATATACACATAAAAACAGCGGGGCCTATTAACACACTGCATTTTGTAGTACTACAAAACATAGTTCCCAGACACGATGGATCTCAAAACGCAGCGTGGATACATCAAATTTTCGCCATGAAAATTGATTGCAGCAATATTTGTGTCCAGGCTTGGTAGCCAAGCAGGGAAAACCTACTAAACCCAGACATTTCTTTAAGCTAGACACCTAGGGGAGTACATGGTGGTGTGACCTGCATGTATCCCACAGCGTTTTCTTACACAGAATGCCCTGCTGTAGGAAGCCGGCTCTTTATAAAACGGACCAAAATGAGGTGCACCGTGTAAAGAGCCCAGCCAAACCCCAACTGATTTACAGAGACACAAATGATTACCCAAATGCTCTTTTTTGTGGTAGTGTGGGCGAGCAGTTAGGCTTATCAGAGGGTATTGCTAAGCAGTGGCTCATTTGTAAAAAAAAAAAAAAGTGCCGGGGCTCTTGTCAGGCGGCAGCTTGAACCAGCCCATTTCTCCTGCGAGCATCGCCTAAAACAGAACCAACTACTTGAAAGTGGGGAGACGATGTAGCGTAATGGCCAGAGCTGCAGACTTTGGAGCAGGGGAACCAGGTTCTAGTCTCGGCATCGGCTCAACATCCTGTGATTCTGGACAAATCACTTAATCTCCTCATAAATTAATGTGTCCTTAACTGGTGCTCATGAAATGTGCTGGTATTGATGATTAAGTGCTTGTGCAGAGCACCGGAAACCACTGGCTCAAATTAAGCACTGGTGCTAAGCATTTATTGCACACACAAAGGCAGTAAGTGAGACACACACTCAATAAAGAAATCTGACATCAATTTATAAAAAAACACTTATCTTTATATGAATTTAGATACCAAGATTATCGGAATCGGGTAAGTACTTTTCGAGATATTAATTTTTATACATTTCAAAAGTTGACACAGTGCAATTTCTGGAGTGGTAATGTTATCCTATGGAGAGAAAACATGTATTACCTTCGGGCACTTGCCAGTGACTTATGGGACCCTTCTCCTGGACTTAAGGTGAGTATGGTGTGGGGGGCGTGGCCAAGATGGCGGCTAGAGCGGACGCAGAGCTCTGAGCTCCGCTCTGTGCCCGCCGGCAATATCCTGTATTCCCCTTGCCTTGCCAAACATCTTTCATCGCAATCGGCGCGGGAGGTGACCGGCGCCCGATCCTGTGAAAATCGGAGCTCTTGGAGGCTCCGTGAAACCGCTGCGAGCTCCGGTCTCTGGCTGCATGGCTGGGTAGGCCCTCCGGAGCCTGGAGCTTTTTGACGCGGCGGACTGAGATGCCAGAGCGAGCGAGAGGCAACGAGGCAGCGAGTGAGCGGTGGGAAGCGACGAGACGCGAGTGCCGGTGAGACGTGACCGCGACACCCTTCAACCGCTCTGGCCGCTCCTACTGCCCCAAAGCTTGAGTTCTGTGGAAGGACCCCTGTCGGGCCCACCGTGGCAAGCGCGGCCGCCATTAGTCAGCGGCCGCAGTGAGTGTGAGCCCTTGGCGGAATCGCGGAGGCGGCCCAATCAGATCGGGCGCGGCCTGCGACCCTCCCTCGTGTGCCCCGCTTGCCACTGTTTAAAGTGCTTCCTAGGCTACCGGCGGAACTGTGGCCATTGATTACGGGACGCCTGTTCCTTTCTCCACATTTACACTTAACCCTGCAGCGGTCGGACAATAGACATCTGCCTCATGGTCTGCATGCATGGCTTTGACTGTAGCCATCTCCTGCCCACATACATTCATGTGTGCGCACCTATCTCCCTTCCTACTTGGAGGTTTGGCAAGCTGTGCCCCGAATTCCCAGTTGGAGGTGCTGGTGGTCCCCGGCCTGAGGTGAACTGCACGACCGGGGGTGCCATTTTACACTGGGCGGCCTGTGACGACCGGACCTGTCGCGGTGAAGTTGCGGGACCAGTATGCCTGGCAGACAGGCAGAAGATATGACCTAGATGTGGTGAGTGGATGCCAGTGGCCTTCTCCCCTTTCCGGCTCCCTTGTGGCCCCTGGGGAGTGCGGGGTGAGCTGCGACTGGGCTCCTGGGCCTGCCCACGGTGCGCGGAGCTATCGAGACCTTCGCTCTGCGGCGGGTGCGGTCCCAGTGGACTGCCCTGACTTAATGTGACCTTTGGGGTCGGCGAGGACCGGCTGGCTAGCTGTGGACTTCATCACACAGCAGGTGAGGACATACCTGAATCCCTGACCAACTGTTTGCGGACCTGGGGTGGGGGAGTTACATCGGAGCCAGGCCTATGGGTGTGCTGATGTACATGGAGAGGAGCCTTGTGGGAGAAGCGTGTCTCGTGGTGGACCGTGGCTCGTCCGCGCTCCCCTGAGGGCTGCAAGAGGATACACAGGATAATAATAAGTACGCCTGTGGACGCCTGAGTGGGATGCAACTGAGAGACTTACGTGACCCTTGCGCTCTGGAATCGCCACTGATGTCATAACGCGCAGGACGCTTTGGGCATCATCCGACCGTGAGGTGCACAGCAGTGGAGTCCTGCACCGCGGGACACCTTGCATTTGGGCAGACTGGTCCACGCACCTTATCCCACACCCCAACCCTAACTCTCGGCTATCCTTAACCTCTGATTGTGCACATGCCCTAGTATCCGGCTTGTTATCTCCTACAGACGGCATAATGGGCAAGCCCAGAACAGACAGGTCCCAGGAGCAGCCTCCAGAGGTGGATGCAGCATCCTCGGAACACAGGGGTGTGGACCACCCACGGTCTTCTCCCCAGACAGATCGCAATGATGAATCGCATCGCTTTGATGAATTACTAGCTGCAATACTTGACATTAAAACTACCTTGGGCACAAAAATTTACTCCCTCAGTATCGACGTGGGGTATTTGCGGGAGGATCATAAGAAACTCAAGGGACGAGTCGATGAAACCGAATCCGCATTTGGGTCAATAAGGCCTACAGTGACCACGACGACCACTCACCGGCAAGTCCTCCAACAGAAGGTGGACTACCTTAATGCACGCGTGGAGGACCAGGAAGGGCGCTCGCGCCGCAATAATGTGTGTATTGTGGGTCTTCCTGAACGAGCGGAGGGTCCCAGCATGGAGCTTTTTCTGGAAGACTGGTTCTCACGAGATGTCCTACAGGGCAAGATGTCAAAGTTCTTCTCAATCGAGCGAGCACGCAGGGTTCCGGGGGGCCCTCCCCGCCCGGGTGCTTTTCCTAGACCGGTGGTGGCCAGATTCTTCAACTATCATGACAGGGATCATGTGCTACAAATCACCAGGGCCCCTTGGCAGATCGACAATGCCACAATCCACATCTACCCGGACTATACCCTAGCTGTGCAGCGACGCCGTTCCTCATACTTGGAGGTCAAGAAGTGCTTGAGGGACCATGATATCCAATATTCCCTACAATACCCAACACGCCTACGTATTCGCCATAAGGAGGGCACAGTCTTCTGTGATACACCCGAAGAAGCATGGACTTGGATAGACCAACAGGGTTTGGCGCATGATCTTCCCACATTGCTGTCGGGCTCTTCACAACCGTGGACCTTAGTGGCAGCACGTAGGGGGGGGGCGGGGATCGGCCGCGCCGCCCAACGAAAACACAGATTGTCCAGGAACGGGCGCAGGCCATCAAGATGGTAGAACATATGGGCTCCCCTGATTCTTCCTCTCGTCAGGATTCGGACTCTGATGCACATATGGACCGCACGTTGCAGCTCACGGCCTCACAGATCAAGGCATTGGCGGGGGACCGCCCGGCCCTCACCCCACAAATGGCAGACGCACTGGGCTGATGACATCAAACTCAGAATTGTTCCCCATCATGGTGGCCGGTCGACCTGCGAACGCCTACTGATTGCCAGACTGAATCACGGGAGGCGGCAAGGACACAGTGCACGAACTCTGCAACGCCCTACCAAATGAGCGATAAGTAGCTGATATAGCAACTCATTTGTTTTTTCTTTGTTTTATGTTATAATTGGTGTGTTATTAGATCTGCAATTTAGTGCAAATGGCCCATTGCCCGTTGGCAACCAGGCCTGGGGTGGGAAGTTGGGGAATCTTTGGTTATTCTGTTATTTTCTCTCTATGTCTGCAAACCACGAGGTCTGGTGCCGAAATACGCTTGGGTCCGGTTACATGGGGATGTAGGTGCAACAGAAGGGGTACGGATTGTCAATTAATGTTGGGCTATACGCTGTGCCCTGCTGCACGAACATGTAGATGGCGCAAGGGGATTATTCTCTTTTGACCTGGAATGTGAGAGGGTTAGCGGGATGCGCCAAGCGACACAAAGTATATCAATACCTGCGCAGTCATGGGATCAGGTTCACATTACTACAGGAAACACATCTCACAACATTGACATTGGCGTCACTCCGTAAGCGCTGGCGGGGCATGATCCTGGGCACGACGTACTCTGGATACGCCAGGGGAGTGCTCATATGGGTCGCTCCGGGTACTCCGCTCCAAATTACACATTCCAGGGTAGATGCACAGGGCCGTTTTGTTACCTTGGAGGGCCTGCTGAATGGATCCCCCCTGACGTTGGTTTCCCTCTATGCTCCAAATTCGGGACAATCAAATTTCTTGCAAACGCTCACGCCATCCCTGATTACAGACCCTACAGTCCCCACATATTGGGGAGGCGATTTTAATGGAGTGTGGGATCTTGACTTAGACCGTTCCCGCCCCCCTCTTACTGGGGCACAATCCATCAAACAAGCACACCATATGACAGAATGGGCGTCTAATACACAGGTCCACGATGTATGGTGCAGGTTACATCCACAGACACTCATGTACTCACATTACTCGGCATTACATGATTTATACACGCGGATAGACATGGTGTTCTGCTCGGACAACGCTCTTCACAGTGTCGCACATGCCGCTTATTTGACACGCGTGCTTTCTGACCATACCCGTTACAACTGAATCTGACTTGGGGTGTTAAACGTCCTGAGATTTTGACTTGGCGCCTGCCCGGGGCAGCGCTTGCCGATTCCTCCTACCGGGCCACCCTCCTAGAATCCATCACCTCTTACTTTAGGGAGAACGAGAGGACTGCCTCTTCGGCAGGAGTTGAATGGGACGCCTTCAAGTCTGTTCTCAGAGGGCATGCCATTAAGACCACGTATGGGGCACGCAAAACCCTGACTGATGCTCTCACTGTACACGAGTCCACGATCCAGAGCCACGAGCAGCGTATCCCAACTGAACCCCAGATTGCCCCCACACTCGCCCAGGCTCGCTTAGCATATAGGAGCGCAATGGATGACCTATGTGCCTTAGACTACAGAATGTATCTAGCGCGTAGACACAGAGAGGGAGATAAGGCGGGGAGGCTCCTGGCATGGCTACTACGATCCGACACTGTCCAGCCCCCTATTACTACCATATACACGAATGCTGGGCTCCTAGTAAATATGCAGGCTGACATTAATCACTAATTCTACGACTATTACACAGTGTTGTACGCGGCCCCACAAGACCCTGCTTCCATTTAGGAATTTCTAACGGGAATTCAGCTCCCACAGGTCATCCCGGCTCACTATGATCTCCTAGAACATTCCATTGCGCTGGACGAGATCACAGACGCAATTAGACAGATGGCAACTGGCAAGACACCAGGGACGGATGGGTGGCCAGCAGAATTTTATTCCACCTTCTCTGCGCAGTTAGCGCCTAGGCTGGCCAAGGTGTACGCTGAGGCCTTTGAGGCAGGTGAGTTACCGCCCACTATGAGGGAGGCGACACTGGTTATTTTACCTAAACCGGGTCGAGACCCCCTCCGAATGGCCTCATATCGTCCCCTATCGATGCTAAATGTAGATTACAAAGTGCTGGAAAAACTACTAGCGAATAGGTTAATCATCGCTGTTCCCCTGCTGGTCCATGAAGACCAAAATGGATTCATTCCAGGCCGCAACACAGGGCTGAATCTGCGGCGCCTGTTTACACTATTGGAATGGGCACGAAGCGAGGAGGAACAGTCTTGGATTGCCTCCCTAGACATAGAAAAGGCATTCGATACCTTAAGTTGGACTTACCTAGAGATGACTCTGGCGGGGTTTGGCATAGACCCTACTTTTTTAAGATGGATTAGGCTGTTGTACTCTGGACCAAAGGCTAGGGTGAAGACGGGTCGCACCTACTCACCGCTCTTATCGATAGCGAGGGGAACGCGCCAGGGCTGCCTCCTATCACCGATCCTTTTTGCCCTGGCCATGGAGCCATTGGCATGCAAATTACGGCAACAGGTTAGAGACTGGGGCATACGGGTAGACCAACGATGGCACATCGTATCATTATACGTGGATGACGCGTTAATCTACTTACGCGGCAAAGTCGAGATTCTACATTCGATCATGGCCCTCTTAAATACACACGCAAACATCTCCGGACTCCAGGTTAATTGGACTAAGTCGGTGGTGTTTCCAATGGCACCAATGACACCGGCACAAAGACGAATGGCACCAACTACTCAGTTGCAATGGGCATTTGACACTTTTAAATACCTGGGGGTACAGATTTACCACCCAGAATCAGACACGATCGACGGGAACATAGGCCGGGCTATAACACGTGCCAGATCGACCCTCCCGTTCTGGATGGGTCTCCCTCTGTCTCCCATGGGCCGGGTAGCTATATCCAAGATGTTAATCCTTTCTCGATTTTTGTATTTTTTCTGCGCACTCCCATACCGCCTACCTCAGAGAATCTTCCGGGACCTGGAGTCATTATTAGTATCTCTGATATGGGGGAATTCACGGGCTAGAGTGGCGCTCCATAAATTATATTTGCCATTGTCGGAGGGTGGCCTGGGCGCGCGAAACTATTAACGATATTATGCTGCAGCTCAGGTGCAATGGCCAATGCGGTGGCTCGTCAAAAGCAACCTCACTGAGATGATCGCTGGAGCCGTGACCTGGGACCCCCCCGACACTCCTGGAGTGGATGTCGGGAACGACTACCCCGACCCAAAAGCTGCGAGGTAACTTATTAATGACAGCGGCCAGACGGCACTGGACTAGGTATGTGAAGCCCAGAGGTCGTCCAGTACCTTACGCTCCCAGTCTACCTTTGGAACTTCTCCCTGACACGTACTCCTGTCATGGATGCCCAGGATTGGGGGCGTGGAAGGAGAGCGGACTGGACACATGTGGGGACATGTATGCGGATTCGCAGTTACAAACATTCGAGGAATTAGTAGATGCATATGGAGTGCCACAGGGTTCCTTTTTGCTACATGCCTTACTGACACGCCTATCCCTGCAGGCATAGAATACTGCTCGGGTAAAACCTATCACTTCGCACCTACTACACACACTGCTCACACATGGCTGCGGTCGACGAGCCACAATGGCCATATACACTTCCATCAGACTGGACGATCCTCCTGCATTGGTGATGCTGCGAGCGTATTGGGATAGCGAACTGTCCACTACCCTGACTGATAAACAATGGCAACAATGTCTTAACCAACCCAAAATGGTCTCGGCCAACGCTAGGGTGCAATATACTCAATTGAATTACCTTCACCACACGTACCTCACTCCCCACAGACTGGCGTGCATAGATACTACTGCTAGGGACATATGCCCCAGATGTCGAGACCAGGGAGCCACTTTTACGCACATGGTCTGGACTAGCACTATCATTCAAATATTTTGGTCGGAGGTGACCACTGTGCTTACAGAAGCGACAGATGCGCGAGTGGAGGCGGAACCCCTCCACTTCCTATTGGGAGTCACGAGACGCAACTCGTCCCGTAAGAACCTGAACAAATTTCTGGATCTTGCTCTAGGCTTGGCCAAGCGTAAACTTGCCATGACCTGGAAAGCACAGACAGGCCCCAAGATTAATGCACGGCTCCTAGACCCGCGGAGAGCACTGCTCTCGGAATGTACAAATCAACAAGAGACTGCGGCAAGGGCATCAGTCCCCCGAGGCAAACCCCTATACAATGGCAGGAATATTTAACAGTGATTGAAACTAAACTCTCCGCGGACACCCCTCCTCCCTAACTTTGCCTACATTAGCGGTGACTCATGGCTTTCTCCGCTCTCAACTTCCTCCCCTCCACACGCCTACATCCCCCCTTCTATTCTATTCTCATTCTTGAGGCACATGTCAGTATACGGCCCGTTACACCCTTATGATTATGCATACGTCACTTATTAGCACACCAGACCGACGAACGTACCTACGATGATACTTCCATGTAGAGATCGGTTCTCATTCTCTTTTTCATGTTATATATTGATTTTATTCTTTACTTTTATTCTTTGCTGTGTTTCTCTTGTTTAAATTTATAATTTACTCTGCAAATGTTTGCAATATACCGTAGAATTGGATTTGAGTAACAATGACCGATTCTCTTTCTGGTATTTTTTGTTATAAGCCTGATTACGTTCGGCTGCCCGGCGCTGCGGAGTGAAGCAGCAAGCCAACCAGCAAAATGGACACAAAAATGCCATTTAAATGAGTGTTTCCTTATGCCCCTACCTAGATTTTATTGCTATTCTACAATGTTGGAAGTAAGTTTGAATCATCATGCAGATGTTATTGACATTACTTTACTACAATCAATAAAAATCATTTTTTTTTAAAAAGGTGAGTATAGTGCAAGGTCCATGGCCACACCAACCAGTCACCTCGGGCGACCCTCGGGCGACGGGTCCAGAGGTATGTTTTGGCATTGGGTGCTCCATTCACTTCAATGGAGAACGGTATGGTCGAAAAGAGGATGAAAGCTCGGACAGGGAGGCCAGTCCGGGTGAACCCACAGGGGGGCTTAGTCCTTGAGATGTTCGGGCACATAGGGACACCATTGGTCCACTTCTCCTCGGGCTGTAGGGCTCGGGTGCACTGGTGTCTGGTCCGTGCTTCAGGAGACACGGTTGAGGGGGTCTGCACAAAGAGGCTGCAGGTGGTAACTGGGAGTCCAGTATAGGTAGGCTTTCTGGTTTTAGGTTTAAACCTATAATAACTGATAAAACCCCACTTAAAGGAAAATAGCCATCACGGGTGTAAACATATAAACACTGAAAAAACACCTTCACGACCACAAACTAAGTGCCATTCAAAGAAAGGAAAAGAGGAGTGAAAGAGTCATTTTTATTTCTTCCTGAAGGGGCCAATACAATGTAACTTTGTTATACAAGGCAGCAGCAAGAAAGACTGGGCTAACATTATTCTGCTTGAGTTTTGTTGTTTAGGGATGTCACTAAAATATTGTCTCTTCTTCCTTCTGCTTTTTTCAGTTTTGTGGTCTTTGGTCTAAAGATGCAGTGTTTAAAAGCATGTTTTAGGTCTTATTTAGTTATTTTATAAACTGTAGAGAATCAGAAAATATAAAATGTATATCTGATATTTTGACTACATTTGATTTCACTGATAGGTAAAATGGCTGGTTTCATACGAATCTTTCCCAATATGTACCATCACATTTACCCACAGACAGAGAATGGATGAAATCCTTTGATACATCAGCCCCCTTTTCTAGTGAGTCAGTATTGATTGCCAAACACCCTAGGCTTTAAACATTCAATGCAAGGTGTAGTGACAGGTATATGTGAAAAGAATGTTGTCACCAAACATCTGAGATTGTGGTGAAAACATGACACCAGACGTTGATAAACATGGAACGCAGTGTCACTTGGAATGCTGCTGAAAAAGTTCCAACCAAGTTCAATACAGATTGCAGTGATATTGTTTGTATTTGCAGTAATTTAGCTATGTATGTGAAAAAGTTGTATGATGACCTGTCAAAGTTGATACCTGAGCTGAAGTGCTTCCCTGTAAGAGATCCTTGTCACTTGCTAGATGGTATGCTGAAAGCATCTTTACAATCTTCAGAGTTAATCAAGAATGCTATTGACTTTGTAGTCCATTCTGGTGCCCTGTTTCGTTATGTCCAGGATCTAAAATGCAAATATTTCTCATTTTGTGTTTTGTGTGGCATCAAAGAAAGAGTCATCCCAACTGTGTCATTTAGACGGTGGTTCTCAGTCCTAGAGGCCTTGAATGCTATATTATCCATGTGGCAACCATTTACAGAATTTTTGCTTGGTGATGATGCCAAAGGCAAGAAATGTAATGATATTTGGTCACATATTGATAGTGATGTGGAAAAGTACAGTCTACTGCATGTTTAGGTTTTTACAGGAAAACATGACTGCTGTAGTGGACATAATCAAAATACTAGAGTCTGAAAACACCCTTGTCTACCAAGTGTTCAGCGTAATTGGTGTAGATGTGAAACATCTCCTTGAGAGTAGGCTGGGTGACACTTTTAGTGACTTTTGCACTGCAACATGCTCCATGTTAGAATTCTTGCCACTTGGTAAGCAAAGAAATGTTGAGGAGCCATTCAGGAAATTTTCATTTTCAGTCTATGGGAAATGGCTTGCAATGATGCATAGAAATGTCCCTTCACCAACCATGGCATTTGAAGCTAATGAAGCCTCACTGAGGTACTCTGCACATATTCTAGATCCCTTCTTTTTTTTCCCAGACTTTGAAAAGTACTGCTTCATTTTTTACTGCCTCAATTACTGAGCGCATATGTGCCCAATTCAACGCATATGTTGCAGAACATGTCCTTGAGAATCACAATCTTCCGCTGCACCAGTATTGGCATGGAAAACTGTGTCATTGGCCAGAGTTAGCAAATTGTGTACTGGCTGTTTTGGCATTGCCAGTCTCAAATGCCAATGTTGAGAGGGCCTTTTCACAGATAAATGTTTACATAGGAAGCAAAGAGCGAGCGTGTATGACCAAAGACTCTCTAGGGAAGTATTCTATGGTGTACTACAAAAAGTTAGATTTGTAAAAAAATTATTTGGACCTCATATACCCTGTACACAAGCTATCTATACACGTGCACTGTCAGTGCAAAAAGCCAGCAATAATTAAAAGCAAAATATTCCATAAACACCGTAAAAACACTGTTTCTGTTGTTTTTAATGGCGCGAAAATGTGTAACCACTGATAACCACTGTTTTTTTAAGGTATTGAAAAAAAACCACCAGAATTTACCAAACATAGAAACTGAAAACAGGAAAGCCTAAGTATAGGCAAACCCAAGGGTGGGCTTAGCCTTTAAGGGTCTCAGGACCCTATTGGCATCATCACCTTCCTTGGACTCGGGCTGTGAGGCACGGGTGCAGAGGTGCTTTGAGTTGTTGGGTGGCGGCATTACGAGGCTCACTCTTTGTCTTTGTTTTGCAGAAGAGGGGCAAACAGGACAGCTGGGCCACTCTCGGTGTGGGTCGCACTATCCCTGAAGTCCCTCGACGTGCAGGTCGCTTTTCCTTGGCGTTCGTGTCCGGTCTGGACACAACAAACCTTGGTCGCTGCAAGGGTTCTGGTACCCTGGGTATTGGAACTGTGCGGCTCCAGTCGGTCCTGATGTCCCCACACTTGGAGGGAGTATGGATCTGACCTGTGGGAGCATGGGAACCTCTTCCTGGATGGCTGCTCCATTGGTAGTCCCGGTAAGCGGCAGGTCAATGAGCCGGATCTTGCTTCTTTGGTGCCTGCAGTTGCAGGGAAGTAGATCCTCTACTGCAGGGGAATTTCTCTCACAATTTGAGAAGCACTGACAGCATTACAGGGAGTGTCTATACCTTCTATATCACCACTTTCTGTGGGAAGTGGGAATAACCCTGACCCAGAGTGTAGTGTAGTTCCTATTTCCCTAATAGGCTCTGCGCATTGGAATAATATAACCTATAGGCTTGACATAGGACTAAGGTCGGTATGTCCCTATCGAGTATATTAAACTTAATTACTTGTGCCAGCTAGCTCAGAGGCCACTAGAAACTCCTTGAGAAGAAGAAGGGAGTAGTTTCTGGCAACCGAAAAACATGACAACTTTGTTTCCCTTTAGAATCGGAACACGTCTCAGAATCGTGGAAACAATAGATAACAGTTTCACTCAGTCAATCGTGCATGCTTAGTTTCTACAGAGTTACACAGAAAGGAAAGACGGGCGTTTCAATAAAAGGGTTTTATTGAACAGTCTTGTTTCTCGTGTAAGAGATATGTGCTGTTATGATCACAAGACAGTATGCAAGATAAATAATGTACAGCGTAAGCAGTAGAAATAAATAATACTGCACTAGCATTATCTTTTAGCATATATTCACGTACATAAATAACATGAGCTAAAAATGCGAGTACTCATACGATGCGTCTCTAAGCTAGTTCTACCCCAATGTACCTAACCTAGTCTAGGTGTAGGGAAAGGTAAGAAGTAGGTGGAGTATTCTCTTGTATGGTATACTAAGAGTATGTTAAGTCTAGTATGCCAAGTATGCCAAGAGTCCCTCTAGGTTCTAGTCAGCTCCATACCTTGAGAATGAGAGAGGTGGGAATCTCTTGCCGGATCTGGAACTCTAACACCCCGCGAAGGGAGTCAGAACACTGGAAGCTGGATTCGTCTGCGTGCAGGAATGACAGCGTCTTCTCAGTGCGTCAGGCCGGGATACGGGCTCCTCTGAAGTCAAGGTCTCCTCTAACTTGCTTGGGCAAGGGAAGGTATATTTATACCTGGTAGGTGCCTTGGAATGTTAGCATTGACGTGAAGTCGGACAGAGGAAGACGTCAGGAATGAACCCTTAAGGTATAACGGTTCATACATAATAGATGAGTTCTTGGAGAAATCAATAGTCCTGTGCTAGGGGAACTCCCGAAGCTTAAGGGTCTGTTTTCTAAGAACTCGTTGTGACGTTAGGGTGGACGGATGTCGGTGACCATGCCTGTATTTGGAGTGCACAGTTAATGCCTAAATAAGGACAGGGATTCTATGCCTATATAAGGGCAATGCGAATTGTGCCTATATAAGGACATGATTCAGGAAAACCTATATACTAAATGCTAAAACATTTAAATGCTAAACATAAAATTGAGTACCACATGTTGCTAAAAACATTTCTAAAAGCATATTATAAGAAGTTTAAAAATAAACTGTTGAATGCAATAGGTGCTGTACATTTAAAGCATCGTTTTCATTCTAAGCATTTAACGGAAGTAAAAATGCAACATGAATGAATAAACAGAAATATATACATATGCATATAATGAAATGGTCGATAAGTTTTCAAAAATCAAAGCCATTGCATATCATGGGATTAAATGAAATGTTAGACAAGTAAGGTGACAATGTGTCCCTGGAAGTATTCAAAGAAGTCCGTTTTATAAGACTAGTTCTACTGTAAGCAGATTGTTCATTTGCCATGTCATTTAAAAAAATAAAAATTGAAAAAGTTCAATTTCTGGGAATAGTTCCAAGTTTTGAAAATATGAAGGCCAAATTTCATTGTTGCCCTGGTACACTGTGAGCCAAATCAAAGTCAGTGTATGGGTCTGGCGTAAACATTAGATCATCTATTTCCGTAGCCAAAATATCGTCCACCGAAGTTGGTGACATTTGGAACACCTCGTTCAGAAGGTTAACTGCACAGAGATGAGAAACATCGCCTTCAGCAGAAGATGCAATGTTCGCGTCCGTTGTTACCTGTGTGCCTGTTGATCCATCTCGTACCTCAGCAGCTGCCGGAAGCGTCTGTGAGATCTCAATGAATGCCGTCATCAGGATCGGAAGCCTCTGGGGACAACACACAGCATGGGCCGTTATCGGGTCCAGCAGAGTATCGACATCCATCGGCATGACTGATGGGAGTGTTAGACAGGTGTCTAGCACGCATTCTTCACCGCAAAACAGGCAGCGTAGAACAGGTAAGATGCAATCTTGCCAGATTGGTCTGAATGACAGGAACCACGTTGTATTAAGTTCCCGTAGACGAGGCATGCCCAGAAGCTGTACTATTCGCTCACAGCATTTCCGTTCAAGGAGAGCTTTCTCCACATCGCTCGGAGTGATGTTGGCGAATAGGCTTGCCATAGCGTAGTAGGAGGAATAGAAACAGAATTCCTGCAACAAGTGCTAGAATTAACGGGACACCACCAAACACCGAATGTGCGAAGTTTGGGATGATTCCGAGGACAGCCTGGAAAGGTGCTAATAGACCGGAACAGATGGTCTTAAATACATGGACAATTCCGTCTGTATCAGACATGTTAAAGATATGTCCTATCATTTCTACGAAATGTATAGGGCAGTTTGTACGAATTAAAGCCTGTATCTCTGCCGAAGTCCTTGCAACTTGTAGATCATAGGTTTCTTTGGCCGAGGTCAGAGGCACTGTTTGTTGTATAAGCATGGCTTTCATTCTGCTTAAAGTATCAAATCGTATAAAAGAGACATTCAATGAAGGCCACAAAGGCGACTCCCTGACTGTGTCTATTGGGGCAAACAATACTTGCATACAGCAAGTGACCCTGGAGTTGACCGTTACTAGATATGGGATGCCTGGCAACATGCCACAGCAACTCTGATCATTCAACATGAGGTAACTCCCGTTAGAAAGTTGGCCAAACGTTGGATTAATCACAGCAGCTGGTGTACCCTGCTGGTGTACCCTGCTGGTGGCAGGACAAATTTGCCACAGAACCATTACAAGCCCCGTGTAAAGAAATGTCCTGACAAATTAGTGAACCGCTTAGTGCACTTTCACAGTGTGTACCGCTCAGAAACACTTCACGATCCCCACTCCAACATCTATATGTGTAAGGTAAATTCCAGGATGTCTTAATGTATTCTTTACCCAACCTTTCATATTTGCCTGCTTGCATCTGTTTGAGGCAATACTGAAACTGAAAAGTAGTCAAAGGTAGACTAATTTTGCCATGAATAAGCCATTCTGTAGCTGGTTTTTCTGCCACTGTGAATGGTAATTTTTCCAGTTTTTCAATGCTCAGCATTGTATACTTTGCTCCTCTTTGTGCCAGTTCGATCTGTTTATCAGTTAGATTGTATTCTGCAAACAGAGCCAACGTGTTGATAAAACGCCAAGGCACATAGCCCGCACGCAAAGATTGCAGCGTCCAGCTTAATAACACAATAGAACGTAACTGAGGTTGGCCTTGTTGTAACATGGCTAAATCTTGTTCCGGTATGTCGATAGCAGAGGATACAATACTGTCCAATGAATAAATTCTGGAGGACAAAGTTGTTAACCCATTGTCGACCACAGTGAGAGTTTTCTCTATGTTAATACGATCAAGTTCACGTATTCGTTCTGCGGCCTCTATCTGTGACATCTTCCATGCTTCATTATAAGCAGCATAGATGCCGGCATATATGAAACGTTTCTGATGCGGTTTTCTTGGTCCAAGCAAGAATTACCTAAGGTCTGCGTCTTCTTTAAGTAAAGATAAGTGTTGTTTCACATCCTTAAGTGTAGATTTCTGGAGCCAATCGAGGCATAATTTTCCTACACTGTATGTTGTTACTACCCCCGGATGTTGTCTTTGGACGTATCGTGGGTCTGGCCTATGAACAGTAAACCCCTGTGTTTTATTGAATCGCTCTTGACAGTTGTTTGTGTCTGTGGGCCAGATCAACCATTTTCTCCAATCAGTATTTGTTCTGTTGAGTTGTAGTATTGTGTCAACTGTAACCGCTGCCTGTGTATTGTTATTACTGGCAGGTGTTGGTACAGAAGGTGTTTTCATGTCTTTGATTTTGGCTAAACCAAGACAAGACGTTTGTTGCACAGTGTCATTCAAAAACATTATTTGTTGAGGGATGATACATGCTCTAAACAAAGCTTCTATCCCCTGCACTTGCCAATCTTTAGTACCCCAGATAGATTTTGTGTCTATTGTGTCTTTCCACAAGTCGAAACCATGTCTAGACAGTTGGGCAATAAATGCTGCAGAGTAAATCTGTTTTGTATTCGTTAACATAATTTTCAGTCCTGTTGTGATTACATTTTTATAGTAAAATGTTTCTGGATCAGATGTATTGTATCCTGAAAAATATGCAAACTTTTTAGCAAATGTTTTTGAACTACCTTTTGGTGGTGTAGGACAATGCTCCCATTGGTTAAACATAAACACATTTCTAGGTGTTGCATAGTGGTTATAGCAATACAGCTGTTCATAGTCTGATGAACCCTCTAAATATTCATTATTAGAAAATGCAGCAGACCTTTCTAGATCAAACATTATGTCATTTACAGTTTCAAAGTCCCAATCATCAGAAAAGGTACTGGATGAAACAAAATCACTTAGTGAAATCATAAATAAATGTGGAATGTTCAATTGTTCTGATCCAGCGCGATATTAACAAACAGCATTCATACACCAGATACTCACTTGGGCCCATACATTCATACTACGCTAATACTTACGCTGGGTTTATCAGTTGTTACTCTCTATCAAAATCCCTGCTACCAATTACCTTCTGATTGAAGAGTAATGACTTACCAATGAATCCTTTGCTAATTGGGAAGTTTAAAATGAGTGACATTCATTACAGTACATAATCCTGAAATAACCACTGAGTCAGGAAGTTTTAAAATGTTTATCTAAAGATTTAGCAGAGTAAAATACAAAGCCACATGGTACTTAATCGCAATACCCAAGATTAAGCATAGAAATGATTATTGCTAATCAATGACGGGTTTAAAGAAGAGGAGAAAATAGAGACAGCAGCGCAACTAAAGGTTGCATTATATTTACCTAAGTGCGAGAACCAAACCCCTTAGCCAAGGAGTTGAAAGAATAAGACCCAGGAAGGATGAAGAGCAAAGACCTCCTCCAGGATCAGAACAGGACCGGTAACCTCTCTACAACGACGCCTGCGTCGTTCCCCTCTCTGATACTCAACTTCCCCTCGATTCTCCCGTGCCTTCCTTCTAATGGACTCTGCCGCCCCCTCCTCAGGATCTCTCTATGGACAGCAATTCGGTCTGCAAATCGATCAGCTTGGCAGTCTGGAGCTAAGAGCGCTCTGGCAGCCTGGACGCCTGTTCTTCATGAACGCATGCTCTGACTAATTAACTAATGCTATATTCTATTATACCCTTCTACGCCCATGTACCTCCCCTTAATGTTGCTAAAATATGGGGCCACTACTTCTGATTGGACAGGGACAGGAGGTGGATTCTCGCACCATATTGATTTGGCCTAAATTGTAAAGCCTATTGTCTTTACGTTCCCACCCCTTCAAATTAATACATTCGCTTTATTTCCCACCCGTCTCATGACAAATGTAAACCAATTTTCATAGACAATGTATCGATGTGTGACAGGAAAGCACTAGTACAACATCTTTGGCCATCAGGTTACGGCCTTGGACTTCGTCCAGGTTGACTTCATTTGGCAGGCACACAGGACACATGCGCAGAACCAGTTGCCTCTCGAGTTTCAGAACACCAACCCAGGCCCAAGTTTACGAACTAATAAAAGTGCAAGAAGAAAATATTAGAATCACAAATAAAATGTTTCACTGTATACCCACTATTTCTATTCTATTCCCAATTAAATATATATACTATCCCGCGTTAGTAGCGTTAGGAAACGACAATTTAATAATGACATGAGAGCAAGCTGAAGCATGTGAAAACATCAATCAGCCATTTTAATGCACACTGCGCAGAAGCAGAAGTTTCCCACCAAGCAAAGAAAGACGTCACACCATGTGATATGGTTGCGACATGCGCATTGAGCTTTCCCGCGCATAGCGGCCATTTTGGATTACAGACAAGCGTTATTCATTAGTAAAACACATAGGCAAGCATCCCTTTCTTTTTGTGTCGTGAATGCAAAGGTTAGTATTAACAATACAAGTTTAATAAATTAATACTGTGAGGAGGATTGAATACAAGCAAGTTTCATTTATGAAACCTTGCTCCATCAATCCCCTCTCTGATGGCGTTTCCGAGCCATCAAAAACATTACCCTCAATCAGATGCCAACTTCTAGCAAATTACTTCATTCTCGTCTTTATTCTTTCTATTTTTACAATCTCCTTTTAATTTCTTGTATAATTCACTTCTCCACTCTTCAAGTTCGATTTCATCTACCTTTCGTTTCTTTCCTCTTCCTGTCACTTTATATGTTCCATTCTTTTTACAACATTTGCACCATATTGTTATTGCCAAAATTATTATTGCTATCCCTGCTAAGGGTACTAATATTTGACCTATAAGTCCTTTCCCTATATTAGCAAACCAGGTTCCAATTGACGAGATACTATTTGTCAATCTTTCCCATACACTATCAACTTCCAGTGGTTTAAGTTCTTTCTCAAGTTTAGTTATATTCTGTATATACGTTCCAATTTCTGCACTCTTATCAGGAATATAAGTGCAACAATGTTTTGTCTTTAATAATTTACAGACTCCGCCCTCTTTTGCCAATATAATATCAAGAGCAAGTCGATTTTGCATCACCATAGATCTAATCGTAACCATTTCTGCATTAATCATTAGAAACCCTCCAGCAGTATCCGTTGATAAACGATCAACTACTGTAGACAATTTACATATTTTCCTTGAGTTCAGAATTATTCCCACTGAAGGTATCAATGCACCAAATATATCACCTACAATTTCTGAAAAACTAGCTCTTTTACTACGTATTAATTCACTATTGTTTTCATTGCTCCCAGTGTTTCTTTTTACGTGGTATATTTTTGGAAATACTATTCCAACATAACAACTTCCATACCACCGTGCAGGAAGCCTAAAGTAAGCCTTATTCCCACACACATAATAAATTCCCGGAAAAACTGAATCTGTTCCTCCTTCGAGTCCCCAACCTCCAAGAATTAAAAAATTGTGTTCACATTCACTGGTACCGATGAAAACATTGTTATAATCAGTCTTTAACCTATGAAGACAAATTTTCCCTGTCTTTACGAAATCCAGAGCCATAGCAGCTTGAGCCTTGCCAGGTGTGTAACTCCCTTCTTTCTCCGCCCAAGGTGGCAAATGAGCCTTATGCTCAGAAGCTTTCTTTTGAAAATCTTGTCTTCTATCTTCTACTAAATTCAAAAATATCTTCTCTTCTTCAAGTAAAGAACATGTTAGATTGTGTCTATGTGCATGTGTTATGTCTATTGATTTCATTGTTAAGAAAAATTCTCCCATAAACTGTGCGTCTTGACTACTAAGCACTGGGTTCATACTCTTACGAATCGGAACCTCAGAAAATATCACATCTAAGTTTGAATAATAATACTGAAGTCTTCCTGTTCTATAAAATAAACTAGACAAAACACTACATGATATGCCATATGTCAGTGGTAAGTGATGATATGTTAATCCTTCTGCTACTGATTCAGGTAACTTCATACAGACATAACAGTTACTAACTTCCATTGTGTCTACATATTGAAACAATAACTTTGTGAAAACTTTTAAACTAGTGTTGTTGTCAGCTACTTCATGATGAATTTCTGGTTCACTTTCTGCCATTAGTTCTACTCTATTGCCCTTCACATTTGCTGTCCTCTCCTTAGTTTCATTATTAATCTTTTTATCTATTATCATAAGGTAAGGAATTGCTACAATCAGGACTAACCATACTATAAGCACCATTACTAGACTACATATGCATATTGCACAGCATCTTCTACAACATTTCTGTTTTGGTCTCCCAGTGTCAGGACTCACGGGAGGTTTCCTCCTTCTAACTGTATGCTGGCTACCATTTTCCCCCTACAAACTTACCAAAAGTCAGATAATCCCTCAAGCTGGAGTGCTTGTTGGCACCGATGGAACTCCAAGATGGCTGCCAACATGCACATACTGCGACAGCACACCACTGTTAGCAGTCTAGTCTTTTAGGCTTCATGACATCAGGTGAAGTGTGCTTCAACATTCCACTGTGCACTTCACTGAAGAAATAATTTGAAGAGCACCTGTTTTCCCAGCGTCGTGGAAGTCAGTTAGGGTAGTTGCGATAAAATCGGGTTAGCTTCGTCGGAACTACATTCCCTCACTAATCAGGTTAGTGTTAAACTTGTAGCTAATATAAAACATTCTGTGAGAAAAGGTTATTGTGTCAGAGGTAAATTTCTATTTAAAGAGAAAAAAGGAAACAAGTCAGAATATATTTTCCTTCGTTTGAAAACTGGAAATACTTTTTTCAGTAATTGCTTTCCTTAGCTGAGAAGATTAAATAAAAGCTTTTTGAATCAGCTGTCTTTTTCAGCTGTTCCAGAATCTGTCAGACGCAGGCGTGACCTTTCAACACGCAGTGTCTTCTTAGACTGAAACTTGTTCACTCTTCTGAGAATTAATTAAAAGGTGAAGTCAGGGTCAAAGGCCCGGCATGTTTCTTTCTCATGCCATGTGTTAAAGAACTCCAGTAATGTTCTCCTCACGTATGGCAGTGCTTCCAGCAAACATTAAAACCAAAGGCCTGAATAAAAGGAACGCTTCCTTTTAACATTTAACCTAAGTTCTGAAGCATTGTTTAAAAAACTAATTAAAGAGAGAAAACCAGTCATCCTACTACAGAAACCCCAGTTCAAGGCCCACTCCAGTCTCTTAACAGTGAGTTAATAGAAAGAAAGAGAAACCCAAATAATACATAAATTAGGAATACAGAAATAAATACTTACCTTATCTTTCTTACATTAAGGAATAGCAGGATCAAGTGCAGATTGTACCTGAGAACGAAAAGGAAAGAGATCTGAGTGAAGACTTCTCATACAACCTAGCAAACAATACATGAGAAGTAGAAGAGAAGTAAGCTTCAGTAAACATTCTGGTAAGATAAGTTATTTATACACCATAGAAAAAACAGTAAGTTAAAAGGCACAATAAATAAAGGTTTTTTACATGTTAATGTTGCAGTCCAGTAAGAAGAAGAAGACGTAGCTGAACAGGCAGAATATTGGAGCAGTCTCTTCTCTGTCCCCAACCCCTTTTCCCCCTTAGAACTTACCTGCAATGGAATACTAAAAGACCTAGCAGGGTTGGTTCTGAGAAGGGTATTGGGACCTAGCGTCATTCTGCTCCTGTGTGGTTCAGACAGCAAAAGGGATTTAGACCCTGACAGAGTGAAGTGCCCACGTTGGTACAAGCACCTGAGCAGAATGGCAGAAGGACTTGATTTAAAAAATTTGGGCGAGATTTTGAGTAATATACAAAGGGACTTGGAGGCAGTCAGAGAGGAAAATAAAATACTAAGACAGGAGATAATAACCTTTAAAACGGGAACACCAGCTTTGGGATCTAGGCCAAGCACCGCATCCTTTGAAACCCAGAGTCCTAACATCAGCACTTCATCCTTTGCCCCCACACAAGTAATCCACTCATTATCCCCAGTAATTCCTCTTGCCCCTCCAGAGCGATTTAATGGAGACCCGCAGAAAGCGCAAATTTTTTTGACCCAATGCTCTCTGCATTTTATGTGCCGTCCAACGATCTTCCCCGATGCTCAATCCCGAGTGGCGTTTATCTTGTCCTACCTTAGTGGGGACGCCGCCTCATGGTCCATGCCACTAGTAACCAAGGATGACCCAATTTTGTACAGTTTAGATGACTTCAAGAAGGAATTTCTCCGAATTTTTGATAGAAGAACAGCATCTCAAGCTTCAGACAACGAACTGTTGGAATTAAAGCAAGGAAACCGAGAACTCGTGTCTTACCTAGCCCAATTTAATAAACTAGTGGTCGAGACCAACTGGCCCGAGGATAAAAGAGCAGCAGTATTCTATAGAGGATTGCGAGAGGAATTGAAGGACGCTCTATCTCAAATCCCTAATCGACCCACCGACATCTCTGCCTTAGTGGATTTAACCTTAGAGATCGATTATCGGCAAAGTGAGCGGAAAGGAGAACGGCGGAAGGAGCTTAGACCAAGTGTTCCTCGTTTTGACCGTGTCAAAACAGAATCCACACGGACAGTAGAGAGTTCTTCGGGAATTGAACCCATGCAAATCGGTGTAGTCAGAGGTCCACTCTCTAAAGAAGAAAAAGAAAAGAGAAGGCTGAACAAACTGTGCCTATATTGTGGAAGAAGTGGACATTTTGTCAAGAATTGCTTAAAAAGACCAAAGTTGCCTGCTAAGGAGAAGGAAAACTAGAGGCACCACAGGTAAGGGGAGTTGGACCTGTGGATGCGAATGGAAAAACGACTCCAACAAATCACCAATTGGCAAACACACTACAAGTCTCCTCTCCCCATTTGGTTATGACTGTGACCTTAAGGTTTAGAGATGTGGTTTTGACAGGAATCATCGTCATGGTAGATTCTGGGGCAACAGGTAATTTCTCCGACCACAAATTCGCTAGCCTGATCGGTTTACAAGCTATCAAGAAGGAGAAAAGTGAGAAGGTCAGAGCGGTGGATGGTACGGATTTAACTTCAGGGCCCATAACCAGTCATACTGAATTGGTACACATGACTACTGTCGAAGGACACCAAGAGACCTTGCAATTTAATTTAATAGACGCCCCCAATTTCAACTGATTCTAGGTCTACCATGGCTAACGGAACACAACCCGTTAATTGATTGGGGAGCCCGAACTATTCAATTAAATTCAGACTACTGCACCAAAAATTGTTTCGACGACCAGACACATTCTTCTGTAATCTGCGCTGCCACCCAATTGTGTGAAGGTGGAGGTTCGGTATGTGCGATCCAAACTACCATGATACCAGATGAATACCAAGACTTTGCAGACGTCTTTGATGAGAAAAAGGCAGAGACGTTACCCCCACAGGCCCTATGACTGCAAAATTGATCTAGAACCAGGGGCTAATCTACCATGCAGCAGAGTTTACGCATTAACGGAGAAGGAAAACATCCATTTGAAGGAATACCTAGCTAAGAATCTGGAGAACGGATTTATCCGACCGTCGCAGTCCCCTGTCTCTTCCCCACTTTTTTTCGTGCCGAAAAAGGGGGAGATCTCAGGACTTGTATTGACTTTAGAGCGATTAACAGGATAACTGTGAAGAATCGTTATCCATTGCCTCTCATTTCAGTACTAATTGATCAAGTGAAGGAAGCAAAGATATACACTCGCCTAGACCTACGAGGAGCGTACCACTTGATTAGACTCCGGGAAGGCGACGAGTGGAAGACTGCGTTCAGGACCAAATTTGGCCTTTATGAGTATCTTGTGATGCCATATGGTCTCTGTAACGCACCAGCGGCCTTCCAGTACTTTATCAATGATGTTTTAAGTGAATTCATTGACCGATGCGCTATAGTATACATAGATGACATCCTGATTTATTCCAACACGGTTGAAGAACATCACAACCAGGTCAGAGCAGTTTTACAACGTCTACGAGAGAACTCTCTATACGTTAAATTGGAGAAATGCCTCTTCAACACAGATACAGTAGAATTCCTAGGTTTTGTGTTATCACCTGCAGGAGTTCGAATGGATGAGCAAAAGTGAAGGCGATAACAGACTGGAAATCTCCTACCAGTATCAAAGAGGTTCAAAGCTTTATCGGATTCTCTAATTTTTACAGACGATTCATTAATGGATTCTCCAATAAGATACTTCCGCTGACTCGTCTTCTGAAGAAAGGAGTTCCGTTCCAATGGTCAGAAGAAGCAGAAGAAGCTTTTCAGTTGATGAAGGACAGTTTCACCACAGCACCGGTGCTGCTTCATGCAGATCCCTCTGAGCCTTTTTATTTGGAGACAGACGCATCGGACCTAGCCATCGGGGGAATACTTTCTCAGAGGCACAAGGACACGGGACAGTTACACCCGGTGGCATATCGGTCCCGCAAACTCAACCCTGCGGAATGCAACTATACGATTACAGAAAAAGAACTCTTGGCAATCAAAGATGCCTTCAAAGATTGGAGGCATTACTTAATGGGGGCAAAACACACTGTAACGGTGTTTACGGACCACCGCAACCTAAAATTTTTGCGATCTGCTCGAACTCTCACACCACGTCAGCTGCGTTGGTCTCTTTACTTCGCGGACTTTGATTTTGTTATCACTTTTCGTCCCGGATCCAAGAATGGAAAGGCTGATGTCCTCTCTAGACTCGACACAGAAAATCAAACTTCAGTCATTGAAAACCAGCAAATCATACCTGATGGAAAATTCATTGGAACTATCTCCTTAGAACCTTTTGAACATCACGTTCGAAATTTGATGACCGACCTTGAAATGGAGAACTGGGCCACAGAAGATCCACAACGTTTCATTCGCAATGGCCTCCCTATTTAGGTACCACCCTGTATTTACCCACCAAGGAGCTTCAGCTGAAGGCAATGCAGGAATGTCACGACAACCCTCTGGCTGGCCACAAAGGTGTTGTGAAAACCGAAGAATTACTCAAACGTCGTTTCTGGTGGCCATACATGTGCCGAGACGTCCGTCAATATGTGTTAGGCTGTGAAATTTGTGCACGGGGAAAATCGGACAGACAAGCTCCTAAAGGTCTCCTACAACCCATGCCAACCCCCCATATCCTTGGCACACAGTCTCCTTAGATTTGATTGTTGATCTACCTTCTTCCCATGGGTATGATACCATTCTTGTAGTTGTCGACACTTTTAGTAAGATGGCACATTATATACCCTTCAAAGGTACACCCACTGCTAAACAATTGTCCCAACTTTTCAATCAACATGTTATTCGCCTTCATGGGATTCCTAGGGTCCTCGTTTCAGACAGGGGCTCTCAGTTCCTATCACGATTTTGGAAGGCTTACATCAAAGGCCTTAATATTGACCATCGTTATTCCACCAGTTTTCACCCAGAAACTGATGGTCAGACTGAACGCATTAACCAAGACCTAGAACAACACCTCAGACTTTATTTGTTAGATGAGGAGGGTGACTGGCCTGACCACTTATGGACTGCGGAGTATGCTCACAATAATGCTCTAAATGTATCCACTGGCCACTCCTTTCTTTATAAACTCAGGCAGACATCCCAATTCTCATGCTAATTTTGATGATATTAATGTTCCTGCTGTTCAAGATATTGCCCGACAGTTAACTAAAATTCATCACTCAGTAACCCAGAATTTGTCGATCGCGAAGGATCGTTACAAACACTTCGCTGACCGAAAACGTAAAAAAGAACCTGAGCTTCATGTAGGAGACTTAGTCTGGTTGAGTACAAAAATCTCAGACTCAAAGGTCCCCGTAAATTTCAGCCTCGTTTTATGGGTCCTTATCCAATTGAGAAGGTCATAAATCCAGTCACTTATCAACTATCTCTTCCTGGTTCTACCAAAATTCATCCAGTATTTCATGTTTCTCTCCTTAAACCAATTCAACCGGGGTTGCGTAGGGTTTCCCTCCTGATCCTCTGATGGTTAATGGTGAGGCGGAGTACGAAGTTAAACGAATTTTGGATTCAAAACTCATCCGCAATGAAATTTTCTACCTCATTGATTGGCAAGGTTATGGACCTGATGAACGTTCCTGGGAAAAGAGTACTAATGTCCATGCCCCCCGTTTAATTAGAGCCTTTCATGCCAAATTCCCTGCCAAACCACGACCGGAGGAAACCCCGTTGGGAGGGGGTACTGTCAGGACTCACGGGAGGTTTCCTCCTTCTAACTGTATGCTGGCTACCATTTTCCCCTACAAACTTACCAAAAGTCAGATAATCCCTCAAGCTGGAGTGCTTGTTGGCACCGATGGAACTCCAAGATGGCTGCCAACATGCACATACTGCGACAGCACACCACTGTTAGCAGTCTAGTCTTTTAGGCTTCATGACATCAGGTGAAGTGTGCTTCAACATTCCACTGTGCACTTCACTGAAGAAATAATTTGAAGAGCACCTGTTTTCCCAGCGTCGTGGAAGTCAGTTAGGGTAGTTGCGATAAAATCGGGGTTAGCTTCGTCGGAACTACATTCCCTCACTAATCAGGTTAGTGTTAAACTTGTAGCTAATATAAAACATTCTGTGAGAAAAGGTTATTGTGTCAGAGGTAAATTTCTATTTAAAGAGAAAAAGGAAACAAGTCAGAATATATTTTCCTTCGTTTGAAAACTGGAAATACTTTTTTCAGTAATTGCTTTCCTTAGCTGAGAAGATTAAATAAAAAGCTTTTTGAATCAGCTGTCTTTTCAGCTGTTCCAGAATCTGTCAGACGCAGGCGTGACCTTTCAACACGCAGTGTCTTCTTAGACTGAAACTTGTTCACTCTTCTGAGAATTAATTAAAAGGTGAAGTCAGGGTCAAAGGCCCGGCATGTTTCTTTCTCATGCCATGTGTTAAAGAACTCCAGTAATGTTCTCCTCACGTATGGCAGTGCTTCCAGCAAACATTAAAACCAAAGGCCTGAATAAAAGGAACGCTTCCTTTTAACATTTAACCTAAGTTCTGAAGCATTGTTTAAAAAACTAATTAAAGAGAGAAAACCAGTCATCCTACTACAGAAACCCCAGTTCAAGGCCCACTCCAGTCTCTTAACAGTGAGTTAATAGAAAGAAAGAGAAACCCAAATAATACATAAATTAGGAATACAGAAATAAATACTTACCTTATCTTTCTTACATTAAGGAATAGCAGGATCAAGTGCAGATTGTACCTGAGAACGAAAAGGAAAGAGATCTGAGTGAAGACTTCTCATACAACCTAGCAAACAATACATGAGAAGTAGAAGAGAAGTAAGCTTCAGTAAACATTCTGGTAAGATAAGTTATTTATACACCATAGAAAAAACAGTAAGTTAAAAGGCACAATAAATAAAGGTTTTTTACATGTTAATGTTGCAGTCCAGTAAGAAGAAGAAGACGTAGCTGAACAGGCAGAATATTGGAGCAGTCTCTTCTCTGTCCCCAACCCCTTTTCCCCCTTAGAACTTACCTGCAATGGAATACTAAAAGACCTAGCAGGGTTGGTTCTGAGAAGGGTATTGGGACCTAGCGTCATTCTGCTCCTGTGTGGTTCAGACAGCAAAAGGGATTTAGACCCTGACACCCAGCAACTCTATCGTCAGGCATTTTTCGACAAGGAAGATTGCTCTTCTTATCTTTTCTTCTTTTCTTTAGCTTATTCTTTTGCTTAGTCAGGGTGGTCTTGTTTCTTCTTCGTACGTCAATTCTGCACTTGTTCCTTCGCCACCACTGTCACTTGATTCTGAGCTTTCAAAATCTTCAAGGATGATATAAGTCCATTCAGGACCCTTGAATTTGTTATTCACAAGTTTCAGTCTTTAATTCTTCTTTTCGCAGTTTTATGTTCTTGCTCAGTTTGGCATGTCACTTCATTCACTTGATCTGGATCTTCACTTCTGGTTGTTATGTGGTACTTCACTCTTTTAATGACACTCGGCCAATGATCTCCTTTTCTTGTTTTCTTTGTTGGCACTGTTTCTTTGTTTTCGCCTTCAGCGATCTCGTTAATTTCACTGCTTAGTACTGCTTTGTTTTCTTTGGATCACTTTTTCTTCTGCTTTGTCTTTTTCAGGTCTGATTGGTTTCTCTGTAACAGCTCCGCTGTGAGTTTCCAATAACTGACCTTGTTCTTTGTTTATTTCTTCAAGTTCATGTTTTTCAAGGTTTTCTTCTTCTGTGTACTCTTCTTGATCTAACTTGTTCTGATCAGGGCTTATTGCACTCTGAACTTCTGCAGCCTGACCGGATTCTTCTAGACCTGTCTGTCCCTGATCAAAGTCTATTAGGTCTTCACTGTTTTGAGTGCAGTTTTCTTTCCCTATCTGACCTTGTTCAGGATTTCTTAATGTCTTTTCTTCTTGTTCCTGAACTGCTTCTTCTTCACCTATCTGATTTTCTTCAATTTCCTCCAATTTCGCTTGACTTCTTGTTCTGTGGTATACTTCAGGAACTTCTACCACTGGTATCCAATCCTGACTTGTGCTCGGTTGTTCTTCTTCAGCTTCTCCGGAATCTCGAACTTGAGATCCTACAGCTGGGCAACCTTCAGCCTCTTCAGTGATTGGCGTTGTCTGAGGATTCTCTTCCTCGGGATCTGGTACTCTCTTGGTGTGACTTACATGAATCCAATTAGGAAATCCGGCACACTTCACTGCTGTATTCGTTGTCAGTATGACTTGACACGGTCTGCCCCATCTAGGTGATAGACACGTTTCTCTGGTGTGATTCTTCACTACCACCCAGTCACCAGGATTCAGATCATGTTCTTGTTGAAATGAAATGAAATGAAATTTGTACTTGTAAAGCGCACTGTTACCCTAGGGTGTCCTGGCGCTGTACGCATACCGCTGTGGAACCCTTCCTGTCTTTTCCCTGTGAAATGTCCACTCCTGGGCACCCCCAAGGTGAAGCCAGGCATCCCAGCGCTGGTGGGGCCGTTGTGGAGATTAAGCAAGCTATTGCCCAGAGTTGCAGAGTGGGACCCATGATTAGAATAAGCACCGAGGCGAGAATTATCAGGTCCGAGGAAATTGAGCCCAAGACCCGCCGAGGCGGGAATTGAACCTCAGGGTCTGCCGCTCTAACCATTGAGCCACACTTCTCCACTGGCTGCCTGGAAACTGCGTCTTCTCCAACCTGATGAGAGACAGAACGCACTAGGTCAGCCAATCCTTTGCAATAGTCCAAAACCATATCATCAGATATATTCACCAGTTTGTTTGTGGGAACATGTGTTTGTCTCATTGCTCTTCCCATCATTATTTCATGTGGGCTCAATACTGTGTTTCTGTCAAGTATACTTCTGAGTCCCATTAAAACGAGTGGCAATGCATCTGGCCACTCTAATGATGTTGATGCACACATTTTTCCCAGTCTTGACTTTATAGTGCCATTCAATTGTTCAACCACTCCAGAAGCCTCTGGACGATATGCACAGTGCAGTTTCTGTTAAATTTGGAATGCTTCACAGATTATTTGAATCACTTCGCTGTTAAAATGTTTTCCTCTATCTGATTCCAAAGTTACTGGAAAACCAAACCTAGGAATGAGCTTCGTAGCAACAGTTTTGCAACTGTAATGCTGTCATTTCTCCTAGTAGGGTAAGCCTCCACCCACTTTGAAAACAGACATACTATGACTAGTACATATTTCAGCCCTCTACATGGTGGTAACTGTATGAAATCAAACTGAAGTCTCATAAATGGACCCTCTGCCTTTCCAATTTTCCCAAATCCAATTACTGTCTTCCTCCCCGGATTATGCATCTGGCAAGTTAGACATCTCTGGCAAAGACTCTCTGCAACAGCTCTGAATTTGGGATTGTACCAATTTTGTCTGAACAGCCTAATCATTGCATCTCTCCCTATGTGTGTGTCTCCATGATGCATTCTAGCCATTTGTGAGAGTAAACAGTCTGGCATGACTGGTCTGCCATCAGCACTGATCCACACTTCTCATCTCCTCTTTGGGAACAACCCACTTTGATCCACAAATTCTTCTCACTTTCATCAACCTCATCTTGCAATTTCTTCACCTCATTCCAAGTTTCAGGTGGCATATACAGCATAAGTTGGCAGCTGATTCCCATTCTTTCCACCCTCTTATTGACTGACATTCTGATTTTGGCACAATGTTGAGCCACCAGATCTGCATATCTGTTGCCGACTACCACCCAGTCATCTCCTGACTGGTGTGCGGCACATTTCACCACAGCCAATTCTTTTGGTGATTGTATTGCTTCTAGCAATTCCCTTACAAATTGTCCATTTTTAATGGGGATCCTGAAGAAGTCATGAAATCCCTCTGCATCCATAGTTGACCAAAATCGTGCACAACCCCGTAACCATATTGGCTATCTGTAAATATGGTTACTCTCTGATTCCTCCCAATTTTGCATGCTTTTATCAACGCAATCAATTCAGCTACTTGTGCAGATTTGACTCCTGGTAAATAAGATGCTTCAACTATTCCAGTTAATTCACATACCGCATAGGCAGCAGTTAGTTTACCATCTTCATGTCTTTGACATGAACCATCAACAAATAGCTCCCTGTCTGGCTTTTTAAGAGGCTGTTCCTCTATATCTGGGCGTGGTTTTGTGCATAATTCTGTGATTTGTATACAATCATGTTCATCGTCTTCATCATCTTTAATTCTCTCATGATATGGGTCTGGTAGTAAGGTTGCTGGATTTATTATAGTACACCTTACCATGCTCACATTTTCAGCTCCCATTATTATTCTTTCATATTTAGTCAGCCGACTAGGAGTAAGATGCTGAGTTCGGGTTCTTGTCAACAGAATGACAACTGCATGTGGAACATACACTTTTACAGGGTGTCCCATCACAATTGACTCCCTTTGTTCAATGCTCAAACAAGTAGCCGCTACTGCTTTTAAGCATCCTGGCAACGCGGCTGCTACTGGGTCCAATGTAGCAGAAAAATAGGCTATAGGACGTCTTTCTAATCCATGTCTCTGAGTTAAGACAGAAAGTGCACAATTTTCTCTTTCATGACGGAACAATGCAAATTCTCTTTTATAATCAGGCATGCCTAAGACAGGTGCTGAACATAGGGCATTTCTCAATTTTACAAAAGCTTCTACACTTTCATCCTCCCACTCCACAGGGTCCTTTGCTTTCTTCTTTGTCATGTTAATTAAGGGCTTAGCTAACATGGAAAATCCTGGTATCCATTGTCGACAGTAACCTACTATTCCTAGGAACATTCTCACTTGTCTTTGTGTTACAGGCATTTGCATTTTCTTTATTAAAGCTACTCTTTCAGCTGTTACTCTTCTTTTTCCTCTCTCAATTTGGTGTCCCAGATACTTAACAGCTGTTGTACAGAATTGCAATTTTTCAGGTGAGACTTTATGTCCTTCTTCTGCCAAAAGATTTAATAATGCTATGGAATCAACAACACAGTCCTCTCTGGTGTTCGATACCACCAATAAGTCATCGATATATTGGACTAAGACTGAGCTTCCTAGCATCACTAGTTTTTCAAGGCACTTTTTCAGTATCTGGTTGAAAATAGAAGGACTTTCTGTGTACCCCTGAGGAACACGATTCCACGCATAGACCTTGTTCTCAAATTTAAATGAGAAAAGATACTGGCTGTCTGGATGTAATGGTATTGAAAAGAATGCTTGACACAAATCAATTACTGTGAACCATCCTGCACGCCACGGAATCTGGTATAAAATTACTGCAGGATTTGGTACTATGGGACAACATGGTTCTACAATCTTATTTATTTTCCTCAGGTCCTGAACAATCCTATATTTTCCACTAGGTTTCTTAAATGCCATTATTGGTGAATTACATGGGCTACTCATTACTTCTTTTAGTATGTTTTGTTCTACCATTCGATTTATTTCTTCAATGACTCCTGCTTTTACTTCTGCACTCATTTTGTACTGTCTGGTATTTGGGAAAATTGCACCTTCCTTTACAGTAATTTTAACTGGATCTATTTTAGCCATAAGTCCTACTTCTTTTCCGGTGAAATCCCATACTATGGGGTTTACTGTACCTTTAATTCTTCTGGCAACTCATCTTTTGTTATTAATGAAAACATCTCATCCACTTCTGTACCTTGTTTTGCAATCATAATTTTATATACATGGTCTTCATCTGGTGTCTGAACTGCCACACCATCCGGTGTGCAGAAAATGGTACAATTCATCTTGCACAATAAATCCCTACCTAATAAGTTTACAGGACTAGAATCACACACTACAAATTGATGCATTACTCTGAAGTTTCTAATTTTAACTTCCATGGGTTCGGTAAGAGGTGTTCTAATCCGCTGATTAGCTACCCCCACTACTTGGATATTTTCACCAGAGAGAGGAAGGTCTGGAATGTCTGCTATTCTCACAGTAGACCGGGTAGCACCACCTGAGGAACCTGCACTGGCTCCCCGTCGACAGGAGAATCTCCTTCAAACTCCTCATCCACGCACACAAGGGACTCCACAAGACTGGCCCAGCCTACCTCAACAGACGACTCTTCTTCTACGTCCCCAACCGCCAGCTCCGCTCCGCCGACCTCTCCCTCGCCACCGTCCCTCGCATTCGAAGAACAACCACTGGCGGCAGATCCTTCTCACACCTCGCCGCCAAGACCTGGAACACCCTTCCACTAAGCCTACGACAGACCCAAGACCTGCTGACCTTCAGGAGGCTACTCAAGACCTGGCTGTTCGACCAGTAGCAGCACCCCCCCCCCTTTTTTTTCTCCCCAGCGCCTTGAGACCCTCGCGGGTAAGTAGTGCGCTCTACAAATTCTGTGATTGATTGATTGATTGTCCAAAAGGAAAGTAATATTATTACCTTTCACATTCCCTTCAACATATGGACCTGACTGATCTACCTGTAAGGATGCGCCAAGTATGCACTCCTTCTTCCCCTCTCCTAGGCACCGTCATGGACTGAATTGACAGAAATCGTCCTGCAAAAGAAATTGTGATGTCATATAATCATTCTTACCACTTCCTCCTGGATATCCGATGTCTGTACCATGCTTTGCTCTGCTTACATTACCCTGAATAGGTGCAGGTGGCAACTGACTCTGAGGATTTGCACCCTGCTGTGAGTCATTCTGCGTCTGTGGATTTAAATTTTGATTTGGGCCATTATTATTCCGAATCTTTTACATTCATCCTTCCAATGCCCCAATTTTCCGCATCCATGACAAGGAAATTTCTTTTTAGCTTCTTCTCTACTCATTCGTCCTCTAAATTTTCCACCATTCCCAGTATCACCATTCGTTCCAGAATCTTTTCCTGGATTTTCACTTGGATTTTCCAAATTAATTCCCTGCTTTTCTGCCATTTTCACCTGAGCCCACATCACTTTTTCCTGCAATTTCTTGTGTCTATCCTCAATATCGTCTCCACAATATTTTGCATACTTCAAAATTTCGTCGATAGGTTTCCCTTGCCAACACAACATGTGCTGCTTAATCATCTGACAAATTTCTGGCTTTAGACCATAAACAAATCGATACACAAACTGACTCATGTTCTTGTCTCCAATGTCCTCAAATCCACTATACTGTTTAAATACCTGCAATAGACGCTCATAGTAGGAATGTACTGATTCATTAGCTTCTTGGGTAGTTCGATCTATTTTTACCCAATCTGTTTCTTTCGGTGGTATTTTCCCTTTCAGGTAAGTTATCACTTGTTGATACTTTTTCATCACATCATTTGACGGGGCACCTGTCTTCGGATCTCTAGGATATTCATCACTAGGCCAATCGACTGTAATTTTACAATCTGTCCACAAATCGGCAGGTACCACTATGTCAAACAAACCATCTAAATCCTTCAACAATACCTTTGACACCTTCACAAACCTGTCAACCTGCTTGTACCATTCAATTGGTTTTTCTCTCAATTTTGGAAAATCATTCGTAAATGACAAAATATCCTGTCTGCTCCATGGGACATGTACATATCCTCCTCCCGCAACTTCTCGCATTGGATACATCTGGTCTGCTTTCCCTGTTTCCTTCATCACATATTCTGATGCTGTTCTACTTGTTCGTGCTTCTTCCTTTTCTTGGCCCACCTAGTTTTCCATTTATCTAGGCCTCCCCATTTTTGCAAAACTAACATTAATTCTCTTATTTGTAATCTTCTTCCAGAGGCATTCATATTTTCTAAATCTTTGTCCGAAAATTCTGCTCTATATGGTTTTTGTAGTACTTTTGATCTCCCTATTTCTATTCCCATCTGAGGTGCTAAATTGGATAATTTTTCATGAAATAACCTTACATTTCTGGTGATACTCCTACACAAGAACAATAATTCTTCTTCATCATAGGTATTTAAGCGTTCTAGTCCTACATTTCCTGCTATTATTTCTTCTAATTCGACTTTTAATTTATGAATGTCCATTATTTTCGGAGGTGTGCACTGTTTAACTGACCCTTGCACCCATCTTTCTAGATCTTCAGGTGTTACTATGGTAGCACTCTTTGCTCCCGATGAAGTTATTAAACTTACATCTTTTGAACATCCAGGTACATCTTTTCTGGGAGTGCTATTTACAGAACCTCGAATAGGCAAGTCCATGAGTGATATTGTGGATTCACAATCACTAAATTGATCCTCAATTATAACTGGAGCTTCAGGTTTGGGATTATTCACAGCAGTAGGTGTAAGTACCGGTGGAGGACAGCTTCCCTGAGTACCATATAATGGAACTACTGGACCAATTGTTACTGGTATGGTTAACGAATCAGGATGCACTTTTATCTGGGTTATTTTCTGTATTAATTCTGCTCTGGTCTTTTCTAGGGCTTCTTTTTCTTTGTCATGAAGTATTCTACTCGGGGTGAATTCATGCATCACCTGTGGCACTAATGGAGTTTTTGGTGGTGCACTTGGGGTGCATCCACTTGTCCCTTCCTGATATGGTGGGGGATTTCTTAACATTTCCTCCATAAATTCGTCTTCAGACTCCTCATTTCTCATTAAATGTTTTGTCTTTTCTGTGCATTTACTTCCTAATTTCTCCTCTGCTGAGAACAATGGATATAATCCTTCTGTAATCATTGCCCTTCTCCATTGTTTCATCTGACCGTCCCTAGACTCACGTAGATATCTGGGAAAAAATCCTGGATAACTCCTATTACTTCTAGATCGGTCCCGCTCAAATGCCTCGGTTTCCCATTCCTCTAGAGCTTCGTACTGAGTTAATCTAGGTCTGGGTTCTAAGTCATTCATCCTCAGTCTCAAATTCTGAAGAATTCGCCAATTGAACGTGCCATTCTCGGGAAATGCTAGTATTCCATCATTTTTGGTATATTCTATCCAATTCTCCATCCATACACAAGTATGATAACCTCTCTCCATCATCATGAATGAAGCGGGCGTTTTAGCTGGTGGAATAATAATTCCTTCTCTAGTTTTGAGTGGTTTATCCTTTTTAAAATAGTTCTTAATCTTTTGTAAAAATGTCATTTTTCTCCTTTCTCCGTACATTCTATTTAATCTTCGGTGTACAAAATTATATTCTGCAAAACCTAGGAATCTCCTATCCGGACGAGTTCCTGTTAAAGTCGGATCGCGTTTTAACATGGAATCCTTATCCACTAAGATTTTAGCTTCTAAAATATCAACCAATCAAGTCTCTGCTAACTTTTATTTCTGAACCAATCATTGCGCGGCCTTTTGGTGACGTTTATCTGTCAACCCCTCCTTTACAATCTGCTCTTTCCTGTCCTTGCTGGTTCAACCAATCCCAGCGCGGCACCTGTGACGTCAGTACTACTCCTGACTACTGACCCCTCCTTTACAAGGGTTTTCCCACACCCGCGGATTCAACCAATCCCAGCGCGGCGTTTTGTGACGTCAGCTCCCTCTCCGGCAACTGACCCTCCCTTTACAAAAAATTTACGCAAACTTATTTTCTCTATAAATCTTAATTAAATTTCAGTAACAACATAAAACATTCGCTATCGTGCCAGTTTCTCTAAAATAGAAAAGATAGTTTTCTCTCACACTTAGTAAAACCTTTCCATTTACTAAACATACACTACGAGTAAAACACTTCCGTCTACTCTTCACACAAGCTCCAGAAGTACCTGTTACTTCTCCAATGTTACCCTTTCTAGGTGATATAACATCAGATTTTTCACCAGCGTACTCTTTGCTATTACTCACACGCATAGAATCCCTAACGAGTACTGGAAAGTCCTGCTTAACTTTTCAGTACTAATTCTGCCTGACAGATAACCTCACTGCAGTATGGCTTCCACTTACCATCCGCTATTCCTTTTACCCCGGGTATTCTGGACAACATAAAACAAAACTCAAAATTTAAGTGGATGTTAGTTCATAAAAATACAAATAAAATTCTCATTACCCAATTAACAAAAAGTAACCATCCTCTGATAACCAGAAAACTGATCCAGCGCGATATTAACAAACAGCATTCATACACCAGATACTCACTTGGGCCCATACATTCATACTACGCTAATACTTACGCTGGGTTTATCAGTTGTTACTCTCTATCAAAATCCCTGCTACCAATTACCTTCTGATTGAAGAGTAATGACTTACCAATGAATCCTTTGCTAATTGGGAAGTTTAAAATGAGTGACATTCATTACAGTACATAATCCTGAAATAACCACTGAGTCAGGAAGTTTTAAAATGTTTATCTAAAGATTTAGCAGAGTAAAATACAAAGCCACATGGTACTTAATCGCAATACCCAAGATTAAGCATAGAAATGATTATTGCTAATCAATGACGGGTTTAAAGAAGAGGAGGAAATAGATACAGCAGCGCAACTAAAGGTTGCATTATAATTACCTAAGTGCGAGAACCAAACCCCTTAGCCAAGGAGTTGAAAGAATAAGACCCAGGAAGGATGAAGAGCAAAGACTTCTTCCAGGATCAGGACCGGACCGGTAACCTCTCTACAACGACGCCTGCGTCGTTCCCCTCTCTGATACTCGACTTCTCCTCGATTCTCCCGTGCCTTCCTTCTAATGGACTCTGCCGCCCCCTCCTCAGGACCTCTCTCTGGACAGCAATTCGGTCTGCAAATCGATCAGTTTGGCAGTCTGGAGTTAAGAGCGCTCTGGCAGCCTGGACGCCTGTTCTTCATGAATGCATGCTCTGACTAATTAACTAATGCTATATTCTATTATACCCTTCTACGCCCATGTACCTCCCCTTAATGTTGCTAAAATATGGGGCCACTACTTCTGATTGGACAGGGACAGGAGGTGGATTCTCACACCATAATTGATTTGGCCTAAATTGTAAAGCCTATTGTCTTTACGTTCCCACCCCTTCAAATTAATACATTCGCTTTATTTCCCACCCGTCTCATGACAAATGTAAACCAATTTTCATAGACAATGTATCGATGTGTGACAGGAAAGCACTAGTACAATATCTTTGGCCATCAAGTTACGGCCTTGGACTTCGTCCAGGTTGACTTCATTTGGCAGGCACACAGGACACATGCGCAGAACCAGTTGCCTCTCGAGTTTCAGAACACCAACCCAGGCCCAAGTTTACAAACTAATAAAAGTGCAAGAAGACAATATTAGAATCACAAATAAAATGTTTCACTGTATACCCACTATTTCTATTCTATTCCCAATTAAATATATATACTATCCCGCGTTAGTAGCGTTAGGAAACGACAATTTAATAATGACATGAGAGCAAGCTGAAGCATGTGAAAACATCAATCAGCCATTTTAATGCACACTGCGCAGAAGCAGAAGTTTCCCACCAAGCAAAGAAAGACGTCACACCATGTGATATGGTTGCAACATGCGCATTGAGCTTTCCCGCGCATAGCGGCCATTTTGGATTACAGACAAGCGTTATTCATTAGTAAAACACATAGGCAAGCATCCCTTTCTTTTTGTGTCGTGAATGCAAAGGTTAGTATTAACAATACAAGTTTAATAAATTAATACTGTGAGGAGGATTGAATACAAGCAAGTTTCATTTATGAAACCTTGCTCCATCAGTTCCGTAGGGCCGAATATATCGAAATCTGTTTTGTCCCACACTATACCATCCTGTATAGGAACGGCTGTAATGTTCACTGCTGATAAGTCTCTTGCTTCGCGATGGGAAGATTTGTGAGGTTTCAAAAGCAAGTTCACTTCTTTTCTTTCAGTGTTCACATGGATATATCTGCCATTTATAAGCACGCTCATAGTCATAACCAAAGCTAGCCACAGCAGAAAGAAAACTATTCCAGAAATAATCCATAGTTCAATCCATGGTGAAACCAGATAAGTCTTTTTCAGAAAAATGAAGAAAGTCTTGTACTTGCTGTTTGAAAGTCAATGATGCTGGCGACGTCTCAGGCTCACTCAGATCCTCAGAAAACGTATCAAAGTTAATGAAATAGCCAGAAGCAGTTCTGTCAATTGTTGGAATTGCATCAGGATTTGTAGAAATCGCTGGAACCAGTTGATCACTTGTTACATTGGTGTAGACAGGTGTATTTGGACGAACTGTTACTTGAGTTTCAAGAGGGATGAGTTCCATAGCATTGTTGCTCAGTCCTTCATCTGTTACTGCTGAATTCTCGATGGTTATCAGTCTTTCAGTCTGAACCTCTTGGATAGTAGCGAGAGGAGGGCGTCTGCTACTAGGGCGGAGTCCACGAGGCCTACTATCTAGTATTGGCCACATACTGTGGTTTGATGAGGTCGATGGACACAAATCTTTTCTCCTTTTTTCCAGCAAGGGGCGGCAGAAGTACTGTTCTTGTTCCTTGTATGGCTAGGACAGGTACTGGTTGTCTGTAAGAAGGTCCAAATTCCTTCTTGTCCGCAATCTTTTCTCTGACTAGATCCCCAACTTTTGGAATCCAGACAGGCCTTGCTGGGACCGCCGGTTTTTCCCCAGTGGTGGTTGGCTGCAGGAATACGTTGCTTTGTTTCGATCTTAGTTCATTTAGATCCTGTAAAACAGCCAAACGATCTTTGATATCAAAGGGTTTATTTTCCACCACTGTGCCTCTACATTCTAGATCTGGCACCCACATTCTTGTCCCAAATAGGACCTCATATGGAGTGACCCCCTAGAGAACTTCTTGGCAAATTATTTAATGAGCGTTGGACCCCATAAAGATGTTTGACCCACCCATCACCCGAACCTAATACCCTAGCTGTTATAGACTGCTTTATGTCCCGGTTTTCCTTTCCACAACAGAATTTCCCTCAGGATGAAACGGAGAGGAGTACCGCAATGCAACGCCCAGGTTGGCCATGGCTTCTTTGTAAGCCCGAGAGCTAAACGCAGGGCCCTGGTCAGAATGTAGAGTGCCTATTGCGTATGTGCCGATAAAGACTCGCAAATCTTTTATAACAGTTCGAGCGTCAGCCGAGCGCTGAGGCCATATCCATAGGAACCTTGACTTAGTATTTGTGGGATTGCAGTTGTCCATAAGGACGCCTGTGCATAGATAGTCTAATGCTGTCTAACAATGGTGTCTGTCCCTGGCAGGCTACTTCGTAGCATGGTGTCTGGTGGCGTTCTGCATCTCGCTGCACCTTACAGTCTATGCAGTCATTGATGAAGATGTGAATCTGTGTATTCATTCCAGGCCACCAGTACATCTCTTTTAATGTCAATATTGTTCTAGAGATCCCTTGATGTGACAGACCCTCCCCCAGATGTGTTTCATAAATCAAAGCTGCTCTACGTTCCATGTTTGGAATTACCCTATCCCCCACTCCAGGGATTCGAGCAAAAGGAACGTTGTTCGCATCAATTACATAAGAGTACTTGAGTGGAAACTTTTTTGGTAACGCTGCACCACTGCCTTTGCTCGTAGCATTGACAGCCAACATTATCTCACTGTCTATTTTCGTTTTTGAACGAGTGATCGCAGCTACGGAAGCCGTCTGAACAACCCCCTTCGCGGCTTCGTCAGCCAATGAATTCCCTGCAACGTGAAGGCCATCACGTTGATGACTCAGTGTGTGTATCACGTGAGCCTTTGGTGGTTCGTTTTTTAACTGAACTTCTTGTTCCCAAAGCGTTTTATGCTTTATTGTGCCACCTTTTGCATCTTTGAACCCATTTTCAAGCCAAGTTTGTATATATTCATTATACGACTGCACACAGTAGAAAGAATCGCACACTATTAGTGTGGGGAATTCTCTATCTGTACTTTCAAGTGCCAGTTTGAATGCTTGTAGTTCAGCTCGCTGAGCTGTACAATCTCCTAGAGATTGGGTTTTTGTGACCATAGGTCTAAAGTTGACATCTCCCATGCGACCTTTAACGATTGCGCACGCTGCACTGTAAGCTTGCTTACTCCCTGTAGCGGGTTGTGCGGATCCGCCAGTGTAAATTATGAATTCATACTGATCGAGAGGCAGAATCTCAGTAGGCAGAGGACATTCATGTTCATATTGCAGGAACGCTTGTGTTTTTAGATCAGGATCAAAAACATATTCAACATCTGTTGCAGCAAGAGAATTAACCCATTGTATCCATCTAGGATGTAATGCTTTAGCATTTGGAATGCTCGCTTTAGTTACCGCCTCTAAGGCCGGAACTGGGGTTACGACAATAATGCGTTTCCCTTGGGCTGGAGCTCTTTCTTTTGCTACAGCGGTTTGAACTGCTGTCAGTATTTTCTCTGTTGAAGTGAAGCGCATTTCTGCTTGCGTATACAAATGAGATTTGTATGCAATTGGTACTTTTTCACCCTCATTAAATGTTAAGTAGGTGAATCTGCATTGACCCGAAATTATTCGGATGACTAAGTTGCGTTGACTTACGCGTGTTTGTAAGTGATTTGTTGGTTAGCTTGGAGTGAACGCAAGATTTCTGTGTGTTCCTGTGTCCAATTTTTGATTGAAAAATCAGGTTTGATTAATGCGTAGAGAGGTTTAACCCTTTCTGCGTAATTTAGAATGTAAGTTCTTCCAAAATTGTTAAGGAAACCCAGGATGGATTGTAAATTTTTCAGCGTCTTTGGAGGTTGGAGCAGCGCACACCTTTCTAAAATGTTGGCTGCCAAGCTCCTGCTTTCACTTGAAAGCTCATATCCTAGGAAGAGGACATTGAGATGGGCAATTCTGGATTTTTTAAAGTTGAACTTATAGCCCTCAGAGGCGAAGCCCAGTATAATGGTGCTCACCCTGTTCAAGTGCCTATCCAGGTCATCGTCTGTCAGATAGATGTCATCGACATATGACATTGCCTCATTATCATAAATTTGTAGTAACTCCGTTACCCTCGCTGAGAATAACCCCGGGCTGTTCTTGAACCCTTGTGGGAGTCGACAAAATTGACGCTGGGTCCCCATTATTGAGAAAGCTGTTAAGTACCTGCTTCCAGGTGCTATATGTTGACAAAAGAAACCATTTGAGATATCCAATGTGGTTTTATATTTTTTACGCACAATGTTATTCATTAATGCTGAACTATGTGCATTTTGCACTGCAAATGTTTTAGAACAAGTGTTTAAGTGTCTGTAATCCAAAACTAGACGATAGGTGTTGTCTGGTTTGGAGACAGGAAACAAAGGATTGTTCATTGAAGAGGTGAATGTTTCAATCACCCCTTGGTATTCAAGCTGATCTAAGATCTCCCTGACCTGTTTTTTAGCTTCTTGCTTTATTGGGTACTGCCTTTGTGCAGTAGGTTCATTTTTAAGATGTATTTTATGGTGAGGTGAGTCCTCATCCCATCCTACATGATTTTTATATAATGCTGGGGCCTGGGCAACTGCCCATTTCCTGGCATAAGTATATCTTAGGTGTATTGGAATATGATTGGAGAAGGCAGGCATAATAATGTCTTCACCATGTGGGCACTCCCTGACAAATTGTGGTGGCCAGTCTTTTTCTGCTAGAAGTATATCATAACCCCTTGAAAGTTTTTCCCAAAAGAGTGTTTTCACCTTTCTCGGTATGTCTCCCTCCATTCGGAGTGTTATTTCATATAACCTTTGTGGAGTACTAACCCTGGTGTCTACAGTCTCAACTGTAATGTACTCATTCAAGTCCACTATCTCCAGAAGTTCCTTCAGGTTCTGGCGAGCTATTGTGACTTCTGCCGCACTGTCCAGCATTGTCTGAGCCCATTCTCCGTTCTTGAGTTGTGTTCTCAGTATCCTCGGCATGTCTGATCTTCAGACCTGCTACCTTCTTTCTTGAGAATTGAGGTTTTGATTTATTTTTCGGAACGTGTTTGTCGTCTTTCGATTTCACGCGTTCTTCTCTATGTTCTGACTGTCCTCTTCTTTCCGATGTCTGTGACGATATCTGAAAGGTACGAGAGGAACGTGTATCAGTATCTTGATACCTGTCAGGCTTTTTAAATTATCCCTATTCCTGAGGTTATACCTCCTTTCAGAGGCTCCTTTTGAGGAGACTTACCTCGGGATTGAGAACGTTTCTCTTTTGAACTATGTTTATTAGTTTCCCACTTCTTTTTAGAAGATGTAGGAGTTTTTTAATAGAGTCCTTCTCAGGACTTTCAGATAGTTTTGGCTTCAATGGTCTTCCACCCAAACTATCTCTGCCTAATTCTGCATAAGATTGTTCTATTATTCTGGGTAGTTCTGTTTGATGTTCTGTAACATCGAATTCCCTTAATCGTTGGCGGATCGCCACTGCTGCTGCCTCCCCTTTAATATTAGATAATATTATTGTTGAGACCTGGTCGAAGTTTTTCAGTAGTTTCATACCTAAATTCAGAGCAGGCTCTGCCCCGTATTCATTTTAAATTTGGTTCAGGACATCAGGTATAACTGCAAATGATGGAATACCATGTGTTTTAGTATAGATGGCAGCAAAGACTGAGCCCCAAGTGGTGCAGTCTTCCAGTTGTGGTGTGATCCCCATTGGTAAACAGATTGTTAGGATTCTGTGTTTCTCATGAGGGCTGGTATTAGGAAATACTGCTTCTATTTGAGTAATTTTTTGAGCTATCCAGAATGGAATTTGCTCACGTTTTGTGGGCATTTTACCCATGACTGCGTATAGAGTCTGTGGTGTAATCTTTAGTGTATTCCCCTGTTGAGGAGTTTGATTTGGAATGGTTAATGGTGGTTGGACTGTGAAAGCCCGCATGACATATTGGACCAATTGTCTGTAAATTGTTATTAACTCTGTAAGTTGAGTAAGTAATTCCTCGTCTGACATTATATCGATGTCAGGATGAGGTGTGTAGCCGGCTAGAATCGGCCATGTTGCTCCTGGTTTACCTAGTGGACTGAGCCTGGTAATGTTTTTGTGATGTTTTAGGGCGCCTTTAAACCAGAGCTGATGCTCCTGGTATGTTAGTGGAATTTCAATATCCTCGAAAGGAATATATTCCTCTGGGGGTTCATCTTCTTTGCAGAAGTGAAACACTCTTGTGACTGGATTTGATTCTGGGAATACTATCCATGAATAGAATACCTCTGTCTGAAAAGATTCGTGTGCCTCTATCACGAAAACTGCTCTACCTCCTCTTGGTGGTAGGCCATGTTTTATAAGTTTTAGAGTGATGGCTCTTCTTAAGTTTTGGATGGATGTCTATAACACCCTCCTCGGTCTCCATTAAACCTGTAAAGTTAAAAGCTGTTACGACTGGTTGAGCCGCAGCTCCACCGGTGTTGGTGGCATCGTCCCCGTGTATGGACATTTGTTTTTTGAAAAATGTAGAACAAGTTTCAAGGAAACAAAAGATAAGGTGCACAATATTTTGGTACACTGTATCCTTCAACGTTGAACAAACCAAACAACTAATATATAGTTTGTTTTTTTCTAATTAGTTATGGCGGATATTTAACCCTACCCACTCCAGACGTCTTATGGAGTATGTGAGTAGGGGTCTCTGAGAAAAGCACGACTGAGTTACTCAGTATCTAGCGTTAAATTACTGCCTTACCAAACGGTTGGGCGCCATGTAGTGTAGTTCCTATTTCCCTAATAGGCTCTGCGCATTGGAATAATATAACCTATAGGCTTGACATAGGATTACGGTCAGTATGTCCCTATCGAGTAAATTAAACATAATTACTTGTGCCAGCTAGCTCAGAGGCCACTAGAAACTCCTTGAGAACAAGAAGGGAGTAGTTTCTGGCAACCGAAAAACATGACAACTTTGTTTCCCTTTAGAATCGGAACACATCTCAGAATCGTGGAAACAATAGATAACAGTTTCACTCAGTCAATCGTGCATGCTTAGTTTCTACAGAGTTACACAGAAAGGAAAGACGGCGTTTCAATAAAAGGGTTTTATTGAACAGTCTTGTTTCTCGTGTAAGAGATATGTGCTGTTATGATCACAAGACAGTATGCAAGATAAATAATGTACAGCGTAAGCAGTAGAAATAAAGAATACTGCGCTAGCATTATCTTTTAGCATATATTCACGTACATAAATAACATGAGCTAAAAATGCGAGTACTCATACGATGCGTCTCTAAGCTAGTTCTACCCCAATGTACCTAACCTAGTCTAGGTGTAGGGAAAGGTAAGAAGTAGGTGGAGTATTCTCTAGTATGGTATACTAAGAGTATGTTAAGTCTAGTATGCCAAGTATGCCAAGAGTCCCTCTAGGTTCTAGTCAGCTCCATACCTTGAGAATGAGAGAGGTGGGAATCTCTTGCCGGATCTGGAACTCTAACACCCCGCGAAGGGAGTCAGGACACTGGAAGCTGGATTCGTCTGCGTGCAGGAATGACAGCGTCTTCTCAGTGCGTCAGGCCGGGATACGGGCTCCTCTGAAGTCGAGGTCTCCTCTAACTTGCTTGGGCAAGGGAAGGTATATTTATACCTTGTAGGTGCCTTGGAATGTTAGCATTGACGTGAAGTCGGACAGAGGAAGACGTCAGGAATGAACCCTTAAGGTATAACGGTTCATACATAATAGATGAGTTCTTGGAGAAATCAATAGTCCTGTGCTAGGGAACTCCCGAAGCTTAAGGGTCTGTTTTCTAAGAACTCGTTGTGACGTTAGGGTGGACGGATGTCGGTGACCATGCCTGTATTTGGAGTGCACGGTTAATGCCTAAATAAGGACAGGGATTCTATGCCTATATAAGGGCAATGCGAATTGTGCCTATATAAGGACATGATTCAGGAAAACCTATATACGGACACCTAAAGCGGAATACAACAAGAGGACCAACTTCCATCAAAAACCAAAATGGTGGAGTTTTCCTTGTTGTGTTCACTTCAGGTAGCCCACCTTAGGGGTGGTAATATCCTGAGTGTGAAAACACCTCCTAACTATCTAATTTTCCCACCTGTCCTTGTGCAAAATGGGCCCTGGGCAGGGGGTGGCCTTTCCCTTGTATGGGGGAAGCCAGGGTTGCATATCAAAGCCAGTGGAGGCCTTTGAAGCCTCCTGCCTTGATATGCTGATTTAATAGTCATCCTGCTTGGAGGAGGTGATAACATCTCCTGCCAGAACAGGCTTGGTTTCCGACCTCAGAGAGTGCGGGCTCACACCTCCCAGGGGTCAGTAACGTGTCTGTGGTGGCAGGCATGACAGGACCAGTCAGCCAATGCACTAGAGGTCGGTAGGTTTTCAGGGGGTACCTCTTGTCGCGATCACTGTACGGACACCAGGGTGCGGGGCTTATAGGTCGGCCACCCCTTCATTCCCCTTCGAATGTGTGAGCGAGACAGAGTGTGTGGCGAGTGAGGAACCACTAGGGGGCGAACGGCGCATAAAAAACTACAGGTTCCAGAAGCCCTTTGGACGCCAAATAGGAAGTCGAATCCGACATTGCCGTCCGATTCGCTCCTATAAAGCCCCTCCCCTTCCTAGGGTTGGGGCTTGACAAACTTTCCAATTTTCCTGCAAGCGGATGGTATTCCCCGCTGGAGTTCCCGTGTTTACTGACTCTCGTTTTCCCGCAGCTGAAGGAGGTATCGAGCTTGTTCTTCCTCCCTCGTTTGTTCTCGGGTTTCCAGTCACCTCTTCAGGATCCTGCTCCGCTAGCACTTCGTCATCCTCTGTCAGCAGCCCTGAACTCGAGCTGCATTTCAACGCCGGAGTTCCCCAGGTATTTAGGTGTGCGGAAAGGGAGAGTTGCGCAGGAGCGCTCCTCCCGAACCCGCGACTTTCTTTTGCATATCTCCCGGACTGGTTTACCTTTATGTTGTGGTTGGATTGCACTGTTGCTGTGAGGTAACAGTGACCTGGAGCTACACCCGTGTTGGTCTTTCATGCTGGATTGTCCTGAAGCACAACTGGTTATCTTACGCCTTCGTGACAGCGCTGTATCTTCAACAAGCGCTGGGCTTCACGACAAGAGGCTGCAGGAGGCGTGCTTTCCTTTGCTAAAATTAAGGTCCTCGACCCCTTACCCTGCAGTTACTGCTGTGCTGTCGTGTGAGTGGTTTTATCTCGTGTACCGCGTATGTTGGGTATGAATGATCCTTCTCCTCATTGTACTGCCTAACACATGGTTTCTTGTTTTGTCTTTGTACATAGTTCTCACACGAGGGACTTCCTCTGCATCTGTGCCGAACTCTAAACAGACGTAGGTCTAGGAAGATCCCATCTGGCCTGCAGTGTTTATTGTTTAATCCACTTCCCTTTTCCCCGGAGCGCTTTCGTGCATAGTAGTGTTTTTCTCACACTGTGTGGGGTTGCGTCCAGGGGAGTAGGGGGGCTACTCTACTCGCCATCGTCCCCGCTGGCAGACCTCCGAGGTTAGTGGCTTTCATTTGTTTTGTGCTACTGACATTACGACAGATTGTCAAGCCCAAGACTGTTGCCCAGCCTGGACGATGGACACTAATGTGGTTTTGGCCTCGCTTTCGGAGAGCCTTTCGGCTCTGCAGCAGGAGGTTCAAATCTCTCGCCTAGAAAATCAGGAATTAAGAAAGGAGATGGGTACCTTGCGCAAGGTATCCAGAAAAGGTAGATCCGAGGGTACAGGGACAGGTTCTTATATTAGGGACTGGACTCTTCCCCCTCCTGCATCAGCCACACCAGCAGCCTTAGGGGGTGATTCACAGGGCACAGTTTCTTTTCAGCGCCAGTAGCAACCCCTCACTCCGCTGTAGCCACTCCCACAGTCCATGTCATACAGAACCCTGGTATACCTTTGGCACCTCCTGAACGCTTTTACGGGGATCCCCAAAAATTCGAAACCTCCCTCAATCAAAGCAGGCTACATTTCCTTTGTAAGCCGGCAGTGTTCCAAGAAGACGCAGCGAAAACGTCCTTCATGATGTCATACATGGGATGGGAACGCTGCTAGCTGGACCATCCCGTTGATGGAGCGAAATGATCCTGTGCTGCACAACTTCCAGGACTTCTGTTTGGAGATGAGGAAGTTGTTTGATAGGAAATCTCACAAGCTGTCTCTGGACCGGGAACTGATCACTCTTCAGCAAGGGTCACAGGACTTATTGACGTACATCACCACCTTCAACCGCCTCCTGGTGGAAACCGACTGGCCCCAAGAGAAACGCACCACTCTCTTCTATCAGGGATTGCGCGGAGAATTGAAGGACGTCCTGTCCCAGGTGGTACAGCTACCACAAACCTGTGAGGAGTTGATTGATCTCACCGTCCAACTGGACCATCCGTTACAGGAAAGAAAAGGAGACAGAGGCAGGGGAGATACTCATTTTTCTTTCCCCAAACACAGAACAACCACCGAAGAAAACGCCAAAACATCCGATGGGTCCGAACCCATGCAAATAGGAGGGATCCGAGGCCCACTCACCATCGAAGAAAGAGAAAAAAGACGGCAGCAAAAGTTATGCCTTTATTGCAGGAAAAGCAGACACTTTATTAGGGAGTGTTGAGCACGGGCTAAATTTCCGGAAAGGGCGACTACTCCCAAGACACAAGCAACAACCCAACAAGGGGCGGGAAACTGAAGAGCCCAAGTCAGGACGGGATCTCTGCCTTGGGTTCTGGACCAGAAACGATCTCCTCGGTTCTTGCAAACACCATTCAACCATCCGTGGCTCACCTGAACGTGTGCATCACTCAATGGATTACCAAAACAAAACCCCTTAGCGTGTCCGCCTTATTAGATTCCGGAGCCACTGGCAACTTCATTGACCAACAGTACGCTTGGAACATCGGGGTTCCGTGTGAAAGAAAGAAATCCCCTGAAGTCGTGAAGGCGGTAGATGGGAAGACGCTGACATCTGGACCGGTCAGATACCATACCGTTCCTTTGACTATACAATTCGGTGAAGACCATTACGAAACCATACAATTCGACCTTATAGACGCTCCACACTTTCGCCTCATTTTAGGTATGCCTTGGTTGACTCTGCACGACCCTGTCATTCGGTGGGCAGATCGCACCGTTTCCTTGACGTCTGCGTTCTGCAAGGAGCAATGTACCAAACAATCCATACGCCAGGAAAGAACCTCAGATACGCAGGCCGTGTTGCTAGCAGCAGGATGCGAAGAACTCGGGTATTGCTGCTCCACCACACTACCAGAAGTGTATAACGACTATAAGCCAGTCTTCGACAAACAGGAAGCGACCCAGTTACCACCCCACCGAACATACGACTGTTGCATTGATCTCATGCCTGGAGCCGACATCCCTTGTAGTATGGTTTATGCCCTTACTGAACCCGCGACACAGTATCTGAAAAACTATCTGGAAGAGAACTTAGCGTCTGGCTTCATATGGCATTCTTCATCCACAGCCTCTTCCCTGCTCTTCTTTATTTCTAAGAAGGATTGTGACGATCTGAGAACCTGTATCGATTACAGAGCGATCAACAAGGTTACCATAAAAAACAGATACCCTCTGCCACTAATACCAGTACTGTTGGACCAGCTGAAAGGCGCAAGAATCTTCACAAAATTAGACCTGCGCGGTGCCTATCATTTGGTACGAGTCCAGACAGGCGACGAGTGGAAGACGGCCTTCAGAACCAAATTCGGGCTCTATGAGTACCAAGTGATGCCCTTCGGGTTGTGTAATGCCCCTGCGGCGTTTCAATATTTTATGGATGAGGTACTTCGAGGGCTTTTGGAAATGATTTGTATCGTATACATCGACGATATTCTTGTCTATTCATCAACCCCCCAAGAACATGTTACCCATGTGAAGGCAGTGCTAGACAGACTTCGACTGCACTCGTTATACGCCAAATTGGAGAAATGCCTTTTCCATGTCGAAGAAGTCGCCTTCCTGGGATATGTCATCAACGCTCAAGGCTTTCAGATGGATATGGGTAAGGTTGAGGCGATAACGCAATGGAAGGCACCGCATCATGTGAAGTCGGTACAGAGCTTCCTAGGTTTTGCTAATTATTACAGACGCTTTATCAAGGATTTTTCTAAGATAATACATCCTATATCTCGTCTGCTGCGAAAAAACACCCCTTTTGTTTGGGATCAGGAAGCAGACCAATCATTCAAGGAGTTGAAGGAACGTTTTACTCAGGCTCCCATCTTGCTTCATCCTGACTCACACTTGCCTTTTGTGGTAGAAACGGATACATCACAGTATGCCATAGGAGGGGTGTTGTCTCAACGGCATCCGGACACAGGACAGCTACATCCTGTTGCATACTACTCCAAGAAACTAACTCCCTGTGAGGTGAACTATTCCATCACTGACAAAGAATTGTTGGCTATCAAACGAGCCTGTGAAGAGTGGAGACATTATCTCCTAGGAGCGCATCACACCATTGAGATATATACAGACCACCGGAAACTCTTGTTCCTAAAAACCGCCAGAGCCCTAACTCCACATCAACTACGATGGTCTCTATTTTTCTCTGACTATGATTTTATCATCAAGTACCGACCCGGACCCCAGAACGGTAAGGCAGATGCACTATCCCGACTGGAAGAACCTACAGAAAACGTTACGGAGGACCCTCCAGAACCAACCTCCATCCTTCCTGAAACTGCCTTCCAGTACAAGACCCTCGCGCTGATCACGTCTCAGGACTTCCTTGAGGACGTAAAGGTGTCCTTAGCTAATGTAGATGTCCAAACCTGGATACAAGAAGACCCTGAACACAGGGCAACCAAAGAGGACCTGTTATACCACTACCATGCTTTGTACGTTCCACAGACCTCTCTGCAACTACAAGTACTGGCTTGGGCACATGACTCAATGTTAGGAGGACACCTCAGGGAATACAAGACCATTGCCAGTATTGAAAGATCCTTTTGGTGGCCCACGTTACGAAAAGATACCAAAGAGTATCTGAAGAATTGTGCCATCTGTGCCCAAGGAAAAGCCAGCCATTCAAAACCTGTGGGATAGTTGCGGCCAATACCCATTCCTCCGCTTCCTTGGCACACCATATCTATGGATTTCATAGTCGAGATGCCCCCCTGTGAAGGATACACCACCATTCTGGTGGTAGTCGACCATTTGACCAAAATGGGACATTTTATCCCGCTTAAACGGCTTCCTACCTCCTCTGAACTAGCAGTGGTTTTCCTCCAGCACGTGGTCAGGGCTCACGGACTACCTAGAGTGCTTATCACGGATCGTGGAACTCAGTTCACCTCTCGTTTCTGGAGAGCGTTATGCGATACCATGAGAGTGGAAGCCCGTTTGTCCACAAGTTACCATCCTCAGACGGATGGTAAAACTGAAAGGCTCAATCAAACATTGGAGCAATACCTACGGTATTTTACCCTCCAAAACACTTCGGACTGGTATCCACTGATCTGGATGGCGGAGTTTGCCTACAATAATGCGGAACATTCCACGTTAGGGTGTTCGCCCTTCTTTTGCCTCTACGGACTCCTTCCGAACATGCTCCCTTTCGAATGGCCAGTAGTCTCCAAGCATCCCACCATACAGGAACACCACACCCATCTTAGAGTAGTGCTTATCGATGCCATGCGACAGTTAGCGATAGCACAGACAGCGCAAAAACACTTCGCAGACAAAAAAAGGGCCCCAGAACCTGTGTACCAGGTGGGAGATGAGGTGTGGTTGGCCACTAAGAATCTGCATTTGAAAGGGGTGGGCAATCTGACTCCCAAATACATAGGGCCATATGGGATCGAGGAGATGATTAACCCTGTTGCAGTGAGACTGTCCTTGCCCCAGTCATGGCACATACACCCTGTCTTTCACGTGTCCCTACTCCGACATTGTCCCACGAGTATGAGGTTGCAGTCTAGACCCGTTCCCATTGAAGTAGACGGGCAAGAGGAGTACGAAGTAAGTGAATTACTAGACTCCCGAATGGTGCGGGGTCGAGTGCAGTATCTGGTGGATTGGAAGGGGTATGGAGTAGAGGACAGAACCTGGGAACCTGCTAACAACTTACACTGCCCTCACCTGTTAGAACGATTTCACGCTAAGTATCCGGGTAAACCTGGGCAACCGCCGAGACGGCGGTCCTCAAGAGGGGGTTCTGTCGTGATCACTGTCCGGACACCAGGGTGCGGGGCTTATAGGTCGGCCACCCCTTCATTCCCCTTCGAATGTGTGAGCGAGACAGAGTGTGTGGCGAGTGAGGAACCACTAGGGGGCGAACGGCGCATAAAAAACTACAGGTTCCAGAAGCCCTTTGGATGCCAAATATGAAGTCGAATCCGACATTGCCGTCCGATTCACTCCTATAAAGCCCCTCCCCTTTCTAGGGTCGGGGCTTGACAAACTTTCCAGTTTTCCTGCAAGCGGATGGTATTCCCCGCTGGAGTTCCCGTGTTTACCGACTCTCGTTTTCCCGCAGCTGAAGGAGGTATCGAGCTTGTTCTTCCTCCCTCGTTTGTTCGAGGGTTTCCAGTCACCTCTTCAGGATCCTGCTCCGCTAGCGCTTCGTCATCCTCTGTCAGCAGCCCTGAACTCGAGCTGCATTTCAACGCCGGAGTTCCCCAGGTATTTAGGTGTGCAGAAAGGGAGAGTTGCGCAGGAGCGCTCGTCCCGAACCCGCGACTTTCTTTTGCATATCTCCCGGATTGGTTTACCTTTATGTTGTGATTGGATTGCTCTGTTGCTGTGAGGTAACAGTGACCTGGAGCTACACCTGTGTTGGTCTTTTAGGCTGGATTGTCCTGAAGCACAACTGGTTATCTTTCGCCTTTGTGACAGCGCTGTATCTTCAACAAGCGCTGGGCTTCACGACAAGAGGCTGCAGGAGGCGTGCTTTCCTTTGCTAAAATTAAGGTCCTCGACCCCTTACCCTGCAGTTACTGATGTGCTGTCGTGTGAGTGGTTTTATCTCGTGACCCGCGTATGTTGGGTATGAATGATCCTTCTCCTCATTGTACTGCCTAACACATGGTTTCTTGTTTTGTCTTTGTACATAGTTCTCACACGAGGGACTTCTTCTGCATCTGTGCCGAACTCTAAACAGACGTAGGTCTAGGAAGATCCCATCTGGCCTGCAGTGTTTATTGTTTTATCCACTTCCCTTTTCCCCGGAGCGCTTTTGTGTATAGTAGTGTTTTTCTCACTCTGTGTGGGGTTGCGCCCAGGGGAGTAGGGGGCTACTCTACTCGCCATCGTCCCCGCTGGCAGACCTCCGAGGTTAGTGGCTTTCATTTGTTTTGTGCTACTGACATTGCGACACCTCTAAGGTACCCTCTGGGTGCATGTACTAATAAATCCATCACTGGAATCAGTGTGGGCTTATTATTACGAAGTGTTTGATACCAAACACCATAGGTTTCAATTAAGCCATAATGTAGCTGGGAAACTCGTTTTGACCAGTGCCCAGTACATACCTTAAGATGGCTTCCCTGTTCACTTGTAATGTCAGTAATTGAACTGGCCAGCACAGGGCCATATCTGTTCATGCAGATATGTTCTCACATGTAACATAATGCACCCTGCCTTAGGGCTGTAAGGCTCCTGTAGGGGTGACTTACAAATATTACATGCAGTGTTTAGGGGACAGGGCACACAGGGTGTGTGCCCTGTCTTGCTTTCTTTTTAGAGCACCTTGTCACGCAGCCTGCAGTGGCAGTCTGCATGAGTTTGGTGCTGGGTCCCATAGAGTGGCACAAGATTGCTGCAGCTCTTAGGGACCCTGTTTAGTACCTATGCCCTAGGTGCCAGTGGTACCACTTACTAGAGACTTACAGAGGTGTTAAAGACCTGGCCAATTGGGGATAAATTGACCAATTACGTTGTTTTGGGGAAAGAACACTGGCACTTGGGACCTGGTTAGCAGGAACCTAGTGCACTTCAGTCAAAGTTGCATCAAATACCAGGCAAAAACTGGGCGGGGGGACTACTGCAACAAAAACCCAGTTTCCTACACCTGTAAACCTCAAGTTGGCTAAAATCAAATTTGCTGACATTTCTCTGAGGGAAAGTTCCAGAACCTGCAAGGAGCCAGAATATTCCTACCACCTGTAGCATATTGATGTTATGCGCACTAGGACCCTTGTGGTTCTGGGTGGACTCTAAACAGTGAACAGGAACTACATAATATGCGGGGAGGTTTTAGGGAGTGGTTAATGGGAAGTATGATGTAATACGCAGTATGTGAGTGTATGCTGAGTAAAAAATGCTTAACCGCAGCTCAAGTGTGGCGTGATTCATCTGCTTGCTCCAGGGCTGGAGAGGACGCAATAACTGGTGACGAGTAAGGGACACGTGCTCGAAAAAAACAAGACTGCTCACTCTGAGAGTTTGCAACGGTACAGCAAACTACTTGTGCATGCCTCATGTGCCCAGAATAGATGCAAAGCAGTCTGCATCTGGCACATGTGGAGTCAAAGCGCTGCACCAGCCCATACACGGCTGCAAAAGAGATCGAAGGCCCTGCAGAGGAGCATATTCAAAATTCCCGCCAAAACCACCGGTGATGTGGCCGACAGAGACGCTGCACTGCACTCCGAATATAGAGCAATTAGTCGGATGAAGCAAGAAACAACGATAATGTCAACAAGTATGCGAAACAGAGAATTCACTCACCATCCAGGAAGACTGAAGCATATGCAATGCATGCTTTCCCGGTGACTTCTGTTTGCTGAAGTTGTCGGTGCTGGCCTGCACTATGTTTGCCTACACAGCATGTGCCAACTCAATGGTGGAAGAAATGAACGTGAAATACAATGCAGCCATGCTCCTGAAGCCACCACCACCTTTCGACACTTCTCAGAACTAGAACATTGGTGCCAGGTGGGCTGCGCAGATCACAACCTTCGAATACTTCATAGACGCACTAGAGGAAGAAAATGACAAGAAGATTATCAAATATTTGAAAAACCTTTCAGATGATGGAGTGAGAGATGCACTAAAGAAAGTCTCATAGACTGATGCCAAATCGTACCAAAAGATAAAGGAAGCGTTGGAGGCCAAGTTCAAGCCAATGTCGAATATCAACTATGAATGGTATATCTTCAACCAAAGAGACAACATGTTCCTGAAACAATGGACGAGTTTGTTGAAAGGCTTGATGCACTCATTTAACATTGCAAGTTCTACGATTTCACAGACAAAGAAGCCATGCGCCTCAGAGTCAATGATGCCTGCCTTTCAGATTCGTTCGGAAGGCGCATGTTGAGAGAAATACATTGTCTAGAGAAAATGTTGATGGCTGCGAGAACAGAAGAACAAGCAGACCGACAAGCTTCTGTCATGGAAGTAGGAACAGCACACAATGAGTTGGTATTGACTGTGAAAAGCAAGCACAAGCATAAACAAGAAGCACGTAAATCAACGTCTACAAAGAATACAAAGTTATGCTTCCTATGTGGATTTTTGTTTCTCCACGAAGGTAAATGTCCAGCCATAGAACAAGTCTGCAAAGGTTGTGGGAAAGAGAACCATTTCATAACTGTGTGGCGAGCTAAATAAAAATCAAGTGCGTTACGGCAGAATGAGAAAATGGACACGAGAACATTCCAGAAGCATTCTCGCCACACCCCTAAAACCAAAAAGCAACATCAGCTACAGCAAGTAGAAACCAGGCAAAATCAATCGATGTCAATCTCATTGTACAAAGGTTCTTTGACGTCACTATTGAGTACCAGCGAAGAAGATGGGTGTGCGCTGATGATATCTACCAAAGGACAGCCTGTGGTGGGTTAGCTGTCTGAAAAGTAAATCACAGTTCAAAGACAGCTTATTAAATAAAGTGATAAACTTCATTTGAACACTGTCCCAAAATCACATTGAAAGTGAACCATCACCCAATAACTTTCATCATAGACAAGCATCATGCCAGTGGGAAGATTTAACAGCCTGTCCTCTGTGCCTCGCCTCACTCCGACAGGCACATAGGCGTATGCCTGCGCCGCTTCTGAGCCATTACAAAGACAATGGTCGTTCACAGCGACAACAAGACACAAGAAGACATTGGTGCGAGCCACCATTCACGTTTTACAGGGGACTTCGTTGAGTAACTGCTTGCTCAGTTTTGCCAACACTGCAGATATGAGGTTGATATCCCTCAACTACAATCTCTGTGCTCAGTCTGAGATCACAAATGAAAATACAGCTTCACATTGATGAAGACATTTGCCCTGTTGCTCAGCGGCACCGTAGAGTTGCTTTCCATCTCCAAGAAGCTGCAGAGAAAGAGATGGAAGCACTCTTAAAACATGCCATCATTGAATGCTCCACAGGCCCCGCACCGTGAGTTTCACCCATATTAGCAGTACCAAAAAAGGACAGTAGCAGAGCGGCGCACATTTGCTTTGATATGCGCCAGGCAAACAAAGCCATTGAGAAGGACAGTCACCCTGGTCCACACATTGCAATTGAACGGAGCCAAAGTGTTTTCCCATCTTGATCTCAATAAAGGATACCATCAACTCGAACTGGAGGAGTACTGCAGATACAATACTAACTTTTCGACTCATGTTGGTTAGTTCAGATATAAGAGACTGAGTTTTGTTTTGAAGTATCTTTGGCTGCTGAGATATTTCAGGATGCTATTCACAGAGTAATCCAACCTGTTACACATGCTTTCAATGACAGTGATGAGATACTGGTTTGTGGGAGGACACTGAAATAGTCAGTTACTTGCTGATGCTTCACTGGCGACGAGTTGCCACCAACAAGACCCCCACGCGTGATGAATGGACACTTCTTCGAGAACATATCGCTGTGCCATCGTCGTTCCCTGATGTCCTGTTTCTACTGAGGAAGCGTAGAGACGGCGTTTCCTGCACTTCCACAGAGCACCGCTGTCTTTCGCAGGTACTGTGTTCATCTTGGTCATGTCGGAGTCTCTGCGATACTGGGCACAACGCAAGCCCCGTCACGAGTTGCCTGACCCTGCCTGTCCTGTACTTTCAACGTGCGCATGCACGCACGCTACGCTAGCTGCCATTTTGTGCCTGCCTGACTTTGCCTGCCCTACTCTAGGATAACGTGTGCACGTACGCACGCAACGTTAGCGGCCATTTTAAGCCTCATTTTGTTCGAGTCTCTGCCTGTCTTTGAATTTATGTGCATTTACACGCATTGTGAGACGGACATTTAATTTCATCTTCTTCGGGACATTTCTTCGGATTTGTCGTGTTGGCCACTTTGCTTCAGTGTTCAGCACCTTCAGTTTAAACAACACAGCGGTAGCACACACATCTCCTCAAACAGTGTGTCCCATTCTATTTCGGTGATACACACACCATTACCATAAGAATATTTTGAATAGTAAATTCATACGGTGATTCACACACCTTCTTTTCTAGTGTTTTTATTTTTTTTGCTGCACTAAATTCTTTCATTCATTTTATTGCATCTGTATTCACATTATCTTCCAATTTTTGACTTTCAATTAACGCGTGCGTATTTCTCTGCCATGCATCAAGTTATAATGACTCCTGCCTCATTCACACCTAATCCTGCTTCCCCTGAATCTGATTGGGGAAAATGGAAAGAAAGTTTTGAGGCACATTTAGATGCTCTTGACGGCGAATCCTATACACACAAAAATTAATTTGCCATTCTAAGACACTGTTTAGGTTCAGAAGGTCGCAGTATTTAGACCATGTTCCCAAAATCTTAGTTTTATCCATTGAAGGTGAAGGTAATGGAATTTAAGATGAATATACCACAGCCATTAAATCCTGTGATACCAGATTTAAAGCTTGTAAAAATGTTACATTAGAAAGGCACAAATTCTACAAAAAAGCGCAATTGCCTGGAGAGTCGGCTTCTAGCTATGTGGGTGCTTTACGCATCTTAGCTGTCTCATGCGAGTACAAAGCATTTGAAGAAGAAATGATCAGAGATCAACTAGTAGAGAAAACCAATAATAAAAAAGTTCAAGAGGCTCTATTGTCCAAACCTGATTTGACCTTACAAAAAGCGTTGGAGATAGCCACCAGGATTGAAAGCACTACTTCTTATCTGGAACAAATGACAATTTCCAATACAAATTCTCCAACACAAGATGTTTTTGCTGTCAAAAGTAAATACAAAACTTTAAAAGACAAGCCATGCCAGGAAAGATCTGGTGGAATTGTGAGAGCGAGTATCAAACCCTCGAATAAGCGTTGGGAATGCTACCGATGCAGCAGCCCATCTCATCTTGGAAATGCCAGATTCTGTCCTGCCATGGATAAAACTTGTTCCAAATGCTTCAAAAAAGGACATTTCGCCAAAGTTTGTAAGTCTGCTGGCAGATCGTTGTTCAATACAGATTCATCCAAGAAAGTACTCAACGTTGACCACCTCACAGGAGAATCATCCTCAAGTGAAGAAGACCAAATTTGCATGGTAACACGATCTCAAGAACATGTACACTGTGCTGATGCTGTCACTGTTAGCACACATGAAGTAAGACGACCTTTGTGTGTTCTGAACGTCAACGGAGTGGACATCAAAATGCTAGCTGATTCTGGATCCCCATTTACACTTATTAGCGATAAGATATGGGAGGATTTGTTTCAGTCACAAGGGTTTTCTTTAAAACATTCTACAATACGGCCTGTTGGTTATGGTGGAAAAACCATCGATGTATTAGGTGAATTTTATGCCAATTTATGTTTCAGGAGCAGTAAATCTCAGGGTGTTGTGTATGAAGCCAAGGATGATGCTTGTTTGCTTGGGTGGCATGACCAAGGTAATTTGGGGATTGTACTGGACCCCAATGACCCTCACCAGGTCATATTAAAGAAAGATTTGGTCTGTGTACAAACCATCAAGGAAGAAGCATGGGAGTCAACGTACCCTGAAATTTATAAGGATGGGTTAGGCCTGTTCAAAGGGTTCAAACACAAGATTATATTGGTTGATGGTGCGAAATCAGTGGTGCACAAAGTTTACAGAGTATCTCTAGATCTGCATGATGCATTAAAAAAGGAATTGGACAAATTGTGCTCTAGAGATGTCATAGAACCCATTGAATCTTCAGATTGGGTTTCCCCCATTGTTTTAGCCAGAAAAGCCAATGGGGCGTTGCGCAACATCACAGAAATGACAACTACTCTGAAGGATGGTAAGTGGTTCAGTCTACTAGATATGACTTCCGCTTATCATCAGATCGATTTGCACCCGAGTCCAGACACTACACTGTGTTCATAACCCCGGAAGGCTTATTCCAATATAAATGCATGCCTTTCGGACTTGCGTCCGCTTCTGCAGTCTTTCAGAGGATTGTGGAGAGTATGTTCAAAGGCATTTCCGGGGTGATGGCGTTCCAGGATGATGTGTTGGTGTATGGTGCTGATCAGAAACAACACAACGAAAAGTTGCACACTGTTTTTTCTATTTTACAGAGCAAAGGTGTTACCCTGAGAAATGTAAATTGAATGTGAGCTCTGTGGAATATTTAGGCTACAAGCTGTCTGCCAAGGGAGTGGAACCTAAAGCTAGCCTGGGTAAGGCGATAGAAGATTTTAGTGCACCTGGTGATAAGGATCAATTGAGATCCTTCATGGAACTCATTGAGTTTTATGCAAGATTCGTACCAAATTGCTCTGCCAAAACTTATCACATGAGGAATCTTCTAAAAAAGAATGTAGTCTTCAAGTGGAGTGTTGAGTGCGCTGAGGAATTTAAGTTAATCAAAAAAGAAATTGCACATGCCATTCCTCTTAAGCCTTTTGACATTAATGACCACACGATAATTATGACTGATTCTAGTCAGAAAGGTTTGGGCGCCGTTCTTATGCAACATAGAAATGGCAAGGATGAGGTGGTAGCTTTTGCTTCCAGAGGTCTTAGGGGAGCTGAAGCAACGTACTCAGTGGTGGAGCGAGAAGCTTTAGCATGCTGGTGGGGCATTGTTCATTTTAAACAATATTTATGGGGTTCCAAGTGTACAATAAGAGTAGACCACAAACCTTTAGTTCAGCTTTTCACCACCAATGGAGGAGACAAGGCAACTCCTCGGATTGCCAGGTGGCAATATAGACTTTTAGAGCACAATTTCAATGTTGAGTACGTTCCTGGAAAAAAAAATATTTTGGCTGATTGTTTGTCTAGGTTGCCCAGCTGTCTAGATAGGGTTTGTGACTATAAAGATAAGAATTTTGATTCTGAGATTTTTTGTTATACTGTGCCTCATCCTGATGGTGCTATTTTGGAGAGCGAATGGAGAGATGCTTATGAAGCAGACCTAGACATTAAAAGACTTATGAACTTGGTGTACACAGGTTGGACGAGAGAATGTTAACAAGATGATGTTATCAGCAAATACAAACACGTCTTCAATGAACTATCTGTTGTTAATGGCCTTCTTTACCATTCTTCTTTACTTGTGGTTCCTGTAGGCATGAGGGACAAGGTTCTTACGTTAGTCCACAAAGGTCACATTGGCATACGTGCCATGAAAAGAAGAATTAGGGAACATTTTTAGTGGCCTGGTCTATATAAGCAAGTGGAACACTTTGTGAGAGACTGCATGTGCTGTGCTGTTAGTGATAAATCACAAGTAATGGTGCCTAGTCCTGTAGAAGCTGTAGACGTTCCTTCTAAAGCTTGGTCCAAACTTGCCATTGACATCATTGGTCCTTTGACGTTGTCTGTCAACGGTGTTCCTGAGTATGAAATAGTTCTGATGGATTATTACAGTCGTTGGCCTGAGGTTAAGTTTGTGAAAGTCCCCACCACTGTTTGTGTAATAGAATTTCTTGAATTACTATTTGCAAGAGAAGTTGTCCCTGACGAGGTAGTTTCGGACAATGGATGTCAGTTCACTTCTTTACAATTTGAGAAGTTTATGGACTTCATGGGAATAAGACACACAAAAACCTCGCTTTACCATCCAAGGAGCAATGGTCTCGTTGAGAGGTTTAATAGAGTAATCAAAGAAAATATACAATTGTCTAAAGCCAGTGGCTTGAATTTCAAAAATGAACTGAAAAACCTGTTGTGGGCAGTGCGCACCACTCCTAATTCTGATACTGAAGTTTCTCCGTTCATTTTACTGAGAGGTCGTCTTCCCTCTTCTGAGTTGTTGAGAGTGGATGGGTGTGTTTGAGTTACCAGAAGAAACAAGCATTTGCAATGCAACAGGTCTCACATTACTCGAGTTTCAGCTATTGGCATTGTAAATGACAATGCGTTTTATTTAGATTTTTGAAACATAAATAAAACGCATTGTCATTTACAATGCCAGTAGCTTAAACTCGCGTAAATGCGAGACCTATTGCATTGCAAATGCTCGTCACTACTCGTATCTCATTCCCACCAAACGTGTCGATCTAGCAGCGTCTCCAGCATTTCCAGAGCAACAATGCCAAGAAATAAATGATTCCTGGTGTTTTAGCAGAGTAACTTAAATGATTATAAATGACAAGTCCAATCTTTTTTTAAAGAGCTAAAGAAATACCTACTGGTGTCCTAAGAAATGAATCCCCGTGTAAAGACTGCATTCATTCATAAACACTGTCACGCTTCTCCCGGTAATGGCAATAGATTTCCCAGAGATGCCATTGATAATGTGACTGCCTGCCTGGCGGACTCCTGCAGCAGAACAAGACACAATCACTCCTGTGATTAGCGGGGTATTCATGCAGACACTGTCACATAAGGTCACTTGTTCGGTGATGAAGTGGAGACTGCATTACTGGGTGATTCTTCTGAGGGCAATGGAGTGGCGAGAGCTCCCTCCGATCAGTCAGTGCAGTGCTGTGCTCACTGAGCAAGGCCCTCTCTGTTATTTTTAGAAATGCATCAGTTGTAGTGAACCACCGGTGGAACTTTCTAATGCACTTCGACCCTCCCTCCCAAATCTGATATGTCGTTATGTTTTATTATTTAATGTACGTATATATTATTAATGTCTGTTAGGTGCTTCGGTCATAACTTATACGCGTTAGAAATAAGATGCTGATGACACATGCGACCTATCCTACCGGTTTATGAATTAATTTAGGTTCTAATATATTTTAATGTGATGTTCAGTCTAGGGTGTTCGAAGTTGCAAAATTAGAGGTTTTGCATCTTTGAATACTTTTTAAAAATCTGTCAGCATCGTGAATTGTAAAACTGGTGAAATATAGCAAAAAGAGAAAAAAAGTAATAGTACTGCACATTAAATCACACACATAGGACATGCCTGCAGATAAGCACTAACACTGCACATTAAATAAGACATGCCTGTAAAGAAGCACTAACACTGCACATTAAGGGAGTGCAGTGTTAAGTTGGACAATGGATGCATCCAGAATGGGAGGCATAATACATCTTGTTTGAGCGGTGCATATTTCCAATGAAGGCTGACGAGTTTGTTGATTGCCGTTGCGCAGCTGGGTGCGCTTCGTGATCTTTTGGAGGGAGTGTCTGCTTTGCCTGGGGTCATTGGAGAGCAATTTGATTGGTATACTGGAAAAATTTTGTTTTATTGGTCCAGTAGACAATAAAAACGCTGTATGACCACACTGTGTGATCTTAGGCACATTTTACAAATTCTACCCCCCATCCAGTGTCTGAACTGCATACTGTAAAACCTGATAACTGGGCACAATTATGGCGTCCCTGCAGGCACCCTGTGTGATCTTGGGCATTTATCACATCTCTAAGTACTTTTAAATACTTGCGCTCCGGATAAACCTTGGACAAATACTCTTATGCATTTGCCCTACCAAGGTGTTTGCTGTTACGTGCATAATAAAAAATCGTGCAACACACAATTGCAATGTCTGTGCCCCTTCCGCACAAACAGCACTGTCTCCAGAACCAAGGCCGGGGTGTTTCTCTGTTCTCATTGGATGGTGGTTGTCCATTTGTTGTTTGTGTTGTTTGGTGTGCTGTGCACACAGCTCCACGACATAATGGAGCGTAAGGGACGTAACCCTGCCTTTGTTAAGTGCACGCCTGTACACCCCACCCCCAGGTTTGAGAGGGTAAAAGGAGCGGACTGCAGTTTTCAGACAACAAGAAACATGTCAGGATAACTCTGGTGATGTGTGTTCCCGCTGGCATGAGATCGGATGTCCGTCTGCTGGCAGTTTGGAGTAACATGGAGGGTCAATGTGCAGCACATTTTGTCCCACACTGCTTCACTATGAAGTGAATTTGAACACTATTGTGGCTAAACAGCATACCACTGCAGAGTTTGACACGTGGCAGGGCTTTTAATGCATTCTAACTAGTAAGTATTTTAATAAAATGTGTAAACAGTGCAGCAGGGGAGGGATTATGTGGCAAATTTGTAATTATGTGGGAATAGCCTCAGCATCGCATAAATACAGTAACCCTGATATGACTATCACAACGGCACCCCAAGACAAGGGCACCTCCCTGGTTGCTCCCCACGACGCCAAAACATGTACCACACAGCAGCAACAGAAACAGAACACTGTCCCAGCCTGGTACTGCACCACGGTGTAACTTGCTACTTACCCGATGGCCCAAAACATGAATCCACACCCCGCTTACGGAGATGTGCAAATCTAAATATACATATATATTAGACCCGACAGCTGCTAGAACATGTATACGAAGCGCTCTGACGACTGCCTGATGTGGTAAGCGCTATGCAAACTTGTTGTGGAGGGCCTTGGAGGACTTCAGCCCTGCGTTGGTGTCCGTCTGTAGCTCTGAGCACGGGAGCATAGCTCCCGCCCGATGGACTGCTCTGGTTCAGTTTTTTTCTTTAGGTTGTGGGACTTGTAGTCCAGTTTTCTAATGCAACTGCAGGAGGGGCCCAGGTTGGAGCGGGTCCTCGCGCATGGACCTGGGAGAGAGACTTGCCTTGAGGTGTGTTTTTGGAGGCTGCAATAGGGCTGGAGCTGCAGCGGGGGGAAGCCTGCGTCTCACCCATCTGTTTTCAATCACCCATCTATGATAATTTCCCTACTGCCCCCCAAATGAACCCAGAGCAAGAGCACAGGGCTGGGGAGCCAGAAGTAGGAGTATCCTGTACTCTCAAATGTTTTGAAATGATCACATTAGAGGAGGTCCTCCACTCCTTGGCCTCTGCCAAATCGGGTTCACCTGAGGACCTCTGTCGGCCCAAGACAATGGCTCTTTTGGCCCCTTGATGCGCCCCCGAGATTCAAAAAATTTACAATTGCTCGATACAATCGGGATGCTTTCCCAGGGCCTGGAAGGAAGCATATGTTCGGCCGATATTGAAGAAACCAACGGCAGATCCTCAGGTTCTTAGTAACTATCGCCCCATCTCCTTGCTTCCCTTGTTGGGTAAGCAATTGGAAAGCCTAATAAATAAGCAGTTGGGGACTTACCTGGAATCTAACAATATCCTGGATCCCTCACAATCAGGTTTCCGACCTGGATTCAGTACAGAGACTGCCCTTTGGCCCTGACTGACTCCCTAAGAAAGGAATGGATTCTGGAGGATCAATAGTTTTGATCCTATTAGATCTGTCCGCGGCGTTTGATACCATCTCGCATTCAAAACTCGTGGACAGACTTTTGGCTTGTGGTATCCAAAATACAGCCTTAAATTGGCTGCAACAGTTTTTATCTGACAGATACCAAACCATCACTTTGGGTCCCTTCCGGTCAGGAAAAATGCATTTGAATAAGGGGGTTCCGCAGGGGTCCTGTTTGAGTCCCACACTGTTCAACGTTTATATGGCCCCATTGTCAAAAATAGTTGAACAGTTTGGGTTCGAGATAATATCATATGCTGATGACACTCAGCTTATGTTTACAATTGGCCCTAACCTAGAGATAGAGAAAACCCGCTTTGCTACGGGAATGCTTGCAATATCTAGTTGGATGACGGATAATTGCCTCCAATTGAATCCCGGGAAGACTGAGATTATGCTAATGGGGAAAGCCTCATCTATTTGGGCGGGTGACTGGTGGCCCCCCAATTGGGAGAGGTCCCCGTACCCAGAAAAACTGTGAAAAATTTAGGGATAAAATTGGACCAATCACTAACAATGAAGGATCACATAAATGCCACTACCAGCTCCTGCTACTATGCCTTGCGCCTTCTACGTAGGATCTTCCCTTATTTGCCCACAAACTCCCGTAGAACCCTTGTTCAAGCTATGGTGATCAGCAAAATGGATTATGGAAATGCCCTACTAGCAGAGGCGGATGAGACATCGCTTGCTAAACTACAAGTGATCCAGAATACGGCCGCAAGGCTAATTCTAAACCGCCCTACAGGCTCCTCGTCCGGCCCTCTGCTAAGAGAACTACACTGGTTACCGGTAAAGAAGCCGATCCTTCTTTAAAATCTGTTGCCTCACGTACAACGCTCTTAGAGGCAAAGGGCCCCAGTACTTGCAGAGAAAACTTTTAAAATATGTCCCATGCTGAAATCTCAGATCCAGCTCACTTGGCCTCTTACAGGTGCCCCGAATACGCCTTAAGCGTACTGGGGGGAAAGCCTTCTCCCACCTCGCTCCTAAATATTGGAACAAGTTGCCCCTGGCTCTTCGTGAGACCCCTTCTTACTGCACCTTCAGAAAAAAACTGAAAGCCTTTTTGTTCTAGGACATCATGCAGTCCCTCTGGTATGTCTCAACACAAGCGCCGAGATGCCCCCGGGTGAGTCGTGCGCTATAGAAGTGGTTTTAACATAACATCGCGGGATAGTTGCGGGTAAAGCGCTCTGATACCCGATACCTTCGGGTCAAGTTCGCGCTATATAAAACTCTTTTAAAAAAAAAAAAGTCAAGTGGAATGTTTAAAAGTAGCAATTTCTCGTCATCCGCGATGTGCCTGTACCTCTGTTAGTGTATTGCTCACCTGGTGTATGAAGTGTCTAGCCCATCGCATTACTGTGTGCACAAGATCTCTAGTGGGGTCCCCGATGCAGTCGATGCAAAGCACTTGACAATAATGGACATCCGGGACATTCTTGTACTTACTCTGGGTAAATGCGTGCGCACCACAGAGTAGCGGGGGGAGGGAGCGCGGCAGCGGCAGCGAGACGAACGCGCGCTGCTGCGCGTGCTGGCCACCGACGGGAATGGGAGGAGCAAAGGCGGGACATGCGCCCGCCTTTGCCCAATCGCGTGCCGTTGTTGTAAAAAACGCACGCTCCAGCCAATGTGAGCTTCCCAAAGCAAAACCACACGCACGAGCGTGTGGGCAGCTTTCAGAAGCCCTTTCTAGAGGTCTCGCGCTGCGCGAGCAGTGCTACGCACTGCAACGCTAGGCGCGAGACCTAAAAATTAAGGAGGTAAGCAAGAAAAGAGTGGAAGCTCAGGACAAATATGTTCAGCCAAGAACTAGGGAGTTGAGAGTGAAAGTTGGTGATCTTGTCAAGGTTAAATGTCCGCGGATCTTACCTAAGGGTGTGTCGTGGCCTGGAATCCTCAGGATCGTACGTTGCTCAATAATGATCCACCTCTCGACACCCCCACGGTCTGACTAAATACACACAGACACAATGGAGTGATCAAGAGGGGGAAGGGAAGGAAGGGGACAGCAGGGAGGGAGACCTGTAAAGATAACGAGACAGGGATCAGCAAACAACAGTACAGATTTCTTTCCTACCCTGACCCCACTTTATCAAGTACCAGTTCGAGGAACCCTACCTGTAAAGAAAGAAACTTCTCTTCGAAATCGGTTAACCAATAAGGCGTGCGGTAGCGCTCAGTCAGATCTAAAGGAAAAGCATTATAGTCAGCAAGTGCAGTAACACCACATTATCAGCATTCTCTGAGAACGGCAGCTGTAGCAATCTGACCTACCAATTGGTTTAATAATGAAGGCTGAGACAGGGGTGCGGAAGAGCCGTCCTCCTGCTCACTCTCTGCAATCCTGCTAAAGAATACACAAGGAAACAGGTATGACTCCAATGACCACAAAGCACCACAAACCCACAGGCAAAACACGAAGTATATCCGGCACAATTCCTCAATACTTCTTGGTCAGTGGCCGAACACAATTATGAACGTGATAACAACCAGGAAAAAGCATAGACAGATTGTTCGTTGGTCTTCCTGCTAGATTCCCCCTTTTTGCTGAGGGCTATGATTCATCTCATGTCTCTCACGCATAAACAGGAAATGATAGGAGTGCTGCGAATAAACGATAAGTTCTCAGGTAAGTAACTCCTCGTTACTTCCTTCAACCCGACCAAGTCTCAAACAGGTAGTATTTGAATCGGGTAGGCGTTTTCCCCGCATGAACCGCTGTATGCCAGTTCTCCAACGTGAGAAAACGCACCTGTAGCAAATAAGCCCAGAACAGGCTCTGTGCCCTGAAAAAATCCCAGGATGGCAACCTGAAAAGGGAAAGACCCGGTAAAGGCAGGGGAGGGTCTATCCTTCGTGACTTGTGCTCAACGAGAAAGTTGCTCCGCAATGAACCTCCGAACTGTGTTCAGCCAACGGAGCAACGTGAAGGCAGCACAATGCCCTTGCCACACAGGAAAGAGCTGCCGCTCGTAATGCGAACCAGTAAAGAAGAGTGGTGCTCGAAGCACCCTTACCAGCCTCCTCGCGTCGCCGGCGCAGCTCCAGGAAAAGAGTAAGCGGCACCTCTCCGATGCCCCGGAAGCCTTTTCTGAGCAACGCCTTAGCGCGTGCTGACGTCACCGACGTCGGACCCGCAAAGGCTCATGGGGGCTGTAGTTCTCTAATGCCGGTATCGCGCTCTTGCGCGTCGCTGCAGTGTTCCCCTGGTGCCCTTCCCATGGGACGTGACAGGGTGAGTCCAAGTTTTCTGGTTTTAAGACTGTTGTAAAAATTAACAAAGGTGCAGTGAACTGGAGGATGGAAGATGGTGGAACAAAAATTAAATCTCGGTTCCCAAGTCACATCATATCGAGTCCCCTGGGAAAAGTGTGTCTCCTGCCAAGCAGGGTGCGATATGCCATGGTGCCATTAATCGTGTTCCTTCCTCCAGGTTAACAAAATTACCCAATAAGTTTCATGACTATGTTATGCATTAACATGTTTTGTATTATGCCTTCCTCCATTTTGGTTTTCCCCCTGCCTTGTTTTTATACCTTATGTTTTTCCTTTCAGTCCATTTCCTTGTTTTGTTTCATTGTATAGGGGGAAGATATGTTGGGTTGTATTCTTTGCCTCTCGTGGCATCTGTGGAATCCGGAATGCTAAGGGGTTCCAGAATGGTTGGGGAAGAACGGTTGGACCCAGGGATTGGACGGTTGGGTCTTCGTGCAACTCCTGTCTTGTTGGAAATAAAGTAACTTGAATCTACCTACCTCGTGGCTTCCTTTCAGTCTCACTCTGAATGCCGCAAAGAGTGAGCTTCACAAAACCAAACTCAAGTTTTTTGGGCACATATTGTCTAATGGGGGAATGACTTCAGACTCTGACAAGGTCCAAGCACTGTCATCCACTAACACCCCCCACCCCCTTCAATCATGTTACCATGCTGCATTCCTTACTAGATGTGGCCAGTTATTGCTCAATATACATTTGCAACCATTCAACAGTGAGTGCCCCATTGAGAGACCTGGCAAAACAAAATGTCCCGTTTCAGTGGTCCCATGAGTGCGTCCAGAGATTCAAAGAAATTAAACATGCTATTGAAAATGCAACTGAAATGGCCTACTTCAACCCCAAGTTACATACCAAGATAACGGTTGATGCAAGCCAGGTATGGCTAGGGGCAATCCTTGCTCAACACAATGGCCACCCAAATGCTCAGAGAAACATTGTGGTTGAAGCCTGTCTGAAACAGAGCGCGCCTACTCTTACCCAGAGAAGGAGAGTCTGGCTGTGGTGTAGGCCTGCAAACATTTTCATGTATTCCTCTACGGAAAAAGATTAACAGTCATCACGGGTCGCCAGGTGTTGCTCACAATTTTTAGAAACTCGAAGGCTAAGATGCCCCCACGCATTGAGAGGTGAGTGTTAAGAGTGCAAGAGTATGACAATGAGATTGTGCATAAACATGTGAAGGATTAAAACACAGCAGATTACATTGCGACAGTTCGACATTCAAGACAGCTTAAGCGTATCTCAACTTTATTGTGAGATCCAGCACACCAGCGGCTCTGTCTATGGAACAATTCATTGGTGCCACCAATGCAGACAAAAACATGATCATCATCAAAGAACTTACTTCTACGCAATCATGGAGAAGAAGTACATGGCCCCTTGCAGATGATGTTGAATTCCAAAAGTTCAAAAATGTGCAGGATGAGTTGGCAGTCACCCAAGAGCGTGTAATACTGAGAGGCTCGAGAATCGTCATACCTGAAAGCCTGAGATAGCGGGTCATCGAGCTGGTTCTGAAGGTCATCGTGGTATCATAGCTACCAAAACAGCGATACGAGATCGAGTGTGGTTCCCTCGGCTAGATGAACGCGTTGAGAGGGAGCTGAAGGCATGCCACATTTGCAACTGTTTGTCCCATAAGGTGATGCTGCACTCAGTGACAATATCTGACCTTCCTGTCCATGCTTGGGAGAGAGTTGCAGTTGACATCTTTGTGCCTTTAGGAAATGGGCACCATATTATGGTAGTCATTGACGACTATTCGCGGTTTCCTTAGGTGGAAGACTTATCTTCGACAACTCATGATAAAGTGATAGAACGACTTGATGACATCTTTGCAACGTGGGGTATCCCTAAAAAACCCTCAAGTCTAACAATGGCCCGCCATTTAACAGCAAAGAGTTCAAAGAATTTCTTGTCCGACTCCATGTCAAACACCAAAAGAGAACACCACTGTGGCCCCAAGCCAATGGTGTAGTTGAACGATTTATGGGCACCCTCAAGAGGGTCACTCAGAATTGATCTAAACGAAGCCATGTGCCAGGTCCTTTTGGTCTATCGTTCAACACCACAACTGGTGAGAGTTGGGCCACCTTGCTTTTGGTAGAGCCATCAGAACAAAACGACCTCAATGGACCCCGGATCGATCAGTGAATGCTGACAAAGTTTGAGACATCGATGCGACTCTGAAAAGGAAAATTAAAATGTATGCAGATCAGCGTCACCATGCCCAGGAGACAGTCTTTGACACAGGAGACTGCGTACTGGTTAAACAGAGATGGAAATGGAAAACGGACACTCCTTTTGCCGGTGATTCTTTACAGGTTGTGGCGCGCAAGGGAAACATGGTGACAACACATTGTCCCAGACACTCCATCACTCTGGACACATCACATTCCAAACACCTACCACGATATTCGACAAGTCCTGAAACTACACGTGAGGTGACCCCGCCAGCAGGACCGGCCTATGGTGCCATTGCCTGATCAGGGTGGACCTCGATCATCTCGGATCACCCGAGACTGAAAACAAGTGCGAGCTCCTCAACGACTAATTGAGGATATGTGATTTTAATGATGTCTGCCACCTTTTTATTTAACAAAGGGGGAGATGTAGCATATTAATGTTATGCGCACTAGGACCCTCGTGGTTCTGGGCGGGCTCTGAATAGGAACTATGTAATATGTGGGGAGGTGTTAGGGTGTGGTTAATGAAGTCTGGTGTAATGCACAGTGTGTGAGTGTATGCTGAGGAATAAAGTAATGCTTAGCCGCAGCTCACATGTGGTGTGATTCATCTGCTTGCCCCAGGGCTGGGGAAGATGCTACACCACCCAATGTGCCCAAACTCCACCCAATAAAAAGGATCCCCCGTGTGGCTGGGCCCGCAATATGATAGGCCCTAAAACGCAACATGGAGACATCAAATTTTCGCCTTGAAAAGTTACTCATTTTGGAGGTGTGGGCACCTACAAATTTGGGGTCATGTTCAGCAGTCACCTAGTGAAACCTACTAAACTGAGACATTTCTGCAAAATAGGTACCCAAGTGAGTCCATGGTGATGTGACTTGTATGGACCCCACATTTCTGAAATGGAAAGCTCCAGAATCTTTTGAGAGCCACAAAATTCCTACCACCCAGCCTTCCCACAATTCTCCCAATACAAAAGTTAACCCTCCTTGTATGGCTGGGCCCATTACCTGAGAGGAGAAAGGACCATACCAGGGACCATGTGATGATCATACTGACTTCAGATGGTCACAGTTTTCATCCATTCCTGTATCCGTTGTATCACAAGATATCGTTCCAGCATTGTACAGCTCACTAAACAACCTGACTCCTGTAGAGAAATTATCCACATAAAGGTTGCAACCTTTATGAAGGAGTGAATGTGCGAGCTCCCGCACAATCTGTTCACCAATTCCTAACATGGAAGGGGCAGCTTGAAGAGTTTATATTGGAGTTCTTCATAGTATAAATACTCTAGCGGTACAAACAACCCGCGGAGCTCTCACACATGTACAGCTTGATTGTTAGTATGTACTGTCTGAATAGAAGCTGCTCTTTGTATATGATCAATGACACATCAACCACTTAGGAATATAAATCCCTGGAAACCTGGAAGACATAAGCTCCATGACATGTTAGATTTTGAACAACCTGTCATGGTCAGGATGGTCCCGGGTCATTGCAGCAGAATTATCACTGAAATGCATCATACGCTGCACAATCAAAAAACGATCTCTGTTGATGAAAGTGAGCATTAAATACCTGAGTTTGGAGAAGTCTTCTGAACCAGTTGTGGTTCGGTTCAGATATTAGTGTACATCAGGTTTAAGCGTTCCAGGATTTCATGCTTTATAATCCAGAGCGCCTTCTCCAGAACGTCACACGTATTCAATTCTAAACTGGTCAGCCCAGTCCCATCTAAAGCGCTATATAGGCAGCAGTTTTATTTTTTTAAAGAAGCTTTATTAAAGTAAGTACAGAATTTCCTTGTAAAATGCAAAGTACAGCATTGTGTGAAAATAGAAAGCAATGAGAGGTACAATAAAGAATAATGAATTAAAAAAATAATGCAAGGTATACTATAAACCAATTACAATATAATAATTCTGTACCTTATCAAATCGCCTTTTATATTTTATAATTTATGATGGACAGGAAGGAAAAAAAAGAGAAAAGAAAAGAAGATGAAAGGAAGGTGAAAGAAATCAACATTACATATAATATTACTTATTTCATATAATACCATGGGTTGTGATGTGTGGTTACTATACAGGGTAATAAACAGAATAAAATGATTTGTATATTAAAGAAAAAGTATTATGTGAACAGAAAAGATTCTGCAGATACCCGACTCTGCTGACCGGACGGTCCCGCCGATCTACGCTTGCCTTCCCAGACCTTTGTTGCGAATTCCTATCTTCCGGCGGCGCCGCTCTGGGGATGCAGTTGAATCGTGTGGATCTTGCAACAGCGGACGGAGTTTCCTGGAGAGTGCAGCGACGCAGAAGCCCGTCTTTCCGAGCTTGTTCTCCCTTTGGCTGTGTCGCGCCCTCCTGACCCCGCAACTGCCATTCCCTTACGGATCCGAGCCTGCGCCGACTTCTCCCCTTACTTTCGATGCCCGGCGAGGGATCGACAACACCCTGCTGTTCCTCCTTCAAATTTTGGTGACTTTGCCTTCCCATTCAGGGGTAGGTGTTCTCTCGGACTTTTCAGCCGGTTCGGTTTTGCATGCATTGCCCGCCATTTTGTTGTGAGGTATTTACCTCCATGACCTGGACCCTCCATCTTGCGGCTGCAACTGACACTCGGACTGATCCTCACTGTTGGTCAGCGCCTTCCTTCCAACACCACCTGAACACGATGGCAAGAATTTCCTGCTCTGTAACTATGTAATATATAATTGTCCAAGCCTAATCGCTGTTAAAATGTAATCCTGAGTGAATTTGCAATTTGTATATATATAACTCTAACCACTAGTATATGTAGTAGACCATTGTACTTACTACCACTCCTATGTGATTTTAGAGTTTATCTGTTTGTATCTCTTCCTTGAGTGACTTTACAACTTGTACATTTGCAATTTTTTTCTGTTTGTATCTCTTATGTAACTCTTGTAATCCAAAGTCCTTATGTAACGCAACTGGTTCTTTTGTAAAGCGCTCTGACACCTTCGGGTAATGTTGGCGCTATATAAAATCGCATTAAATAAATAAATAAAAAACTAGTAGTATTGACCATATTAGAGTTCTTCATATTGGATGCAATGACCTGAAGGGCAATGGCAATTAATAGAGCCATACATTTACCGGTTACTATTAACCTGCCAAAAATGAAAGGGGCTTCCTAAAAAAATAAGTTGAATATCAAATGGAAAATTAGTTGAACATATAGTGGAAATAGTTGTACAAACGTAAAGCAGTTTTAGCTAGTTCAACCCCTTGCATCCTTCTACTGAACGACGTAGGTCGAGTTAGCAGGACTTCCGCCAAGCAACCCCCTCCTGCGCATGCTCTGTGATATGGTACGGCAGCTTACTTATGTGAGTTGGTTGTACAAAGATGGCGGCCCCACAGCGTCTTAATCACACTTCCAATGCACGTGAGATTCTGGGAAGTCGCGACATAAGATGGGAGAGAAGCTAGTGCGCGCGCCTTAGACATTGAAACCTCAGACTGTTACACCAAGATGGCAGGTCCTCTGCTCCGCGCATGCGCGCGCCAGCTGTGGTCGTTTTGCCACTGCGTTTTGCTTTTGGTATGACCAGCAACGGCCACCGTAGCGAGTATTTTTCCCTCTTCTAGTTTTGCACCGCTTTCTCGGCAGCAGAGAGGAAAAGAAAAGCAGCGCGTAGTATGCTGCCTTCGCTGTAACTCAGAAAGAGCGGAAGAATTCGGCGACGAAGCCCTCCTGTATAACATATTCCCGTCCCACGCGAGCCCCCGCCCAATCACTAGGCACCATCATGAGTACGTGACCGGCGCCATGACATCACAGGTGAGCTTGCCGGAAGCGACGTAGGCGGAAACTGTCTCTTATGGGGAGTAGTGTTTACGATGACGTCACATGGATGCAACGTGATGTCATACGTGGGAAAAGTGATGCAGTTTGCAGGAGTTTGGTGTGTTATTTTGATGCTTTTTATTTTTGTGTCTCTTTGTGCTTGGAGTTGTCTCTTAGGTATTGTAGATACTTCTGACAAGTATGTTTTGCACTGCTGCCAGGGATTAATTGTGCATATGTGTGACATTCTGTGTACGTGGTATGCCTATGTGTCACGTTTGATTCGATGAGATCATCAGTAAGTTTTGGCTCTGGGAGTTCAGATAGTCGGTTTTGGCTGCAGACAGAAAATGACTAAACTACAAGTACCGGATTTCTGTGGAGAAAGGGACCAGATGGCCAGACGTGCCAAGTATCACGCAACAGGTGTGACACTCACGCATTTTGCCGACTCGCCAGCTCGCGCCACCGGCGGCGCCTGTGCAGGGCTCTACTGCTCCGAGGAGAGACGTGCTGCCACTGCCAGCAGTTGCTCTGGGCTGTAACAAGTTCATAAAGTTAATCACCGGCGCGGTGGCATCATGATCTGACTCTGCTCGAGAGCGGCGCGGCTACAATGTAACAATCGTGCCTCAGCCTGCCTGGCTCTATATTCCTGCCGCACGGCTTTGACACACACACTGCTCTTGCTGCCAATAAGGGGGGAGGGGGCGGGGCCGCCCTCTCAGCAGTAAATGCTACTGGCTCACACAGCCAGGCACTCCAGGGGCATGATGGTAATGATGTGACCGGCTTGCCGTCACGTCCGGAGGAAGTGAGCACAGAGAGGCAGAATCGGCGGGGGACTCAATTTGAGTCAGGGAGTCGTCCCCGCCGTGGCGTGCAGCACTGCTGTGTCTTCGTGCGCAGCGCCGCAAATTTAATTAGCGTTGCCAGCCCAGACCGACGCGGAGACTCGCCGAGGAGTGACAACCACCGCCGGCGCGCGGCATGACCCCCATTGAATTCACACTGTCACCCGCCCGGCGCGGCGACACAGTGCCAGGTCGGACAGTCACACACAGACACTGGACTCATGGCCGCCCGCCGCGCAAGAAGAGGCAGACGGTGATGATCGCGGGCGGCGGCGCAAACTAAACCTGCGGCCAAGCGGGGCCCGGGGGACGAGTGTGTCAGCAGCCTGCCTGCAGTCGGAGAAGAACAGTCTGCAGTCGCAGAGACTAAGTGCTGCTGTGCATCATGCAGTGACAGGCTATTCATCTCGGCCGCTGGCTACGCCGGTGCTGGGCATGTAGCGGTGTGCCAACTGGGCCGTGGACCACTTGCTTCAGGGTAAGAGTTTGTTGGGGCCTCACACATCCTGTTAGGGTGGTCTAGTCGTGAAGGGCACTACGTTATTGCCCTTCCATTTCTAGTGCTTTGCAGCAGCTAAGTTAAGAGTTTCTCATTGCTCAGATGGGTGTTATTTCTGCTATTTGTGTTTTCCTCATCTTCATTCCCTGATTTTGCTTGTGAAAAAGTGTCACTCATATTTGTGGAAATGTCACTCATAATTACACTGAAAATATGAAAATGTCACACATAGCAATCTGAAACCTTGGCAGCTATGGATGGCGTACTTGAAAACCCTTGTTATGTCCCAACCCACTTTTATTCGTACGACCATAGCAACTTTATTGTCAGTAGTAAAAAAGCTCCTGCCTTCTTTTGAATTCATCCTAGCGGAAGCCTTACAGACTCAAAGAAAAGAGAAGCCAGTGCAAGTGAACATATGGAACGTCAACGTGCACGCTAGAGCACATGCTTAACCAGTGGTCTCTCTGAAATCTAGGCTGGGTACATCTTTGCAGATACCTGGGTTTTGGCGATAGGTTGAGGCAAGGTCACACCTACTACATTTGTTAATGTTAGTTTCTTATTATATTAGATAATACTCAGACTGGTCAATTCAGGATAATGGCAATCTGTGTTTGGATGCAGAAAAATCCTAGCCATGAGATAATCACATGTACTAGAGACCTGTAGTGAGGAATGTGCTGGCTATTGAGTATAGCAGGACCACCTCCCCCACTTCACTTTCCCCATACACAACTGTTGGGACAGGAATATCTTTTTTTGTGTTATATTAGCGTGTTCTCCTGCCCTGGATGCCCAACTGCATGTATATCTCGCATCCTGACTTTTTCCTTTGACTTTTGCGCCACTGTAATGTAAACGTATGCACAGAGGCCTTTTCTTGACTATCGGAGGTCCAAGACTTGTCCTGTGAGCTGCCTTTAGATCTTGGAGCAGTTTTGCAGCATACCGTGGTTTAGAGAATTAATATTGCAACTAGGCGTGACATTGAAGTAAGGGAGTGGAGAAGGGGTTGACTTTAGATATTATAATACCTTGTTGTTTAGCATGGAGCTGTTGATTTGTCTTAGCTCTGACATTTGATGGATTGTAAGGGTGCGGGGAGAGCAGAATCTCTTGTGAAGGTGAGTACATTTCTACATGAGACCTGTCATTTTGTCTTACCCTGATTATTCCTTCATTTGGGCGGATTAAATTCAGTGCAGGAATCTTGCACCTCCTTGTGCCTCTGTTATGGGTACTCCAAGATGGAGACCCCCCCAGTCCTACCCGCTGTGAGAATTCCCACATGACACAAAGGCTGTTTCTGGAGAACAGCCCGGAAAGGACACTTGAAAGAAGTACCGACTCACACCAGTTCGAGACAGTGGTTCCACATTCCGTCTAGAAGTTGTGTATGAAAGTGGGACCTCAATCGGCCCTTTTTGTTCCGGTTCCAAATTCTTTATGAAGAAGGAAGGGAGTGTTTCGCAGAATACTCCGAGGACTACTGTGCAACCAGGGCTGGTGCCTGCCTGACAGCCAGTCTCCCAGAGGTTAGCAGACATCACCTGAAGTCTGGATTCTCTGCTGGAGGAGCACACTGTATCTGCCCTGAAGTGCCTAGAAGCCTCCTGCCTGCTGAGAGAGGGAAGAAGCTTGCCAGGCGCTAGTGAAGGAGACACTGTCCAGGAAAGAGCACGATTAAGCGCCTATGCGGAGGCAGTGGCACCCAGAAAAAGATTGACTGTAACATGGTGATCTGGAAGGGCCCTAGTGCCTGTTGATGCCCCCATACTATCGCCTTGCTTTCTGGCTGGGACTGTGATACTAAAAGCTCAACCAGGACTGCAACCGTCGATTCGCTGATGGCACAGTCGGTGCTGCACCTATTGACTTATTGAAAGTCCAGGTGGCTCTATAACTTCCAAACTGCTGAAGGCCCAGTTGGAGCTAGATTTGTTGAGCAGTCAGATTGGATGCGGGCTGCAACCGCCTATTGCAAAAGACACCTCCCTGAGACTGCATCTACCTACAGTCAGGACCGGACAGCATCCATTCAGGGCTGTAGATCGCCAATCAATGTACTTACTGCCCCTTCTAAGGCGGAGCGGTGCTATCCAGGCCATCGTAGCCAGAACCTAGATCTCATCCTCATGGGAGCTGGCTCCACAACTGCAAAGGACAGCAGGGCAGACATGCTACTGAATGCGGCTCGCGCCAGGCTCTAAAGAACTCCCAACAAAAATTTGCCGGTTTTCTGAGGTTCTTTCAAGTCCACAAGTGTGTAGAAAGGATTCATGAAAACTCATGTAACCAGAGAATAGGGTAATATAAAAAGACTGAATTCATTTTTGAACTGTGGTTAATTAAACTCCACCTGAGCTTGATTCACACTACTTCTGACTGTCCTTAAAACAAGGAGAACCCAGAATCTGGGGGTAGCACCTGCAAGAGAACAAACAGTGAAGGAACTGGTTGGGTGTAGCACCAACATCAAATAGTGCCTAGGATCACTCACTTTTATATGGTTACTTTAATGTGTGGTATTTATTACAATTGTGTGATTAAAGTACTTTCTCGCATGCAAAAATAAGCACTGGGCTGAATTTGATTTATATATTTGTAAAGCTCAAGCAAAAACCCGGAGGCATCGTGGCGCTACGTGACAAGGTTATTGACCAGCTTGCCGATGATATTAGCTGACAAGTCAGGAAGTTACATCTTACGAGCAAACGAAAATCTATTGGCTAAAGAGCCAGGTTTTTAAAGCTTTTCGGATCAAAAGCAAGGGTGGAGCTGTTTTCAATCCTAAAGGGAGCGTGTTTCAGTTACGCGCAGTGCAAATAACAAAACTCCTGCCTCCCCAAGAGGAAAGCTTGTGGGAGGGAACAGCCACATTATTGGCTGTTCGTGAACGAAGAGTCCTGCTGGGCACACACCATCTGAGGGTTTCCCTAAGATACACTGGACTTGAGCTGTGAAGAGCCTTGTATGCGATGCACAGGGCCTTAAAAATGATGCGCTTCCTCACAGGCAACCAAAGTAAACTAGGTAAACAAAGCAAACGGAGGAGCACCACTTTTACAATATTAATTCCAATTCCAAATATGTCCACAGAGTTCCGGAGGTAGTTAAAAATCTTCTCTTTATTGTTGCATCTTCAATGTGTATCAAAAAATCAGGTTGAAAGACATAGGTCAAATGTCAGCTTGTGTCTACAATTTGCTGCTTTTTTTTTATTCCCGAGGTTGGTGTTTACTTTTCTTTCTCTGACTGTAAAATTAGAGAATTTTGTAATTCGAACTGTCTGACAATCCTGCTGTACAAAGACTGTGAAATGAAAGTCTGTATGATATCAGTTTTGTTTCTAACACACAACATTAAATAGCTTGTAAATGAACTGTACAAACATCTCAAAATATATTGCAGTAGTTATGAAAGCACTTTTTTTGTAATTGTGTGATTGAGAAAATTGTGAGATATGATGAAAATTATCAGAACACTACTTGGTGATGTGCAAATGATAAATATTTTTGCTGAAACCCAATTTCCATTGAATATTGTGTATACGCTGTATAGTTTTATCAGTAAAACTGCATGTTAGTAGGAAAGTTAGTAGCCCTTTCAATAGAAAATTTGTTTGTAAATGACAGTGTGCCATCACATAATGCTTTAGTAATATGTTTATTATAAGTGAGTTTTTAAACATGAACTAAGAAACATTCCTGCCCCTTCGCTGATGACCATGTTATTAGTGACCGAAGAGGCAAGTCAGGGGTCGTGTGCCCTACATGTGGGCTAGATTCTAATTGTACATGGAGCAAAAGTTGGGTCTATTATATCAAACAAAACAGTCTTTTTTGTTCAGCAGAAATGCTGCATTTGCATATTTGAAGGTGTTTTCATATGTGATAATGAAGAAAAAGGCGGCTCTGAAAACTAAAATATTTACCTAGGATCACACAATTTGAGACAAGTTTACGAGTCAAGTATATTACAGTTAGGTCGAGTGAATTATTCAAGTCATTAGACCTGCAGGGCTGGTAATATTTTTATGATTTTTCCAGGCCTGGAGCAGGAAAGGAGAAAGACATATAATTTGATAGAGAGTTCATAGCTGTAGAGAAAGAGAAGCTCAGGATGGCAGCAGAGATGCCTACATCTGGGGAAAAAAGCAATTCCACCTCCAGCTGTATATGATTACTTATCTTGGTTCCAAAAGAGCTTGTGCATGTATTCAGAAGACCAAGATATTTTGGAATGGTTTGTGAGTTTTGAGATTTGCTTGTAGAGCACAGGTTTTTAATGATGTATCTGGCATTTTAATGATTCACTTGCATATGGAGAGTAAGGAATCATTCGGAGAATGCTTGTAGATAATCATATGAACTATGAGTGAATGAAGGAGGTTCTAAATGCACAATTTGGGCTGAAGCCAGCTCACCTTCAGTGATTAAAAGAGACCAAGAGAGTGGATGGTGTTACATTTGAGACATGGATCCCAGATTTGCCCAGTCCAAAGCAAGGTAGTGGCTCAGGGAAAAACTCTGAGCAGGAATAGGCCGTGGCATCAACAGCCCTTGCTCCAGAGCGAGAGGAGGATGGGACACGCAAAGCGTAAGAGTCAGGGTCACTGCCAGAGTTGAAGTCATTATTAGTTTCCGGAGTACCAACCCAGGATGAATTCTGGCAGGCACAAGTAGAGCACCCTACACTTGTGGGACTTCGGAAGGAAGCCTAGCAACTGATCAGCAAGAGAGTGGCAAGAAAACATTTAATAGGTTGGGAGAATGGGCTGCTTATGAGTGAGCCCATGAATATTGAGCTAGGAGCTAGCAAGCACTTACCGGTTCCCTCAGTTCACAGGCATCTACAGTTGCCACTGGCTCACGAAATGCACACCTGGGCATTAGAAAGACCAGAGATGGTTAGACTGTCTGTTGTACTGTCCGGGAGAGACAGAGAGCATCTGTAGAACCTGAATCACTTACTGGTAAGCCATTATTAAACATTAAACAACTATTGTTACCGCTCTAGTTGTTGGCATTCTATTTGAGTGGGTGAAAATTGACATTGTCCATTTGAGCTCAAGCCCTCCAAGATTCAGGCAATAAGTATATCTTGGTTGTGGTGGATCATGCACCTGCTATTCAGAGGTGGTCCCTCTGAGGAGCACAACTGCAAATGCGAGAACTTGGGCATTCCTAGGGATCTTTTTGGGGATTGGATTTCCTAAACCGTGATATTTCGTCTAGGGACAAACTTTATAGCATTATATATGAGAGGAATGTGTTTTGTTGGTCTGCTGTCTTCCCACGTTGCTGTTCGCTGACTGGGGTAACTCTGCCTTTCTTCCTTGAGCCCTGGTGGGACAGGAGTCCCAGGGCTTTCTTCCATCTGGACTTTCCAGCACTGCCGGTCCTGGGAGGCGTACTCTACAGGGGACTACCAGTCCCAGCATGCTCAGCTCCCGCCACAGGTGCCGCGAGCGAGGGGGAGGAGACATCCATCGCGCTTATAGCGCTGCCTCTCCCCCCACGGGGTGGTGTGTTTTGTTGGTCTGCTGTCTTCCCACGTTGCTGTTCGCTGACTGGGGCAACTCTGCATTTCTTCCTTGAGCCCTGGTGGGACAGGAGTCCCAGGGCTTTCTTCCAGCTGGACTTTCCAGCACTGCCGGTCCCGGGAGGCGTACTCTACAGGGGACTACCAGTCCCAGCATTCTCAGCTCCCGCCACATGTGCCGCGAGCGAGGGGGAGGAGACATCCATCGCGCTTATAGCGCTGCCTCTACCCCCGCGGCGCGGGACGCAGCCCGGACGAAGCCCGGACCAAGGGCAGGCCCGTCTGAGCCCGTCCGAGGCAGGGCTGGGCCACCCATCTTAGTCGGCGGAGCCATCACATAAGGTTATAATTTACTACTTCATCGTAATACGTATGATTTCCTAGTCTGCCCAGGACTCTGTGCTACATACATTTCAAGGAATAGACTATGACTTCAAAACGTAAGGCAATAGGAGCACGGGGAGGGCGGGGTTGTGGGAACTCTGGATGCGTTTTTGACTAGGAGCTGAGTCAGTTTTGACACATCAAATCCAGCTTACTGAAAAACGACTCTCCATGGACACTTACGCAGGACAAAAAGGTCATCGTTGGGAGGCTTAATTATGGCTAAATCTCCAGTGGGCGAATCACAAAATTTGGTTCATCAATGTACTGAGACCCCAATTATAAGTTCTGATGGGAAACGAGCTGACTATGTAGTTGCTGCATTGGGGGTTCCGGACATGGGCTATTTAAATAATCTGGAACCTGCCCAAAATACAGTAATGAGCCAAACCCAGGATTTGACAGTTAATCCAACTTTGGAGATAGTAGATCCCCTTGCACCCTCGGTTCTATCTCCAGCCCACATTTCGAACATAACTTGCACAGCCCAAGGTGACCCTGTGACCAGACCTAAAAGAGGGTTAAGGGAAAGTATGGCACGCCCTGTTAATCTTTTGCTGAGAGGCAATGGTGAGCCGCCTGCGAAACGCACAAGGGCAAGTGTGGCGCAGAGGAACATGCATAACCTTAAACTTACGCACCAAGAGTCTGGGCCTCATGAGCATCAGACCTTAGAATCTGCTGGTGGCATGTCCCATTTGTCAAATATCGACCTCCGCACCAGGGCGGACTTTGGGAGTGACCCTGATCATTGGAAACGCTTAGAGACTTTAATAACTGTTCTTCTAGCCCCCTATTATGTAAATTAGGGGTAATTGAGAAAAATTGCTGCACCTCCAAAAACTTAGCAATGTGTCATCTAACCGGGAGGTTTGTGGGTGTAAATGTGCAGTGCGGGGACAGCTGAAGCACCGATGGTTCTGGGAATGCCAGAAGCAAATAGGATTGTGGGGGTAGCAACAGGGAACCGGGCCATTTAGCAGGTAAAGCTAGCATGGGTGTTAGGGCTCCGGTCATATCTCGATTATTACCTATGGCATCTGGCTCCGGGGGAAATACAATCAACCAGGGGCGGGGAGGACTGGAGACAGGTGGGATGGCCAATTCTTTTAATTCATCTGACTATACACTGTCCCAGCCTGCAGGACCCTCGAGCCTTTTACCCATTACCCAGGCCAATACCAGTATTGGAGACAGCAATAATGGTAGGGGTGGCCCAAATGTGATGAACCGTTTGATTGTGAAGGGCTCTGGAGACGTACTAGACCTACCTTCGGCTGCATGCCCGTATGTCTTGGTTTTGGCTGGTGTGCCCCCTCTTAGGACAGATCAAATTGAATCTTGGACCCAATTGCGTAACAAATCTGTAGACTGGTTATCCAAACATAAAGGGTTCAGGGTACCTGTGAGCAATAACATCATTATGGTCCGCAGAGTCGGGTGGGTGGGACCATCTCCAAAGAACATTTATGGGGATTGTGTGGTAATTAACTTCCGTAACCCATCGGTTGTTAAATCAATACTAAGGGCCCAAGATTCTTGCTCTAACAATCCCACCTGTATCTGGGCCTTGCCACTGGGATTTTTAGGTCTTGGCCTGCGCCAGCGCTTGCGCTGGTCTGGCCGAGAGTTTTAGTAAGCGGGTTTTGGAAGTGCAAACCCACTGGCTTTCGGCTGGTGACCAGCTTGCGTTCACGATGGCGTGCACGCGCACAGCTGCCATCCATTCCTCGCATCGCTGGCGAGGCGCCATCTGCCTTTCCTCCCCTCCCTCACCCCTCCTCCCCTCCCTCACCAGAGAGCGCGTTTCCATTCCTCGCATCGCTGGTGAGGCGCCATCTGCCTTTCCTCCCCCTCCCTCACCCCTCCTCCCCCTCCCTCACCAGAGAGCGCGTTTCTTGGCCGCGCGTCTTGTTTGACTTAAGCACCCCACAAGAGTACTGCTTTTTTCAGCTGTGTCTCTATTGTGATTCTCTTCCCCACTCCATGGTTTCGTGTTGCTCTCTTTTCGCCCTCGCCCCCTTCCGTGTTGTGTTCGGCCTCTTGTGCATCCTCCCCCCCTTTCTGTCTCGCCGGGGCCTGTGACTGCCTTTCATCTCGATCGCTCTTCACGCCTGTTCACTTTCTCCTAAAATTGCTCTCTCCCTTCCCAGCCCTCTTTTCCTGCCTCGTGCCTATGTGTGACTTGCTGCTTTGCCTCTCTTTTCGCCCTCGCCCCCTTCCGTGTTGTGCTCGGCCTCTGTGCATCCTCCTCCCCCCCCCCCTTTCTGTCTCGCCTGGGCCTGTGACTGCCTTTCATCTCGATCGCTCTTCACGCCTGTTCACTTTCACCTAAAAATTTCTCTCTCCCTTCCCAGCCCTCTTTTCCTGCCTCGTGCCTATGTGTGACTTGCTGCTTTGCCTCTGCTCATTGCATTCCCCAGTTGGCTTCTCTTTCTTCCCCCTCATACTTACATTCTCCTACAAGGACGTAGTCAGGAAAAAATAACACCTTGAATCATCCTTCTAGTCTCACAGAGCATGCAAAGCCAGCGAGCTCTCCGTACAAGAGTTCCATTCCCACTCCTTCCTCCTTACAACCATCTATTCATCCATGCCCTCCCCTTCCATCTATCGATACATCCATCTGCTCTTCTCTTCACCTCTCCAGCCTCTTACCCATCCAACTATACTTTCTTCAATTCACCTTTACATCCATTAATCCTTTCTCTTTTCTTTCGTCCATCTTTTCACCTATCTGTCCATTCTTCCATCCACTCAGGCTTTCACTTAGCCATCCTTTCACAAATTCAGTACATCCGTTCAATGTTCCTTTATTCTTCCTTTCACTTTCATCCTTCCTTTCAGCTCTTGCATTACGCCTATCCTTTCACCACGCCACCCATTCATTCACTGTCATGATAATCCTTAAGAATGTTAGTTATGAGCATTTGTCTGCACGTGGTCCATAAATAATTAAGGTAGTGGAAGAGAGTTCACCAGCCCATGGGGTTAGGTGCACCCCGCTTAAGCTGCTAAAGCAGGGGGTTCAATACGCCACTGTTCTGAATATCGCTCTCGCCCCATCCAGCCCCCTTTTCCTGCCTCACCTCTGTGTGTCCTGCTGCCTGCCCTAGACTTCCTTCCTCCCGTGTCTCTGTGTTGCGCATCCCTCTCTCATTCGCTTTTCATTTAATGTTTACTTCACGCACCCAAACAGGTAAGTTTTCACCATGGGTTTGCTGCAAGCTTCTCATTTCACAAGTACTTTGTGGTGTGGTGCATGGTTTGTGTGCATTGTGAAAAGCTTACAGTACACTTTCCATCAGAAGTGCATATAAAATTCTGCCTAACTGAATACAGTTAAATCGGAAATAAGGTTACAAGGAGAGGTGTTCTTGAACATAATGACTTCCATGAATAGACCTTGCTGCTTAGACGGCCGTTTGTATTGCACAGACACAACCGAGCAATTGTAACGCATAGAACATTCACGCAAGAATATGAACATGCGTTTTACAATTATTTTGCTGGTAGGTACATTAATAAACAGCAGCGAAGCGTGTATATTTTACAGACTGCAACCCATGTGTGCTACAGGGTGACCGAGAGCCGATGATATTCTGTAATGTAACCCATGGTGCCTGTCACGCAGTTCCTCCAGCAGCGGGCGCGTGCCTGTTATTGCTGGAGGTGAAGGCACCCTACTCCTTCCCCCAACCCAGTCATCCTATTAGCTCCTGGCCTTCAGCCTTTCTTCTTTTAGGAGCCTGTCACTTTCCTGCCTTCTTCTACTCGTCACCCAGCTGTCTTTCTCCTAAAAAAGACTCTGTCTACCAAGTTTGGAGAGCACTTCCATGCGGAGCATTGTTATTTTGTCAAGCTGATCAAAACACGGCCTGTCTGCGGAGTTCCTCTTTCATTTGTTACCTTTCACACGTGGCAGCCATGCCGTCCTAGTGAACCTGTCCATTTTGCAGGCTGATTTTAAAAAGGCTCATAGTGAGGGGAAGTATTTAGTTTCCACATGGAAGAGTGGATTACCAGCCCATGGCTTCTGTTGATTCCAATATAGTTCATGACCACTTTGTGGTTACTTTTTCTAGATGAAATGCTGCATTACCAGCTTGCGTCTGCTGACTACTTCATGGAATGGTGTCCTATAATCTCTGCTTCATGAGGTCTTTGTGCCCACCTTCGGAACATCGCCCTAGCAGCTTTCTCGACCCTCAATCACCCTGTCTCTCCTCTCCCCTTCCTCTGGCTGTTCCTCCACAGAACACCAGAAGGCAGCCTGCTGATGTTATGGATGTTGTCCTGCTGCCCCTTCCTGAGCCTCCTCTCTTGTTAGGTGTGTCCTACTAGACAGTGCTTGCTCTGCCTGTTTCAAGACATATTGTCAGCTTACAGCCATCTTAGATTCCACCCATTTCTTACCATTGGTTCGCTTCTTTATCACTTTGATTTGCTTTTGACTTAATTCTTAGATTCCTCTTCTTATGTTGCCCTATCCTTGGAGCATGTATGCATTTATGTGTCCTTCCACTGCTTTTTGAGCGCTACTTATTTCTTTTTGTTTAAGCACTCCATGAGAGCGCATGTGTTTTCCAGCTGTCTTCCAAGTGTACTTCTCTTCAACTCTCCATGCTGCTCTCTCCCGCCCTTTCTGTGATGCAATTGCCCTCATGTGCTCCCCACCCACAATGCTTTCTCACCTATGTACTTCTACTCCCTCTCAGTTCCACATTGCTCCCACTCTAGCCTGTTTGCTCCCCATGCCCTCTGTGTTGATTCCCCCATCCGTGCCCTCCACATTGCTTCAACTCCCTGCCCATGATACTTCTGCATTTTTTTTCTTTTTATTTGCCGATCCAAGTTGGATTGGCACTTAAAAAAACAAAGTGTTTGCGTCATTATGTAGGCACACGCATACATAGTGCCTACAAATGAAACAATAACCTTTTTTTTCTTGTTTAGCTATGCTGACCAGTATTAGGGATTCTGTAGAGCATAGCTAAAAACCACTGAGAGCAAATACGTTCCAAAGACGAGACCTATTGGCTTTGCCAATGCTTGTTTTATACGCCGTTTGTAAGATTCCCGTTGTCGGTTGTCTCCCCTATTTCTATATCTAATAGGTTTCAGGTCCTTTCTGGTATGGATGCCCAAGACTGACTACCTCTTCCTGATGTAGTATCTCCCATTATGGATATTTCTTCTGAAACAACGGTTGAAGAAAACCTTGTCCCCACGGTCACCATGCCAACTTCTACCATCTCTTGTTCCCTGACTCAACAATCTCAGGCCATTACTGCTAATATAGTAAAATCCGGCTTAAAGCCGATAATAACTGATAATGATACAATGAAAGTCTTAACATGGAATATTGCTGGTTTAAGGACAAAAAAGGGCGATGTCTCTTGGGAACGTTTTCTTGCTACTCACCACATTATAGCTCTACAGGAAACCTGGGAGTCAAACGAGCATTTTTACCTGGATGGGTTTATATCTTTTTGTAAATTCGCTACACCGTCCAGTATGGGTAGAGCAGGGGGGGGCTATTATTATTGATCAACCTTAAGCTTTCTTATAAGGCAAGGTTGATTGATTCTTGTTCTCCTCATATGTTAGTGGTAGAGTTGACAGGGAAGAATCTCCCAACCCTTTTAGTGGTTAATTTTTATAATTCTTTTACAAGAAATCAAGAGACAGAGCATCTTATGGCCTTTTTGGAAAGCTATGGAGATAGTTCAGCAGTATACTATGACATATTAGTCCTGGGAGATTTTAATGTTCATTTTTGCCCCATTAATTGTTCAGCTAGGCTGGAGGAGGAATGTGGCCCACAGAGGCTAAATCATTTTGAACACACCTCGTCTGGCATCTTTTTAGAAAGTCTTTTAGCGGCTCATAATTTGATTTGCCTTGAACAATCAGATAGGATTGTCCCCGTACCTACTTATGTTGGTCATGGCCGTGAAAGCATAATTGACCACATATTGGTATCATCTCCGTTGCTGACGGTAATTGGTAGACTAAGCGTATTAAAAAATTGCGTCAGCGATCATAATCCTATGATATTGGACCTTAACTTAAATGCTGTCAACAAGGGAAGGACCATGACCCAACTTACTAATACTAATATTGCCTCTAAAGATCAAGCTCGTAGAGTGAAGTGGGAAAGGATTACCCCTGAAAGTTTCATTGATAGTTTGCTTATTAAATGTGCCCAGGAGTTTAGGATTTGCACAGACCAGGATTCCCAACCAAGATCCGTGTTAAATGCTTTTGATCTAATTGGGAAGCAGGTTGTATCAGATTTATCTATAGTCAGCAGACCTAGGCGCCCAAAGTTTTAAAAATGGTTTGATGAAGCTTGCATGAACACCCACAAAGATTTAATGCGGGAGCTTAAGCAAAAGCCAAGGGCGGCATTACGGGTCAAGGACGTAAGGAAGGCTTATAAACTTGCAGTAGAAAGCAGGAAAAGGCAATTGCGGGAGATGGCGTGGGAGGAGCTTAGCCAAGCCAGCGTGCTGGCTAATAGTTCTAGATTTTGGTCTGTTGTAAACAGTCCTCTGTTTGACGACACACCAAACTCCAGTAAAGATTCTCTAGTCCCCGCGGAAACGTGGGTGCAACATTTTGGGAAAGTGTACAGTGATATGACCTTAGGAGCTTCCACTGAGATACCCGTGCTTGGCTTAGTAGGTTCCCCCCTTGTCTTTACAACTGATGAAGTCTATAAAGCGATCACTACAACTCTCGGGGGGGAAAGCTCCAGGTCCTGACGGAGTACCGGCGGATCTTTACAAGGCAGATCCTAAGCTTTGGGCCAAGATTTTAACTCATGTTTTTAATGCAGCTTGCGTGTCTGGCTTTCCCCCATCATGGGCAAAAGCGGTTATCGTACCAATCTTCAAAAAGGGGTCAAGGCTTGTTACAGGCCTATTTCGCTCCTTGACTCCGCGGCCAAAATCATGGGGAAAGTTGTTTTGGAGCGTTTAACAGAGTGGCTTGAACAAGCAAGTATAGTCTCCGACCTCCAATACGGTTTTAGGCAGGGGAGGGGTACTTTGGACCAATGCCTTAAGCTCCATTTGGTGATAGGGAAGTATACAGTTGTAAAGCGCGGGGATCTTCATCTTGCCTTTATGGACTTAACCTCGGCGTTTGACTTTGTTAATAGGTCAAAGCTGTGGCTGATTCTTCGAGACATAGGGCTAGATGGTGACCTGATTTCATTTCTGGCTGCCATTCATGAAAACACAATAGCGGCGGCACGTTTTAATGAAGAGGGCAGCCTTACCGACTCTTGGGCAGTAAAGAGAGGGGTCCGGCAGGGGTGCATATTGGCCCCCTTGCTGTTCACCCTCTATATTAACAAACTAGGGGATTCTCTGGTTTCTTGCTGTAAAGATATACTCCGAGCCGGTACTAAAATGATTCCCGCGCTCCTGTATGCCGACGACGCGGTTTTAATGGCCAGAACTGCAAGGGGGCTGCAACTTCTTTTAAATTGTTTTATAGATTTTATGGAGTCACTGGACTTAATAACTAACTTGAAAAAATCGCATGCTATGACCATAGGCTTGAGGAGGGCAGCGAAGGCCAAATTTATTGCAAGGGAGTTGAGTTACTAAAAGTCCCCGCTTTCCCCTATTTAGGGGTCCTTTTTGACGACCAACTCACTTGGCACACGCAGCGTGTCCATAAAAAGAATGTGCTAGCCAGAGCATCGGGGGCTACTCTAGACTTTGCTAAAAGAGTAGGATCAAAACCTCTCCCTGCACTCATGAAGATTTATAACGCCAAGTGTATCCCTATGGCTACTTACGGCAGTGATATTTGGGGCTACACAGACGTGAAAGTAATCCAGGGGGCCGAGAACACCTTTATGCGTAAACTGCTCTCGGTCCCCACATCAACCCCAATTTTTAATATACATGAGGAACTGGGAGCGAGCTTTATCTCGGATCAGATTGCGGTTGCGCCTTTATTACGCTGGCTGAGAATTTGGGCCCAACCGACTCCTAACCTAAATCAACTGATCATACGAGACTGCCTTACCCTTGAAAAGGTGTTAGAGATCCCTTGGTTGAAATATATTAAGGACCAAATGGAAATTCTTGGCTGCCCAGACTTCTTTTTGAGTCCTATTGCTCTGGGTAAACTGGCCATTAGAGACGTAAAGCAGCAGTTCCTGGATAGACGAAAGGGACTAAGGGAGGAGAACGAATTGAAAAAACCTATGGTGAGATTTGTCACATTGAGCCTGGCCCAACATATGCAACCATATCTATCTTATATCAATAAACCGTATCATCTGTTTGTTCTAACAAGATTTAGATTGAATATGGTTCCTTGGCTACTAGCCTTCCCCAAAGGTTACTTTAGGGAGGACACACTAAAACCTTGCCCCTGTGACAACTTCTCGGAGCAAGACACCCTCCATATAATGTTTTTCTGCGAATATTACAATCCATTGCGCAGAAAGTTTATCCTCCCTTTGCTTAGAAGTTGCAATTTTGTACAGGTTAGGCCGGCGTTGGTCTACCTTCAAACACTAGCATCACCTATGGTCTGTTTTGGGGTAGCCAGTTTTTTATCAGGGGCGATTAGACTTCGGAATAGGTTGCCCCTGAGTCTGTCTGCAAACACTGTTTTTAATCATGTCATGTAATTTTTTCTTTTAAAATATATAATACATTTTTATTAACTGTAAATATGAGCAAGTGTATGTGGGGCAAATTTTATTCTGTACTCTCAGGTTGAACTATGCTATGGTGATTGATCTTTTATTCATGTTTTGTCATTGCTCTTATGATACGCGTTTTAACTTTTTATGAATTGTCACATAATATGATGGCGTGGATTTTGCTCTGCTGTTCCATAAGGGGGCCGCAGATTGTGATCTTTGTCTTGAGTAGGATTTGCTTTAAGTAGCCAAATAAAGTTAATTTTGACTGACTGACTGAGAGGAATGTGGGAGCAATCTGGCATGACCTACTGGTTCTCCACAGCATACCACCCACAAACCAATGAGTTGGTGAAAAGTTTTAGCACGACTCTTAAGAGCATGATGGGGACTTAGTCATAGAACCTTAGGAGAAAAGAGGATTTTCTCATGTCATATCTCTTTGGATATAGGGAAATTCCACAGAAGTGGGTAGATTTAGCCCCTTTGAACTTCTGTTGGGGCACCCGCGACAGACCTACTCACCCTAATCAGAGAAGAGTGGGAAGGACCTTCGAAGTTGCTTTATTGTGGTGTTGTAGACTATGTGATTGGCAACAGGAAGTTGATGGCCTGATACAGGAATCGAGTGAAGAAAAACTTTCAGGAGCCAATAAAGAAGTGGTATGACTAGAAAATAATGCTGAGTTGGTATCAGGAGTGTCAGGTTGTTTTGGTGCTGAAGCCCATTTGTCCAAGTCCTATGGAAGATAAGTAGTGAGGGCCATATAAGGTAGTGCCTAAGATAATTTTTTTTTGCAATATTTCCTAATTGGAAATTTTAGTAATTGCAGCAGTACATTGAGAATAGTATAACATTGAAATAATACTGGAAATACTAGAAGGTAGCATACACAGGTACCAAAATAGGTCAGGGACAATGTAATTGCTATACATTAATAAATATCCTAAGCTAAGAGCCTATGCCCTTTGTAGTACTGTACGAGATGCTCAATAGTCGATCAGGAATTCTTGACCAGTAATGTTGATTTCACATTAAAACAAAAGCATGAAGGGAGAGTGATGGAAGCAGAGGGATGTGAAAGGGAGAGGTAGGTGAAGAGTAGTGAGCGACAGCTATATTGGCAGTATCAGTTGTTGAACCATTGGCAGTAACCACAGTAAAATTATGAGACAATAGCCTTTGTCATATAGTACTTGTGGAGAAGCTACAAAAAGGAGGATGAGCACACTCAAGAAGTATACCAAAGAAGGTAGCTATAATGTAAAGCAAAAGTCAACACTGAGTTCAAAGAAATGAACAATGTGTGAACCCAGTCCATATCCGTCACTGATCTCACTAGGAACAAGTGAATCTCTGGTCCTTGGAATTTGCTGTTGAATTAAAGAACAGTGTGAATGAGTGGAAGATCTGATCGCTTAGCAACCACTGTTAAAGGTTTTCTATTGTGAGCCACAACTCTCCCTCTCCCTCTCCTTTAGTAGTACTTCTTGAAGTTATTTTTTTAGATCAGATCGAAGGGGTCATACTGACGATACTGGAAAGTGTAGACCTTTGTGTTAACGCAGCTAGTACGTAACAGACCGCATCATTCTGCACTTCCCTACTTCGTACTGCTTCACCAGGATGTAATTTTCCTAGTTTTATAAGGACTATGTATATATATATATCTTAGTTTATCCTGTCTGTTTTTCTTCACATTACTTTAGTAGATGTATTTATCAATCAAATAACTTTCTCATTTACATTTTCTGCACCACACTGCATTATCTTCATGTAATGGACAGGCTTTGGGCATGCTGTTTCCCCTCCTTGTGCCTAATGACTGTGTCACAGTGGCCAACCACACAACAGAAAATATTCTGCTTTCTCAAATTACAATCTTTGATATCGCAGCTAAGAATTCCATCTCCTGTAATATGTTTCTTAATTATTTGATCATTCCCCCTTAATGAACTGATTAATGTTTAAACTTTCTAATGCGTTACCGTTAGTAATGTTCACCGCGATCCTGAGGTACATCAGTGTATGCATCCAAGGAGGCCAGAAGCCTTGGGGATCTTGTGCCGGAACCTGCGATCCATTAGTTTGCTTGTCATGCCTTTGATCAAACCTGGTGCTAGAACTAGTGACACAGTGAGCTTGTCTTCTTTCAGATACTTCAGACATTCGCAGATGTAGCCGTTTTCTTCTCGAAGGAAGAGTGGAAGGAGTTGGATGTGCACCAGAAGGAACTTTACAAGGCGGTGATGAAGGACAGTTATGACACCATGACATCTCTTGGTGAGTGCTTCCACCTTGCCTTGAGTTTTCTGACAAGGACTGGTGCATGTAGCAGTGGTCCCCCAGATATGATGTCATCCTGTGTCCTCTTTTTTTCTTCTATACAGGATACCAAATTCCCAAACCAGAGGTTTTAGAGATGCTTGATGAGGGGATGGAACGGTGTAGCCGCTCAGACTGCGCCGCCCCAGAGAACAAAGGACCTGGTATGTTCACCTGCACAGCACGTGTGTTTTGCATTTAATGTGTCCGCGTTGTTTAATAAGTAATAGTTCTCAGTATTGATTTTTTCACACTTGTTAAACAGATGGTGAGGTTCAAATCAAGTTGTTCCAAAATCAGTGTTTTTGAATACAAGTAAGACTGAAAGTTAGAAATGCCAAATAGACAAGAAGTTAGAATACACACATTTAAAAAGTAACAACTGTCAATGTAAAAAAGTAAGGCCTATAGTAGTTAGTTGAGTATCTAGCAGTCGGAGGGGAGGAATATGTTAGGGTAAAGGACTTGGTAGGGAATTTGTGAATATGTGAGAGTTTTTTGATTAAGGTAGGTGTGACTACATTAATTTAATGTCTATTATGCTATCTTCATACAATTTCAAATATATGCAGTCAATTTGACTCAAATTTTAATTCATAGAACATGTATTCCAGCTAATTATGTAGAATCATCTTTGCCAATATACAGCTTTTGACCTGACGGCTAAAAAAAACTCCTTTCCAATCAGTACTTTGTGGTCTGCCAGTTTCCTTCATCATTAAAGCTCTGTTTGAAGACTCAAGAAAAAAATCTTACACCAGCTTGATCAAGCTCAAGTAAGAGAGCTCTTTTATTTTATCTTCTCTTCACAACACCAATGGTCAGCTCATGAAGCTGTTCCTTTTAAATCTCTTCTATAAAACTACAGAGTGACACAGTTGGAACAGCACTTGGACGGCGAGCCAGAGTGGCTGCAGAACTGTTTCGCAAAAGGTCCACCTTGAGATTCTGCTTCCACCATATTCTTTGCTTCCACATTTGTGCTATGCATGGCTTGTGACCGCATAGTGCATCAAAATAGGAACACCTATAGATGGCTGGTGAGGGACGCTTCAGTCGAAGCACACTAACCACTCGCACAGTTTCACATCTCAAACACATGTGACAAACTTGTTCCCACACGAGAAGAAAGCCTTGGTACAGCCATGTATTGATTTCTGTTGAATATAACATTCGATTCATTATTCAACCTGTACATCATCAAATGACCGAAACTCTAGGCAGACTTTCAGTAGTCACTATAGTCTAAGAGCAACACCATGCAGGTGTATCTATGGCCTGACCCACAAAGTTCTTGAGTGCCTGTCGTGTTCATGGCTGGTGGCGCAGGTCTATAGTGCTCACTAAAGTAGTAGTGTCAACGTAGGTCCAGAAAGGCTAGATTCAAGACAAATATTCAGATGACCACTGACTATGAATTATTTTCATTTGCATGTCTTGTTTGTCCACATTTCAGATGTTGACACCCTGAAACTCTGGTACAGTCCAGTTCTGCACTTAGATAAGGCTGGAGTGGATCACCCCCTTTTTTACTGCATTGAAAGTACTTTAAAAGCAGTTAGAATATGGTTTATTAATAAACTGTGAGTAGACACAACTAAGGAATTCAGCACTGCTTTGTCCTTTTGTGTGATTGAAACATTGCACATGTGCTCAGCTGTCTCAATCCCATTGAATAATTTGAATATTGAACTGCAGCCCAGACAGTATTTACACCAAAATGCTTTTAAGCAAGTCTACCCGGTCCAAACAAATTGGCTTAAATGAAAGACTGATAAGAAAATGTAGGGCCTTTTGTTGCATGTGATTTCATTCCTGTGATTGACTTTCCTTTGTATGAGGTCTGCAGCTTAGTATGTGTAGAAGCTGTGCGATTAGCAGTGCTTGTGAGTAGTTTACACTTATAGTCAGAAGGATCGAAGCATCCCCAGGAAGTGGTATGAGCAAATGTAATATGAATTCAAAGAGGAGAACTCATTTGTGTGGGTTCTGCCGCAGAGTTTATCTGGCAGGGGATAGCTGGTCAAGTATTACTGCACTGATTTCACAGTCAGTGGGACACCATGTGACTGTTGAGGTCCTGACTGATATTTGTAATTGTAGATTTTAGATTTACCAAGGCTTTTCAAAATCACAAAATGCACAGGATGCATCCAACTGAAGTGCAACTTGAAATACATAATAAAGCTGTATATAGAGCGCCTGGTTACTTCAGCTGAAGTGTCCATGCGCTAAAACTTCATACTCAGGCAACACCTATGAGGCAAGCTCCAAAATGGCATTAAGCCAGTCCAAATAACCAGGTTTTAAGTCTCCTTCGAAAGATCAATTCAGAGCTTTCTTGTCTGAGGCAAGGCATTGCACTGTTTGGAAGCCAGCCAGCTAAAGCCAGCCAGCTAAAGCTGAGGCTGGCGCGAGCGCGCACATTGATGTCCTCCTGAGGCTTGAGCCGGGAGAGACCAACGTAGCGAGATATTGTTGTGTGGTATTTTTTAATAACATTGACTTGCTCACCGCTGCATTTTTAAGTACATTTTAACTGCGATATTTGCACTTTTTTAACTGCTGCGATATTGCACAACTGACCTGACTGCCTAACTCCCGGGGTCCGCATTGATAGCGCGCGACCGCCATTTTGGGAGAAGGCAGGGTAGCGGCCTAGTCGTTTCCCTACCTGAGCATTTAAAGCGGAGGCTGGCGTGTGCGCGCAGCGGGCGCGCCGAAGGCAAGCCCGTCTGCGCCCAGCGCCAGCCCCCTGCACAAAACACATCAGGTAAAGTCAAGTCTTTACAATACTCTAGCAGTTTTTTAAAAGGCCTAAACACTACCAACATAGACCAGAATTGCTGTAGTATTCGACTTGATTCCAGGCCCCTGCAGGCACAAATGACTTGTCCGGGCTGTAGTACCAAACTACCAGAACTACGGTTCCAACCAGTCGCTGCCATAAATAATCAACCGCCAGGGAGAGAAAAGGACAATTCCACTATAGTTTGGAAATGTGTCCTTCTCAATGCAAAGTCCTTAGTCAAACATAGCACCGACTGTGCCTCCCTCATTGAGGATGAGAAGATAAATATTGCATTTATCACAGAAACATGGACGGACGATGCTTCCGGTCCAGACTTAGTTAAAGCCACACCTCCTGAGTATCTCTGTTATACGTTGAATAGGTCACAGAGGAAAGGAGGGGGCTTAGCGGTCATATATCATAATTCAATCATGGCATCCTTCAACCCACTAGTTAGTGGGGAATGTGAAGCGCTGGATTTCTGTTTTTATCTCTCACACCACTACACATTTAGAGGCACCCTCATCTATAGGCCTCCGGGCCCGAGAGGACGGTTTCTAACTCAAGCAGGTTGTATAGTGGAAAACAGGATAAGTGCCAATTCATACACAGTATTTGGAGATTTTAACTTCCATCTGGAGTTCCTTTCAGATCTAGACACCATCAGCCTTCTGGACCTGATGAATGGCGGAAGTTTAGAGCAACTGGTGACAGGCACCACTCACCAGGCAGGTCACACATTAGACGGCATTTTCTCTAATAATCCAAAGTTGAGTTTCACGTGCCTTCTTCCCTTAGTCTGGTCAGACCATAGGGCAGTACTATTCGAGCTCACGGTCCCTGACCACGCTTCTTCTAAACCACCCAAAAAAAATATTTAGAGAAAAGAGCTTGGAGCAAGGTAGAAGCCGAGGATTTACAGGAACTATTAACCTCGACCCTCACCACGTTACCTAGAGATCTGGACGAAGCAACCAGGTCTTACACAAACTGGCTGGAAGCAGCAGGGATCCAAGCTAGCGCCCAAAAAACTTCTTCGCCTCAACAGGCAGCGTCCTTCCTCTCCTTGGTACTCGCAGGAGCTTAGAAATCAAAAATTGTGCTGTAAGCACCTGGAAAGAAACTGGAGGAAGGAATATATTGACAAGGAAAAAAAGGAATATAAATTGAGTCTAGCTCAGTATAAACAGTTGCTCCAAAAAACCAAACTAGAGTACTTCACCAAGAGAATCAACTCAGCAAAAAACTCGCCGAACGAACTTTTTAAAACTGTTACCACCCTGGCTCACCCAATCTCTCCCACCATCCCTGCTAGCCAGGAACTGTGTAACAAAGTAGCGAAGTTCTTTTTTGATAAAGTTTATGCTATTTTCTTAACTTTCTCAGACTCAACAACCAAAACTACTACTGATCAGATGATTAGCCCCAAGGTAGATGATAGTAAGGTCTTTTCCCTGAACAAACTTGCCCCTTTAACAGTCTCGGACACTTTCAATCTTCTCACGAAAGTGAAATCAGGCTCCCCGTACGATCCATGCCCAGTATTCATAGTAAAACTGGCAGCCGAGCCAGTCTCGCGTATTCTGACCTCTATCATAAATTCAATGTATTCGGAGGGTTACTTTCCCAGAGATTGGAAACAGGCATCCATTCTGCCCCTGCTTAAAAAAACTAGCCTGGATGCTAAAGACCCAAATAACTTCAGGCCCATATCCAGACTAACCCTCCCGGCGAAAATCATAGAGAGAAATATGAACACGCAACTCAATGTGTTTTTGCAAGAATCTCAGGCGCTGAACCCAACCCAATACGGTTTCAGAGAGGGGCACAGTACGGAGACTGAGCTCCTCAAATCCACAGAAGAGATTAGGACTATTTTGGATCAGGGAGGAAAGGCTGCATTGATTATGCTGGATCTTTCAGCAGCCTTTGATACGGTCCATCATGCCGTGCTGATGGACCGATTTTACGAGATTGGAGTCCAGGGCACCGCCTGGAAACTTCTCAATTCCTTTCTTTCCAACAGAACTCAAACGGTTGCCCTGGGTGAATTTGAGGCCGAATCATTCTCACTGCCCTGTGGAGTGCCGCAGGGGTCTTCATTGAGTCCGACACTCTTTAACATTTATGTGTCCTCATTGGTGCCTCTTATTGATTCCTTTGGCTTTAGTCAGACTTCCTACGCGGACGACACCCAAATTGTGGTGTCCATACGGCCTGAGGTGTTCCTGGGAACTGCATCCCGGCTCCAGGATTGTATGAATGCCGTGGGGGTCTGGATTGCACAAACTTGCCTAAAACTCAATTCCGGCAAAACGGAGGTTGTGCTGTTAGGCAATAACCCCAACTTTTGGACCTCTGACTGTTGGCCGGACACTTTGGGCCCCCTTCCCACTCCCAGTAGGAAGGTGAAGAACCTGGGAGTGTGGATTGATAACAACCTTAGCTTTAGGGACCAGGTAAATACAGTGGCGTCGTCGACTTCCTATATCCTGAGATCCTGTGGGAAAATAATGCCACGGCTCCCCAAAGACACGCAAAAAACAGTCATCACAGCGTTAACAATGTCCAGATTGGATTATTGTAACAGCCTATATCTGAATATCCAAGAAGGACTGATGAACAAATTACAGATCCTGCAGAACGCGGCGGCCAGACTCCTGACTGGCATACCTAAATACGCCTCTATCTCGGCTGAGATAAAAAAAACTCCACTGGCTGCCAGTTAGGAAGCGCACCCAGTTCAAAGCCTTATGCTTGGTCTTCAAAGCTTTTCACGGAACTGGGCCAGACTACCTACAACAGCGATTACGCTGGTATGCACCGAAAAGACCTTTGAGGTCATCAGATGCAAAACTGGTGACGGTGCCATTTGTGAAAAAAGTCAATTGGGGGGGCAGAAGCTTTGTAGCCAACGCTGCCAATGCATGGAATGGTCTCCCAATACACCTCAGAAGTATGACCAATCTACTGGACTTCAGGACAGCATTAAAAACATGGCTTTTTATTAATCTCATTGATACCTCTTCCACTTTAGTCTCCGGTAGGACTTCACATAGCGCCAGGACACCTTCGGGTAGCAGTAGCGCTCTATAAATGTCACTAACAATAACAATAAAGGAGCAGCCTCCCATACAAGCTATTTTCACAGTGGAGATAATTGCGAGAAAGGCCCTGTGGACCTAAGCCTCCTACCGGGTAGGTAAGGTTTTACAATCTAAGGAGGCTAGTGATTTATCCAGCAACCAGACACTAAAAGTGGTCACAATGCAGCAAAGAAACAGTGGTTCTGTAGAACACTTCTTCGAATAGATTCCTATTGTGAGTCTCTTCTCCATCATCAGACGGCATAAACGGAACAGCTTCACATGCACATGCTCCTTGTTGCTTAAAACTGTCCCTGGAGTAGTTCACTCAGCATAACTCGGTTTATTGCACACTAGAATCTATGTAAAAGTAGTGACTTTGCAAATATTCACTGTGGACATTCATGGCTTATCTTCCGAAGCTCTAAATAAAAGCTCAAGAGAGGCAGGGCCGGCTGCAGCTCAAGATGACACTTGGGGCTACTGAGTTGGCCCCGTTTTTCCACCCATATTGGAAACCCTGCACTACTAAGCAGCCGGGAATGCAACACAGAGATTGTCCGGAGGCATTGCTTGGATTGGTGACAACTGTAGAGCAGTGGTGGCTCCTTGTAAGGGGTTCCAGTGAGCAGGTAGGTCCTCTCGGCCTTGTCTCTAGGCTCCTGATAAGAAGACGAGGAGGAGGGGGCTGAGTCATGATCCAGCTACAGAGTGTTGTTTCAAAATACTGCACTCTTTAGGTGTATGTCTGGATTGCGCATGTCTGAGGGACTTATTTCAACTACAGTCCCCTCACACAGGAGCACGAGTGAGACCTCTGACCCAGTCTGTATACAAAGGAGGGACTGGGGGGCTTTTTCTCTCTTAAGAGAGTGGGAGGTCCAGCATAAGTGCCCCAGAGTAAGTATTGAAAACGAAAGTTATGCTGTTCCTCAATGATTGGGTGTCAGAGCAAGGGAAACAGTGACCAACTTGACCCGGCGGGTTCAAAGTTGGGGGTCCATATATTGGATTATAGTGCCCTCACACACCCTTTCAGGTGTCATGCTTCATCATCTGGGCTGCTCCTCGTTGGGTCGGCGGTGCAATTCCCAACGGGCTCCCTATAGTAGGGGCACTTTGGCGGAGATCTTTTTCCAATAGCCATATGGTGAAGTGGGGGTGAGGGGCCAGAGATGTGTAGACACACAGGGCAGGACACACCCTCGACAGCATCTTCACTGCAGGAAACAGCATCCACTTCAGCCACACAACGCACCCACCTTGGACCAACCACCACTGCGTCCACTTCGCTGTCGAAAAACCCAAAGCATCTAAACCAGCCCCTCGCCCGCCACGAAGGAACTGGAGCAAGGTCACCGACGAGCAACTGAACTCCACCCTCTCCCGAGACAACCACACCTGGGCAGCCGACGCAAACACCGCAGCCAGAGAATTCCTCACGTGGATCTCCAACTGCGCAGACGAGCTCGCCCCGCTACGCAACCCCGGCAAACAACGCCCCAGAAAAGCCGCCTGGTTCACCACCGACCTCCAAGAAGCCAGGCGCGCCTGCAGACACCTGGAAAAGAACTGGAGGAACACCAAGACAACCAACAACTACTCCACCTACAAGGATGCCATGACGAACTACCACAACCAAATCAGAACAACCAAAAGGAACTTCATCCACAACAAAATCCTCACCAACTCCAAGGAACTCTTCAATGTCATTCAGGAATTCACCAACCCACGCAGCGAAGCCACAGACATCACCCCGTCCCAAGACCTCTGCGACAAGCTCGGAACCTACTTCCACCTCAAGATCAGAACACTCTACGACAACTTCACGGACCACCCACAAGACACCTCAGCCAGCCCCCCGCCTCCCCAAGACACCAGCCAGCCCACCATCTCCAGCTGGACACAAATCACGACCATGGACACCGCCGCGGCCATGAAAGGCATCCACTCGGGGGGCGCCCACCGACTCCTGCCCCCCCGCACATCTACCACAGAGCCGCAGACGCCATCGCACCCCAACTGCAACACGCCATCAACACCACCTGCAAAACAGGCACCTTCCCAGATGACTGGAAGCGCGCCGAAGTCAGGCCCCTACTCAAGAAGCCCACAGCCGACCCCACCGACCTCAAAAACTACCGGCCCATCTCGCTCCTCCCCTTCGCAGCCAAAGTGGCAGAGAAAACAGTCAACAGGGAACTGACACGATTCATCGAAGAGCACGCCGTCCTCGACCCTTCCCAATCCGGTTTCCGAGCCAACCACAGCACCGAGACCGCCCTACTCGCCGCCACAGACGACATCCGCACCCTCCTGGACCAGGGCCACTCGGCGGCCCTCATCCTCCTCGACCTGTCGGCAGCCTTCGACACCGTCTCTCACCGCACACTAATCACAAGACTACACGACGCCGGTATACAAGGAACTGCCCTAGACTGGATCCACTCGTTCCTCACCGTAAGAAGCCAAAGGATCAGACTACCACCCTTCCTTTCCGCCCCCACGAATATCACCTGCGGAGTCCCACAGGGGTCATCTCTGAGCCCGACCCTCTTCAACATCTACATGGCCCCCCTCGCAGACATCGTCCGACAACACGGCCTCAACATCGTCTCCTACGCCGACGACACCCAGCTCATCCTCTCCCTCACCAAAGACCCCACCACCGCAAAACTCAACTTCCAGAGAGGAATGCAAGAAGTCGCAGTCTGGATGACCAACAGCTTCCTAAAGCTCAACGCCGAGAAGAAAGAAGTCCTCGTCCTCGGAACCACCCCTTCAGCATGGGACAACACCTGGTGGCCCACCGCCCTCGGAAGCCCCCCAACCCCCTCAGACCACGCCAAGAACTTCGGCATCGTACTCGACTCATCACTCGCCATGAACCGACAGGTCAACGCCGTCACTTCCAGCTGGTTCAACACCCTCCGCATCCTCCGAAAGACCTTCAGATGGATCCCCCCGAGTCGAGGAAAACAGTTACCCACGCACTCATCACCAGCAAACTCGACTATGGCAATCTACGCCGGCATCAACAAGTCCCTACTCCACAAACTGCAAACAATACAGAACACCGCGGCCAGACTCGTCCTCAGCACCTCCCCCCCCCCCCCCGACACGAACATATCAGCCAACAGCTGCAGCGACTCCACTGGCTCCCCGTGGAGAAGAGAGTCACCTTCAAAATCCTCACTCACGCCTACAAATGCCTGCACAACAATGGACCCAAATACCTCAACGACAGAATAAACTTCCACGTACCCAAAAGAAACCTGCGATCTTCCAACCTCGCTCTGGCTGAAACCCCGCGCATCCACAAAGCCAGATCAGTCGGAAGATCGTTCTCTCACATCGCAGCCAAAACCTAGAACGAGCTACCGACAGACATCAGACGCGCCCCCTCCCTGAACGCCTTCAGGAAGACCCTCAAGACCTGGCTCTTCGGCTGAACGGAGTGGCGTACCCCCTCCCCCTCTCCCCCCCCCCAGCGCCTTGAGACCCTCACGGGTGAGTAGCGCGCTTACAATTCCCTGATTGATTGATTGATTGATTGATTGATTGATTTTATGTAGCAGACATACTGCGCATTCCTCAGGCAGCACAGTATATCTGCTAAATTGTGGTGTCAGTGCATCCCTGAGGCCAATGAGAAGCCACACAGAGCAGCAGGGGCAGGATCCCCAGCTTTGCCCCAGCTTCTTATAGGGCTGTTGTTCCAGTCTTATGAAGAAGCTGGGAGAGGGATTGAGGTGGGTCTTTCCCTTTTCAAACCTACCCTTGCTGCCCTATCTGGCTCCTCGTTGGGAATCATGACTTGCTGGTTCCAATGTCCAGCACCAGATTCCTGCTCTGCTGCTGCCATGGAGTCTCTGAGTTGGCAGCAAAGGAAGTAAGGTAAGTAATACAAATTGTTTCCCTGTATTTGTAAGTGTGTTTGTTGAGTGATTAAAAGTGAATGGGAATGAGTGAAAGTGTGTGTGGGTTTGAAAGGGTGTGTGAATGAGTGAAAGTGAGAAGGAGGGAGTGAGGGAAGGAGTGTGCGTGCATTAGGAGGAGTGAGTGATTGGAAAATGCAAGAGGAGTGGAAGTGAGTCAGGGGTGTAACTAACAGTGGTGCGGCAAACAGTGAGTGTAGTGTGTGTGTGTGTTTTTAAGTGAGAATGAGACCCAGTGAGTAGGAGTATGTTTGTGTGTGAGTAACAGTGAGTGGGAGTGAGTATGAGAGAATGAATACATGAGAGAATGTGAGTTGGAGTGAGGGGAAAAGAGTATGAGTGAGACAAATTTTGAAAGATAACCAGCCACCATTGCTATAGAGGTCTCGCTAACAGGAGTTTTAGTGACCGGGCGGATCTACTCCTGGCCTTCCAGGATTGGGGCATACGCATACCGGTCATGACTGTGCAGTAGTCTGGGGAACATCGAAGATTGTGGAGGCTGAGACGTAAAGACAGACAAGAGTGCGTGTACCTTACCAGCCACAGTGATTCCGTGCAGGCCTCATGAGTGCCAGTAGGGTGGGGATATGAGCCAGAGAATGCAGTGGATCTCTCCCTTTGGTGAGTAGTGTCCACAGACATCGGGCACCTGAGACTCGCCGCTAAGATGCCCCCAAAGAATTTCCACCCTCATTTGCAGCGTCCTGGATCCTGAATGGAGCGCCTCTGCCCAGCCATTCCAAACACCATTTACTTACTAATTATTACAGGTGAGGACGCTAGCCCACCTTGAAATGGCGATCAAAAGAAGGCAAGAAATGACTTCTTCGTGTGCCGTTCAACATCCTCCAAAGGAGAACTGACTGGTTTGAAGGACCCTGTGCCAGAGGAGGAGCTGATAAGGGGAGAACACACATTTTTACTCTCCCATTTAAGCATTGCACTCCAACTTAGGAGAATACAAACACAATAGAGGCTGCAGTAAAAAAAATACAGAGAGCTTCTTGGAGGGCCTCAGTGGTGGTATCCTGGAAGTGGAAGAAGCGGTGGATGCCACTGTGCATTGAGTGAAGGCCTTGGAGTCTTTTACATCTGAGATGACCAGGAAGGAGGCAGAAATAGCCACCTGTGAAGATTGTTCCACAGAGGCTCCAATTTAAGCCTAATATGGGGTGGACTTATTGGAAGATAGGAGAGGAGGTGCCAGCATCACAGTGCTGGGAGTCTCTATTGAGACTGCGCTGGACATACTCCTGACCGGAAGGAGCAGGTATTTTGCTAGTCGCTTGCACTGCTGGAATAGCCCAGCAACAGAATGAAAATGAAAATTTACAGACTTCCGACTAGAAGCAGAGGAGGCACAAATGCAGGTGCAAGCACGATACCGACTGGCACAGTTTCTTGACTGGTGAGACTGCGTCTTGAAGGCATCTATCCAGAGGAAAGTGGTCATGGCTGGAGGAAAAAAAGACTGCTGTTCTTTCCAGATCTTGGTGCTGACACACTAGTGAGAAAGAATGAGCTGATGGCCATAGATGATACTTAGGGGCATAAGGGATTCTGTGGGTTATCCTGTAAAGCATAAAGTGGAGTATCCAAAGAGTACGTTTTTGGGTGGGCCAACCTTGTAAGAGCTTTTCTGAATGGGTTGCAATGGACAGTGGCGGACTTTCTCAAACTATAGGCTGACGCATGGTCCTAGTTGCACCTTGGTGGATTAAGGAGTGCTGGGGTAAAGTGGGGTTGGGTGACCTCCTCTTCAGGAGACAGGGAAGTAAGATTAGTGGTCTTTACTATTTGGTGAGTTAAGGTTGTCTCATTGCTTTCCTTTCTAACCTCGAAGGCCCGATGAGACTCAAGAGTTTGAGTAAAATGTTGATTTTTCAAAGTAGATGATGCTAGAACCAAAATGGCTTAGGTATGTTTCTTTTCAATATAATCTTATTGTGGCACTGGGTGTATTGAGATCTGCTAATGTTGGAACAAGCCAATAAAAGATTAAATTCTTAAAATCTCGAAATAATGTTAAATTGCGGTTGTCACACATATAAAAACTAGAAGGCATAATAGTATAAACTGAGATGTAACAACCTAGATCGGACCAGAGCATAACCTTTCTAAGCCTATTTCGTAATTTGTATGCAGGCTAATAATGCAGCTCTAATGAGCCAGGAAGTGGTTACAGCACTGTGGGAAAATGGATTGTTAAGCTATGAGGGAATGAGACCACCTACTGGATGTGTCCTGTGCATAAAGCCACAGTGGCTTCTGTTAGTGAAGCTTAATTCTGTGAGACTCGCCCTTCATAGCTCGGCATGATCAGCAATGTTTTCCTATCAGAATATCAGTGCGAGACATAATCAAAACCATAATACATTTAAGAAATAACGTAGTAATAAGAAAACAAGTTAGTTAAAAAGTGAACATAATAATAGGTAAAATGACACAGAAATGAACAAATCTGATTGAGGAATTAAGTTATTAAAAAAAACCAAAAAAAAACCGTTCCAATGCAAACCAGTTGGATGCCTAACAATTAATGTTAGTCAGTTGGGTGCAGTAGGCCAGCACCTGAGCATGCTTGTGATGATTCATGGCCAGGTAAAAACCGCTGGCTTGCCCTGGTCATGAAGTTTGCTTTCACACTTAAAACATTTCTGGAGGTCAAATTTTCAGCAGGGCAAGGTTGCAAATTGTAGCTGAACTGGCAGGCAATATTAAACAATTTAAAACTGGATCAACCGAATAGCAAATAAAAATGTATTGGTTCCTTTGGTATCCTGGATTACCTGTAGTTTCCAATTTTGAAAAAGTTAGTATTTGATTATTTAGGTAAAATGGATGAGAAGCAACACAGTAAAAATCAAGCTGGCCTAAACGTGGACAAACAACCACAGCAAAAGAGTTCTGTGGGTAAGCAGTATATCAATGGCATGCCACATCTATTTGAAATTAGTGCAGGACTCCTTATATAGTCTTTGATCATGCATAAGCTTGCTTGATCATACACGTTTTGCTATGGATGTGAATCTCTACTGTCTTTGGCAACAATAAATATATGGCTCAGACCTGTTCGGATTAGGATCTTTTGTAGGTCTAACAAATAGCATTGCCATTTGAATCATCCAGAAGTGGAATCCCTTTACAAAACCACCTCAATTTGCATAAAAAGGGAAAATCTATATTCTTAAGAACTAATGCAGATATTGCAGGATCTGGAAAGTTGTGTTTGCTATTTTTAGGACCAGAGTTCTAAGATGCCCATGAAGGTAAACGTGCACTCTATAAGACTTTTTACATGGCATAACATTTACAAGCTTGCTTCAATCAACACATGCAAATTTGCAGCCATCAGGAGATACATTTTATTTTAACTCGTACTAAATTCAAGGTCTTGACAGACTGCTAGGCACTTCCATGAGTGGCAGAGACATTACCACTGACTGCGATTACAGAGTTGGAATGACGATCTGCATGCATTTTTTATTGAGCTGAGGCGCTCCAGGCTATTTCATACAATAGTACCTGGTCTATTTAAGGTATCTGATTACCCCATGTACTACTCTGTCTAGTGTGATGTGTGATTCCCCTAGAATGGAAATGCTTTTACTCTTCAGACAGACAGCTACTGGATATGTATTTATCCCAGGGCTTGAAAGATCAACAAATTGCCACTAGACCCAATCGATCAATCAGACATTTATAGAGCGTGGTAAATCACCCGTGAGGGTCTTGAGGTGCTGGAGATTATGGTTTCTGCGTGGGGGTTCGATTATTCAAACATACAGGTCTTTAGCTCGCTTCTAAAATTGCTGGAGCGATGAAGCAGTCCTGAGGTGGAGGTTGTTTCAGGCCTTGGCTGCCAGGTGTGAGAAGGAGTGCCCTCTGCAGGTGGTTTGGTGGATGCGTGGGGTGTCTGTGAGGGAGAAGGATGCCAATCGGAGGTGTGTCTAGTCGGTTGATGGAAGGGCAGGCATTTGTTGATGTATGCTGGTTCTTCGTTGTCCAGGGCCTTGTAGGCATGGGTCAACATCTTGAACTGGCATCTCTTCTGAATCGGGAGCCAGTGTAGGTTTCTGAGGTGGGTTGTGATGTGGGTCCTTTTCGGGAGGTCGAGTATGAGTAGTGCCGCTGCATTCTGTATCGTCTAGTCTTTTTAGTGTGCGTGCTGTGATTCCTAGATAGAGTATGTTTCCGTAGTCCAGTCAGCTAGTGATGAGGGCTTGAGTGATGTCCCTTCTGGTGCTGTTCGGGAGCCACCTGAGGATCTTGTGGAGCATGTGAAGGGTCTAGAAGCAGGCGGATTATACTGCGTTGACTTGTTTCTCATGGATGGCTTGCTATCCAGGATGATGCTGAGGTTGCAGGTGTGGTCTGTTGGGGCAGGGTTGAGTACCTTAAAAAAGTGTCTTAAAAGGTATTATACCATGTTCATATACATTACTTGAGTTTAATCTTGTAGTGAAGTAGTGCAGTCAAATGTACACCTCAATGACTGCATCACTCTCATGACCATGCTCCCAGTGTCACTGTTTACCTGAGTTCACCATCTACCTCCACCACCGACACATGTATGTACTTACGCACTGGCAGTGGATCTGGATGCTGATGAGGAACAGGTCTTTGGAGTAGCCAAAAATATTTGGGGCATGCTGTTTTCATTCAGTGGTGGAGGTGTGCATCTGACTCCTCCCAGCATTACATCATTTTATGGTAAAAGCTCAAGTACACAGGAGTAAACAATGGCTAAAGTGAATACCTCCCTAGTGACTGCCTTAGCCTAAAGTCACAGACTGGTGCTAGTGACGAAAGCCCTGTACACAGTACTCCTGTCCCTTCCAGCCACAATGACCTATTGACAGATTTTTTTTTTTTTATTTGGTGTTTTTATATACAGTGTACAAGGGTCAAGATCTTCCGAACGTTTCAGGCTCTAAGGTCTCATTGACTGCACTGCGTCAGTTAATAGAGAGCCCCTACTGGTAGGGAATCAGCAGAGAAGATGTTACTCCTGGAGTCAGACAGAGAACAGCAGGAAAAGTCAGTTCATAGTGCCGAAAATATAGCTTGCAGTTTTGCAGATATGTTTATGTGATCTGCAGGCCACAGAACTGAATATTGCGTTTCTGCTTCCAAGGTTAATACAGAGAGTTGGGTTACCTATTTTTTAAGGAGCGATAGACAATTCATTTTATGGTATGCCTCATTGGAATGTCACTGTCATTATTGAATAAAATAATAACTTCTGATTTACATAATGTTTGCTGCCACATTTCTGTGATACTGCATCACTGTACCAACAAATTTTACTATTTTAGCAAGAGTACATGGGAAAGAGGAAGAGGAAGTAAGGGGGGAAAAAAATCTGGGAAGAGAGAAAAAGAGACCGAGTGGAAGACAGTCGTGAGATAAACAGTCAGGGAATAATACTGAGGTAGAAGGAGAGGGAGATGTTCAGATATGGGTGTGAAGCAGAGGTAACAATGGCAGGCAGAAATATTAGAATACCTTGGGAAGACAGAACGGAGCATAGGGCCTCAGAGTTTGGCAGTTTGAAGTACACTGTCTGCCAAGCTCCCGGTTACCCACTCAGTTTAGGCAAGCAACCGTCACTCAGCTGGTGGAATCTAAGACCGTCCGCTTCACGGAAATCAGTTTATGTACCTTAGACTTTGTGCCCTATTGTACTTTTTCCTTTTCTGGACCCCAGTGAAAGCCTGTCAGGCAACAGGAAAACACAGAAATGATACCCCCTCTCCACCCACCCATATGCTGGGGAAAAAATCACAGTATATCGGGGACATTTGTTTTACAAAAACAGACTCCCACTTTGTGAGTTTGTGTTTGTAAAACAAAAAACTGGGCAGGCTTATTAAACATTGTGCCTGTATTGCAAAGCTGCAGAGCCTCTGTTGCGCTGGCTCCTCTGAAGGCACAGAGATCTCTGCAAGGCGGGCAAAGATCTCTGAATGTGGAGGGCTGTAGTCCACCAGGACAGCAGAGTGCCTACCGGGTGGAACAGAGTGCATCCCTCCTTAGTCTGAATGAGGCCCACAGTCTCACACCTCACCTTCCATACCACATCTCTAGCACCAACTGGGGCCAGTGGAAAAAATACGTGTTCTAGGCATGTGAGCTGTAGATCACATGCTTTGCATACTCCTGCCATCTAGTGTTGATGTTTGCAAGTTGTTTTTTTTCGAAGAAGTCTTTCCAGTCATGAGGTAGGTGACTCCTCCTTTCGGTGATAGAGTGCATGGGCATCGACTCCATTGTTAGATAGTTTTTTTCCGCCATCGGGTTCGGACGTGAATTGCTACGCTCCGGTTCGACACCGTTTCTCGGGTTCCCCTCGGTGCGCAGTCCACTTACCCTCGACGGTATTGTTTTCGATCCCGTATTTCACTTTCTCCGCGTATCTTAGTTGATACAAAAACTCTTTTCGATCGGGAAACTCGTGGAAGGCCATCGGGCCTACCCGTGCCGGTCTGCCTTGCAGTCGATGGAACGAACTCCATTCAAATTCTGCCCACTGTGCCACGCGAAGTTCCCGTGCACCGACTCACACGAAGTGTGCAACTTGTGCTTCTCTCTGGAGCACAACGAACAGGACTGTGACGCGTGTAACTCTTTCTGTTCGAAGAAAACGCTCTGCGACCGTCTGGCTCGACGACGCGACATGCAGAGTCAGAACACCGACTCCATTCTGGACCTCTTCGGAGAAGATTCCGAACAAGAAACCGGCTATACCCCAGGGGCCGAGGAAGAACAAGAAGAGCCTTTCTCCGGCTCCGAGTCCGGCTCCGATGTGGACGAAGAAATTCCGGAAGGTCAACGTCTCGTGAGTACCGATTCTCCCTTGCCCCAGAGTCCATCTCAGCCCAAGAAAAAGGCTCCGGTCCCACCTCTGCCTTCGGGCCATGGTCGGCACCGAGAACATGTTTCCAACGCCCCGCCTTCGGGCTCGGCACCGAAACAACATACGTCAAAGCCTTCCGGCTCGGGATTGAGTCGCCCACACTCTGACGCTGAGCCGAATCCTTCGGGGTCGAAACCGAAACCTGTCTCAGGCCCAACTCCTTCGACGCCGAAACCGTCTTTGGAACCGAAATCCTCGGCACCCAAGACACCAGCACCGAAAACCTCGGCACCGAAACATAAAGATGCTTCGATACCACCAAAGGAGCCCCGTTTCGACGTCCCGCCTTCAAAACCAGACCCGAAACAAAAGGAACTTTACATTAATCCAAAGACTGGACATATTGCGACCAAATTACCACTTAAACGCAAATCTGAATCTGAGGAAGCTTATCACATTCCTTTAAAAAGGAAACATGTTGGTACTAACCCTTCTCCTCCTCCTCTTCTATCACCTCCTTCCCCAGAAACACAGCATTTGCTAATTACCCCTACTAATTCGCCGCCACCACATGCACCTGATGATCAGAACGATGGGGATGGGGGCAATGATCCTTCACCTGCAGACACCTGGAAGGATTATAATACAGACTCTCCCACAGATAATGATCCTGACCTTTATCCTACTAAACCCTCTCCACCAGATGACAACGTAGGTTACATAGAGCAATTAAGCAGCGCTGCTGAATATCATGGGGTACAATTACATAAAGAATCCCTAGAGGAGGATTTTCTTTTTGAAACCCTTAGTAGTTCCCTAAGATCCACACACACACTCCCCATGCTCAAAGGTATGTTAAGACATGTGGATGTCATATTTAAGGATCCTGTTCATGCACGTATTCTCACCCACAGGATAGACAAAAAATATAAACCTGCACCATCAGACCCAGTTTTCATCCGGGGCCAGTTACCGCTAGTCTCTTTAGTGGTTTCTAATGCCCGTAAACGGGCCAATTCTCAGACGTCAGGAGATGCTCCACCTCCAGACAAAGAGTCTAAGCTGATAGACACCTCTGGAAAGAGAGTAGCCTCCCAAGCTGCAAATTACTGTTGCATTGCTAATACCCAAGCCCTTTTAGCCAGGTATGATAGAGCGCATTTGGATGAAATGGAGCAACTGCTCCAATTCCTGCCTGATGAGCAGAAGTCCAAAGCCCAAGACCTAGTGCAAGAGGGAAAGCTCATCTCTAATTCTTCCATTAGGTGTGCGTTAGATGCGGCTGACACTGCGGCTAGAGCCGTTAATACCAGCGTGCCACTAAGAAGACATGCATGGTTAAGAATTTCAGGGTTTAAACCAGAAGTTCAAGCTTCTATTCTTAACACACCATTTGACAAACAACACCTCTTTCGTCCTGTAGTAGACACGTCTTTCGAGAAAATAAAAAAAGACACAGACGTGGCAAAATCTATGGGAGCTCTACAGTCCCCTTCTAGTCGTGGTTCCTTTCGGCGCACCTTCTTTCGTGGTGGGTCCAAGAATATCTCTTCACCGTACAAAGGCAACAATCAGCCCTTTGCTTCCAAGGGTTTCTTTAGAGGAGGCTACAGAGGTAGAGGTTCCAACACACTCACCTCCCCCTCAAATAACAAACAGTGACTTGCCTACACTTCCCCCCCGATCATTTAACACCTGTCGGGGGACGTCTTTCACAATTCCTACCTGTCTGGCAATCAATAACTACAGACAAATGGGTGCTAGGAATTATCCGTTCTGGTTATTGCCTGGAGCTTACCAACAATCCTCCAAACATTCCTCCACGTGCACACAAAATGTCACAGGACCATTTACACCTCCTCAAACAAGAGGTTCAGTCTCTCCTTTTGAAAGGAGCCATAGAGCCCGTACCACTACAATATCAGGGATCGGGCGTATACTCCCTGTACTTTCTCATACCCAAAAAGGACGGTTCTCTCAGACCTATTTTAGACCTCATAGAATAATCTTTACTTACAATCAGATCATTTTCATATGGTGACGCTTCAACAAGTGCTCCCACTTCTACAGCAGGGTGACTTTATGTCTCCTTTAGACTTAAAAGACGCGTATTTCCACATACCGATACATCCCGCTCATCGCAAATTTCTCCGATTTGTGGTAGCGGGGCAGCTTTACCAGTTCAAAGTACTCCCATTCGAAATCACCACTGTCCCAGAGTATTTACAAAATGTCTGGCAATAGTCGCTGCTCAGCTACGAAGACAACACATTAATGTCTTCCCTTACTTGGACGACTGGCTTAATAAAGCCAGTACATACCTAAAGGGTCTCCAGCACACTCGCATAGCACTGCAGTTACTGCACCAACTGGGGCTTACTGTCAACGTGTTGAAGTCCCATCTTCAACCTTCCAACACTCAAAACTATCTAGGAGCCACTTTAGATACTCAAAGAGTTCTGGCTTTCCCCAATGCAGCCAGGATTGCAATATTCAGGCTCGAATTCTTCAGTTTCAGCCCACTCACTCACTACCAGCTCGAGTGTATATGCAGTTGCTGGGAATGATGGCCTCTTGCATCATGATTGTTCCCCATGCCAGGCTTCACATGCGTCCCCTTCAAGAATGCTTAGCAAGTCAGTGGAACCAGTCACATTGTCTCTTAACCGATCTAGTGTTGGTAAACTGCCGTACTCAACGCTCTCTGCAGTGGTGAAACCCACAAAATTTGTCAAAAGGACGGCCCTTCATAGACCCTGTTCCACAGACAATACTAACAGCAGACGCGTCGCTCACTGTTTGGGGAGCTCATCTCCAGAATCACACAATTCAAGGCTTGTGGAGTCAAAAGCAAAAAGCTCTCCACATACATCATCTGGAGCTGCTAGCAGTGTTTTTTCGCTCTCAAAGCCTTTCAAATTCACCTTGTAGACAAAGCTGACCTACTCCGCACCGACAACATGACAGCTATGTATTGTATACAAAAACAGGGGGGGACACTCTCTCCAACTGTCACATCTAGCTCAAGACATTTGGAAATGGGCCATACACCACAAAATCCATCTCCTAGCAGAACACCTCCCAGGAGTAAACAATCAGATTGCCGTCCTTCTCAGCAGACAGAAAATTCACAAGTGGGAACTTCACCCTCAAGTTCTCCTCCCATACTTTCAAAGTTGGGGGTTTTCTCAAATGGATCTTTTCGCCACACATGAAAACGCGAAATGCCCAAGCTTCGCCTCCAGGTATCCATACCCGCTCTTCAAAGGCAATGCACTATGAATGAACTGGTCTGGGATATTTGCCTAAGCTTTTCCGGCTCTCCTACTCATTCCATCAGTGGTTCGGAAACTCAGGCAAACATCTCTCACACTGATTTTAGTAGCTCCCACATGGGCCTGTCAACCTTGGTTCACGACCCTGTTGGAGCTATCAGTAGTTCCACATCAAAAGCTGCATCTCACATCCAATCTCCTCACACAGAGCCATGGAGATATCAGACACCCAGATCCCAAAGAACTCAACCTAGCGATCTGGCTCCTGAAGTCATAGAGTTTGGTTATCTGAATCGTCCCCCAGACTGTATGAACATTATTTGAGAGGCCAGAAGACCTACTACAAGAGCTTGTTATGCAGCTAAATGGAAGTGTTTTGTTATCTATTGTAATAACAACATCAATCCTCTTGATGCTTCCATACAAAATATCATATGTTATTTGTTACACTTGCAGCGGTCAGAAATAGCTTGCACTTCTATCCACTTACATCTCGTCACAATAGCTGCTTATCTACAAAATAGGCAGCACTTATCTCTCTTTAGAGTACCAGTTATCAAAGTTTTTGTGGAATGACTAAAAATAGTTACACCACCAAGACTTCCACCTGCCCCAGAGTGGAATCTTAACATAGTCCTCACACAATTAATGGGCACTCCTGTTGAACCCATGCATAAATGTGAACTGCAATTTCTCTCGTGGAAAATCGCTTTCCTCATTGCAATTACTTCACTGAGGAGAGTGAATGAGCTACAGGCACTAACCATAGAAGAACTTTTTTTCCAACTTCACAAAGACAAAGTGGTTCTTCGTACCAACCCTAAATTTCTACCTAAAGTAGTCTCTGCCTTTCACATCAATCAATTGGTTGAGTTACCTGTGTTCTTTCCTCAACCAGATTCAGTGGCAGAACAAGCTCTACACACTTTAGATGTTAGAAGAGCCCTCTTATATTACATAGAAAGAACAAAGTCATTTCGTAAGACTAAACAACTTTTTGTTGCTTTTGCTCCACCTCACAAAGGCAATCCTATATCCAAATCAGGTATTGCTAGATGGATTGTTAAATGTATTCAGACTTGTTATGCAAATGCAAAGAGAACTTTAACAATACTAGAGTGCATTCCACTCGCAAAATAGGGGCTACTATGGCTTTCTTAGGAAACATCCCCATTTTTTTTTTTTTTTTAGAGTTTTATATAGCGCGAACTAGACCCGAAGATATCAGGTATCAGAGCGCTTTACATAGCACCAGTTTCGTTACACAAGGACACATTCATTATTTTTTTTTTTTTAGGCACGGTGAGATTAAGTGATTTGCCCAGAATCACAGGAAGTTGAGCGTCGTTGCCGAGGCTCGAACCCGGTACCCCAGCTTCGACGTCGACCGCTCTAGCCGTAAGGCTATATCCTCTCCCCATAGTTGACATTTGTAAGGCTGCAACATGGTCTACACCACATACATTCACCAAACAATATTGTGTAGATGTGTTAGCAAGACAACAAGCTAATGTGGGCCGGGCAGTACTTGGAACACTTTTTCAGACAACTGCAACAGCTACAGGTTAGCCACCACTTTGGGAGAATACTGCTGTATAGTCTATGCAAAGCATGTGATCTACAGCTCACATGCCTCGAACGGATGATGTTACTTACCCAGTAAGCATCTGTTCTTGGCATGTAAAGCTGTAGATTCACATGCGCCCACCCGCCTCCCCGGGTACCTGTTCCTGTTGCAGTTCTTTCTTATCTTATATACAAACGCATGGACATCTCTATTCTACACTTCCTAACTCCATTCTCACCCTCTGCTGGAAAACAATATAACAATGGAGTTGATGCCCATGCGCACTGTCACCGAAAGGAGGAGTTATCTACCTTGTGACTGGAAAGACTTCTTAGAAGAAAAACAACTTGCAAACATCCGGACCCAACACTAGATGGCAGGAGTATGCAAAGCATGTGAATCTACAGCTCTACATGCCAAGAACAGATGCTTACTGGGTAAGTAATATTATCCTTTCAGCCTACTCTGTTTTCCTTCTAGGAAAACCTACAAACGCAGACAATATACTCTGTGTACCAAACACCAAGATGACATATAATAGGTGGTCTGTGCATTGTATAAAAACTCAGTAATCACACACATACACACCCCCCCCCCTCTCCCTCCCTCCCCTTTTCCCGCTAGGTGTGCACTTTCGAAATGCCAGCACATACATACAAATTGTGGGAATGTTAACAATGTTACTATGGCCATTGAAGGCAGTGTGGGGCATGATTCTGAACCATGAATTAGTTGTGCTTACTAAAGACGATGAATTAGTGCCAAAGCTTCTTGGACTCAAACTAATGTCTGCAGTGAATGTTATGTGTGGTTCCCTAGCTCTGGCTTTCTACCTTTAACAAGCCTGCCTCTGATTCAGGCCCACTTCCCAGGAGTACTACTGGGTGACATTCACAGCACGTGCATTGCTGTATTTTTGTATGATTAATATGTTAGTGAATGTAAGATAACATCACAACCACAGAATCTCAATTTCCTGAACCAATTCAGTGTTGAAATGCAGAACAATAGTACAATGACTGTATATTGTATTTAAATATTACCAAATTTGTAGAGCATAAGAGATGCATGGTAGGTGAAAGGGACAGTAGAGGTATCGTATACTCAGTCAGAAACTTAGGAAGCTAGCTCTTCCAAGTGCCCATGGTTCTATCTGGTATCTAGTTTATCTGCACTGCTTGTTCAGAGGGAAACTCCAGACATGTTCTCTTAGGAGCGTCTATCAGCCATCGTTGATGTTGTTTATCAGCGGCCTAAGCCTGGCATTAAGCCACTGCACATCACTGTCCATCTCCGTGTCATCCACTCACTGTTCTCTGTGTAGTCTTAAAAGCCCCGCCGCTCAGGCAAGCCATAGGGTGGTGGCATATCTCAGTAACTTGTCTGCCCTTCCTGCTCCTTGATGGGCCTATAATCTCTGCTTTCTCTTGGGCTTGTTTGCTAGGAAACACCCCTTCCCAACAAGTATAAGTAAAAGATTGCTCGCCCTGCCACAGTTCAGCGCGCCATGGGGAGTAAACAAGCATAATTTTCAAGACATATCCTTTTGAATGCTATCTCTTAGGTTTCTAAATGAACTGACCAGATTTCTAATCATGCACTATGTATACATGTATTAATAACCCTTAGAGTCCCCGTCCCCCCAATCAGCCCTTTTGTGCTATTATACCCCTGCATCCTGTGGTTATACTCCTTATATTGTGTCTGTCTTGACATTATTAATCAGCTTTGCTTTATCAAATTATGTAAGTAACTCATTGTGTTTTAATGCTTTCTTCCCAGAGAAAATGCAAGACATTGCAGATGAAGAATCCGTCCCTCAACATTCAGGGGAGAACGACGAGCACCAAACACCACACCCCACAGAAGACTCTGCTGCGGACAGAGCAGAAAACAAAACTGACATTCCTCCTTTCACATCCTGTCTTCAGCTCAATACAGACCTAGCGACAAGAGTTTACTCCTATCCAGGTCCTTCAACCCAGATGCCAGAAGGAGAAATGGCTAATGTTGCAGCACAATGTTTACCTGGTGTAACCTTATTGCTCAATGGATTATTACATACACAGAATATGGAAGAGGAGGTTACTCAGAGTCATGACCAGTCCCCTTCTCAGGGAGGCTTTCCATGGTCTACAAGTGTGAAGCAGCTTGGTCAGGAAGAGTTGGTGGCTGAAGAGAACACACAAGGAACAAAAAATGTCTTCTCAGATGATCCTAATTTTAACCAGTCCACACAACTGGACATCCACTCGTGGGCGAGCATGGGAGAGAGAGCCCACCAGTGTCACATCTGTGGCAAGCACTTCAAGACCCCATCCACACTACGCATTCACCAGCGTATTCACACCGGAGAGCGTCCATATGGTTGTGATGTGTGTGGCCAGAGCTTCCGTCATCAGTCCTCGCTGGTGAGCCACCAAAGGATACACACAGGACATAAACCGTACCAGTGTAATGAATGTGGCAAGTGCTTTGGGCGGCGTTCCTTGCTGACAGTGCACTATAGGACTCACACCGGTGAAAGACCGTACAAGTGCACCGAATGTAAGAGCAGTTTCAGCTGTCGGTCATCTCTCAACCACCACCTCCAGAGCCACAAACTAGGCAAGTGTTTTATATGTGAGGATTGTGGCAGAAGCTTCCGGCACCAGACCTCTCTGGAGAGCCACCAGAGGAAACACACTGGGATAGGGCTGTATCAGTGTCAGGAATGTGGCAAAGACTTCACCAGGCTTTCACAGCTTGCTTCACATCAGAGAAAGCATAGTGGAGTCAGACGTTTACAAAGTGAAGGTAACCTTGACAGCCATACCGTTGACAAAAACAATAAGCGTTTTGAGTGCAGTGACTGTGGCAAAAGCTTTGGTATGAAAACCACACTTAGAGTTCACCAACGGATCCATACCGGTGAACGTCCTTTCCAGTGTGACCTGTGTGGACAGGACTTTCGGCACCAGTCCTCGCTCGTAAGTCACCAAAGGATTCATACTGGTCAGAAGCCATACCAGTGTAACGAGTGTGGCAAGTGCTTTGGTCGGCGAGCTCTGCTCACTGTGCATCAGAGGACTCACACTGGGGAGCGTCCCTACAAATGTACAGAGTGTAAGAGTAGCTTCAGCTGTCGCTCATCCCTCACCCAGCACCTTCAGGGTCACAGACAGGGCAAGTCATTCATCTGTGGGGAATGTGGGAAAAGCTTTGGCAAGCACTCTACTCTCCTCATTCACCAACGGACACACACTGGAGAGCAACCCTACCGCTGTGATGTTTGTGGGAGAAGCTTCCGTCACCAGTCGTCACTGGTGGGCCATCAGAAAACCCACAGTAAACCATTCTATCAGTGTAATGAGTGTGGTAGAGGCTTCACCCGGGAGTTGCAGCTTCAGGCCCATCAGAAAACGCACAGTGCAGAGAAGCAGTTGAAAAAGGAAACAGAGTGTGCGGTCATAGCTGGTGATGCTGCCACCCTAGCCGCAGAATTCCAGATAGACAACTCTGGTAAACACTTTAGGTGCAATGAATGTGGAAAAACCTTTGGCATGAAAACCACTCTTCGTGTACACCAGCGTATACATACTGGAGAGCGGCCATTTGCTTGTGAATTGTGTGGTAACAATTTTCGGCATCAGTCCTCACTAGTGAGCCATCGACGGATTCACACTGGACAGAAACCATACCATTGCAACGAGTGTGGCAAATGTTTCGGCCGGCGTTCCCTTCTCACTGTCCATATGAGAACTCATACTGGGGAGCGGCCCTACAAGTGCACAGAGTGCAAGAGCAGTTTCAGCTGTCGATCATCACTCAACCATCACATAAAAAGTCACAGGCTGGGCAAGTGCTTCATATGCAATGACTGTGGCAAAAGCTTCGGTAGACACTCCACTCTCCTTATCCACCAGCGGACACATACAGCTGAACAGCTTTTCCGGTGTGACATATGTAAAAAAGGCTTCAGGAAGCAGTCGGTTCTAGCGAGTCATCAAAAGTCACACTTGGAGCATGGATTGCATCATTGTAAAGAATGCGGTCAAGACTTTGTTCGGAAGTCACAACTCCGAATGCATCAGAAGGCACATAGTATAAAGGAAAAGATGAAAATGGAATCTGACTCTGAGGGTGTTCTCAGCAACTCGTCCTTACCACAGAAGAAAGAGATTCACAGCATCAAAAGCTTTAAATGTAATGAATGTGGTAAAACCTTTGGCATGAATACAACTCTTCGGGTGCACCAGCGAATTCACACTGGAGAGCGTCCATTTGCTTGTGACGTGTGTGATAAGAACTTCAGGCACCAATCGTCTCTGGTGAGCCACCGGCAGATACACACGGGGCAGAAGCCGTACCAGTGCAACGAGTGCAGCAAGTGCTTCGGTCGCCGCTCCCTTCTCACTGTGCACCAGAGGACCCACACTGGGGAACGCCCTTACAAGTGCACAGAGTGCAAGAGCAGCTTCAGCTGTCGGTCTTCTCTCAATCACCATCTCAAGAGTCACAGGCTAGGCAAGTGTTTTGTGTGTGTTAATTGTGGCAGGAGTTTCCGAAATGAGACCTCTCTGGCTAGCCACCAAAGGATACACTCCGGGCTAGGGCTGCATCAGTGTAAGGTTTGTGGTAAAGACTTTACCAGACTTTCACTACTGACTTTACATCAGCGGAAACACGCTGGAGAGAGGTGTTTGAAAAGAGAAACTAACTTTGAAAGTGGAATGTGTCACCAGCCTCCCACCCGCCAGCCTTTTTATGCCCTTATTAAAGACCAATCCTATGCCCCCCAGGCTATCTATAGCATCATCAGTGAGCAGCTCCCCCTTCATAAACCTGTTCTTGGCATCATGAGTGGCCCTGCCCTTCCAGAGAATGTGAAAACTATTATCAGCGACCAGTCCCTACTCTCCCAGGCTGCACAGAGCATCATCAGTGACCAGTCCCAGAGTTCTGAAGCTGTACACAGCTTCAATCAGAAGTCTGCAATCCCACAAGCTATGTGTAGTGTCATTCATGACTCCTCTTCTCTGCTGCCTCCTGTCCATGTCAGTAACCAATCCTGTCAACCCCAGGCTGTCCATAGCATCAGTGACCAATACCCACAGCAACAGTCTGTACATAGTGCCAGCGAACAGTCACCCCTCCCTCAGGCTGCCTACAGTATCCTCAGTGACCAACCTCCTCTGACCCAGGTTGTACGTACAATTGTCTGTGATCCCCAGGTTGTACATAGTATTCCAAGTGACCACCTCAGTTACCCCCAGGCTGTTCATAGTGTCCTAAGTGACCAGTCCTCCCTCCCTAAGGTCATGCAGATAAACAATCCCAGTAAGACGTTTCATTGTAACGAATGTGGGAAAACCTTTGGAATGAAAACAACCCTTCGGATTCACCAGCGAATCCACACTGGGGAGCGTCCCTACCGATGTGACCTGTGTGGACAGAGCTTCCGGCACCAGTCCTCCCTGGTAAGCCACCAAAGGATCCACACAGGACAGAAGCCGTACCAGTGCAATGAGTGTGGAAGGCGCTTTAACAGGCGTTCTCTACTCACAGTGCACCAGAGAACACACACTGGGGAGCGGCCTTACAAGTGCACAGATTGTAAAAGCAGCTTCAGCTGCCGATCCTCTCTCAACCACCATCTCAAGAGTCACCGGCTAGGCAAGTGCTTTATATGCAGCGAATGTGGCAAAAGCTTTGGTAGGCACTCCACCCTACTCATCCACCAGCGGATGCACACCATAGGACCATTGTTCCATTGTGACACATGCGGTAAAGCTTTCCGGAACCAGGCTTCTGTTGTAAGCCATCAAAGAACTCACATAGAGGAGGAGTTGCATTTGTGTAAGGAACGTGGTAAAGGCTTCTCCACAGAGTCGGACCTTACTGTCCATCAGAAGGCACATAGCACAAAACAGCCAGTCCCACAGCCAATAACTACAGAGAAACTGTTACAAAAAGAAACAGACTCCGAAACTATCCTCCTTGACCCGACCACCTTCCATAGGCAAACCGCAGTTCCCAACTCTGGAAAATGCTTTGAATGTAATGAATGTGGGAAAAGCTTTGGTATGAAAACCACTCTTCGAATACATCAGAGGATACACTCTGGAGAACGTCCATTTCAATGTGATATTTGTGGACAAAAATTCAGGCACCAGTCGTCACTTGTTAGCCACAGAAGGATCCACACCGGACAGAAGCCGTACCAGTGCAGTGAGTGCGGAAGGTGCTTCAGCCGACGTGCACTACTCAATTCTCACCAGAAAACCCACTCGAGGGAAACCAGGCTCCCTATCATGGAGAGCAAGGCTGACTCCATGACCGCAGCTGGCCTTCCAGCAGTCCAAGAAATTGGCGATAGCTTAGAGCACAGTGAGTTTGAGACGACTATCGGCAGCAGCCCCACCATTTCCTTCCACCAGCAAAAGCACTCCAGAGAGAAGCCATTTTGGTGCTGCATCTGCTGGAAACGTTATCGCAATAAATCTTCGTTATCGCAGCACCTACGCTCTCATTCATATCGGGACAAGAGGTACCCATGTAGTGAGCGTGGGATTGACTTCAACCATCTCGGCAATCTACTTGAGCATCAAAAGATTCACAGCAGGGATAGACCATTGCTGTGGGATGGACGCAAGACCATCTTCGCCGCACAGCCTCCTTGCTCTGTGTCCCAACCAGTTACAGAGGAGAAGCCCAACCTGGGTGATGTCTACAACAAAACATTGGAAGCAGTGTCCCAACATGTCATCTCACATGACGCCTGCTTAGAAACATCACCCTTACCAGCAATATTTGATGAGAAGCCCCAACTTATCCTGCCTTCTAAAGTTCCAGTAGAAGAACAGCGATACCCATGTACTGTGATCGATAAAACCAGTGCTGCACCGTACCATTTTCCTACACTTCAGCAGCTTCAAATGGACATAAAGCCTTATCCTTCTAGTGTCTCTGACCATATTTCTGCTGGCCAATCTCCTGTTGTGGGTACACTGCAGATTCAGGAGGAAAAGGTGTGTGTAAGCAACACGTTTAATCAGACCCTTAATAAGGAGTCCACTAACAGCACCTCTGCACCAGTTCAGAAAGAGGAACATGCAGTCACAGACAATGACTGTAATCAAGTCACTGTTAGTCCTCCAAATAATATCAGTCAAAATCCACCTCCGTTGACTAACCCCCAGCATGTCCCTAAGGTTGAGCACCCAGAAAAATGGAAGTCATGCAGTGCGAAAAGTGACAGGCCGCCCCAGGTTGCAAGTCCCAGACTGTCTCCGAAGGAGGACAAGCTGTGTATGGACGAGGCTGTTAATGTAACTAGTCATGTGCCAACCCATCTCCACCTTCCCTGGCAGGCCCAGGACGAGTATGAGGAGAGAGAAGGGGGGAGGCCTTTCAAGTGCGAGCAGTGCCAAAAGTGCTTTCACAAGCAGTCCACCCTACGTGTCCACCTCCGGATCCACACCGGGGAGCGGCCCTACCCGTGTGGCAAATGCGAGAAGAGTTTCAGACACAAGCAGTCTCTCACTCACCATCTGCGCAGTCACACCGGTGAGCGGCCACATCAGTGCAACCAGTGCAGGAAATGTTTTACCAGACTCACTACCTTGCTGGAACACAGGAGGACTCACTGTAGAACTGGGTTGCATGAAGACTATGCCAGGGGGAACAAGAATGTTGTTTACCCATTTTTAGATAACTTGGGCACACAAGCTGTGGAGGGTTGGGCCATCCATAGCCTCCTATATAGTGGAGACATTTTAGCCAGCTACCCAGTTTTGCCCTCGACCAGGGGTTTACCCATTTGCTGGGCACCAAACCTGTCTGTCGGTCAGAGTTATAATGGTCTTTCAAACTGCGATGGACATCCAGAGTCAAATGCCTTGTGAAATGTCTGCTAGAGCTGTTAAAGAAAAGGCAATGACTACCTATAGTGTAATTGAAGAGAGGATGGACCATGGCTTTGCCCCTACAAACAGATTTGGGGGGGTTAAAACTGCCACAGAGCTTGCTGTTGCATTGCAGTTTAGGGCTAAGGGGCCTGAAGCTTCAAGGGTCAGAGTCTCCGTACCTATTGAGGTTTTGGGGGCGGATGGAGACTTTCTCAAGCCAGTACACCGGGGGATACACGGTCTGTGGGGCAATGTTTCAGTAAAAGTGTGCTTTTTCAGTATAGTACAGGTGGACTGCGAAGTGAACAGACTTGGAGAGCACTGTATTGTAGTAATGATAGCTTTGTGAAGTGTGTCACCTTCTTATCGCGGATGTTTTTAGAGGCATCATTGAGTGCTGTGGAAAAAGAGGTGCCTCCTTGTAGGTTAAAGTGGAATCCTTGGAGTCTCCAGAAAAGCTGCAACAGATGCTATGGATTTATGTTGACTGCCAGTAGAGAAAAGGGACAGCTTTTTATTGTTCTATAAATCCTGCTCTGTGAGCTGTGGCATTGCCTTGTCCATTGCATGGAACTGTGATCTCTGTATGACAACGGTCTTTGTACGCCGTGGATAGAGCTCCGATTGCTCCATATCATAGGAGAGCTTTTTGAGAGCTATGGTTGTGTTTCCTTTCTGTTGCACTGAATTATGGCTGTGCCTTTGTCCCTTGGATGAAGCTGTTGTCAGTGACTGGTGCAAGGAAGCTGTAGTTGTACCTGTTTTTTATGGATGGAGCTTTAAACTCTGAACATCATCTAGAAGCTGCATGTGAGGTGTGTTTGTGCCTTGGATGAACTGCTGACTCTGAGTGTTTCGCATATGAGCTGTGAGTGGTACGTGGCCACTGAATATTGTATGAGAGCTAATGTGACTGTGGAAGGACCGGTGGGTTCTAGATATCATACGAGAGCTGTGATTGCATCCTATGGATGGTGCTGTGCTCCAGAAGGTAACCACAGATGATTCTCACCGTTGAACTGAAGCGTGATCGCCACATCCTGTGAAGCCGCAGAGACTGGTATGGTTGTCGTTTATGAATGTCAAATGAGAGCAGTGGCTGCATCCTGTGGATGTGCCTGAAATCTCTGAATGGCTTTTCTGTGGTTTGAGTTATCCCTCAATGTGCTGTGTAGGCTCCAGTGAGCAGTTATACAGCAATGGGGTAGTATTGTGAGGGTGTGTGCTTGTCGCTGGTGTAACTTCATCCAGTGTGCAGAAAGTGTTGCAAGATTGGGCATTTGGTGCTTGGATGCAGTTGTCTGGGCGTGGCATCGCTGCAGTGACTGCTGCAAGGCTGTGACTCACTTTGAAAGCATTACAATGACTGCTGTACAGCTGTTTCTCCTCTTGTTGGTATTTCTGAAGTGAGTGCTATCAGTCTGTTGCCCAGAACCCTCCTCCCTGTGTCCTGTGGTCACTGAATGTCCTGTGTTCAGTGCTGTAAAGCTGTGTCTCTCCCTCTAATAGACTTTGGACTGAGCATCCAGCTGCAGTGTAGACAGAGGAAGGTGCCACAAAGCTGCCACGTGGGCCCCCTTTGGAGACTTTCTTCTCTGCACCTTTAGGAATGTCTAGAAGGACCCATTTGCAATGGAAGCAATCGTAGAGTGAGAACAAGATGGAGGATCTGGAACTGTTTGCGTTGTAGCATTTCCTTGTGATGGGGATGTGCTGCACACTGTATAATAAAGATCTCAAGAGCATACTTGCTTCTAAACACTACTTTGTATGAAGAATCTGCAGTTCCGAATGGGAGGTGTCTGGGAGTGTTGTTCAGTCATTGATTTTAGGCTTGTGTTATGCATGTAATTCATTTACATCCAATTGTGCCGCTACGGTTTCCATCTTTTATGGCAGGCTTGGAGGTTTTCCCTCAGCAATTCCATGCCCTACTTTTAGCGGCAGGAGTATAGGTGTCTGGCGATTGTGGTGTCCTACAGGTAAGAAGCACAGGGACGGGTGTCTCCCAGTGACAAACATTCCTTCACGCTTAGCTAGAAGTGGCAGTCACTCAGCGACATAGTGTCTTGCAGTAATGGTTGTCTCCCAATATGTGCTGTCCAAATGGAAGGCGGGAGTGGTTGTTTCACAATGGTGCCCAAGAATGCTTGTCAGTATTGCAGTGTGAAACTTGAGGGAAAAACATGAGGGAATAGACTGAGAAAAAACAATAATTAATGGTAATCACCAAAACATTGTAATTATTTCCCTGCCTCTGAAATTACTGGAGCCCACGGTAATGGTAATTCATAGATGCGCAAACAACAGGGATGAGTGGCCTTAAAGTCTTAACATGATGAGAGCGGTTGTCCTCTCTTCCAGGCAACATATGAATAGTGGGCTCCTCGTAGAGCCTTTGTGTGTTGCTTGCGCCGAGAGCGGTTTCTTCTGTACGTCTGACCAGTCTCGACACTCTAGTCTCTTTCTGCTCTGCCTTTGCCAAGTAGCTCAGAATGTTGTGTTTTGCCAGGCAGGGCACAGCACTGCATTGAGATGTGTTGAGGATGGATCTGGTTCTCCTTGATCTATAGCTGGAAGGAAGGAGGGTGACTCTCCGGTAACTGGGGCCGAGTCCTGAGAGGTCCACCGAGTCCGAGACATTGATAGTGTCCACATGGTTCAATACCAGAGCCTCCCTATGGTGTCCACGTGGCCCTTTATTGTGGTTTTCCCTGCAGTTCTACTGGGCCCAATAAAAATGGATAGAAAGAAGTAATACAATCAACAATGATAAAGAGTAAGTATGAATGAATGACGTTTTTTTATTTGCATAAGTTCATTAAAACCTTTGCATTACAGTAAAATAGCATTGTGAAATAGAAACCATAATAGTAAGATGTAAAAATATGCCCTGGATAGAGTCTTTGTTTACATTAAAAAAGGTGGCAGTTACTCTGGGATCCAATAAAAAAAAAATTGTGTAGGGCATTACAACTGGCCCTTACGTCGTGGTTTGTAAATGGCGCAGTTACTTCAGGTTTTGGAAAAAAAAGTATGCATTGTTCATCAGACCGTACCCAGTAAACATGTCCCCAATTTCTGTCCCATCAGGTCTCCAGCTCTGCGACCCTGTTCCTTTAGCAGCATAAGTTTTACCCTTGGTCGCGACTCTGATAAAGTGCATGTGCTTTATGCAATCATGAAGTCCGAAACTTAAGTTTCATGCTGTTAGCTGTCCATTATCATCGGTTCATCCCCAGTAAGCATGTCACCTGTTTGTGTTCCGTCAGTTTTCCAGTTCTTCCTCCCTATCCCTTTGACAGCGCATGTTTTGCCTGTGGTCCTGGCTCTATAATAAAGTGCATGTCCTTTTGCAGTCGTGGAGCCTAAAGCAATAATTGAGGGAGCAGGTAGTTCCCAATCGCTGAAGTTCATAATTCAAAGATGATTGTTGGTCTTGTGGGAAATGCTATAGACTCCTTCCACTAGTTTATCTTTGATGTAGAAACATAACCTCGTAGTTTCATTTCTGTCAGACGGAATGTCTATCTCCAGGTTTCTTTTTAAAGTAATCCAATATCAGCTTTTGGACTTTGTGTAGGCGTTGAGAGGGTCCGGGACACGGCTGGAGAGTGTCACTAAGAATTTGTATGAGTCTTCCACAGCTGGCCAGGGTGGCGGGCTCCTTTTGTGATAAACATATTGCCGAGGCCTCTAGGCAGGTGCTAGCTCTTTGTCTCAGAAATAAATCCCCGAGTAAGATTCTCCTTTCATGGGCTGTGGCGGGACAGCAACACAAAAGGTGCAGCCATGATTCGTGTTTGTAGTCACAAAGTCTGCAGTCTCCTCCAGTATTTTGGTTAGCCCAGGCCCGGTTGAAATCCCCTATTGGTAGGGCCACAACCGCATGTACATGATCGCTCTCCTAGTTTTAGGGATAATGGAAGCTGAGAGGTAACGATGTAAGTATGTTGAAATGAGTGAGAGCACCCTGGATTGTAGGCCAAAAAGCCAAACATATTGTTGAATAAAGTGTCTTTATCAGGGGCACTACATTGAGCACCAATGCTCCACACAAAAAGCTAATATAGTGGTTCACCAGTTGGATTAAAAGGAGAGTGGCTTGGATTAAAATAGTTATAAGAGCCAAGATTGGAAGTACCCAGAGGATTGTGTACAATTTATTTCGAGCATGCTCTTGCAGTACGAGGTTGGTTGTGGTATGAGCTTAAGTCTGTCGCACCTACCAGCTCTACAAAATGTATCAAGTACCCATGGCCTCGGTGATGGAAATCTTTCAGGATGGTGATATAAAACTGGATGCCAAAGACTGCAGATTGGAATCAACTTTCATTGACTTCAACTATAGATGTTATGGTATTGAATTTATAGAGCGCTGCGATTACCCTTAAGGGTGTCCTTGCGCTGATATGCAGTCTCGGGGAATAACTGTTTATGTTTGCAGTCTTGCATCTGTGTTTTCAAATTTCACTTGAGGTGTTTAGTGATAGAAATTCTTTTAGGTTTTTCCCGGCTGTCAAAAAACGTTCACTTCGAGTGATGAGCATTGTGTAATTTATGTCTTCCACGTGATTGTGACGCTGAAGGGAATGTTCCATGTTCAAAATTCAAGCCTAAAGAAAGACAATTTTGGTGTTATTGTAACCCAACTCTGGGTTCTCAAGACATGTATCTCTCTGATGCAGCCAGCTCTGACAACTTTAAAGGGGGGATAACACCACCCCCACTGAAAACATTTTTGGGAGCAGATACGTTCAGAGTGATGGCTAGGCATTCCAGGAACAAATTCACGTTTACCTGAAGTTACAGTCCGAGAAGACTGCTAACCAATGGGCATAGTCTTTTGTGGACTTGGAAGGACTCGTGCTTGTTTCTCAGAGAGTTGAGATGCTGTACAACTGTGTATTCAGGACGACACCGTGAAGGAGAGAAACATCAGAACAACAGTCCCTTCTCTAACTATAACAGTAGATACCTCACTCAGTGTTGGGGCGCATTTCAACAATCTACACGGTCACTGGAAACTGGTTGTCCGCGAAACATACATTTATTGGAAATCAGTACACCATACTCGGCACTGAAAGCTTTTTATTTCATAATAAACAGAGTGTTGGCACAGATTGAGACAGACAAAACGACCAGTTTTCTAAACCAGCTGTCAAATGTAGCACAGGAGCCTTGTCATTGGGCCATTCTCAACGAAATGTGTCTGGTGGCACAACACTTATTGGCAGAACAAAATTTCAGGCAGACACTTTAAGCAGACTATTGGACATATCTCATGAATTGAAATTAGACCAATCAGCGGTGGAAAGTATATTCTCAGTAGGGGAAACACCTTGCATAGAAATATTTCCATCATATGCCTACATTTTCTTCAAGGTACCAGCTTCCTCTCATTTGTTTCATACCACAGGTAGTCAACAAATGTAATTAATCACATATTTCCACGATTTTGCCACATAGGGCTGTCAACCACGACTCTCCCTTCTGTTGAAAATATCACTGAAGAGGCAATATAAATTCCACCATTTCCACTCTGTTATGCAGAGGGGGACCTTTGGGGCATCCAAGTTCCAAGAGGCTGAGTTTGACAGCCTGGTCCCCGAGGCCTTAGAATTTGGGCATCTTAATTTGCCTTCAGAATATCAAACGACATGCTATACCTGGCACTAAGTGGGAAAGATGTCTTTCATGTTCCATTAATAACAGCAGGCTGTTTAGAGAGTTATTGTTCCATACCATATGCATCTCAGGTGCAGGCTATGAGTTTGCTAAAGAAAACGTGTCTGGAGTAAAAATGAAACTTCAGACAAAATGTACAAAAGTGTAGAGCCTTTTATCTGACAGTGATGCTTCAAAGGAGAACACCAAAACAGAACATATTGGAGACGAAGAGAGGGTGATCAGATGTGTCAATGAAATGCAGTAAAAAAAAGTTACATAAATACAGAAGAGACCCTGAACAGCATGGCTGTACAGTCTACCCAGATGCTGGTAGTGACGACTGCTGCCAGCTCACAGACAATATAAACATGTCTTGCACCTATTGAGGTTTTAAAAAGTCCCCAAGTCTGCTTCAAAAGACACCACGTGTGTTTGGCGGTTTCAGATTCGAAAATTTACAGGACTTTCATGTTGTTAGCTCCAAACGTCGCCCCAGAGTGATACAGCTTTAAATAGGCTTAATATAAAAGAAAACGGAGAATTACACTCTTTAACATTCTGCATTGAAACATTACATGTAAGGCAGTACTGAGAAGTCTGTGTTTAAGTCTGGCAATAGAAAACTGGGATATCTTAACTGGAAGGGAAAGACTCGAGCAAAAGGCCAATACTTCTATTCTTACAAGAAATCCAATGCGCCAAAAGGAAACGATGGAGAGTGCAAAGTAAAAATGAAATGATGAGGACAAACACATCTGTGAAAGTACAAAGTGTTTGTGTTCACTATGGTAGTAGGTTGTGTTTAAGAATACGGTGTGAATCCTTCAAAGTCAACTCCAGATCACCTGCAAATAATGCAATCATCCAAAGAGCAGCAGAAGCATATAAAAATCCCCTGGAGTCACAAGACAAGGAATTAATATCCAATTTGATTTGATTCTTTGGCACCAAGTTAAACATCTAGTCATATACCTCCTCTGAAAAGATGACTTCTTTTCGTTTTTACATTTTTACGACAACACTCATTTGAGATTGCTCCTTTCCCTGCCCATGGGTGGATATTCGTTGTATTTTAATTAATCAACTCGGATTTGTAGAGCACATCTAATCACCCGCCAGGGTGTCCAGGCACTGGGTTCTTGCAGGGTTCAGTCGAAAAGACAGGTTTTGAGACCCTTTCTGAATTCCGGCAGGGAGGATGATTTTTGGAGGTGCAGGGGAAGGTCATTCCAGTACTTGGCGGCGAGGTAGGAGAAGGAACGTCCTCCACTGTTGCTTTGGAGGATGCAGGGAGTGTGAGTGGGGAAGGCAGAGCACAGGTGTCTGGAGGGTTGGTGGAAGTTCATGCCGTGGTTGATGTATGCTGGTCCTTGGTCGTGGGGGGCCTTGTAGGCGTGTATCAGCACCTTGATTTGGCACCTTTTCTGGATGGGGAGCCAGTGGAGTTCCTGAAGTGGGGGGTGATGTGGGTCCGTTTGGGGAGGTCGAGGATGAGTCTGGCAGCTCAGTTCTGTATCATCTGGAGTCTCTTTAGGAGTTGGATGGTTAGTCCTGCATAGAGTGCATTGCCGTAGTCCATTCGGCTGATGACTAGGGCTTGAGTGATGGTTTTCCAGATGTTGACGGGGAGCCATCTGAAGATCTTTCGGAGAATGCGAAGGGTGTGGAAGCAGGCAGAGGCGACTGCGTTGATCTGGCGTTTCATGGTGAGTTTACTGTCCAGGATGATGCCAAGGTTGCGGGCGTGTGGGCTCGAGTTTGGATGGCCACCAGTTGTTGTTCCATGGGGAGGTGGTGTTCACAAATATCAGCATCTCCGTCTTGTCCATGTTGAGCTTCAGGCAGTTGATCTTCATCCAGTTGGCGACGCTTGTCCTGCATTTATGGAAGTTGGTTCTAGAGGTGGAGGGGTCTTCTGAAAGCGAGAGGATTACTTCGGTGTCAACTGCTTAGGATATGATGTTGAGGCCATGGGTTCTGATGATGTAGGCCAGGGGCGTCATGTACGTGTTAAAGAGGATGGGGCTAAGGGATGAACCTTGAGGGGCACTACAGATGGTACTCTTTGGTTCCGAGGTGAAAGGTAGTAGGCAGTGTCTCTGGGTTCGTCCTGTGAGAGAGGATACGATCCATTTGAGGGCATCTCCCTAGATCCCGATGTGGCGGAGTATCTTGATGACGGTGTGCTGGGATAAGGTATTGAACGTTGCTGAGAGGTCGAGGAGGATCAAAGCCGTTGTCTCTACTCAGTCGAGGAGGGTCCTGATGTCGTTGGTGGTGGTGATAAGGGCAGACTCGGTGCTGTGGTTGTTACGGAAGCCGGTTTGGGGAGGTGTCCAGCAGGTTGTTGCTCTCTAGGTGTTCGGTGAGTTGATGGTTGATGGCCTTCTCGAGGACTTTGGCGAGGAAGGGGAGCAGAGAGATGGGGTGGTAGTTTTTGAGCTTGCGGGGGTCGGCAGAGGGTTTCTGGAGGAGAGGTCTGACTTCTGCTTGTTTCCATTGGTTGGGGGAGGTGGCTGTGGTGATGGAAACATGGAGTATGGCGGTGAGTTTGCTGCTGATTTCTTTGCACCTGAGGTTGAAGAGGGGGTGGGGGCAGGGGTCCGAGGGTGTTCCAGAGTGGATGGAGTTCATGATGGCTGTGGTGTTCTGTGTGGTGAGCTGTTGCCCTGCGGTTAGCGGATGGTTGTGGGTGGCGTAGTTGTGAGGAGACTGTCGAGGCCGGTGGGTTGAGGTTCGATGTTTCTGTAGAAGTAGTCTGCCAGGGTGCTGCAGAGTTTCTTGGTAGGGAAGATCGTGTTTTTGGTGGCTGACGGGCAGGAGAACTCTGACGATGTTAAAGAGTTCTTTGTAGTGGTTGGAGCAGGCTTCGATGCGGTCCGTCAGGGCACAATATTTCATGTCTTTTAGGTGTTGATGGTATTTGTTGAGTACTGGCTTGAGGGTGGCTCGGATTGTGGGATCTTTGCTGGTGCGCCATTGTCTTTCTAGGTGTTTGTATTCACGTTTCATGGTCCTGAGTTCTTGTGTATAACAGCTGGCTTGTTTGGCGGATCTCCTGGTCTTGTCAGGCTTGTTCGGGGTGACCCTGTCATCGCGGTTTGTGATCCAGGCGGAGAAGTTCCTGACGGCCTGTTCCAGGTTGATTGCCGGGTCGCAATGAGTGGTGTTGAGGGTGTCCGTTCATTGGATTTCTGTCACTTTGTTCCAGCTGCGGTAGGAGGAGCTGGGAGGCTGGGTGGTGGTGCATGGGGATCCTGCGATGAAGTGGACGAGGGCATGGTCGGTCCAAGTGAGTCTGGTGTAATAGTTGTACTTGACTTTTGTCTTCGAAGTGATTATAGTTTTAAAGCAAACTCTTTCATTCTTCCTCAGGGGATAGTATTTCTTTATTTTAACCGCATTATGTCTTTTTAAAGCTGCCTTTTGTCTTTCTTCGGCTTTTCTGTTTTCTACCACTGTCCCCCTCAGAATCCAACCGGAAATCCTCTTCATCTGCAAACTCTGTTAGTTTCACACACCCAGTGTTTTTTAAAATTTCCTTTTAAGAGGCTGAATAATGAAGGCTCCCCTCATTGTCTCTTTACTTATATTGGATCCTGCCCAATCCAGATTGTCTGCTGCTCTTGTGAGAACATGATGCAACCATCAAACAATAATCAAACTGACTTGGTTCAAGCCCGCTCAGCCTGCACCCCACTGCGCACCACTTGTAGCTAACAAAGCGCACATGGACACCCTCTTGGTCCGACTGACCACTGCTGCATGCCTCGGCTGCACTCTGACTGCTCACGCCATCAGCAATCCCCTGGGTGATGCCACTGGTCCATTACAAACAGAAATAAGAGCCTCAGTGATTGCAATATTGTAAGGAACATTTACATCAAAGACATTTACAAGCTAGATATAGCAGAAATCTAGATCAGCCTTTCTACAACTATGGATATACAGACGTTTTTATATCATTCTTGACTGTTAAAATTAGCTGAAGTTTTTATGGTGTCTAGGTCAGGCCAGGGCAAGGGTTTTGCATTCAGGGACTCAGGGTTCATCATTACTTAGGTTCAGGGCAAAGTTGTTGTTTTGGAGCACAGCAGTAAAGGCTGAAACTGTCCAGGCAAAATTATCTCTTCAGCAGAGGTTGTAAGTCATGCAAAGTTGTAATCTTTCGAGTGAAAGCACCGGGGGGTGAAGTACTCCATGCATAGTGGCAGATCAGGATTATGTTTTCTGGGTTGGGGAATGATATTGATATCTCACATTTTGGACAGGGAGATTTAGATGTTCACTACAAGATTTGCAAGAAATGTTTTAAAATAGGCTAGCAATACACTGCCCTTTCACAACATCTAAACGGAGAATGGAGTATCCCTTTAGTAGAAGCGATCCCTGAATGTTTGGGAGACGAAGGCGAACCATGTGTTGGTCAGGAAAAGGGGATTGCTGTTCTACTCCCAGATCATATGAGCAAACTGCACGCTATGTGCTGTGGCTTTTCAGCCATTGAGGAGAAAGCACAGTTTAGACTAAGTTAATGGTGTTTTGATTGGGCGGGCATCGTTTACAAGTTTTGGTTGGTCAATGATTGGAAACAATCATATTTTTCAGCTATGGTTCCTTGGCACCCAAGACTGTGTGCTGTTCTGCTTTGCTTGTAGGCATGCAAAAGGTTTTTCTGTTGATAAGAGGGGTATCCATTTTGATACTAGAATTAGGCGTATATCTCAAGTACTTGGCCTTTTAAGCAAACAGTCTTGTGGGCGGACTTAGCATCCTATTTAGCTGTGGCTGCGATGGCGTGTTTTTGGTGTCTACAGGGGGGTGTGACCTGCAGTCACTGTAGCTCATTATTTTGGTTTACTTTTTTAGTTTGTAATAAAGGTATTGGATCATGGGATAGGGTGATTTGTGGTTTGTTTACTGTCTTATGCTAGTAAAATGACTCTTCCTGGGGAGGTTTGAGCACCGATATTAGTTTGTTGTCTTTTTGGATTTCACATGGTCATCTGCATTGGATTCGTGTTTTTTAGATTATTCTACTTGTTGGCTGACCCATTGGGTGGGATTTACTGAATGTTTTTCATTTTGATCACTTCTTCTTTGGGGCATTCTGAGTTGCTTCAGTGCTGGCTCTGGCTAAGAAAAAGCTGTCATCAGAGGAATTGTGTTTTTGAGGAGCCCGCCTCGCTTAGTTGTGTAAGTGATGTCTCTTTTAGCTCCAAGGGAAAATAGGGTTTGCATCAAAGTTTGTGGGAGTTTAAAAATATTATTTCCCCCTGTCCCTTGCCCTTTACCTTCTAGCTACCAGCAGAGAAGCTGTGAGTTAACTGGGGTGCGTGTTAGGGGCCCTAACAGAGTGCGGTCTGAGCTCAAAGACTTCAGCCCAGTGGAAGCTCATTCCTGGCCCCAGACCATTATCTGTCCCTACTGCAGTGGTTGCCTCATTATGCAGCACATTGGGTGTCAATTACAGATGTCTCCTGTACTGCGCAAGCTCTCCTGTGAGAGTGGACATTGCTGTGTACACCAGGTGTCATCCAAGAGCCTCAAAGACTTTTCTAAGATTTGCTGAAGATAACCTTTTCTGCTCAATACATAGAGTTGATTTGGGTCAACCCCCCTTCAATTCATTGGCTTGCTTGGGCGAGCCACCTTCAGCCATTGCATGATAGATTGCTAATCATGTCTTTGGTCAGCATAGAGGAATATTTTGGCCTCGCCATCACGCAATAGGCCGTTTGGGTGTATACTTCTACCTCCCAGGAAGGACTTCTGTGAATGCATGAGAGACAGTATTAATGTGAAAAGTACACTCACATCACTCTCAAATTTAATCACATCCAGTTCTTTAACTCATATATACCTTGTATACAACAATTTTTCGTCACTTTGTTCACTGCAAAATGTGAGGTTGTAGTGAGCGCGTGCAAACATGAGATCACAAAGCTTCCATTGTAGTCTTTTGCACTGTGGATGGAATGCGAAGGAAGTAGTAGCGAGAAGACTTCAGTGGGAGTGGCGGACATAACTGTGCTCTGCCATGGGCGAGAGATTGCACAATAAAAACTTGAAAGCTTCTGAAGCCTCCTCTCTCGATAGATGCACTGTCTGGCAAGATACACTACTTCGCTTTATAGCAAAAGAAATTAGTTGCTGTGGATGCTAAAGAGTCTTGCCACTATTGGTTTCGATTAGTGGAATGGCCTTTTGTCGTCCATATTCACACCCTGGGCTGTCTAACATTCAACGTGCCCACCAGTTTTCCTGCTTCTGCTGCCCGACTGCTGCTGAAATGCATATTCCGGGCACCGCGCAACTTTGCAATAGCCAGTAAGTCTGACTTGCAGTTGGAAATGCAAGCTGCACGTAGAGGCTTTGTCAATGCTTGGTCGCATTGGAAACAACATAGAACAGTTCTCACGTGGCACATGCACTGTGCAGTACTTGTTGGTAAGTGTTGCTTCTGTACAGGCAATTATACCAGAAGTTGGGAGTGCTTTGTTGTGTTACCTCAACACCTTGAAATTATTTCCAGAATTTTAATATAATTAGAAAAAACTTGGTGTGAATCTTCTGAGGGAAAGTGCCCAGTAAATGCAGCCTATTGACGCTGCATTACAAAACCTATCCAGACAACAGTTTACCTAATCCCAGGACATACAAATCAGTGAAAGTTTATTTTAAGACGATTTATAGCCTCACCCAGGCTGTTCTGGAAAAGGAAGGACAGTATTGATGTTCTTGGGTTAGCCGATGACTCCAGGCATACTAGCTACTTTCATCACTTTAGGCAGCAGGCTATGGCTTTTTAACCATACCTACTGCCTACTGATTTTATACTACATCCAAAAGCATTCCATTCATCACTTTGTTTTTGATGCCCTAAGTGGGATAAGTATCCCCAGACGTGGGTCCCGTGCTCACTGTTTCACTGGAACCAAGCTATACCTGTGTGTTTGCATGCCTTGTTGCACACATTAAGCATGTTGTGCCAAAGCACGAGAGAATATATTGTAAGGGGGGAAGATACCCCCCTAACAGGTACATAACCATATTTTCGTTTTTTAATCTAGAGACAATAAATAGGAAAAGATCCGTTATGGTCTTTATGTTGCATTAATGCTTCTGTTTGTTCAATTTAACCAGTCCAGAGTTGGAAATACCTACCCCGAATTGCAGGGATTCGACATAGTTTTTGGTCCTGAAGTAAGCCTACTGACCCTTGGTGGCATATAAAAGGCTGAAACATGTCAACCCACTGATGTTATGGGTCATTGTACCCACAAAACATGTCTTTGTTTTTATCTCTGCCAGAGGACCTCAATAATAAACAACCATTGGCATAGCCAATAGGTCTCACCTTTGGGATCTTATAAGTGTTTAGCCATGCAACAGTTGATGTTGTTGCACCAAGGATATTGTGCTGCATAACAAAATACTTATAAGGTCCCAAAAGCGAGACATATTGGCTATGCCAATGAGGGATTCGATGCAAGCGGTCATACATCGCAGAAGAGACACAAGAGACTGGATCAGGCCTCACACAGGTTCGACATGATGTGTGGGCGTCAGCTGTTTATAGGCAGATGTGAAAGGAGAGCTGCTTAGGCAGTAGACACCTCTCTCATGGGAACAGGTAAAAAGGCATCTACGCACTGGTGACACCAACCATCATTCTCCCCATCACCTGGCGATGAGGCAGTAACCTCCGTTCATTGTAGGTGGAGGTACACCTTGAATGTACCTCCTGTGCAGCAGAGGCTTGTATCTGCTGGGTAAATAATAAAAAGATACAGGAAGCATCTCCAAGTGGTGACTGAGATGTGAGGCTACTGGGTAAGGAAATGTATGTAGACTGTCACAGTGAGTACCCATGACAGACCGAAGTCATACTGACCCGATAAGAAGCATCAAGTATTCTCTGACTATAATACACTCTTCTGCATTGCCTACGTAAGCCTGAAGTTCCTCAACAGTATCATTTTGTATCACTGGTGGGTCATACTTACATCTCCAACGTATTTCTGTTCTCATTTTTCCTGTTTTGCTTTGCCCAAGACATTTGTAAACCATTTGCTAATTTACTTTCAACTAGACAACAAATAAGAATTTGTAGCCACGGCAGCCATGGGTAAAGCTGAGAAATCATCATGTAAAGTATCAAGTGGTGGCATCTATGGCTTTTGACTTCGCAAGACCGATCCACACTGCTGAACAGAACTTCCATGTCAAGGGATTTCCAGGCGTGATTTACCACTGACCTGGATGAGGGGCTTTACTCAGCGGTGGCAGAGTGAGAGAGTACACAATCTGAAAAGTGGGTGATGCCCCTGACCGTCTCTATAAAGTAGGCGATGCGCATCACCTTCCTGTGGGTTGGCATAATCTTGTGCAGAGGAAGGCATTTCGGTTGAAGGTGTTGGAATAGTGGGAGTTTACATTTGTGACTGTCTATGGACTAACTATGTGAATTTCCCAAAATGTCCTACTTTTTTTTAATTGCGGGAGAAAAAGTATGCAAAAAAAATGTTTTGTGGGGAAAAATAGTGCATTGGTCGTTATTTGACTTTTTCCAACAAAGTATTTTGTTGAAAAAAACATAGTTATGTGAAAAGAGGAGTATTTTACCAGAGCCTTAATTAAAGCGAAATTCATAATTTCGCAATTTTAATGAAATTGCAACATTACGAAGTTAATCTTGTAACGCAAAAGAAATTACGGCCTGACTTGAGTTACTGCAGTACAGCTGGCTAATTTCCTTAGGTGCATTTTTAGTAACGTTAGATATGTAGCACAGTAATTGGCAGAGATCAACAAGCCACAAACTTGTTTAGGAGGAGACGGTTGACAAGGGAGGGCGAGGGTGAGACAGGCAGGGGAGAGAGAGTAGAGAAATGTAAACAAGCGCGCGCGGCCACGCTAATTAGAAACAGATGGCCCCTGCGCGCCACTGCTCGCTCCCGCAAGGTGGATGCCGCCACACGCACGAGTGTTAGGAAAGTGCAGACCGATTCCAAAGGTCATCTCCTAGTGCAGCGCATGCGCGCTGCACTAGGCTCGACCTAAAAAGGAGTTAGGATCTGGAAAGCAATTTTAATTCACATGCTAAATCCCTCATTCTTAGTTAAAGAGCTCTGCTTACAAACTGCGTCGAGCCCACCCACTCACTACGTGTAGTGGCTGAGGATCCAATGATGAAGCATGCCACAGGTGGTACCTATAGGTGAGGATCCTACTAAAATATCCAAGAAATGCCAGATCGCACTAATTTACCTGGGTGCGTATCCTTCTCTGTCTTGAGATATGGTAGGACCCTGCAACTGATCTCTTTTAAGAGATCACAATAGAAAAGGATAACCCTCCTTTGTGTAGTTACCCGTTGGAGCAGGGTCAAGACTGATTTGCATAGGGCTGGGTCCAAACTGAGCGGGAATAATGGATGAGAAATGATGGACTGGGACGCAGCCTAGAGCGATTTCCAGTGACTGAGATTAATTCAAGCATTCCGTCTATCACTTTCTTTTTGATGCTACTGCGCCTGCTGTCATTAACCCCTGGGAGCTGGTGAAAGTGGCAGAGATTCCAACAGCATCCCTCAGCCTTTAAAAACTGGCCTCCAGTGGCTTTGCCCCCCCCCAACAAAATGCCTGGTGGAATAAATGGCCAGTGCAGCCCTGAAGTCACAGGCAGAAGCTATTCACACACATGCACTGGCATGCTGGTATTTTTACTCGCAAATACGTTGTTCAAATATTCAATGACTGGAGTTAGAAGTAAATCTTTGTCTAATGGAGTATTTGGAAGTATTTCAATGCCACTTCTCTGCGTTTCTCCGGAAAAGTACAGAAACGCAGGTGCGTCGAGGAGACATGGGCCTAACGCAAACCCTTGAAACCCCTGCGATACAGGTGGGCCCCCAACCCTTCAGTCAAGGGAGTAGCTTCAGGGGGGGAGGTGTTTGAGGTGTTAAACCCCCTAATAATTGTATTTTCGGAATAGTTGGGTGCTTTCGGTTGGATAGAGTGTGTTGTCTGTAGGATTTCACCTGGGATTTTTGCATACACACTGACAAAGACACACACACACTCTCATCTCTGTTTTGAAAGTCCTCACAATGTTGGTTATTTTACAAAATGTTGTGCTTCTCACTTAGTACTCCTACCAATCCGCATTCCTCTCCCTATCCACTGCCCCTTAAGTCCCTCTCATGCCCCCTGCTTGTTGTATAATGTAATCTTAAGGTCTCCCCCTCGCCCCAATCTTACTGACCAAGCTTGGCACCTGTCTTCAAGGGAGCTCCATCAATCCAAATCCAAAGAATATCTGTGATATGGGAGACTCGAGGCCTCCACATCACTTGCTGAAGGGGGCCCGTTATTTTGTGTTGCGCAGGGAGCTTGATCAGAATGCGGGTACTTTGCAGCACACTGTCACCGAGGGTGAGCGCACTAGTGGGCAGGGCCACGAGTGAAGCTTCTTCACTGGACATTTAAAGGTCCTTGCTTTCCCTTTAGTTCCACCTGGCAGCAAGTGCTCTGGCTGCCCAGTTGCTGCGGTTTCAAATTGATAATAACTCAGTTCCTACACCATAGGGTAGAAAAACAAGCAATGGTTGTCTTTGCAGAGCTATTGTAGCAGCCTGTCCAGTAATTGGTCAGTTTATAATATGGGTTGTTGTTGTAAATACATAGAATGAACGGGAAAAAAGAAAGTAGCACCTCAAATGTACACACAATCGTGTAGTAGCCCATATTTTTTTTAAATTCTTTTTATTTAAAAAAGCTCTATACAGCAGTAAGTAGGTTGACAGATATTATTCCTACAGAAGTCATAGGTGTGACACATTAGACAGGAATCATTTCCATTAATTCACCAAGCATTTGTAATGCAATAGTCTCGCAATACTAAAAGTTTGAGCTATTGGCGTTGCAAATAATAATGAAATGCCAATAGCTCAAACTTTCAGTAATGCGAGATCTATTGCATTGCAAATGCTTGCTGTATAACTGATATGCCTGCAACTGGATGGCTTGGTAGGAGGGGACTGAATACTTTCATGCTGTGTTTTTAGGTCGTACTTTGTTATCTGATTGTGCAAATTTGCATTGTAGTCAAGCATTTTAAAGCTGCTGTGAACTGCATATTTTTAATTGTTACACTGGAGGCAATGTGCGTTTTGACCAAAAAACAAGGATGGGGAGAGGGTGTGGCTTAACGGCTAAGGCGGCCGACCTTGAAGCTCGGGAACTGGGTTCGAGTCTGGCACGAGGCTCAAACATCCTGTGGTTATGGGCAAATCACTTAATCTCACCTTGCTTAAAAAACAAAAAATAATGAACTTATCCGTATTTAATGCAACTGGTGTTCATGTAAAAGCGCTCTGATACCTTCGAATCGAGTTTGCGCTATATAAAACTGCAAAAAAAAAATGGCATCCCTCCCACAGATACTGTAACTAGGATTCACCAGCTTTAAAGTCCACTGCTGGAGCTAGCAAACCATAGAGCTAAGCTCATTTGTACCCTGCCTTTCACTATGCAGCAAACCTTGTTTTTAGTTAGTGAAATGCTTCTATCTCCGGCTTCTGGTAGCAATTTTTTAGACAGATAAAAGGTATACAATGCATAGAGATAAACATTGTATTAAAGATTGCGTACAACGATACAGACGAAACAAAAAGAAGTGCGATCCTATCCAATATTACCTCATTTTATTTAAAAAAGCATGCGCAAATGTTACCTTAACAAACGGCTTGTTTTATTTCCTAAGATGTTTGTTGTAGCTACAAAGCCACATCTGTTGTTGTTTACATTTATTTGTTTTGTCTAACAACAAGAAAGCTGTGCTCATTGATTCTTTAACTCTCACTGTGCACAAGGACTGTTTGGAAATGTGCTGCTGCACTGGACTTGGGTACACTGTTACCACAAAGGGTAATAAAAGCATTCATGTTTTGCTGGTTTATCCACAGTGGCAGAGAAAAACATAGCCAATAGGTCTCGCTTTTGGGACCTTATAAGTATTTAGTTATGCAGCACAATATCCTTGGTGCAACAACATCAACTGTTGCATGGCTAAGCACTTATAAGGTCCCAAAGGCGAGACCTATTGACTATGCCAATGCTTGTTACTATTGTTTTTGCCTTCTGTATTTTTTAATATTTAATAAACCTGCATGCTGTCTAAACTTCCTGGATTCAAACTTTATTAAGGCTTATTTAATTGATTATGCTGATTTAGTTGCTGTAGAGAGGTAGAGGTAGAGAGAGGTAGAGAGAGAGGTAGAGAGAGAGAGGTAGAGAGAGAGGTAGAGCGAGGGAGGTAGAGAGGTATAGAGAGGTAGAGGTAGGGAGAGAGGTAGAGAGGGAGAGGTAGAGAGAGGAAGAGAGGTGTAGAGAGAGGTACAGAGGTGTAGAGAGAGAGGTAGAGGGACCTTATAAGTATTTAGTTATGCAGCACAATATCCTTGGTGCAACAACATCAACTGTTGCATGGCTAAGCACTTATAAGGTCCCAAAGGCGAGACCTATTGACTACGCCAATGCTTGTTACTATTGTTTTTGCCTTCTGTATTTTTTTAATATTTAATAAACCTGCATGCTGTCTAAACTTCCTGGATTCAAACTTTATTAAGGCTTATTTAATTGATTATGCTGATTTAGTTGCTGGAGAGAGGTAGAGGTAGAGAGGGGTAGAGAGAGGTAGAGAGAGGGGTAGAGAGGTGTAGAGAGAGAGGTAGAGCGAGGGAGGTAGAGAGAGGTAGGGAGAGAGAGGTGTAGAGGTAGAGAGAGAGGTAGAGAGTAGAGAGAGGGAGAGGTAGAGAGAGGAAGAGAGAGGAAGAGAGGTAGAGAGAGAGGTACAGAGGTAGAGAGGTGTAGAGAGAGAGGTAGAGGGACCTTATAAGTATTTAGTTATGCAGCACAATATCCTTGGTGCAACAACATCAACTGTTGCATGGCTAAACACTTATAAGATCCCAAAGGCGAGACCTATTGGCTATGCCAATGCTTGTTACTATTGTTTTTGCCTTCTGTATTTTTTAATATTTAATAAACCTGCATGCTGTCTAAACTTCCTGGATTCAAACTTTATTAAGGCTTATTTAATTGATTATGCTGATTTAGTTGCTGGAGAGAGGTAGAGGTAGAGAGGGGTAGAGAGAGGTAGAGAGAGGGGTAGAGAGGTGTAGAGAGAGAGGTAGAGAGAGAGGTAGAGAGAGAGGTAGAGAGAGAGGTAGAGCGAGGGAGGTAGAGAGAGGTAGGGAGAGAGAGGTGTAGAGGTAGAGAGAGAGGTAGAGAGTAGAGAGAGGTAGAGAGGGAGAGGTAGAGAGAGAGAGAGGTAGAGAGAGGAAGAGAGAGGAAGAGAGGTAGAGAGGTGTAGAGAGAGAGGTAGAGGGACCTTATAAGTATTTAGTTATGCAGCACAATATCCTTGGTGCAACAACATCAACTGTTGCATGGCTAAACACTTATAAGATCCCAAAGGCGAGACCTATTGGCTATGCCAATGCTTGTTACTATTGTTTTTGCCTTCTGTATTTTTTTAATATTTAATAAACCTGCATGCTGTCTAAACTTCCTGGATTCAAACTTTATTAAGGCTTATTTAATTGATTATGCTGATTTAGTTGCTGGAGAGAGGTAGAGGTAGAGAGGGGTAGAGAGAGGTAGAGAGAGGGGTAGAGAGGGGTAGAGAGGTGTAGAGAGAGAGGTAGAGAGAGAGGTAGAGCGAGGGAGGTAGAGAGAGGTAGGGAGAGAGAGGTGTAGAGGTAGAGAGAGAGGTAGAGAGTAGAGAGAGGTAGAGAGGGAGAGGTAGAGAGAGAGAGAGGTAGAGAGAGGAAGAGAGGTAGAGAGAGAGGTACAGAGGTAGAGAGGTGTAGAGAGAGAGGTAGAGGGACCTTATAAGTATTTAGTTATGCAGCACAATATCCTTGGTGCAACAACATCAACTGTTGCATGGCTAAACACTTATAAGATCCCAAAGGCGAGACCTATTGGCTATGCCAATGCTTGTTACTATTGTTTTTGCCTTCTGTATTTTTTAATATTTAATAAACCTGCATGCTGTCTAAACTTCCTGGATTCAAACTTTATTAAGGCTTATTTCATTGATTATGCTGATTTAGTTGCTGTAGAGAGAGGTAGAGGGGTAGAGGTAGAGAGGGGTAGAGAGGTAGAGAGAGAGAGGGAGAGGTAGAGGTAGAGAGAGAGGTAGAGAGAGAGGTAGAGGTAGAGAGAGGTAGAGGTAGAGAGAGGTAGCGAGAGAGAGGTAGAGAGAGAGGTGGAGAGGGAGAGAGGTAGAGAGAGAGGTAGAGAGATATAGAGGTAGAGCGGTATAGAGAGGGAGAGAGGTAGAGGTAGAGAGATAGAGGTGTAGAGAGGTAGAGAGAGAGAGAGGTAGAGTAGTTCATCAAAATGCTCAGGTGCCAGGATCTGTTTTTAGGCCACAAAGCTGCGGGTTCATGTTTAATACTTTATTGGGCGATTAATTAAAACACATACGATATACTCAGTAATGCAGGCAAGCTGACCCTTTCTATGTAAACAAGGAGGCACTGCTCGCTCCTGCAGGCAAAACGCCGTGGGATGCGAGGAATGCAGCTGAGGGGGGAGGGGTGGGGGGAGTGCGGCCGAGAGCACACAAAGCGTTTCCCTTGCGGGAGCGAGCAGGGGCACCATCTGGTTGCAAGTTAATTACAAACAGATGGTTTCAAAGCTCGCTCCCGCAAGGGAATCGCCAAACGTGCACGCGTTGCCATTGAAAGCAATGCAAAGCGTGCACGTTTTTGGCCCAAAAAGTGAATCGATTCCTAAAGGTCTCCGCCTATGCAGCGGATGCGCACTTCGTAGGCGAGACCTAACAAATAGAGCGAGAAGAGAAACAGTTTAATACACCAACGAGTAAAACAGTAGTGGAGAAACCAAAAGTAGAGGATGTGGCTTAATGGCTAGAGCGGCAGACCTTGAAGCTGGGGAACCAGGTTCGAGGGTGCACACCAAAGCAAGAATGTCTGTGACAGCGTGCTGAGAGGAGGAGCGTGTGAGACCTCCGGCAGCTGCTGTTCTCACACCGTGAAGATAGGAGATTAGCGTGGATATTGGCGCGTCTCATATTGTTTATCCAATTTAAAAAAAACATGTAATAAACAAACATCACGCGCCCAGAAAAGGGAAAGGAGAAGGGAGGTGGTAAACAAGGACAATGGGAGGGGGTGGGAGCAAAGGCAAAATGTACAAGGGTAGCGCTTGCGCTCAGAGCAGATCATACATATCCATAAAGGGAACGAGAGCGGCAGTGGGCAAATGAGAATCGGTGCGGGAGCATTGAATGGCAAAAAAAAGAGTGCGCCGAACAAAGGATATATAAACCTGACAGTAAGGGCACATGTAACTGACAGTCACCTCAAAAGTGAAAACATGCCCAAAGGCGGGACATAGAACAGTTTCACGAATAAAAGTAAAGCAATTTTGAAAGGCACACGAAGCAACAAATGGCAAGAGGTGGGTGTGGCCTTAACCCACAGAGGGATTACAGCATGCCCCTATGCTCGACCTAAAAATGGCACTTTTACTGCCCTTCAACATATGAGGACTCATACCTCCCTCTGGTGCTCCTCCCATCTCCCCTCCCGGCACTCATCCAGCCCCCAAGTCAACCATATCCCCTATATTCTTGCCAGGCACCCATGGTAGCCCATTCTTAACTCAGTACATGGTGCCTGCTGTGCAGCACGTGATATACATGCAAAGAACAAATAGATGCAATGGTAGTAGGGTTATGTGTTTTCAGGGGTTCATCACAAGGGGTACAGGCTGTTACAGGTATCTTGCTAACTTCCTTGCTGAAATAATGTATTTAAAACGTTCCTGTCTTCTCCAGGCAGCTGAAGCTTGAGTCATAGACCGAGGCCATGTGCAACTCTGCTCAGGCCTCAAAGTACTTTTACATACGTGAGTAGATACTACTTCATTAGAGATGGATGTGAAGAAGCTGTTGGTTGTTGTCACATATATTTCAGTTGAGTTGTGGTGACGTGTGAGGCGTGAAGAGTGCTCCAGACTTGCGCAGCGGCATCTCTACGGCTTACCTATGTGGTTATAAAAACAGTAATGTGGAGATAGGATCGCAAGCAGCATCTACACGCTAGTCACAAATTGTGGTCTGAGAATCAATAGGGCCCTGTATTTAAGAAAAGCCAGGTCTTTATTTCAGGTGTTGTTGATGGTTCCTTTCCTCTTTGGGAGTATATCCCCAAAATCTGCATGTCTGCACTGACAAGGGTCTTCCACCACGGTGGGGGTGTGATGTGGGGAATAATTAGACGCGGGGTAGTCCTTGACCTGAGCTTTCTGCTTAGCAAAGGGCTTTGAAGGATATTCTTCTTGCCACCGACGGCCAGTGAAGAGCTTGGAGAACATGGTAATGTGGTCCCTTATGTTTAGGTGAAGGACTTCCCGGGATCCTGACTATCTCACTTTAGGTCCTTCATGAGCCAACGCACTTAGCTATCCTTGCACTGGATGGGCTGTTTACTAACAACTCTCAAGTGAAATTAATTGACTCCCTGTACTTAGCTTGGTCTGACCATTATGCGGCCATGTTTGACATCATGCTACTATCGATGGGCGCCCCTGAAAAGCTCCCCCCCCACTGCACCTATAAAGTACAGCTAGGTTTATTTAAACAAACAAGAGCTGACCCGTTGCCTACTTCTGTTGAGAATCTGGAATGTGCCACCCTGAAGTATACTGAAGGGGTAAACTCAGCTATATCTATTCCGGTCCCGCTCAGAGTCTCGCTCTCGCTGAGAGGTAACCCTTCAGCCCCCTGCTTTACCAAGAATCTGCGATTACAGAAGCAAGTCTATAGACAATAAGAGCGGATTTGGAGAAAAGAATACAACTTAGAAGAAAAATCTAAATACAAAATATGTATTGAGAACTATAAAGCGCTCCTTCTTAAGGAAAAAACTCTGTATTTCACACATAAAATCGAATCAGTAAACAATTCCTCCAAAGAACTTTTTCAGGTGGTGACCAAACTGCCCTCAGTTCCTATTAACAATATTACCAATAGCAGTCAAGCGCTCTGCAACACACTTGCCAGCTTTATTTCTAGATAAAGTGGTACTAATCTTTAACAGATTCAATCAAAATAATACTACCAGACATGATGGCTAGTCCAAACCTCACTAAGCCAGGCACATTCAAATTTTTATGAATTCTCACCTCTTTTAGTTAACCAAGTAACATCTTTAATACAAGCCACCAAATCAGGCTCACTCATGGATCCATGCCCCCGTCAATCATCAAACAAGCAGTGGAAACCGTGGCCACCTACATGACAAGCATTTTCAACTCCATGTTCGAGTCAGGAATCTTTCCCACTCTTTGGAAGGAAGCATCCATTCTCCCCCTCATAAAAAAAAAAAGCCAAGTCGGAGCCTAAAGGACTCAAATAATTACCGGCCTATTTCTCGCCTACCTCTGCCTGCAAATGTTGTAGAAAAGGCCATGAATCAGCACCTGGCACTGTACTTACAAGATAATCAATAGCTAGACATGACACAGTTGGGATTTATGAGCGGTCATAGTACCGAAACAGCTCTCCTTAAGACAACCAAGAGGTGAGAATAGTTCTCGATGGAGGCGACAGTGCTGCACTTGTACTCCTCGATTTATTGGCAGCCTTTGATAGCCCGATCATAAGATCTTGTTCGACCGTCTCCAGGCTGTCAGTATTGAGGGGTCAGCTCTTGATCTTTTAAAATCCTTTCGCTTAGAGAGAAAGCAGTCAGAAGCACTGGAGGAATTTTTATCCAATCTTTTTTTTCTGTCTTGTGAGGTGCCGCGGGATTGTCACTCAGTCCCACTTTGTTTGATCTGTACGTGAAGCCTCTGGCAGCCTTGATCAGGTCATTTGGGTTTGATCTCACGTCCTAAACAGACAACACTCAAATTGTTGTAGCTATGTTTTCTTCTGACAACAGCACAGGTTTGATCTTACACGACTGCATGGTGACTATTGGAAACTGGATGAATACAAATTGCTTGAAGTTAAACTCTAGTAAGACAGAGGTTATCCAGTTTGGGAATAATCCCTCTCTATGGTCCCCTTCGTGGTGGCCGGAGGAACTGGGAACCCTGTCCACCCCAGTGAGTAAGGTAAACAAGCATTTGTGAAAGTTTGAGTTTGTGGTGTTGTAAATGGTGTTTGTTTTTTATTTATGTTAAGTTGTTTGTAGTGCAGTGGAAGTATGTTATTTGTAGAGGAATTATGTTTGAATTTAAATTGTTGTGGAATTGTGTGGTTTGGAATTGTGTAGTGTATTTGTGTATTGTAAATATGTGGAGTGGTGAATAGTTAGGGGTGAGAGGTGTATAAAATAGATAGAAATTAAGAATGAGAGGGATAGGTAGTTTGTGTATGAAGTGGTGAATGAATTTTAAAGAAAGTAGTATAAATAGTGTGTGAGAAAGAGATAGGAGGGGAGGGAATGTTATAGATGTATAAAGATGCTGCAGTTGCGTATGTAGAAGATACTGAAATAAGAGGATAATAGTGTGTGTTGTTATTATGTGAATGTTACGGTATTGAAAGTGTGTAGTAAGATATGAAGTGAAGTAATAGTATAATTGTTGTATTAGTGTGTGAGAGAGCAAGGTAGTGTGAGAAAAAGAATGAGAGAGAGAGGGACTTGTGGGATAGTTAGTTGGGGAGGTGTGAGGTGTAGTTATAATCAGTAAGAAGATGTAAAGGGAGTTAGTATGTGTTAGTAGGTAGTTTAGATAGGTTATAGGTAGTGTGAGGGAGGGATGTGAGGGTATAGTTTTTGGTTTTGGGCACAAAAGAGAGAAGCAAATTATATTAAAGGCTTTTGCCACAATTAAAGAAAATTTAATAATAAGCCAAATTCAGCTGCTCCTTCACATGTCGCAGAACATGTCTTTTTTTTAAAAAAACACAAAGTAATAAAAAAGCCAGATCTTCTCCTTTACTTCTAAAGGCCCTGAACTCTAAACAGTAAATGTGTCTTAAACAGTGTAAATAGCCCTAGATCGCCATGTTAGGGTGACGCCAAAGTTTAAATAACAACTTCAGAAACAAAGTAACACATTTACCCTTTTTCGGCCCGTGGAGAGCAAAGTGATTTGGCCAGAATAACACAATGTTAAGCAGAGGAGTGATTTTAACCTGGTTCTTGTGTTATAACATGCAGTCCTACTTGCATTTGCTCTCTAAAATTCCCCTTTAATGTTTCAAATATAAAGTGCATGCTGACATTTTATATAGGAATATTTAGGAACATTGCACAGCCAGAACATTAGTGGTACGGATGAAGCTAGGTCACACTTTGTTTTTGGAACCTAATCACAAAAGTAAATGCTTACTTTGCTGAAGATTTATATAGCGTGACCTCAACAGGAAAGAATCTATGCACCTTACGTAAACACAAAGTACATTGCCCACAAACACAATAATTGTGCCAAAATTAATGTTAACGGAAAATACACACTTTGCAAAACTTATTATACAGGGAAGTCCAATATTACGTGCTAAGTTGTACTATGCCACTGAAAAAACGTCACAGGCGCAATGTTTCCATTGGATTCCTGTTATGTGTGTTACCCCTATTCCCCAAACTGCAAAATAAAGAAATAACTTGGCCACAACATAAGTAAGTCGGCCACAACATAAAAAATGTAGCGCCCTGCTAAAAATGTTAATACTGTGTACAAATTTATTACAAATATAACTGTATGCTCGCTAGAGCTTATTTATTCATTAATGAAGCGTGTGTGCTGGTGTCAAATAAATTACTGCGACCAGCCTTCAAAAGAAGCACAGATATATTTCCAACATTTTTCTTAAAGGTAATAAGTATGTGTTTCTACAATTCACACATAGTATCCAATTTAGTAACAATACAGTGTGTACTAATGTTAAAAATATCTGGTTTCAGGCACAAAAGAGAGAAGTAAAGTCAATTTAATGGAAAACCTAATATTAAGCTAAATTCAGCTGCTCCTTCACATGCCGCATAATATCTCCTTTGCACAACAAAGTAATAAAAAAAGCAACTATCACCACTTAGTGTTAAACCCTGTCTGCCTTTTCCGTGGGAAGAGATGTTATTTTTTAGTTTTACAGTCCATGAATCTCGACAGTGAATGTGGCTTAAATAGTGTAAACCGTCCTAAATCACCATATGTTAGGGTGACACCACTACTTAAATGACAATTTCAAATAGAAAGTAACCAGAGTGCTTCCAAATGGAAACAGGAACTGGTGCGTTGAGGAGTAGGAAGAAGCTGGGAGGGCTGGTGTACCAAAAACACAAACCCCGGGTGGTGATCAAATTTACCACAGGTTTGCTCCTGTAGCCTCAAAAACTGCTGTTTTCTGATCACAGTAGTTCCTCTAAGGAGCACGGGACCCCTCCACGCTGGTTGTTGCTGAGGTATTCGAGTGAAAGCTACTAAGGGCGGGAGAGTGCTTCTCCATTAGGGGAAACCAGAGCGCTTCCAAATGGAAACAGTAACTCGAGCGCTGAGGAGGGCTGGTGTACAAAAAACACACCAATTTGGGAGAGGTACCCTTCTAATCAAAAGGGATAGGGTCAAAAGTAGATTAAAACGAGAAAAGAATCCCTTTTGTGTCACTCACTCTTTGCCATTCATATCATTCACCTCTATATATCTTCTATAAGACAAACAACAATTCACCCTTCTATTTATATATACTCCACTGTCTTAACACTGAACACTGTTTTATGCAAGAAAAAAACCTTATTTATTCAAAAATTATAAACCATCACACATACCATGTTTAAAATACTGTATATAATATTTCATTGCAATAATTACAAATTGTATTTAAAAACAATATCCATATGATATCCAAAACAACATCACAAGTGTGTCTAAATTGTATCATTCACATTTGTTTGATCTATAAAGCAACTGCTTCTAATTTATAAACACGATTAACTATAATCAAAATTTCACAAACCATATTAATCTTATCCTAGGTTGTTGACACTGTGTTTAAGGTTTTAAATTGGTTCACCCCACCTTCTTCAGGACTGAAGATTATTTAAAAACAAAGATTTTATCTTAAAACCCGGGGGTTTCTCACAATCCTCTTAATCTTTCTGTTTAACACATCCGATGTGCAGGGGTTTTACTATTTTTATCTTCAACAAGAAATCCTGTACTTTCAAGATCCCTGTTGTTCCAATCTTCAATGGCAATCTCAATTATTTTAGGCGGGATATACCTCTTATTCTCTTTATTGTCCGCTTACCGTCAGGACAGCCCTCAGTTTATCAAAGCTGGGGTATATTGAATAAACGGTACTCTCTGCTTCTTTTGTTTTCCTTTCTCTTTAAAGGGGAAAACCTCACTTATCTCCTCCCCTTTATTATTCTTTTGATGCAGCGTGGGGATCCTAATTTTTCTCCCTCACAATCATTTCTTTTATTAGTCCTGTCCTCCCAATCACGTTATTTTGAAATTGGAAGAAATACAAACTCGGGTTCATAATGAAAATGACCGCAGTTCGACTCCTGCAGCCTTTCTGACTTTATTTAAATCACAGCAGTTCTTATAAGCAGAGCTGGACCCCCTCCGTGCTCGTTGTTGCTGAGGCACTCGAGTGAAAGTTAGAAAGGGCGGGAGAGTGCTGCTCCGTTAGCGAGCGTAACAACAACGAGCGTGGGAACTGGACCGCTTCCAAATGAAAACAGAAACTGAAGCGCTTTAAACTGCAATCCAAAACCAAGCATACCAAGCTGATAAAATAAAGGAAAGAAGTAACCAAACAAGTGTTGTTATTAAAGACACAGCATTGTTCGAAAGAAGTTAAACACCCCAGTGGCCGAGGTTGGTCGGGTCTTTTTCAGTCTGTCACTGGGTGTAGCGCATATGGCAGGATATTGTTGGTAATTGCTACCAAGGACATTCTGGGTGCGGTGGAGGGACTAGGGGAGGACAGGAGGCTGGGACTCCTGGTGTAAAAAAAATATAGACCCCCGGGTCGTGTAGCCCAAAAAGAATGCAGCATAATTCAGCTCCTGCAGCCTGAAGGTTTGTGCTCTAATCACAGCAGTTCGTATAAGCATACCAAAAAAATGCATTATAGTCATGCAAGTCCGTTGCGATCGTGGCTTCAACATGAGATCCCAAAAAAACAGTAAAAAAGAGTGCTTAGGAACTGTAAAAAACATACAGAGTAAGATCACATGTAGCAGGGGCCGTCCTCATTGGAGGTTGCAACACTACAAAAGGAGGGACTAATAAACAATTTAACCAAGGAAAAAAAATCATTTGGGAAGAACAGTCAAAGGAGCCAATTAAAAACATGGGCAGAGCTTAAATCCTATATTCTGGATACAAACAACAAAAACAGGAGAAAGCCCATTAACCCAGTTGAGACCTGGGTAAATATATTTAACAAAATGACAATGTCTCAACCGGTATTCATTCAACTAGGCAAGTACATAAGAGAAACAATTCAATATTCTGGATACATCATGTCTCGAAGAGACAGCGCATCCGCTGCCTAGGCGACACCTAAACATTTGGAAGTGGTCATGGATAACAAACTTACATTTTGCCAGCAGGTAAAAGCAGTCACCACTTCCGCTTTCTTCATCCTGAAGATGTTAAAAAAGATTCTCCCTTTCATCCCTTTGGCAACCTAAAAGACGGTGGTAACGGCATTAGTACTATCAAAGATAGACTACTGCAATGGCTTGTACCTGAACATGCAACTTCAACATCTTAACATGCTACAAGCCCTGCAGGATGCGGCAGCCAGATTACTGGCTGGCAGTCCGAAATAGAAATCTGCTTCTCAAGCCATTAGAAAGTTACATAGGCTCCCTATCAGGCATCGAATAAGGTTTAAAGCCCTCTGTCTTGCATATAAGGCTCTCCATGGTGTAGGCCCGGATTTTCTGAAACCATCCTTCAATTGGTATATCCCAGGGAGTAACTTGCGTTCCTTAGGTGCCATGAAACTTGTGACTTCCAGGGTCAAACAGGCCAACTTGGGAGGAAGAAGTTTTGTGACCTCCCCTGAAAAAGAATGGAACCAACTTCCTATTCACATTAGAACCAGGCATAACCTGCTGTCCTTTAGGAAGGACATGTGGCTTTTCTCCAACCAGGGACAATTCCTATGCCCACTTAACAGAGCTTACGCCTTGACATCTATTTGTTAGCGCTTTAGACATTTATTAAAAAAATAAACAACTAAATCAACCAATCACTATCCACTAAATCAGGAGATACAGGAGTTATTGACAGATAACCCTGCAGCGCATTGATGTGTTTGTAGGTGAAGATGTGTGTAAGTCAAATTAAGGCTGCTCACAGTACTCAGTCTGTCATGCGTGTCATTTATTTCTCATAATGTCGTCTGGGACTTAAACCATGTTATCATTTCCTGTGATGAAGGTCTAGTGTTATCTGATTTCATGTCATGAGCTTGATGTTGGAGAAGACATCATTTGGTAATTGGTGGTTTTGAAACCTGAAGATTCAACCTACCACTTTTTGGTCACAGACTTTTGGCATGTATGGATCCATGCTTCACCTCCCAAGATTTAGTTTACAATCTAAATTCATTCTGAGAGTTGAAGTCTTAATGACTTCAGTTCAAGGAGCTGAACTCATACACTTGAAAACAATGAGTGCTAAAATAAAACTGCAAGACAGGAGTATTGCGTACTGATGACATGCGTTCATCTAGTACTAACCTTATCAGCAGGTGAACCTGTATTAACAGGCAAGGCTTAACAGATGAGTCCTTGTTTACACCTGACGTAACTCCTAACATATCTTGGCCCCAGTGGCAAACTTACTACATTGTTGTTGTGGCCTTTTTTGGAATAAAAGCAAAAGACAAAACTATACAGTTTTCTGAAATGTAGATGCAGAATCCATCTCTCGAGTATCTTCAGAATATAGCCACAGACAACAGACCTATAAAACCTTAAAACAAGAGAGCAAAATGGACTCCTACAGTGGTCAGCAAAACAGAGAAAGAACATCACAATATGAAAGACAACTTTCAAACTCCTTTCACTTGCTTTATTTTGATAATTACATTTGAAACAAGTGCATTAAAAGACAAACTGTAACTCAAAACATAAAAAGTCACGACTATCACATTTACAACAAGTAGCAGGGGAGACAATTGTGATCCATTTGAAGAATGTGTTTGTGCTACTCTTATCAGACAGTTACTTCTACTGGTGTTCTCGTACTGGTGATCTTGATATTGTACAACACCACCTTATTGATTACGTCATTGCAAATACACAGTCTTAGTATGAGCGACATCTCCAAAATAGAAACAATTCCTACAACCTTACTCATGGACCAGGGGGAAGATATTAACCAAGGGTAATTTGGTAGATACCAATACAACAATAGCAGGAACCAAAAACAGCCGACAAAAATGTTGAAACCAGTCCCGCAGTCCACTAACTCTTTTGCTATATCTTCTTCCTCATTCCCATCCTTTCGTCCTCTCCGTCCCTATCTCGCAGTCTTTCTTTCCATCCTCTTACTTCCTTCCACTCTGTTTCCCTCACTCATGTCCATCTTCCCCACCTCTCTACATATTTTCTTTGCCCACCTACTGCATTAAACCCAGGGAGCTGGAGAGAGGAAGAGGTGTCATAGGCAGCCATGACCCTTCAGGAATGTACCTGCAATTGCTCCAGCCCACCGGGGAATTGACCTCTCCCCCAGCAGCTCCGCTGTTGAGCCACTGCCGCTGACCCAGTTTCCCCTCTGCTGGTAGGTGTTCGAAGCGTCGCTGTCTGTCTCTGTGTCTGTGCCCGTCTTGTTCTGTCCTTGTCAGTGTTCTGTTATTGGGCCTCTGGTGTCTTGTTATTGTGCCTTTTTTTCCTCCTTGTGCCTCTTTGCCTGTTTTTCTGCCTTTCCTGTTTTTCCTGTTTGTTTCATCCGTACCCGTTCTTCCTGCCACTGCTACCCCCGCGGCCCCTCCCCTCTACTGGTTCCCGCTCCCGCCTCCCAGCTGCGCTTCCCTCCCCTATTTAATGGCAGCAGCGCGCTGCTGGCACGTCAAAGGCAAGCCCGTATGCGCCTGTCGGCAACCCGACCGCGCCCAGCGCCAGGGACCCTGGTTCTCCGACCTCCCCCCGCTATGACTCAGCTGACCTCCTCGCACTCAACCCCGGAAGGAACAACAACTGTCAGCTGTCTACGCCGAACACCACCATGGCCAGTTCTCCTGCCGACACTGTCGACAATCCTCCACCATCCTCCGCACCCCCACGACCACCACACCCACGCCGGACGCCAGCACCACCGAAGCCCTGAAGTGCATCCTCCTCAACATGCGCTCACTGCACAGATATGCTGTAGAGATCTGGGACCTCCTCGACACCCTCTCGCCAGACGTCGCCTTCTTCAAGGAAACCTGGACCAACGCCTCTTCCGCCCCCGGAATCGCCACCGCCATTCCGGACGGACACAAGATCCAGAGGAAGGATCGCCCCAACCGCCCAGGAGGAGGACTCGCCATTGGACACAAGAGCTCCCTCCGACTCTCCACCTCCAGCACGAGCGACTCCCCCTCCACCACCGAACACCTTCACTTCCAGATCCAGACCAGCCCTAGAACTACGCTTCGCGGCGCCCTCGCCTACAGAACCTCCGGGCCTCGTGCTTCATTCACCACTACCATCGCTGGCCTCATCGCACCCCACGCCATCGCCTCCATGGACTACATTCTCATCGAAAACCTGAAGTTCCACCTCGACAACCTCAGCAACCCCAACTCCTCCACCCTCCTGGACAACCTTGCCAACATCGCACTGAAACAGCTCATCACCACCCTTACCCACAAAGCAGGACACACCCTCGACCCCATCTTCGCTGGAGGAAACAACATCTGCTTCAGCCACACCACTCAGCCCCTCTGGACTGACCACCACTGCTTACACTTCTTTCAACACTGCCACCGCTCACGAACCCACTCCATGCCCACAGCAAAGGAACTGGAGCAAGGTCACAAAGGAGCACCTCAACTCCACCCTCATCCACGACCCCCCCCCCCGCCTCGACCAACACCAACTCTGCAGCCAAGGAACTACACCGCTGGATCACCAACTGCGCAGACAAGCTCGCACCCCTCTGCACCCCCGACAGACAATGCCCCTTGAAGGCCACCTGGTTCACCACCGACCTCCAAGAAGCTAGACGCTCCTGCAGACGGCTCGAAAAACGATGGAGGAATAGCAAAGCCACCGAAGACCAGACCACCTACAAGAACGCCATGACAGAATACCACCAACTCATAAGAACCATCTAGAGGACCTTCATCCGGAAAAAAATCCTCACCAACTCCAGCAACTCAAAGGAACTCTTCAGCATCATCCAGCAATTCACCAAACCCCCCGGCGAAGCCACGGACGTCACACCATCCCAGGACCTCTGCAACAAGCTCAGCTCCTACTTCCACCTGAAAATCAAGGCCCTCTACGACAACTTCAGCGAACAGACTCCAGAAACCTAAACACAATCCTCAGCACACGTCTTTTAAGTAATATGCAATTATCCAATTTGTTTTAGTCAAGCATAAATGATACAGAGAAATTTTCGAGCTTGGTTTCTTTTCTTTATTCTCTTTGTTCTTGCATCAGCCAACACGTGTTTCGTCGCACAAAGTGAATTTTGTCCCGCGACTTTCTCAAGGCTGTATATACAAACAAACACAAGCCCTTTGTAAAATTACATAAAACAGGTGTATTTAATACACCCATCAAACCTCACCCGTGTGCATAGCGGTATTCTATACGAATTTCTGCTGCAAGCGGAATACCGCTATGCACACGGGTGAGGTTTGATGGGTGTATTAAATACACCTGTTTTGTGTAATTTTACAAAGGGCTTGTGTTTGTTTTGTATATACAGCCTTGAGACAGTCGCGGGACAAAATTCCTTTGTGCGACGAAACACGTGTTGGCTGATGCAAGAACAAAGAGAATAAAGAAAAGAAACCAAGCTCGAAAATTTCTCTGTATCATTTATGCTTGACTAAAACAAATTGGATAATTGCATATTACTTAAAAGACGTGTGCTGAGGATTGTGTTTATGTTTATGTTGGTTTCGACCACGTGTTTGGGGAGACTGGTGGTTCTTCTCACCTTTCAGCACCGTCCATATAAATTTCTCAGAAATCTAAATAGAGTGTAAGTGCTACTCATTCTTGGAGCATCATTTTACCTATAACCATACCACTGCACCGTCGTGAATTAGACTCCAGAAACCCTTCCCTCCAGCAACGACAGCCAGCCCACCATCACCGCCTGGACCCCGGTCACCCTTGAATATACCACCACAACCATAAAGAGCACTCAATCAGGAACCCCCACGGACCCCTGCCCGCTGCACATATTCCACAGAGCCACAACCGCCATAGCACCCGAGCTACGACGCACCATCAACACCACCTTCGAATCCGCCACTTTCCCCGACGACTGGAAACGCACAGAAGTCAAGCCCCTCCTCAAGAAACCCTCTGCAGACCCGACAAACCCGAAAAACTACCGACCCATCTCTCTCCTCCCCTTCGCAGCCACAGTCACCGAGAAGATCGTCAACGCCCAGCTGACAAACTTCATCGAAGAGAACGCCATCCTCGACTCTTCCCAATCCAGATTCTGCAGCAACCACAGCACCAAGACCGTCCTCCTTGCCGCCACAGATGACATCTGCACGCTCCTCGACCAAGGCCACACCGCGGCCCTCATCCTGCTAGAACTCTCCGCAGCCTTTGACACGCACTCTCGCAGCCAGACTCCACGGAGCTGGCATACAGGGAACTGCCCTCGACTGGCTCTGCTCCTTCCTCGCCGGAGGAACCCAAAGGATCAGACTCCCGCCTTTCCTCTCCGACCCCACAAACATCAACTGCGGAGTACCCAAAGGATCATCGCTCAGTCCCAGGCTCTTCAACATCTACATGGCCCCCCTCACCGCCATCGTTAGACAGCATGGACTCAGCATAGTATCCTACGCCGACGACACCCAGCTCCTCCTCTCCCTCGCGAAGGACCCTGAAACCACCAGACTCAGCTTCCAGGACGGAATGAAAGACGTTGCAGCTTGGATGAGCAGCAGCTGTCTGAGGCTCAACTCTGAGAAGACAGAAGTCCTCGTACTTGGACGCACTCCCACAGCTTGGGACAATATCTGCTGGCCCACCGCCCTCAGCAACCCCCACACCCCCAAGGACCACGCCCAGAACCTCGTCATACTCGACTCCTCCCTGACCATGACCCACCAGATCAACGCCGTCACCTCCACCTGCTTCAACACCCTCCGCATTCACCGCAAAACTTTCAAGTGGATCCCCCCCGAAGCCAGAAAGACCATCACCCACGCACTCATACCTAGCAAAATGGACTATGGAAACGCCCTCTATGCCGGAATCAACAAATTCCTGCTATGCAAACTCCAGACCATCCAGAACACCGCGGCCAGACTCTTTCTCGGAATCCCACGACATGAGCACATCACCCAACACCTGCGAGACCTCCACTGGCTCCCCGTCGAGAAGAGAGTAACCTTCAAGCTACTCACCCAGGCCTACAAATCCCTCCACAACACCGGACCCAAATACCTCAACAAAAGAGTGTCCTTCCACGTACCCAAGAGAAACCTCCACTCCGCCGACCTCGCCCTAGCAGAAACCCCACGCATCCGCAGAACCAGAGCGGGTGGAAGAGCCTTCTCCTACATTGCGGCTAAGGCCTGGAACGAGCTCCCGGTCAACATCAGACGCTCCCCTACTCTGCACACCTTCAGGAAGAGCCTCAAGACCTGGCTTTTCGGCTGACCCGGAGCTGCACCCCCCACCTCCTGCGCCTTGAGACCCTCACGGGTGAATAGCGCGCTTTAAACCCCCCTGATTGATTGATTGATTGAATTGTCCAATAAGATTAATAGCCAGTCCAGCCCGGGGGATTAACACCCAGAATTCAATCTGCTTTTAATAATTAGATTTTTTTACCCTAGAATCTGTTAATATAGTTTGTGTTGCAAGAGATTCACCATCCTACAGGAACAATAAGGAAAAAGATGCTCCAATCACTACCACTAGTGGTATTTAGGCATTGACTGAGACTATGCCATGGGCAGTCTCCTCCTGCCAGACTTGCATCACCGCCTTCTGCTTGACCAAATCAGAAACAAGGGACAAACGTGGGTGTCATCCCGAGCTGGTGATAGACGCCCCACCGGTTTCCAGAGCTTGCCAAGCTTACACTATGGCAGGATGATCATAGGGACAGTTGCAAAAGTCATCAGAAGGAAAAGGAGTGGCGGTTGGTAACTCAAGTTTGGATTAAACCACTTCTCCCACTTGTCCTGAGGCTCGAGGAAGTCCAGAGTGTCCTCCTCATGGTCTGCTTCACCTCTACAGAAAGTTGCGGGTCCCTTGAGATTTATTGAAGCCCACTTAGTGTGAAAGTGTGTCCATCACCCCTGGGAAAATGAGTTTTTATTAATTTAGAGGTTTTTGATATAGCGCTACTGAACCCAACAAAAGTGATTTGGCGCTTTACAGTAAAGGTTCATTGACAAAATATAGTTGGAACAGTAGTAGAAGACAGGATTGACATCCCCTGCATGCCTCTTCTGTCTGCACACAGCCTACTCTAACTCACATATCTGTTTGCCTTAATCCCTGTTATTGTATTTCTCCAGATTTCCCACACCGTATTTCAAAGATCACAAGATCTCCTTTATGTCATGTGCCTGCAACCTAACCATACCTAATCTACTTTAGCTCATTTATTAATACCACCAACCGGTTGCATGAATCCCAATGCATGACACACCCCCTCACACAAAAGATCGCACCTCCTATTAATTTCATGTAACACATTGAAGCTGGAATAAATGCATGGAATGGTTTCCTTAAGAGCACAAGACTTGGGTTCTGGAGCAGCGTGCTGCCCACTGTAAAGGGCTTCAACGCATCATCTAGGGTAATAAGCGTTGTATAAATGCAATAACAATATAAAACAATATGTAATCCTCCTTGTCAACATTAATATTAATACCCTAATGCTCAGTGATCGGGCAGTCGATTGTAGTTCATGTAGGCTGCATAATAATTTCTTTATACTGCTTGAAACCCTTACACTCGCACAAGACAAAACAGCTACGGGTCACGTTCATCACCCAGTGCACTGCCAGTCCACAGCAATAAACCACCCATCACCAACTGAACAGGCATGGAATAACTGAAGAGATGTGACACAAGCCGCTGGCCAGCTTGTCCACCATTGCTAGTAGTCCACTGCTACAGGTCCCGACAAGCTACACACTACGGCCACTTCTTGACACCTCACAATGACAAATGGATAATGGATGATATTAACTAAGTTTGTCCCAGCAGATCTCTCCACCATTTTGCCCTCCAACCTATGCCTATGCAGGGCCATACACTTAAAACAAAATACCTCAGAATGGACAGCCCAGTGCAGTAAGCAGCTAAGTGGACTACGCTCATAGGAAATACCATGAAGGGACCTGCAGAGCCGCTCAAAGCTTACTGAAAACCATCAGCTGTGTGCCTATCTCAGGCTTCTTCATCCACCACACTGCTAAACACTGTGCCCCATAACACAATAACCACACCTCAGTAGTCCTTACGCATGGCATGGAAGCACTACCCACATAGGACCAAACCAAAGACAACACCCTTCTAACCACACACTCTAAACAGTGTAGAATGCTGCCTATGTAGGCAAGGTCTTCAGCACCCCCCCCCATAAGGGTAGAAAGTGCTGTCTAAATTTTGCAATACAATACTTGTAGATGTCACTTATTCAAAATTCAATACTTGGAACATAGAATTTTACATGGTAAATACATTGTACATGTAATGTATTGGTAGAGCTGGCCAGGGTAAGTCAGGTAGCACTAAAGCAGGTATACCTGGATAGATAGAGAAACAAGGCAACTACTGGAACAAAGGTAGGGTGGTCCTTCTATCGATCTGCATCCGACAGCCTTGTGTAATCATAGGACAAGTGGGGTTCCCATCTTAAAAAAAATACTTCCATCATACACTACCCCCTAGTAAGGAAGATGCTACTTTGTGCAACATATGAATCTATAACAGATTCACTGTGCCAAAGAAACAAGCTTCTTAACTGTAATAGTAGTAGTTCGCTGCATTATCAAAGATGAATTTGCATATGACCCACTCATCCTCCGCCAAGGGGAGAAGACGTGGCCTAAATGGCTAGGGCGGTCAAACTCAAATCTGGGTAACCAGGTTCGAGTCTCGGCAACTACGCTCAACATCCTGTGATTCTGGGCAAATCCCTTAATCGCCTAACAAAAATGAATGTGACCTTGTGTAACGCAACTGGTGCTCATGTAAAGCGCTCTGATACCTTCGGGTCAAGTTTGGGCTATATAAAACTCCGGGAAAAAAGGGGTTAATATGATGCATGACCTATTGAGCATAACAAGTGCATGCACATGACCACAGAGGTATAAACCAATACAAGAATGGCGCAGAGACTTTCGGAAATCAGTATGAAACGCATTAGTTGTCCCTGGACTGGGTGGTACTGTCTTCTTTCCTTTCTCAAGACTTTGCTTTCTCAAGTTGCGTTTGCAAGACCAGTATTGAAGAAGTAGGGCTGCCTGAGCTATTTTCACACCTGCCACAGTGACTGGTAAAGTTATTAACAGGCACACGTGACCTCCCCAAACAGCCCTTCAGGGTGGACCCTTCAGTTCTGCAGGCATAGTTCGTCACAGTCCTGCTCTGCGGGTAGTTTTAGGTCAGCTCTTCTTGTCGGGATGCAGAGCTTTCAGGCTCTTGTTCCTGAACCAGGCAAGGGGGCTAGTGGTCATTGACCTCAGCCCTGGAGCTCAGACGTCTTTCTGGTGTGGGAGGGCTGGCGATGGTCAATGACAGATCCCGGTGCAATGAGCGGGGGTTCTGCCCCATACAGTTTGCAGACAGAGGTTGTGAATTCCACGGCCCCAGTTCTGGTACCGATGTGTATTCCACCCAGACTGGCCAAGGCAGTCTTTGACCTCTAGTCTCAGCAGAAGAGATGGGTGGGGCAGGGAGTTCCTGGTCAGAGACACCCAAAACCGAGGCACAAATGAGAGACCTGTTGGGAACAACATCCCTTGGAAAGAGTACTGCAAGAAGTGGGGGGGGGGGCTGCTCCTTTACTTCAGCTGGACCCTGAATACTTTAGAGTCTGGATGTAAAGAACCTCAGGGGTGCTTTGTGGGAGTTCTGTAACTCACATTGCTGTATGGCAGGCTCTGTACCACATTCATCCTGTGCACCATCCACGCACGGGCGATCCAGAGTGGACTCCTGGGCTGAAACAGTCAAGCACAGCACATACGCTCTACGCCCATCCTACTACACATACGCAGTGTAACCATACATGGGACATCATTGCCCGAAATGGAGGGAATGAAGGATCCAGTTGTTGAGGACTGGTAGACAGTTTCATCCATCAGGTAGGCAACTCTCACTGTGCAGGTACCTCGAAAATAGGTCTGTCGTGCAGGCACAACCAGTCGTTGCCACCATTGCCCCCCCCCAGCCCAGTGAGTACACAGTAGTCACACTTTGTAAACGGTGGGTGTCCGTGGTGTGACTCTCCAGACCACAGAGCCCCACTCAGGGCCACAGTCCTTGTCACAGTGGGCCTTCAGCATAAACACGTCATTTTCATGGCTGCTGAGGCCAAATCCTAAAGCAACCAGAGACTCTCTACATGAGGGACTCAGGAAAGGGGAGCACACTCTCCAGGGACATTTACATCCCAACAATACTCTATCTTTTCCAGGTCATAAGTGGCTAAAGATTGTTTACATTGTTTTATGGAGGCTTTTTCTAGCACAGCCAGACTCAAGGTCTTTCTTGCACTGGGTGGAAAGCATAGGCGCTGGAAGTAGGGATCCTGGGAGTGCTACTGCACCCACAAATGAGCAATAAAGATGCCTTTAGGTTTTGATTTTGTCTTGTCACATTTGCTGTGCATTCAAAGACAAAGGTAAAATGTCTTGCTGCGCCATCTGACAAATAGCTGCTTATTCGGAAACTGGTATTTACTTTTATTGTTCTGACTCGAAGTGAGACGCTTTTCTAAAAGTGGCCTAGGTGACAATCTTGCTGAGGTGCAGAAAGTGAAAGAAAAAGTTGTAGGATGTCAGGTTTTTTTCTATCACACAACATTTAAATACCTGTAAATGAAGAACACACATTTCAAAATATATCAGCAATTTGGAGAGAACAAATTAAGCATGTTTTTCTTATTTCTGAAAGTATGATGAAAACAAAGATTTTATTAGGATCAAAACAAATGAAGGCACTTTACTTGGTGATGCGCATATGATAAATACTTGCTGAAACCCACTTTCCATACATTATTGTATATGTGCTATAGTTTTTCTGCAAATTTACTGCCTATTTCAATGGAAAATGTGCTGTCTGTAAATGACAGTGCGCAAACCACAACAGTGCTCCAAAATGCACCACCGGCTACAAAGCACACCCATAACTCTCTCCTGGTGAGGTACATTTGCTACACTTGTTCTTTGTGACGCTTGGATTTTTCACAATCGTTATGACTGTAGTGATGTAACATTAATGGTTGGAACCACACTCTAAAAATTCTTCCAGCACCACTGGTGGAGAGTATTTCTACTCCTAACACAGCAATTTGATTAGTAAAAAGCTAAATGTATCTCTGTTTTGAGGCAGAGGGTGAGCATTATCCTTGGAAACAGCAGTTTGAAGTATGCTACTCCTACCTCGCAGGTTTATCGCTAGGGAAACTAACATTTAGGAACCGTAAGTAGACATTGTGTAACCATTTACCTGGAATGCTACCTCGGAAAAAAGGGGAAGTAACAGGGAAAATATATTGTGGTGTACTAAAGAGCAAGTCTTGATTACGTCTAGGCTTGACTACGGCAACGTTCTACACTTAATATAAATACCAGCATTTGACAAAGCGCACAGCTACCTCCGGAGAGGTGTCCCGGCGCTGGGGGCTGTCGGGAAGATTAAGCGAGCTATTGCCCAGAGTCACATGGTGCTGGGCTTACCTGCCGCCGGGGATCGAACCGTAAACCCCGTGGTCCGGAGTCAGGCACCCTGGCCGCTGCGCCACACCTCTTCCTCAGACTCAAATAAAACTATAATACGTAGGTTGCAGGTGGTGCAAAATGCAGCTGCTAGGCTGCTGTGTCAGGTACCCAGGACGGTGTCAGCCACCGATTCTCTTTGCAAATTACACTGGCTAAAAGTGGAGAACCGTATTAAATTTAAGGCCTTGAGCTTTATGTTTAAAATTAAATCCGGAACAGCCCCACAATACTTGCAATCTTTAATCCAGTTGTACACTCCTTCTCGTCTTCTGCGTTCTGCTGGACAGTCTAAATTTGTTATCCCTAGAATTAAACTGACTAGGATGGGCGGTAGGTCCTTCTCTTTTTTGGGCCATTCCCTGTGGAACCCTCTTCCTATCTTTATACGGGAGGAAACTGTCCTTAGTAGTTTCTGCAGACAAGTGAAGACCTTGTTGTTCAATCAGTAATTTATTCCCACTCACTCTTTTTCACGCTTACCTGCCGGCGCCGGGAAACCCCTCGGGGTAGCTGTGCGCATTATAAATTTAAATAAAAAAAAAAAAAAAAAATGATGATGTGTGTGGGATAATTCAAATTCATCTTCATCATTTAAATCCATAAATCTTGTCTTCAACTCATCCCGCATAGTTATGTCTTCGTTGGATAGTGTGACTGAATGTGGTCTACGTCTTTCTCTAGAGTTTGCAGCTTTCTATGGATCATAGTGATAATTATTGATTATAGTAATTCCGTGATATCTATGGATTACACTGATATAGTAATTCTAAATAGATGTTTAAGATTATAAATTCCGAGCGTAAAGCAGTGGTTTTCTTTTTTTACATGGATCACAAAATCAAAGGTGCTTTACAATGAAATTGGGGTACCAACAATCATTAATGAGGTGCCACTATAGGGGCGTCCCATTGTGAAGGTCACTGCAGGAGCTGCAACAGTGAGAAAAACCTTTATAAAGGGAGCTCTAGGTCTCTTGGAACATTAACAGTGAGGTTACAGGCTTCCATCCATCATGCAAGCATAAATAGGTTCCAGGATACCATTAGGGCTCCCTGCTTTAAAAAAAAACATGCTCCCTACATTTCCTAAGAATACTTATAATGTACCACCTTTTCAAAAAGGCTAGGGATTGCTATCTATTTTAAAGCCCCATTACCCTGCCTTAGACAAAGGTAATAACCTCTGCCTGATATGCGAGATGTAGACTTAAGGATAATTTTCAGAGAGCCCCAAGATCACTTGGGACACTTTTGTGGGGGCTTTTGAAATGATCTAAAACCTTAAATCTGCCCATGTGTCAATCCCTGAGGCTCTGGAGATGGGTGGAAGGAAGGCGGTATGGAAGAGCAGGAGAAAGGTACACAACATTCCTCCATGTTTGTCTTTTTAAGAAAGGGAAATCTGTAATGTGTTTAGAGCCGTTTGTTTTATCAGACGTTAATGGATTTTCTTGTAACAGCATCATGCATTTTTAGAGCAGTAGCCTTGCTTCCATCCAGTTGATTCAGTGCAACTAACACACATGAAAACAATGTTTTCTGCCAGAAGAGCCAAGGCCAGTACCAATGTATTTTTGGAGACATGAAGGCATCTGGTGATCTTATTCAGTCCTTCCCAGATGCACCTATTTACCAAAACAGTCCTTATTTTCGGGCCTATATTGGGTAAATGTGTATATTCTTCACTTATTTTTTCTTCTAAAAATCAATTCTACCCAATGATAAAAGACACTATTTTCTGTTGTTGGATCTTGGAGTGAGATGTCATATTATGTAGGGCTGTGAATAATGCATCCATTTCTTATCGATAATGGCATTACTCCTAGTCCTACTCCCTCGCCTTCCTTCTTAACCAATGAGGCTCCCTTGCCTTTAATAGACCCCTCCCTCTTCTACATTAAAACATCCCTCAGCCCTCCTCATCCTGAACGTAAACAAGCCAACTCAGACACTCAGGAGGGTGGGAGGGACCGTGAAGGAAGGCAAGGGAGTAGGACTAGGAGTAATGCCATTATCGATAAGTAATGTACGCATTACCTCCCGTCCCTCCCTCACCTTCCTTCTTAACCAATGAGGACATAGCAAGCAAAATAGAAACGGACAACTGAGTCAGAAACACCCAAAAATAGAATAGTGCCTAGAGCCTACGCAGAACAACTTCTACTCCAACAGAGAGGACAAAATCCTGTGACCCAACACAGAAACAAGAGGAACCAACTCAGCAACCTGATAGAGATGCCCAAACGAGGAAGGAGAGGACCAAGTCGCAGGCCAACAAACTCCACCACAGAGGGCCCCAGGAAGACAGCCACCGCAGTCACCAACCAGAATGCAGAAGCCCAGAACACCAAGAGGAGAAACCACACCCATCCCCTTATCAGCCAACAAGACCAAGAACGCTACCATCCACATAAAGAAGCGGAAGAAATAAGGCCCTGTCCCAGCGGCGCACCATGCCACACATATTGCGTACATAAGGGGCACAAATGGAGGACCAAGCAAAGCCTCCAACTCCCACAGCAAAGACCAATCGCCGGAAAAGAACGCACTGCTCCGGGAAACCAGGACAACAGCCCCAGAAAAAAAACCAAAGGCACCAGCCCTGATAAATATGCCAAGATCCACCAAACACCAGAAACGCCACACAAGGAACCCCCAAGTAGTGACAGACAGACCCAGGGAAGCACCATTCCGCAAACACTGCACAACCAGAAACAGACTGGCTATGGCAGGAACAACCAGGGGCGCCAAATACCCAGAAGAAAAAGGATGGCCAAAGGCAGGCCCAATAGAGCAGAACAGCCAAACCACAAGGTCCGCCAAGACACCGCCAACAGCTCCGGAGCACCCAGACCAGCCAAGTCACACCGTGCAACCGCCATGCTGGCAAACGCAACTACCCCAATGATCCAAAAGGAAGAGCCGGAAAGCAAAGCGGACACGGAACCTCAGGACTATCCCACCCTAGACCGAACCTCAGCCATTCCAGGGGAGGGACCCTCACCAGAAATGCGAGCAACTAAAATGGGGAAAGGACAAACACCAGAACCAGAGGCCCATGACACAACAAACCGTCCACTGGTCAAGCCAGAGGACACCGTCCCATAGACCAAAAGGTCCGCACTATGGCAGACTCCTGAGAAGCCACCACAGACAAGCCCAACAAACAGGAACAGGGAGAAATGTAGGATGGCAGGAGCTCCTTGCTCAAGCGAACCCTCCTTACATTCAACACCCCCAAATGCACATAGCACACAGGGAAAGAACCTAACCCTACGCCCTGAAAAAGAAATCAAGTGGAAAAAAAGTACAGAGCCATGGACCGGGTACCGCCCAGGGAGAGACCAGAAGAGTCACCCACCTGAAAGTCCATCAGCCTCAGCACCATTCACCCCAGCAGGAATGCCAGAAATGCACCAGTGCAACCGTCCACAATGCCCACCACTCAAAAGACCATCGAGAGACAAGAAGAGACCAGAACCCCAGGGTCCTGCCTAGACTCCAGCCAAGGCCCCAGTCCCCACCAGGAGAGGCACACATCCATTGCCACCACCACCAGAACCAGAGGAGACTGAGAGAAACTGTTAGAAATGGGATTTTTGGTAGGCTAGGGCATGTGCCAAAGCCAGGCAGAAACCACCAGTCTAGTCAGGATAAGGGAGTTACACTCCTAAAATAACCCCTGCTCACCCCTGTGGTAGCTTGGCACGAGCAGTCAGGCTTATCTTAGAGGCAGTGTGTAAAGCATTTGCACATAACCAACAGTAATACAGTGTAAGCACTACAAAAGGACACCACACCAGTTTAGAAAAATATCCAATATTTTTATATACTTAAGACAAGACCAAAAACGATAAAAATCCACAATACAGTACTTAAAAATCTTCAGTTATCAAAATAAGCTTGAAAAACAGTTCCTTGATGTCGATAGCTCTGTCCGGGGCTATCACGGCGTCGTGAACAAACAAATCCAAACAGTTCTGGCTGACCGCGGCGTCGCTGGCCAGCTACGGTGTCGGGAAGACCTGCAAACAGTACCTTTTATTAATGCAGGGCGTCGGCGACCTCTCGTTGAGCTTCCGAAAGCACGGCGTCCGCAGGCGTCGGGTCCGGAGGTCGGTGCAGGAGTCGTTGGGGCCCTCGAAGTCACACGCGTTGCAGATCGAACTCCTCTCTGTTGAAGTCAGGAGCGCTGGCGTCGGTAGGTGTCGGGTGCAGCGGTGCGGTGCCCTCAGGTCGCGGTGCGAGCAGCGGCTCGGTGGCGGCGTCAGATGGCGTCGTCGGTGAGACCAGGGTCACGGTGCGAAGTGAATGCGGTGCTCGTCGCGGTGCTGGCAGGTCGCGGTGCAAGCAGCGGTGTCGTCGTTGCTGAAGCGCTGTCGTCGGCTGACGAACGGGAGTCGATAGCGCCTGCGTCGGTAGGCCATGGCTGCGGTGCGGGATGAGGGCGGTGCGTCGTGTAACTTTACGAGCGGTGCCCTCAAACCACGGTGCAAGCAGCGGCGTAGATTTCGCCGTGGAGCGTCGTCGTCGGGGATACCAAGGCGTCGCCGCGAGGCGGTGCGGAATGCGGTGCACACAGGTCGCGGTGCGAGCAGCGACTCGGTGGCGGCGTCAGCAGGAGTCGTCGGTGAGACCAGGGTCGCAGTGTGGCGTTGCGGCAGTGCCCTCTGCGGTGCCTTCAGGACACGGAGTCGGCAGCGTCGTCGTTGACGTCGTCAGGTTGCTTTTTCTTCTGTTGCAGCACAAAACACACAGTTCCCAGTGCTGAGGGCAGAACAGCTTGAAGTCTTTGCTGTTCCTGAGACTTCTTGAACAGGGGGCAAGCTCTACCTCAAGCCCTTGGAGAAACTCACAAAAGTAGATTGCAGAAATCCCAGTCCAGTCCTTTCACTGCCCAAGACAGAAGCAGCCACTGCAGGCCAACACAGCAAAGCACACAGCAAAGTGGTAGTTCCTCCTCACAGCTTCTCCAGCTCTTCTTCTTGGCAGTCTTCTTGGTCCAAAAGAGTTCTAAAAGTCAGGGGTCTGGGCCCCAATATTTATATCCCAAAATCCTTTGATCTCTTAGGCAGAGAGTGTCTGTGCCCAGCCAGAACCAGTTCTGCCTTCTCTGGTGTGACTTCCTGGCAGGAGGTGGAGACGGCATGTTCAGAGGCAGACCAGGCCCTTTGAGGTTCAAGGAAATCTCCTCCCCCTTCCCCAATTGCAGCCCAGGTCTAATCAGCCCTTTCCTGACCCACCTAGACTATCTGGAGCCACTCCTGCTCCCCAGCCTTCTGTCATCCAAAACCCAGACAGGCAATCCACATTCCAGCAGAGGCACACGGGATGACTGAGCAAGAAAATACCTACTTTCTAAAAGTGGTATTTTCAAACACAGAATATAAAAATCACCTTCACTAAAAGATGCATCTTTAGATTCTGAGTTCAGGCATACTAAACTTTATTTTCCTACCTAATTCCCCGGGCCAGTTATGTTTATAAGATGTTATAAACAAACTCCCCATTCTGCCCTATGGGGAACAGGTAACCTTGCAATAGCGAAAAACGAAATTGGCCATAATTCACTATCAGGACATGCCACACACACCAGGGCATGTCCTACCTTTCACATACACTGCACCCGGCCCACAGGGGTACCTTGGGCCTACCTTAGGGGTGGCTGACATGTTAGAAAAGGGAAGGTGAGGGACTGGCAAGTGTGTGCACTGGCCAAGTTGACATGGCAGTTACAAACTGCGCGCAGACTCCGCAATGGCGGGTCTGAGTTACCTTTTCAGGGCTACTCACGTGGGTGGCACAATCAGTGCTGCAGGCCCGCTAGTAGCATTTGATTCACAGGCCCTGGCACACTTAGTGCACTTTACTAGGGACTAACAAGTAAATCAAATATCCAATTATGGAAACACCAATCCATAACACAATTTACCACAGGAGCACTTGACCACTTACCACTGATCAGCAGTGAGAAAAGTGCGCAGAAACACTACGCCAGCAAAAACAGAGTCAAAACCGGGAGGTCAGAAAGCAAAAACTCAGGGGAAACACGCCAAAAGATGCCAAGTCTAACAGAAACCCACACAAGAAGACCCAGTGCCAGCCTGCGCCACAGATCCCAGGGGCCGATGTTGACACCCGCAGGCAAACCCGAATACCGAGGGCTCCTGGTGACCAAAGAGAAAGAGAGAAACCAGACGACTAGTTGGAGCAGGAGACACCGGCACAGGAACCAGAAACCCTACTGGAAGCCAGGTGACCCAGCGATCACAACCAAACCACAGCAGCAGCGCTGCTAGAGCCACCAAGGACCGCACCGGAACCCAGAAGCCGACCAACCTCCACCGGGACTGAGGAAGCAGACTCCAGCGAGTCAGAAACCTCTAACCGATGACCATCAATTACGGGTAGGGCATCAAGGAAGACTGCACCCAAATGATCAAAAACCCATGCCGCAGCCGGAATTGCAACTCCACAACCATATGATCGACCAACTGGGATTACAGGAGGCTGCACCAACAGGACGCCAAATTAGGGAGGAAAAAAAACACCCTCACCACGACTAATAAACATCCTTAGGGCCAGAACCACAGAAACGCTCTGGGAGAAGATTAGAGGCTGAAGGTGAGACCATAAAATCAGAAAAGAATCAATCCCATCACAAAACGCAGGACTGCTGCGATGGGACCTGCGACCAGTACGAGCAGAAAGGCACCCAGGAGACCCAATGCGGATTGCCGCATGAGACCTAGGGGAGTCGGCCAGAGCAGCGGCCAAAACCCTCCGGACCCATGAGAGGAACCAGAAAAAGAAAAGCATCAGTCGCTGGGTGAACACGCATGCATTGGAGCACGCAGACAGCGACCCCAACAACCAGGACCCATAGAACAAACAAAGCCCGTCTGCTCAATTAAAAAAAAATGTCAGAACCAGCCACCCAGAGGCAGAGCCCCCTATGACAGACATGGACAGGAGGCCGACAGCGAAGCCCCCAACTGAATCATAACAGCACACTCAGGAAATGGTGAAGCAGGAAGCAACATCACCAAAGGCAGAGTGAAGGGCCATGAGAGTGGTGGATGGCATGAGGGCTGACGTCCGCCCCAACCTAGCCAAAGACCACCCTCACTGGCCAAGGCAAACAACCATTCATAAAAAATTCGAAAAGACAAGGCAACCGCACCCCACTGAGAAATAGAGTCCAAAAAGAAACCATATCAAGGAATCATGCACACCAGAAATGGAAAGAGCCCCAGCTATAGAGAAGTCACAGCCACAACCAAAGCACCAGGAGCCATGGGCAAAGAGTGCATAAAGTGTGCCAAAATGGCCGCAAGCGACCCAGCCAGCTGAACCATCGCCGACATCCAGATCAAAGGGAGGCACATCAAATTGGAGAGCCGGAACAGAGCCCAGGCACACAGAGAGAGAAAAAGCCCTCAACCCCAACAGGGGCAACCTCTGCAGCATCCAAGGAACCAAACAGAATCATCAACCTTCCACTCTCCCAAGGCGAAAACCATAACCGGACTCCAAGAAAGGGCACGGCACTCTTAAAAGGAGTAAAATACTGATAAGAAAGGGCAACTCCGTCTATAGTTGCCGGCAAGGATGTACACTCCAAGAGCACATGCATATGGCGTAGAACCCACATCACTTCTGCGCACCAAGATGAAGTTGAGGGTGCCATCCGGATCTGATGCTGAAGGATTCTGGACCTAAAAAACAGCCATGGGTATGGACACAAGAACAGGACAACTCCGTCTATAGTCGCCGGCAAGGATGTACACTCCAAGAGCACATGCATATGGTATAGAACAACCCACATCACTTCGGCGCACCTAGAAGAAGTTGAGGGAGCCATCCGGATCCGATGCTGAAGTATCCCTTACCTAAAGAACAGCCACGGGTATGGACACAAGAACAGACCATCAAGACACAGTCTGAAGGCCACATGCGGCTGCAGCTCAAACCAAGGCGAGCATCCCATCCCAGACATAAGGGGCAACAACCCCGCAACAGAACTCCGAGATAAACGATGCAGACAGGATCTCATAACTTTATGCGCATGTATTGTCCTTTGCTTCTTCACCGTTAAAATTTCCTTTTTAATTTGTTTTTCATTTTTATTTAATTTTTTTATTATCTTCGTATTATAATGTATAAATGTACATGATGTATGGAACATCGGGAAGCATCTGGTATTCCCAGGCGCTCTCCCATTCATGTACCAACCAGGCCTGACCCCGCTTAACTTCTGTGATCAGACGAGATCAGGTGCTTTCAGGGTGGTAGGGACTGAGGCCCAACCTTCAACAATTAAAGTGCCTACACCCATCCACGCTAAGGAGCATGTGCCAGCATCGAATCACCGAACCATGATGGCAAGAGTCAAGACCACAAATGCCAGGTCACAGCGACACAATCCAAATGGACCCCTGTGTTGCATTATCACATATAAAATGTATGTTCCATTGCTGGCTCGTGCGACAACACCCCATAAAAACACAAAAGTGGGGATGCCAGCAGTGTAGGGACCAGAGACCAACACAATACCCAAAAAGGAACACAGAAAAACAGGCAGCAGAAACCTGCTCCTACCGTCCTTCAAAATCCAAAAATTGCCCCGAAATGCTTCCTGCCTCGCGAGAGACGCTGACCCAGAAGCGCAGCCCCAGCCAATGCAGGACCACCGGACTCCGTCCGACAATTGCTGATAGTGATCCTTCCCTGCCACGCTAAAGTGAAACGCGGAAGACACCACCAAGCCTGGAGAACGCCGGCAGAAGACCTGCAACGGCCAGGGATCCATCCATTGAAGCACCCCAGACTCCGACATGAAGGGAAAACACCGGGAGGCAAGTCTATATGGAGACAAAAAAGAACAGGATGAGGAGGGGGCGAGGGGTGTTTTTATGTAGAAGAGGGAGGGGTCTATTGGAGGCAAGGGATCCTCATTGGTTAAGAAGGAAAGCGAGGGAGGGATGGGAGGTAATACAGATTGTGCATAATACATATGCAGTAAATTGAAATTGGAAAATGTCTGTCTGTGTGTAGTGACCAGAGTTTTCTGATGGGACTTGATTATATGCTGTATTAACACAAAACTTGATGCAATTGTAAAGTAGCAGATTGACTGAAAAAGTAGCAGATTAACAGAAAAATATAATGCATCAGAAACCGTAAAGACAAGATGGGCTATTAAATCTGTGCTTGAACATGAAATACCTTGAAAAAACAAGACACAAGAGGCGTTTGGCAAAACAGGAACAGTTTTTTTGATTAAACAGTGCCGCCGGGAGCTCAGTCACAGGCGTAGGGTCTGAGGACTGTTTCAATTTACAATCGGTCTAACATACCCATTTATACAGTTTATTGGATGCAATAAATGGTTCTGCCAGTCCTTTTTTGGAAAGGAATGTGGATCACTGTCTTTGGAGTCATAAATTAATGTTTTGGATGAGGAATCCAGGTGGGCCTCGACCTTGCATGGACACAATGCGGGCAGTAGAGAACGTGTCCAGATGTCTGGCATGGGGAGCGCATGATCACTGCGTGTGCTGTGTCCTGATTGGCTGAGTGTTCCTAACTTTATGTGGCATCTGACTTTATTGTGTTTTGGGAACGAACGAGGTCCTCCTGCCACGTGTGCTTTATTGGGGCCAATATTCTAGGACCATTGTGGTGTCGCTGCGTCTATCTGTGGGTTCGATCTGGGATTTTCCTGTTCGCGTTTGTCTGCTGGCTACATGCTACCGCACCTGTGATCTGTCAATCAGTGGCCTCTGGCCTGGGTCTCAGGGCCTGCCTAACTACGTATTTCAGAGGGGGTTTGACATGGAGTTCACAACCGGCAAATTCATTAATAAAGATGCAATTTTGTTTTTGTATGTGAAAGTATCATTATTCACATTGACATAGACTTTTTCAATATTAACATTCCTCCCGTAGTTGAATTTTCAACTACACTATCAAACCCATACTTCATGACAGTTCTATTATTGGGAGACTGTTCTTCAGTTTTGACTATTACTACTTTACTAGCTACTTGCATTCTATCCAATTTGAGGACTGCATTTTTACAGCAGGAAATTCCCAATTGTATGGAGCCACACACAAACAAGAACATTATGAAAATAGGTAGCAACGACGTGCACCACCTCGGTATACCAGATTTCTTGGCATGGGCTGTCTATGCTTTTGTTCAACCCTCCCCTACGAGACTCATTTCCCTTTGTATCATCGAGCTGGACGGCCCTACTCAGGAACTCAATGTCAGGGGTCTACTTGTTGTTAAAGAAGACCTCCCCAGACCCGCTATGGGCCACCCTTGGACCACAAACCGAGGTGGGAGAGGATGTGTTTGTGCATTTAGTTGGGGGTTTTGCTACCTCCAAGAATCTCTTCTCTGTGAAGTCTAGGGGCCAAACAGTATCCTCCCCTATGGTGCCGCTTCTGCGCATCCTGTCTAGCTCAGTTTGAATATGGCTAGGCAAAAAGGTATAGAGCAGTTGGGTTGGTCTCGTAATGGGTCAGGTTCACTGATACTCTGTGGGGTTCTTCCTTATGTTACCACACAGTCAAAACGGAGCTTTACTCACTATAGCATGCAAGAATTCTAGATGCGATCTGCTGCATGTTCTTAATACACAGAGTCGCAACTGCCAAGGTACACAAAAAGAACAGTTGTATACTTCTGGGTGAAACCAGCATGCGACTTGAGGACGCGCAACTGGGTTACAACGTTGAGGCCCAGACATGTCAATTACGTGAAGTCGGTGGTAGCCAATAAGAACATTGCACATAGATCAGGAAGTGAAATGCTTGTGGCCGCACCGCGCTGTAGAAACAAGCCGTAACCTGGCTGCGCTACTACTTCAAAGCCTGTGGGACGCACTGCGCCGTAACTTGGCAACACTTCTACATCAGAGCGTGTGGGCAGCACTGTGCCATTCTTAGAGTCAGCCTGGAACTGCCTGGAATCTGCTGACAAGGAAGAAAGGTTACCCGACAACAGCCCAGCTGGTGGAACGAGTGCATGAGCAGCTGCAGGAATCCTTGAGCTGCTGCAGCGGTTGAATTCCCCAAATCCATGAAAATGCAGTGAAAGTTGCATAAAAGTCCTACAAAGTCTGAATTTCATGGGGCTTTCACGGTGAGGGTTCCTGTATAACGAGGTGTTGAATGATGAATTGTAGGATTGCTGAGATGCAGAAAACAGTTTCAGGGTTCAGTGAAGATGATACAGCACCTGTGTTGCTTAAAATAGAGTAGCTGGTACGTCTTCATAGCTCGTCGCCATTGTAAGATCCAAAAACAGGTTTTTTAAATAAAATAAGATTTATTGGCAGCAGCACAGTACAGAGCAACTGCTCACAGCCAATCCTCTAGAATATCTCCAATACAGAGTCATTCCAGAACACTACTATGGTAACAGTAGAACAAAACACTATTGAAAATAATGTAAGCAATATAACACACATGTTGTGTAAAAGGGCGCTCTGTAGTGTATGTGGAATACTAGTGTTTGGTTGGTGTAATTATAAGTAACATGGGAGAGATCCCTACGCAAGCGCTGTGATAGTTTCTGAACAGACTCCATTTGGCCAGGTAGTTCGTTAGCAGCAAATAGGTGCGGCAACGCCCAATCTAGACAGAGGATGCATAGAAGTGCAAAAATACATAATTTGTAATTGAACATTGCCGGTCTTTGATATGGATCCAGGGGAGATGTCTGTGGTCTTCTGGTTATCGGGTGTTCTCGTTCAATATTTCGATCAAAAAGTTCGCAGTTCGTAAGTTTGATTCACACACTTTGAATCCGCGTTGGGGTGATGACATGGCAGCTGAAAGGTGGTGCACTTTGGAGGTTTGATTGCAGACCTGCTGTATAAGACCTTGGTTCATTTGTTATATTAGAAAAACATTGCATGTGCACCATTGTTAACAATCTTTTCTTTGGGGTTCCTGTATTTCCCTTGAGGGGTGTGTTCTCCACACTCCTTTTACGCAATTTTTAATGAGGCACCAGAAGGTGGCCCCGATCGTGGTTTCATTTTGACTGTTAAAGCTTAAAGATGGCTCATGGGTAAACAGGCGAATTAATTTATTTTATGAGCCTATGTACCTATCTGGGATCTTGGATTAGGGATTCATGTTTATGGAGTGGTCTTGATCATAGGGATGGATCGTATCAGTTTTTATCTAGGGTTTTATGGGCACCACCAGTTTTTCCGAGAACCTGTCTCTCCTGGTGTGTGCCTGGGGGCGCCTTTGGTGCGGGTGCTTTCAGCCTACAAGTGTGCGGGACTGAACAAGGAGGGGCCGTGTCGCTGCTGAGTGTTGTTTGCTGGTTGCAACGTGCACCGATATCCTGTGTCTCTCGGCATGCAGCGTGCAACATGCTCCTCCCTCGTGGCGCCAGATATCTAGAACCCACCCTTTCTCTGGGGACTTCTTTTTGGGCTAGCTTTGGACTACTTTTGGTAGTTTGTGAGCGCTTCCTTATATCTCGCCTAATCTGCTACCTCACTTAGCATGAGGCGGAGGGGGTCAGAATGTTGCTTCGTCTGTCCCATGTACCCCTTATCGTGCCATCTTATGGTGTCCGAGGTCGGGGCTTACTGCTTTCTCCGTATGGTGTATGTGAGGCCTGGTGTGTTGGTTAATTGCTAGGCCTGATACGGGGGTATACGCCTTCTGCATTCTACCCTCACCTGGAGCTGTGATGAACTCTGCAGCACCCCTCTCCCAAGCACCCTCTCTCCCTCAGAACAAGTCTTCTCCGTGGTGTTTTGGATCTGCGGTCTCTAGCTTGTGGCTAGGGACTTCCTACTAGCTGGCATGCTCTGGTCGCTATTTTTGGAGGGGTATGGAGACCAGACTTCGGAGGTTTGAAAGAAAACCCAAAGGAATAAAAGGAAAATGTCGCTGAGATCATAAGAATGCGGGGAGCCCGGGCCAAGGCCCAGATCCCTCGTTGAACTTTCCTTGAGATGATGATTGGACTGGGACTGCCTCGGAATTCTGGGCTGTCTGGCTAACCTGGTAAGTCCCCTGATGGGCTTGACGCTGTAAGGGTGCTTCGCAACTTATTGACACTTGTGCTGTGAGGTTATGGGATCATCACTATCCCAAGCATACGGGAAACCTGGTTCTAGGTTCTTGAGGACAGCTTTGTTTTAGAACTGAAAGGGGAGCCTTCTTTAGCTGGAGCCCTCTAGTTTATTGAGGCGCTGTTGGAGCTTTCACACCATGATGGAACTTTGGTTCGGACCGGATGCCCGAAAATGGGGACCTCTCGGTTTGGTGATCAGAACCCATCCCATTGATTTTTGGATGGGGGAAACTAAGTGCCTGCTTTTAAAGTACTTTGTGCGGAAGCCTCCCTGCCCCCTTTTCATACTGCCCTCCCACTGGGGTGTGGCCAGCCAACCCCGCCCTGTGGAATCAGCAGCAGAGGGGGCCCTGGCTCCTGCAGGCGCCCTCAATGGCAAACTCTAGTGAGAAGACCCGATCAGCAGAACACATGCAGCAGCCCAGAATTCACGGATGCAAATAAAACTTTTGTGTTCCCAACGCATCTTTTGGTCCTTCTTTTGATTTTGGTACAGTTAATTCTTGGGATGTGGGTGAATGTGTGGCATTTACACAGAAAGTTTATCTTGCTGCATATTTGAATTCTGTGTTTATGTGAAGGCATTAACTCCCCAGACAGTTACCCACCCAACTGAGGCTGTGGCCCTGGTCCCTCTTGGGCTGAGTTGCCTGCTTGTGGTTGCTGTTGCCATGCATTTGTCCAGCTACCTGATCCCTGTTGCTGGGGTGTGGACTGGCCTCCCTGTGGCTAAATGTAAGATGCATTTGGGTTTCCCTGGACTTGGTTTTGTGGATTAGGATTTTGTGGTGGTTGACCCTGGCCCATCGCTTGCTAGTCATGGTATGCTTTTAACCGGCATATGTCTGCCAGGTGGCCCATCCTGTGGCAAAAGAAACATTCCCTACGGTTTGGTTGCTACCAACCTCCCTGGCCTCTGCAGCCATAGCTAGATTGAAACCCTCTGTGGTTTTGTGGTGGAGCTGTATCACAATAAGTACTCCTTCGATGCGAGGATGATAACCGCGTCTTATTCGTAACAACCCTGGAAAGGTACAGATGGGAAGTCCTAAGATGAAGGGACCCACCAAGGAGTGGGGAAGGAAACAATTCCTTTTGTTTTAATTACCCTCACACACCCTAGTGGTGTCATGCTTCATCATCAGGTCACCCTGACGCCTAAAAGTCAGGGTGGGCTCGACCATTTTTTCAGGGAGCTCTTAGTAATAATACGACCAGGGGGGAAAAAATTAAAGATTAAAAAACCACCAGCAAATCCCAGTATCCCTTTAATATTGTATTCGTTAGGGTTATTAAAAAATGTAACTAGGGGTCAGAATAGGAGTCTTTATGGTCCTATGACCCTACAGCCAACATGTTTCAGTCCTATTTGAATGTTTGCACTGAGATTTCAGTTTCACTACATTATTGCATTGTGGGATTTGTAGTGTTTATGCATTGAGGGGAGGGTGTTTTCAATCAGCGATTGGGTGATAATTAGGTTACCAGTAGCATGGGAGGGGTTAGAACACCAGGGTAGGGTTAAATTGGAAGAGAGAAAGAGAGGGGTAATACTTCCGCGAAAGAAAGATGAGGATGGATTAACAGTGGCAGGTACGTGAAGCAGAGGTTCGCATAGGTCGCAGGTAGATGTGAGGAATTGCAACACAGGGGAAATTGGGTGAAATTACAAGAGGCGCATCGAGGAATAGAGTGACAAAAACAATGTGTAGGAGTTTTTATAATTGGGGGCAATACATAGGCGTTAGAATGACGATAGATGTTTGAATAATGATGGAGGGAACGAGGCGCGTGGCGTAAGGTTCACACAAGGAATGGAGAATGAGGTAGCAAAGAGATGGGAGGCAGTATGCTCCCGTAAAGTGATTGATTTTGGAAGTAATTTTGTGAGAATAGGGAGGGTTGAGAGGAGAAGCGGGTCAGTGGTAGAGAGAGGGGGAGGTGATTGCAGTCACGAGTGTTGTTGTTTTTTCAAGAAACGGGGTGGGTATGGTAGATCGAATTAGGAGTTAGATATTAGACTCTTTGTAATGTGGCAGTCACTAAAGTGGGGTGGTAGTTAATTTGCATTGTGTTAATGTACATATTATTGAGCATATACAACGGTCAAAAAACAAATCTGTGTTTTTATTGTTACTTGCAGTGACCCCTGACGAAGGGCCCCAGTAGCCCGAAATGCATTGGGTTTTAATAAACGCTGCTTTTGGATGAATATATGCGTTTGTACGTGTTTTTGAGAAGAGGTCCGGATGGACACACCAATCACATGAGAAACCTTGAAAATTGGCATTACACTGTGCGTGTGGAATTTAACGGACGAATACGTTAAGATGGAATAAAAGTATGATTACATGGCACAATATCGGAAAACATGGTCTTAAATATGAAAGTAACAAGCAACAGAAACGCTGTGCCTTTGCATTGGGGCGAAACTCGCCCCAATAATATTGTTATTTTATCTTCAAGTGTCAAATGGGCAAGGCGCTTTTTCAAGGAGCACGCAACACTGTGTAAATTTGGATTAATAAGTGATGACTATAAGAATAGGTGTGCATTTCCTATCACGATGCATATTTGATTTACATTGCCCAACCAGGATTTGCACCCGTTTTGATTTAAAAATGAGCATAATGAGAACGGGGTTAACCGTTTTTCCACAAGCATGGCGGAACATCGCGTTCAAGCAGCAAGTTTTTACGAGTGGGACAAAAACTTTGTGTATACAAGTTATTCATGCTCAGTATGTACGACATTGGGAGGGATCACAGAATTTATATTCATTGGTTTTACGAATTTACAACAGATTTCTTTTATTATTTGAATGTTTGCACTGAGATTTCAGTTTCACTACATTATTGCATTGTGGGATTTGTAGTGTTTATGCATTGAGGGGAGGGTGTTTTCAATCAGCGATTGGGTGATAATTAGGTTACCAGTAGCATGGGAGGGGTTAGAACACCAGGGTAGGGTTAAATTGGAAGAGAGAAAGAGAGGGGTAATACTTCCGCGAAAGAAAGATGAGGATGGATTAACAGTGGCAGGTACGTGAAGCAGAGGTTCGCATAGGTCGCAGGTAGATGTGAGGAATTGCAACACAGGGGAAATTGGGTGAAATTACAAGAGGCGCATCGAGGAATAGAGTGACAAAAACAATGTGTAGGAGTTTTTATAATTGGGGGCAATACATAGGCGTTAGAATGACGATAGATGTTTGAATAATGATGGAGGGAACGAGGCGCGTGGCGTAAGGTTCACACAAGGAATGGAGAATGAGGTAGCAAAGAGATGGGAGGCAGTATGCTCCCGTAAAGTGATTGATTTTGGAAGTAATTTTGTGAGAATAGGGAGGGTTGAGAGGAGAAGCGGGTCAGTGGTAGAGAGAGGGGGAGGTGATTGCAGTCACGAGTGTTGTTGTTTTTTCAAGAAACGGGGTGGGTATGGTAGATCGAATTAGGAGTTAGATATTAGACTCTTTGTAATGTGGCAGTCACTAAAGTGGGGTGGTAGTTAATTTGCATTGTGTTAATGTACATATTATTGAGCATATACAACGGTCAAAAAACAAATCTGTGTTTTTATTGTTACTTGCAGTGACCCCTGACGAAGGGCCCCAGTAGCCCGAAATGCATTGGGTTTTAATAAACGCTGCTTTTGGGTGAATATATGCGTTTGTACGTGTTTTTGAGAAGAGGTCCGGATGGACACACCAATCACATGAGAAACCTTGAAAATTGGCATTACACTGTGCGTGTGGAATTTAACGGACGAATACGTTAAGATGGAATAAAAGTATGATTACATGGCACAATATCGGAAAACATGGTCTTAAATATGAAAGTAACAAGCAACAGAAACGCTGTGCCTTTGCATTGGGGCGAAACTCGCCCCAATAATATTGTTATTTTATCTTCAAGTGTCAAATGGGCAAGGCGCTTTTTCAAGGAGCACGCAACACTGTGTAAATTTGGATTAATAAGTGATGACTATAAGAATAGGTGTGCATGTCCTATCACGATGCATATTTGATTTACATTGCCCAACCAGGATTTGCACCCGTTTTGATTTAAAAATGAGCATAATGAGAACAGGGTTAACCGTTTTTCCACAAGCATGGCGGAACATCGCGTTCAAGCAGCAAGTTTTTACGAGTGGGACAAAAACTTTGTGTATACAAGTTATTCATGCTCAGTATGTACGACATTGGGAGGGATCACAGAATTTATATTCATTGGTTTTACGAATTTACAACAGATTTCTTTTATTATTTGAATGTTTGCACTGAGATTTCAGTTTCACTACATTATTGCATTGTGGGATTTGTAGTGTTTATGCATTGAGGGGAGGGTGTTTTCAATCAGCGATTGGGTGATAATTAGGTTACCAGTAGCATGGGAGGGGTTAGAACACCAGGGTAGGGTTAAATTGGAAGAGAGAAAGAGAGGGGTAATACTTCCGCGAAAGAAAGATGAGGATGGATTAACAGTGGCAGGTACGTGAAGCAGAGGTTCGCATAGGTCGCAGGTAGATGTGAGGAATTGCAACACAGGGGAAATTGGGTGAAATTACAAGAGGCGCATCGAGGAATAGAGTGACAAAAACAATGTGTAGGAGTTTTTATAATTGGGGGCAATACATAGGCGTTAGAATGACGATAGATGTTTGAATAATGATGGAGGGAACGAGGCGCGTGGCGTAAGGTTCACACAAGGAATGGAGAATGAGGTAGCAAAGAGATGGGAGGCAGTATGCTCCCGTAAAGTGATTGATTTTGGAAGTAATTTTGTGAGAATATGGAGGGTTGAGAGGAGAAGCGGGTCAGTGGTAGAGAGAGGGGAGGTGATTGCAGTCACGAGTGTTGTTGTTTTTTCAAGAAACGGGGTGGGTATGGTAGATCGAATTAGGAGTTAGATATTAGACTCTTTGTAATGTGGCAGTCACTAAAGTGGGGTGGTAGTTAATTTGCATTGTGTTAATGTACATATTATTGAGCATATACAACGGTCAAAAAACAAATCTGTGTTTTTATTGTTACTTGCAGTGACCCCTGACGAAGGGCCCCAGTAGCCCGAAATGCATTGGGTTTTAATAAACGCTGCTTTTGGATGAATATATGCGTTTGTACGTGTTTTTGAGAAGAGGTCCGGATGGACACACCAATCACATGAGAAACCTTGAAAATTGGCATTACACTGTGCGTGTGGAATTTAACGGACGAATACGTTAAGATGGAATAAAAGTATGATTACATGGCACAATATCGGAAAACATGGTCTTAAATATGAAAGTAACAAGCAACAGAAACGCTGTGCCTTTGCATTGGGGCGAAACTCGTCCCAATAATATTGTTATTTTATCTTCAAGTGTCAAATGGGCAAGGCGCTTTTTCAAGGAGCACGCAACACTGTGTAAATTTGGATTAATAAGTGATGACTATAAGAATAGGTGTGCATTTCCTATCACGATGCATATCAGTCCTACTGGGGCCATAGAGGTCCCGGACTTTCTTCAGGGCAACAATACAACCTCCCTGGATAATGCAAGAGGAAATTCCCTACACTACTTTTTCTCTAAGGGCAGATAGCTGCTCCTTAGTTAACTAGAAGATATTTTATCTCCTTGATCCTGTTATCGCTCCATCTGTAAAAACAAACAAAGACAAACAGGGCAAACAACGTATATTACTCATAGAGTACATTGAAATGCTTCCCAAAAGTGATGTGCTGGCCAGAACACTGGTGTAGTTCACATGATGTGGTGGAGCTACCTTTAAGACCAGTGTGTTTTGAATGCTTGCGGCCAGCGCGGCCTCCTTCAAGGGTGGTCTTTTTCAATTTGTGTTGGATCAATTTAAGAGTGTCTCTCTAGGTTTGCTCCTGTTTTGCTCTGTCTTTCTCTTGATTCTTTTTGTGATAATGCAGGAAATGGACTTGTGTCTCCCGCCAGGGCTTGGTGTCTAACCAAACCACGCTGTCCAATCCACTTTGTATCTTGGTAGGCAGCCCCGTTCTGAGAATATTGTAAAAGAATACGACTTGTGGGCTTGGGTCAGTCCACGGCTGTCCCTTCTCTTGTACCCATCATTTCCTCATCCTATCAAGGTAAATCGGTTAATGTGTCCCCTGGCTTCATAGTATCTGCCATTAACCCTCCTATGTCAGGGCGGTAAGGGAGCATCTCTCTCAGGGTCGTCCATATTTGGTGGCTGTATAAATTGTGCAGCCCCGTCGTGCTCAGTGTTTGTCAGCGTAATTGCTGGGATGCGAGCTCGGGCAAACACCATGTTAGTCTGCTCTCCGATAAGGCTACTTATCAGACTTTTGATACCGCCTATCGCTAGGTTTATTCCCGTGGTGTTCTTCTCAAAGCATGAGATCCATTTCCCCGCTCTGAAACTTTGTCCTCAGTCCTTCCTTATCCATTTGAGCCCAAGTCACATAGTTGGTCCCTGGCCTGCCCTTCTGTAGCAGCGGGTACATTTTTTCTTTGGGTAACTCTGCTGGTGTCTCCCTAACATGGCGTTCCCATCTTCTCGGGGATTCCTGCATGTAGGGGAAGTTCCACGTGGCATCTCCCCCTCCATGTCGGATGCAATCTTCCGCTATGGCCATGTCTTCTGGTTAGAAGAATCCCTCCTCCGGCCAAGGTCTCTCGTACTGGTCTTTTCCCTCGGTCCAGTGGGTTACTAAGTGGCAAAATGGCTGTGTAAAGGCCTCGCCTTCCTCTCTGGCTGCTATCTCCCTTGGGGGTCAGTCTATCTATCTCGTGCGTTCGGGTGGAGCAGCATACGTCTTTGCCGCTGCTCCCCTCATCACGGCCAGAGATCCAAGCAACCAACACAAAACAATTTGACAGAACAAATGATGACTTTGTCCAAAATTCCTCAGCCCGCTCTTAGCACATGCTATCCTGTGACGAGGGGAAGCTCTGCGTGGTGCACAGAACTAAGTGAGCCTAATAGTCTGTCACTAAAACTCAGGGAAAAAGGAAATAACTCGAGAACCACAGGCCTCTCTTGCCTAACACAAGTTACACCCAATCTCCCAGGCCTAAATCTTTTTCCTTAAATGCCCGAATCACACCCTGTATCACACCCAGGGGCTAAGCGTAATATCTGTGTCACGACCAGCGGTCCAAGCATACCATCTGTGTCACGCCAATCGGAAAAAGCGTACCATCTACGTTACGCCCAGAGGTCCAAGCGGCCAACACCTCTCACTTCTTTCAGATACCAATGGTGTTGGAAAACCAGTGGCACTGAGAAACCCTTGTAGACTAAAAAAAAAAGATAGAGGTGCTGATTCTGACAATAAATACAATAAACATTCACCTTCCCGAGCGTGCTATCGAAAAAATTTGACCTTTGCAAGATCACCTCCAAGTTCGTCTTGCGACTACTCAGCTAGGACATACAGAATTGGTAATATGCCAGATTTCTTTCAGGGCGGGGCGCTCAAGGTATTATTTTTGTTGCTTCTCCCTAGTTTGCCATATGCTACATGCTGTACGAAGGTTCAGATGTAGGCTCTTACCCTCTGTGACAGCTGCATCAGGACAGACCTCTGCTCAGCGGATTCAGCAGAACTTTCAATAATTTGCGCCATCTGCTCACCTTCCTTGCTTCGCAAAAGAGAATCCGTCCGGGCAGGGTCCCCTTCCTTTGGCTGCAGTCGGGTTCGATGTACCAATCAGCTCTGATGGGGGCTCGCCAAAATGTTGCTTGAATATGAAATACCTTGAAAAAACAAGAGACAAGAGGCGTTTGGCAAAACAGGAACAGTTTGTTTAATTAAACAATGCAGCCGTGAGCTCAGTCACAGGCATAGATTCTGAGGATTGTCTCAATTTGCAATTGGTCTAACATACTTTTATACAGTTCATAGGATGCAATAAATGGTTCTGCCAGTCATTTTTTGGAAAGGAATGTGAACTGCTGTCTTTGGAGTCATAAATTTATGTTTTGGATGAGGAAACCAGGTGGGCCTCGACCTTGGGTAGACATAAGGTAGCCAGTAGATAACGTGTCCAGATGTCCGGCATGGAGGACGAATGATCACTGCCTGAAGTGTTGCTGTGCCCTGATTGGCTGAGTATTACTAACTTTACGTGGCATCTGACTTTATCGTATTTTGGGAATGCGCGCACCCCTCTGGCCCTGTCTTCTTTATTGGGGCCAATCTCCCTGGACCATTGTGGTGTTGCTGCGCCTATCTGTGGGTTATATCTGGGATTTCATGTTCGCGCGTTTGTCTGCTGGCTATGTGCTACCCCACCTGTGATCTGTCAATCAGCGATCCCGGGCCTGGGTCTTAGGGCCTGCCTAACTATGTATTTAAGAGTCGGGTTGATGTGTGTAGGATGCTGGCTCTCTATATAGTGTACTAAAATGAAGTGCACTGTGCAGTGAGTCCAGGGAGACCCAGGTTTCTTGACAGAGGCAAAAGTAGATAATACCAACGCTCTATTTGTGGTGGTTTGGGCGAGCAGTTAGGCTTATCAAAGGTTAGTGCTAAGCATTTGTTGTACTCACAGAGGCAATAAATGAGACACACACTCAAGAATAAATCTGAGACCAATTTCCAAAAATAATATCGACTTTTATATAATTTTTTAGACCGAGAACTTCGTTGTACAGTAAGTACTTTAAAATGTATGAATTTTTACTTTTGTGCACAATTACGCACTATTGAAGTCAATAGGGAAAAAGACAAAAATGCATATAAAAATCGTACAGTCGACTTTCAAGGTTCACCTCTTGGATTTCGGTAGTTAGCCATGCCAGGTCTAATGTTCCACCAGCGGATTCTCGGGAGCATCCCGGATTCGGCCGGGAGCAGGGTGCGGAGGTTGTTAGTAGCGCTGGTGCGCTATGAAGAAGTGGGCCACTTGAAAACACACTGCACAAGGGGACTTAAAGGTAAGTCCGGTGGTCCCACTCGAGGGAGAAGGTCGCAGGGGCCTCAGGACCACAAGAGCACAGCTGGATCATCGTTACCAAGGCCGGTCGGGCCGGGTGCAGAGCAGATAGGTTTGTTAGGCAGCGCGCGTCAAGATGTCCTCGCAGTCAGCTTGGAGAGGCTATTTCGCAACAGCTGGGCCACTCACGAAGTGGGTCTCAGGGGTCGTAACGTCCCTCAACAGGTGCTTGCTTCCTGGGCAGTTGAAGTCCGTAGTTGACTCTTCGTCTCGGTGAATGCTGCAGAGGGTCCGCTACCCCGGGTATTGGTGCGGCACGGCTCTGGTAGGGCCTGGTGTACCCAAGCTTGGTGGGGCACAGATCTGACCCTTCAGAGCTGGTGTACCACTTTTGGTCCAGGTGCTGCGTCGGAGTTGCCGGAGAGCAGCAAGTCTGCGAAACCGGAGTCTGTGGTTCGGTGCCTGCTGTCGCAGGGGAGTAGAGCCTCTACTCCTAGGGAGGTTCTTTGGCGATTTGTCAAAGGCTGGAGGGGCTCCGGTGATCTTGGAGGCCTCACAGTTGCAGGACGAGACATTTTACACCACGATTGTCGAGTCCTTAAGGCAGCAGGCAGGATTTGGCACCAATTTTCTGCAGCAGGGCTTCAGTCATCGAGTCAACAGCTCTTCTTTGTCCTTTTCTTCTTTGTGTCTGTTGAATTTAAGTAACAAGGTCAAGGGATGCCACCTAAATACTGAATTTAGGGGAATTAAAGGGGGAGACAGTTAGTAGCTAACAGGCTACCTACCTTTAGGGTGTCTACACTCTCTAAGTGACCACTTCCTGTGGGAGTGGGCACTAGCCTAGCCCTGATCGGTTGTTTTCCTATCATCTCAAGATGGCGCATTTGCAAAAGTGTGGTCCACATCGTCTGCCACACCTTAGGCGTGGTGCTGGCTGAATGTGGACACACCTCCTCATCTAACTAGTTTTCCCATCTTTCCTTCCCCCAAATGTGGAGCAGGAAATAGGGGTTGGCATCCCCCACTATATGGAGATGCCTGGGTTGCATTTCAAAGGCGGCTTCACCTTTGAAGCTTTCCGTCTTGGAAGGCCATCCTGTCCTGGGGGAGGTGTGAAGCACCTAATCTCATCAGAGCAGGCTTTGTTCCTGGCCGCTGAGAGCCCTGGCCCTCTCCCCATGGGGTCAGAAACATGTCTGGTGGTGGCAGGGTGGCTAAACCTAGTCAGAGACCACACCAAATGTAAGTCCGTTTTTATATAGCGCAGCTACTCACCCTTACGGGTCTCAAGGCGCTGGGGGCCGTCGTGGAAATTAAGTGAGCTATTGCCCAGAGTCACATGGTGCTGAGTTGAGCTGCCGCCGGAGCCGGGGATCAAACCGTGAACCCTGTGCTCCGAAGTCAGATGCCCTGGCCGCTGCACCACACCTCTCCACACCTCTCCACTACCAGTGCTTGTAAGGTTTTCAGGGGACTCTCTAAAGGATTTCTTGTGTGCAGTTATTAATAAATCTAACACTGGCATCAGTGAGGATTTATTAAGATACAGTTAAGCCATCATGGAGCTAGGAAACTCGTAATGACAAGTATCAAGCCCATGAACTCACTATGGCTTCCCTGTCCACTTACAATATCAAAGAATGGACTTGATATTGTAGGGTCATATCTGCTCATGCAGTAGGGGTGACCTACCTACATCTCATGCAGTGTAGGGGGCATGCACACAGGGCTGTGTGCCAGGTCGACTCTTCAGTTTTCTCTGCACCAAGACACACAGCCTGCAGTGGCAGTTTGCATGGTCTAGGTGAGGGGTCTCTGGGTGGCACAATTTGTGCTACAGCCCCAGTGGACCCTCTTCAGTATCCATGCTCTAGGTACCAGGAGTAAAATTTACTAGGTGTTGAAGTTGTACTAATCATGGTACAGTTTTGGGGAAGAGATCTAGCACTTTGAACCTGGCTGACAGGGACCCAGTGCATTGACAGTTCGAAATCACATAAGGCATCAGGCAAAAAGTATGGGTTACTATGTCAAAAGAGGCACTTTCCTACAACGTGGAGTTCTGTGTTTTTTGGTGTACACCCTTATGAACTTTGGATTTTGCCATGTCTCACCAACTCATAATTTGCTTTTTTTGTATTGTGATTTCAACCAGACCCAATAAACGTAATATTTTTCTATGCACCACACCTTATTGTTGAGATGGTCCTGCTGACGTAAAATTCTTCTCTGTAAATCACATTGAATCTCCTGCAATTACACTTATTTTATATCAAATACATACCATAAAATACAAATAACTATTACAAAGTAGCTATGGAATGTGATTGTTGCACGTTCAAATTCACTGCCCTTGCTGTGTGATCACGAAATTAGGCTTAACAAAAAAACAAATATGCATTCTTGGGTAATAATTCCCACTCCTGAGCTCTCAAAAAGATGAAGAGACAAGAAGAAACGGTTAGATTAATACAAAAGCTGAAAAAAAGAGTTATAAACTTGAAGAGATACACACACTTGTGAAGCAGTTGCATTAACCCACTAAATTATCTTAATAGCATCGGAACTTGTGACCTACAGATTATATGATGAATTTAATATACTGCAGTAGACACACAGCCTCCTCAGCTTTCCACTGCGGTTGGATCTGTTATCCTACAAGTGACACTTATGAAGGTGCGTCTGACCAAATCATTGATAATTTGTAGCTTTCTCAAGCTCCTCTTATACAACACACAGAGACCTCAAGGTTTGGAAGGATTTGAAATGTTCTAGAACGTTGTTTACTTTTCAGAATGTTGTCAAACTCTCCGACTAGCACCTCAAGCACCTCCAACCCACTATCCTCACAATAGCCCTCAAACCACACTCATGAAACACCATTTGTAGCTGGCTCCACCACAGTGCTTAAGAGGACATTTCAGACGCACACCCCTTGATTCTCACTAAGCTACACACATGTAAATGAGTCAAACTATGATCCTCTTCCTACCAATAGGAAACATTGCTCTAAATGGACCATTGTTTAAAGGAATCCTCTGACCATAATTAACCGATATTATGTGATTAAAAAATGAACAACTGTCAACTTGTAAACATCTTGAGGTTTACCTCTAAGATAGCGGTTCTTAACCTTATGATTTCTGCAGACCCCCACTGAATCACCACTGGAATCCAGGGACCCCGCCCTAAGCAATTTCTATGATTTGAAACATAAAATAACACGTAAAAATACTAAAACAAGTAAACATCAAACAAATACATAAATAACTAAATATTTCATTTATTCACTAACAAAAAAAATATTGAAATTGGAATTTTAATAGGAAGGTTGGAGCTTTTTTCAATGTGTATTTTCAATATAATAGCCCATAATTGTTACAGTTAATCCGCATTCTACAGTTCCTGTCCGCTTAATAGGCTCACATCTTGAAGCAATATATTTTCATACATTAATTTTCAAATGGTCTCTCCTCAAAATGAAGTAAATGCATCCTGCTCAATATTACCAGACATTTAGTGCGATGGAACAATAATGTGGGATGCCATGTGGCGTTTCTCTGGTGGCTATTACTCTACGAAGCAAGTGATATTGAGGAGGGCACATTTTCTTCTAATTGAGAAGAGATCATTTAAACCTATATTGAAAAATACATAATAATATGAGACAAATAGATGAACAAGAGCCATGAAGAAGAGGGAGTTTGCAGCGAAACACAAGTTAGCTGGGTTCTGACGTGGTTCATGTCTCACAAAAATATAAATGAGTTAGTCCCTGCATAAAATCTGAGTCTTGGCTGAGATCTGACTTGGTTCATGTCGCATAAAAATGTAAATGAGTTATTCCCTGCATAAAATCTGAGTCTTGGCTGGGCTCTGACTTGGTTCATGTCGCATAAAAATGTAAATGAGTTATTCCCTGCATAAAATCTGAGTCTTGGCTGGGCTCTGACTTGGTTCATGTCGCATAAAAATATAAATGAGTTATTCCCTGCATAAAATCTGAGTCTTGGCTGGGCTCTGACTTGGTTCATGTCGCATAAAAATGTAAATGAGTTATTCCCTGCATAAAATCTGAGTCTTGGCTGGGCTCTGACTTGGTTCATGTTGCATAAAAATATAAATGAGTTATTCCCTGCATAAAATCTAAGTCTTAGTTTATAAGAATGTGTTTCTATTGGTAATGGACTTTGGCTTGAATCAAAGTTTAAGAAAACCAATTCACAGCACGGAATCTGAATTCAAACTTCAAAAATAGATTTTTTTCACTGTATATACTTAATGAATTTTGCTAATAATCAATTGTCTGTTTATATCTATGTAGAATAATAATCAATGGATGTATAGTATGCACTGTGAAAATGTGGTGGTTATTGTATTTCATAAGGCTATGACTAGATTTTGTAATAACTTGTTGCTTCCCTTTAGTTGGATGTATTACTACATTCTGTTTGCTGCTCCCATAATTCAAGCTAAGGATAGCAATTTAATTTTTAGCCTGGAATTTCAAAGTCATTTATATTTACAGAGTGCTTTGAAATGTTCACATTTTTTTTGTATATATACACTTTATCAATCTGTTAAAATTGTTTCACTTTCTAAACAGCTGTGGGCCCCCTGAGTAGGAGTCGCAGCAACCCACCCACCCCCAAGAATGAGAAATAGGAAAGCAGAAGGAAAGAGAGAGAGAGACACGGAGACAGTGACAGAAAGAGAGGGTGAGAGAGGGGGAATAAAAAAGGCAAAAAGGATCAGAAAGAAAAACACGAACACAAAATAAAGAATAGGAGCACAGGTGGTTGAAGTTCCCCCACAATCACATTTTGAACAAAATTATATGACCAGCTATATGCTAATTAACTTCACATCATACATGACTCCTTTTGCGGGTCCTGGCTTTGTAGCCAATATGCTGAATTTCCACTTTTAACACTGTAAACTAAAAAGACCCAACATACAAAATTATGTTGGCTGAAGTATCAGGATTAGCTAACATAGATAATTTGACTGCAAGGGCCTAATGCTAAATTTTCCTTCATTGTTTTCCTCAGCAATGCTCTCAAGTTTCCAGATTCCGTCTGCGAGTAGTTCATCTAGTCAAAATTGTGGTACTTGTAGTATGTACAGAAGTTATCTTCGCATAAACAAGACGACAAATACCCATAGCTGCCAAGGTTTCAGATTGCTATGTGTGACATTTTCATAATTTCATTGTAATTATGAGTGACATTTCAACAACTATGAGTGGCACTTTCTCGCGAGCAAAATCATGCAGTGAACATGAGGGAAACTACATATAAATATCAGTAATTACACTCATTTGAGTAACGAGAACCTCTAAAAATATCTTAAAACTACTACAAAGCACCAGAAATGAAAGGGCACTAACAGACTGTGTGTCTGCAGTTCTCAGTAGCAAAAGGCAGCCAGGCACTGATGCTGCTCTGAAGAGGTCATTGATTTGATCATTCATGACCGCGCAATAGCCTAAAAAACAAAGTTCATAGCATAGCAAGTGCAACTAAGCGATTATACCCTAAATCGGGCTTCTCTGAGACTGGTCAAACTGAAAGAGAAACTAACTTTGTTTTTCATTTCTGTTCGAGAACTAACTAGAGAAAATGCTGAACATTTAACACAGCAGACACGATCGTAAATGCATACATCTGCTAAGGCGCCACTTTCAATACTGGGAGCCAGGGGCCCAGTCGCACTCCGAGGGTAGAGGGGGTGTAGTTATGCCCCTGCCAAACCCTAAATAGTCCCTGGATATTAGTGCACATTGTTATTACAGCCTTTCTTTCACCTTGTGTTATACAATTTGAAAATAATGACATGCATATTAATAGTGCTGCAAGAGGCTGGGACTTCGTAGCACTTCAAATACATGTCACTAATCTCCAATGCATCAACCAGGGTTCAATTCTGTGTCAATGATGTTACAAACACACAGCTGCAGTGATTACCTTAACCAGCTGACCTACTACACTAGGAACCCCACCGCCGTCTCAGTGCACCATAATTCTGATCTGCAACATTCTCTGTTCGTCCAGTACTGGAAGCCATACACATCTCTGCTGGGATACTTCCGTCTTGACATGCTACGCCCCCTACTGATCTGGTAGGGGAATGGGGCTCGGTACAGGTCGGAGCTGGTTCACCACCTGCTACTTCAGTTTTGTTTCCAGAAGTCTCAGTGCACCTCGGTCCACACATGAGTGCCACCTGCTGTTCCAGAACTGGGGTCCACCCATACCCCTCACTGTCCGTTATCTCCCTCTTATAATGCTCCGGTGGTGCTAACACACATAGGACACTGCTACATATAACACTGGTAGTTTGCGTTTCTGAGTTGAAAAAAACAGCATTTTACAGCATGCAACATGGTGCGAAATGCCACCTTTATGTAATCCGACCCTTAAATGCAAGTACTGAGACTCAGCACAGTTTTGTCATTGTCAAAGCTCCTCACTCGCACGTCCGCCCTGTAAGTAGAGCTGTCAGTGCATCTAAATCCTCAGATGTGTCCTGTGAGTACTGGGGCTCAGCAGGGCATTGTCAATGCGCCTCACAATCCTCACCTGCACTTACGAGCCGAGGATTTGTCAAATGCAGAAAAGGCAGAAGTTAACACCATCGGCCAGGTGACAGTCCCCCGCCACTTCTGCCTCAGTCACTTCCTCTTCCTCTGGACGTGCATAGCTGCCAAGGTTTCAGATTGCTATGTGTGACATTTTCATAATTTCATTGTAATTATGAGTGACATTTCAACAACTATGAGTGACACTTTCTCGCGAGCAAAATCATGCAGTGAACATGAGGGAAACTACATATAAATATCAGTAATCACACTCATTTGAGTAACGAGAACCTCTAAAAATATCTTAAAACTACTACAAAGCACCAGAAATGAAAGGGCACTAACAGACTGTGTGTCTGCAGTTCTCAGTAGCAAAAGGCAGGCAGGCACTGATGCTGCTCTGAAGAGGTCATTGATTTGATCATTCATGACCCCGCAATAGCCTAAAAAACAAAATTCATAGCATAGCAAGTGCAACTAAGAGATTATACCGTAAATCGGGCTTCTCTGAGACTGGTCAAACTGAAAGAGAAACTAACTTTGTTTTTAATTTCTGTTCGAGAACTGACTAGAGAAAATGCTGAACATTTAACACAGTTGACACGATCGTAAATGCATACATCTGCTAAGGCGCCACTTTCAATACTGGGAGCCAGGGGCCCAGTCGCACTCCGAGGGTAGAGGGGGTGTAGTTATGCCCCTGCCAAACCCTAAATAGTCCCTGGATATTAGTGCACATTGTTATTACAGCCTTTCTTTCACCTTGTGTTATACAATTTGAAAATAATGACATGCATATTAATAGTGCTGCAAGAGGCTGGGACTTCGTAGCACTTCAAATACATGTCACTAATCTCCAATGCATCAACCAGGGTTCAATTCTGTGTCTATGATGTTACAAACACACAGCTGCAGTGATTACATTAACCAGCTGACCTACTACACTAGGAACCCCACCGCCGTCTCAGTGCACCATAATTCTGAACTGCAACATTCTCCGTTCGTCCAGTACTGAAAGCCATACACATCTCTGCTGGGATACTTCCGTCTTGACATGCTCCGCCCCCTACTGATCTGGTAGGGGAATGGGGCTCGGTACAGGTCGGAGCTGGTTCACCACCTGCTACTTCAGTTTTGTTTCCAGAAGTCTCAGTGCACCTCGTTCCACACATGAGCGCCGCCTGCTGTTCCAGAACTGGGGCCCACCCATACCCCTCACTGTCCGTTATCTCCCTCTTATAATGCTCCGGTGGTGCTAACACACATAGGACACTGCTACATATAACACTGGTAGTTTGCGTTTCTGAGTTGAAAAAAACAGCATTTTACAGCATGCAACATGGTGCGAAATGCCACCTTTATGTAATCCGACCCTTAAATGCAAGTACTGAGACTCAGCAGTTTTGTCATTGTCAAAGCTCCTCACTCGCACGTCCGCCCTGTAAGTAGAGCTGTCAGTGCATCTAAATCCTCAGATGTGTCCTGTGAGTACTGGGGCTCAGCAGGGCATTGTCAATGCGCCTCACAATCCTCACCTGCACTTACGAGCCGAGGATTTGTCAAATGCAGAAAATGCAGAAGTTAACACCATCGGCCAGGTGACAGTCCCCCGCCGCTTCTGCCTCAGTCACTTCCTCTTCCTCTGGACGTGACGGCACTAGTACGGTCACATCCGGTAATCCCGGGCCCCCATGGGTGCCACAGTGACAGCCAGTAGCAACCACTGCTGAGAGGGCAGGCCCCGCTCCCCCCGTTGGTAATTGGCAGCAGTGTGTCAAAGCCGCGCGGCGCCGCAGTAATTAATATGCTGCCTGGAGCCAGGCACGACACAGGCTGGGCAGATTCGTTACATTGTAGCGCTCTCAGCCACTCCAGAGCTGAGAGCAGACAATTTTAACTATTTATGCACTTACTGAGCCCAGCAAGCAGCTGCTGGCAGCATCTCGGAGCAGCAGAGCCGGTGCACAGGCGCCGCCGGTGGTGCGCGCTGGCGAGTGGCATTAAATGCGTGACAATGCATTTCAGTGCGGTGATGCGGAACACCACACTGAAATGCGTGAGCGTCACACCTGGTGCGTGATACTTGACAGGCATGAATACCACAATGTGAAGAAAAGTCTAAAAGAATGGAGAAGCTTCTCACACGTAACATTGAAAAATTTGAGAACTCTCCTGCTGGATATTATTCCTCTGCAGCAGCACAACTGTCCCATGTACATGCAGAACACCCAGTAATCTCCTCCATGTCACATGGTCCAAACCTAGTATTATTGGTAGCTCATGAATTTTACTTTTATTTTGCGCACTTATAATTTCCCTTAAGTTGCTTCATATTTAGTAATGTCCAGGCCTGGTAATGTCCAACGTTGGCATCTGGTCAGGATTTTATCAACACAGTCAGTATTTTTACTTCAAGGCTAGAAAAATCAGCAAAAGAAAGAATATTTCCAGTTAGAGAGAGGGAGATAACATTGCAAAAATTCGTATTGAAGTACCAACTAACTCCTGGTCCTGTCAGGCTTTTAAAATATGCACATCTGGCAAGTATTTGGTGACAACTTGTGATCGTATTAAATATGATAACATTCAAACGAATTAAAAAAAAAAAAGTATGATGTCGAGAACGGGACAGCATAAAACAACAGTAAAGTGCATGACAATAAAAGTGAAGAAAAGGGGAACGCGTAATAAAAAGACGGAAAGAACACCAGAACAAGTTAAGAGAACAGAGGAGAAAGAAAGGACAGGTAAATAAAGACGGAGGAATTAAAATCCAGGAAAGGCAAGTGGTGTGTTTTTAGTTTGTCGCACTCTGTCTGCGTCCGCAGAAACCGTTACGGTGGAGGAAGTCAGGCAATGGGCTGCAGCCCGGAAATACAGCGCGCTGCGCGTGTTGATGACGTCACGCGCGGCTGTGTTGGCCTCAAAGCCGCAGGCGCCGCACCCGGTTGTTTTCAGTAGGTGGCGTGGGGTGGTTGCTTCCTCCCAGGCTCTGGAAGTGCGGGTGGTTTAACCATGCCCACCACCGGCTGCTGCCGGGTTACCAGGGTGCGAGCAGCTCCTCTGCGTGCCCCCACCTCCTTGCATGCACCGCCCCTGTGCACTGTCAGTATGCTCTCGGCCTTCACCTTTCTTCCCAGCTTTTATGTGTGTTTTTGTTTTCCCGCATCCTCTTTAGTGCGGTCCTGCGTCTGACCTTTCGTGAATGCACAGGAACATAGGGACTTACCCACTCTTTTGATGGAGGCCGGGATCCCCTTTTGTTAATAATAATAAAAAAATAACTTTTTTTAAGTTTTCTCCCTCTTAACATGCCCTCCAATGCAAGATGAGCGGGTATGTCATCGTTCCTGGTTCGTTAGATAAATCTCTCACTTTTTGGACCCGTATGATGGCGTGTGTATATAAATAGGGAAAAGACACTAGAAAAACGGAGTAAGCAGCCTTTCTTTTTCATTTGTACTCCCCTTAAGAATTATAAATACACATTTCTGACGCAGTTTGTGTGAAACTAAAGAAAAAGGCTTGTGTTCCCCGGTTCCGCGCCCGAACAAGGACAATATCTTAAGTGCACATTGTCCATCACTTTAGACTCGCACTTACACTCCAGCCTCGGGGGGCATAGCCTGGTGCCAGTGAGTACTGTTCTTGGACATACTCGAACTGCACCGAATAGAGTCACCATCTACTGGATTTTAGTCCCTTACTGATCTTAACACATTCACAAACAGCCTTCCCTTGCAAGGGGAGCAATTGATTTCAGCAAGCAACATAAGTTTAAACGTTTATCCAGCCATTCATCCTAACGCCTGATTTAGGTGGAAGGCTCCAGCTTGTCTATGCTGAAAATGATTTTATTTAGCTTTGTTCTTGCTTGAAACTTGGAGCAGATCATTGCAAGTTAATTGTGGAATTCAATGTTGCTGGTTTTTTCGAATTCTTCCACTTACCTGTTCCCAAATGTTGACAGGTATGTACATCACACTTATCTTGGGCCATTAGCCATAGCTCTTAGCCATTGCTCGGTTTTAGAAAGGGCCTTGCTCAGTTTTAGAAAGGGCCTAAAAACCTGGTGATTTATACAAGCCGGATAAGAAGCTTTTTTTTAGTTCGCGTCTATAGCAGTAATGTCCACCTCTGCCACACCTGTCTCAGCTCTCTATAGCGCCAAGACGCTTTCGGGCATTAGTTGCGCTCTACAAGTTTTATTTACATTATATTAACCTTTCGGCTCTCCATGGAGGGTGTGATCAAGTGGTTTTGGATGGCGACACCAATGGATGGGAAGAATGTTGTGGAGCGTGAGAACATTTTACTGAGCAGGCAATCCTGTTGAAGTCTAAGGGAGACATTTCGCTGGTTTGGAGAGTTAAGATGAGTCCAAAGAGGGTGACCCCCCCATAATCAGGGCTAGCAATAATGCATTTGGCACCTAACGTGCAAACAACACATTCAAATTGTGAATATTTGCTGTTTTGATGCTACCTTCATAATGCAGACTTTCTGCTTGCTCGTGTGAAGGAGGATAAGCACCTTTCCAGTACACGTCCTCACATGCAAAATACATATCTAAGTACATGCATGACACACTTGTACTTATTTTACATCTCGTCTGAAGACCTATTGTGTACAATACCAATACTTCGAGCATGGGCATCGATTAAACGAAATCTGAGGGTAGTGGAAGTGACATCACAGGTCATTTCACATCAATAACATCACAGGAAGTGATGTCATATTACTTTTGATCTGCCATCCTCCCTGAAGCTGTTTCTCAACTATTTCTTTTTTATAACCTTTCACCTCTTTCTCAACAGTTGCTATCTCTTTCTTACCCTTCCTGTCTCCTCTATCACTGATTTCCTTTTAATACCTCTCACAGATTCCTCTCTCACCTGGCTTTTTCACCTGTCTCTTTTTTATCCCCACCTCTCTTACTCCTTTGTCTCTCTCTTGCCCGTCTCTGTCTCAGTAGCACTGTAAATCTCTCACCTTTCCGCTCGATCTTAGCTGTCATTTTCTAACCTGTCTCTCATATTTGTCTTTTGCCTGCCCACCTCTGAGCTGTGTCTTTCTAATAAGTCTCACATACTTCCCTCTGCCTCTCAGTTGTTTATAACCCATGTGTTTATACCTTTTCTCACACATGCCTCTGTATTACGCCTTAGCTATATCTAGTCTATTTCTATATCACATCTCTCCTACATTCACCCTCTCTCAATAGTCTTCCCCTCTGGATCTTAGTTGTTTCTTTGTCATCTATGTGTCTATCACTGTTCACTCACCTGTCTCACTGTTTCATACCTGTATATATCTCACACCTGTCACCTTTCTCTGATGCCTCTTTAATCCCTTTGTCTCTCTCACACACACACACACACACACCTCTGTCTCTATCACTTTTCTCTCACCCATCTTTCTTGCACCTCTTCCTTTTGTTAGTTTCCCCTTTTAGTCGTTCCACTCAACCCCATGCCCCATTATGTCTCTCCTGTATTTGTTGCTCCCTTGACATGCTCAGGAGCAGCAGGAAGCACAGAAATGCCTTTTACAGGGGTCCTCTCCACTTGCAGCAACACTTAATTGTTTTGAAAGTTTGTTACTTTGTTTAGATCCATCTGCTGCTGATAATTTTCATGCCTTCTCACGCACACAATGTAGCTGAGAGGCTAAGTAAACAAGTCTTCATTAAAGCCTTGTTTAACTTCTGTTTCTAACACTGGCCTGACCTCCTCTGAGGCCAGGGGGTCGCAAGTACAGTGCCAGGGGTCACAGGAGGGAAGCCAAGGGTCGCAATTGTGGCCCCTAAATGATGTTCATTACGTAGAGTAGGCTGTGGGCCAGCCCACCGATTTTCATTGGGTAGTTTTCTCGTCACACTCATTTGCTTGCTTCTTATTCCGTAATGTTCCTTCCTCTTCCTGTGTTTGTCCCTCCTCCCCCCACTGGAGCATAGTGTGGGAATTATTCTTATAGTGATGTAATATGGTGATGCTGTGGAATGTTGGGGAGAAGGAGGTTCTGGTGGTGACAGCTAGAAAAGAGCTGGGAACTGGCTGAAGGTTTCTGTCTTCTGGAGAAATAAACAGTACTTTTATCTACTACAACTGCGTGGATTATTACATATTTCTTCTTTACCATTGTTGTGTTCATATTTACCTTTGCCTTTCCCCTAGCCTTGTCCCTCCTAGGTTCCCGTTCCCCCTCCCTGCGCCAGCACCTCGCTCGCGCCTGCATTGTGATGTAATCAGCTGGCTTCTAGAATGCCAGCTGATTTCAATGACAGTTGTAATTACCGTTGGCGTTTCTGCTTAGCTGCCATCTGCTACGGACTGCTCCTGCACTCTTGGTGTGTTGTCTACGTATCCTTTCACTCAATAAAGGATTTTCTTCAACTTCGTGTATGCCGATTCCTTACAATTATGGCGACGAGGTAAAGACAACACACCGAAGAATCCACGTGTGCTAAGCATAAGTGGTAATTGCTTCACACCAACGTACTCAACTTTTACAGAAAGAAAAAGTCTTGAAGGAAGTGCGGTTTTCGCTATGCATCCACGGAGCTAGTGGGGTGTGTGCTCTTCAACCATGTGCGGAGAAGAAAGGAGCAGAGCCAAGAAAGAAGTTGTAAAGTAAGAGGAATCAATAAAGAAGATTCTCTACAGCCTTAACCACGAGGTATTTAAAGAATGCGTCTACGTACAAAGCGTGATCTAGTGATCTTAAAAAAAAAAAAGCACTGTGCGCTCACCGCATACATCCTCTTGTGACCGTGTGTGAGTCCGTGGGAAAGCCGCCTGAGGTAATTGACGGGTGGTGTTGCGCATCTCCAATACTGCGCGCCATTGGCAACGTCATCATCACGTTCACACGCCTTCTTGGATTACTGGTTTACTGGAGGAGGTCAGCATTCCAGACTATCGACGCTACGCACGTCTTACGTGCGTGTGGCCATTTTGGGAAGTACAGTTTGAGCCCTCACATCGCAAGAAGGAAAAGCGGGCAGTGCATTCTCTCGAGTGCAAGCAAACACAATAGTACATTTGTACAGTACTATTTAAAAAAAAAAAAAAAACGCTCGTACCAGCTCCCGGGTGGCAGTTATAAAAAAAAAAAGAATCCTCAAGAGCATCCTTGCAAGCTTACAAGTAAGACTTTAAAAATTTTAATAGATCGGTCTTGCAGCCCAAGCGTCTGACTCTTGCTTTACTAAACATTTCAGATTTGGTGCAGTGTGTTTCTCATTTGCCATAAGAACCTTACCCTCCTGCTGCTCAGCCCTGTGTATATCTAGTTTGTGCTGATTGTTATTCAAATGTACTATGGCATCTGGAAATGTATACAATTTATCACCTCCACAAGCCATTTTACCGGCATCAGGAGAACCAACATTGAAATGGGAGGAATGGCGTGAGTACTTCACTAATTATATTTCTACCTTTGATGATGAGGAGGATGAACTTACGCCTGAAAAGAAAAAGAAAATTTTGCTACATTGTTTGGGGGCAGGAGGGCTTAAAGTATATAACAAAATAAACAAGAAAGTACATGATAGCGGACAGGGGGATGTTTTTGTTCATGCTCTAGACGACTTGGACAATTATTACAAACCAACAGTCTGTGTTGCTGTGGATCGGTTTAAATTTTTCCACCGGAAACAAGGGAAAGAAGAAGGAATAGAGGATTTTGTATCTGCACTAAAAAACTTGGCGTTAACATGTCGTTTCGGTAACCTGCACGACGAATTTATAAGGGACCAAATTGTCATGCGGTTAGAGCGGCAGACCCTGATGCAGAGATCTGGCCCGGGACCAGGGTTCAATTCCCGCCTCGGCGGGTCTTGGGCTCAATTTCCTCGGACCTGATAATTCTCGCCTCGGTGCCTATTCTAATCATGGGTCCCACTCTGCAACTCTGGGCAATAGCTTGCTTAATCTCCACAACGGCCCCAACAGCGCTGGGATGCCTGGCTTCACCCTGGGGGTGCCCAGGAGTGGACATTTCACAGGGAAAAGCCAGGAAGGGTTCCACAGCGGTATGCGTACAGCGCCTGGACACCCCTTTGGGGGTATGGGTGCGCTTTACAAGTACAAATTTCATTTCATTTCATTTCATTCATTTCATGCGTGCACCTTGTGGGCTAAAGGGGAAAAAACCCCTACAAGACGTCATAGACATTGTAAAGAGAGCTGAGATGATTGGAAGGTGCGCAAAAGCGGTACTCTCAGAAAACAAAAATAAACAAGAGGACTCAAGTGTAGTAGCTAAAGTAAGCGGAACTAAGACTAAGTACCAGGCACCTTACAGGAATAAGAATAAGATTAGTGCAGATATGGAGATAAAAAGCGGAAGTAATGATTTTACACAGAGGAAGTGTTATCGTTGTGGTAGCAATAGACACCTGGCCAATGACTGGAAATGTCCTGCACATAATCAGAGGTGTACTAAGTGTGGAATTATGGGACACTTCCAGAAAGCATGTCAGAGGAAATCGAGATCTAGGGTTAAGATTGTTGAGCAAAACGTTGAACACAGGTCTAGTTCATCAGATGCATCCGAATGTAATCTGTGTGTACTAAATGTGATAGAAACACAAACCTCTGATACTAAGAAGAATGGTAAGGGTAACAAGAAGACATGTGCACGGTAGCCATAGGTGGGGTGAGCATTACTATTGTGGCCGATTCCGGTTCACCCTACACTATTATCAATAGAGACGTGTGGACTTAGAAATTTGAACAGGCTCTAGGTCCTGACATGGAATCACCTGATGTCACTCTAAAAACATTTATAGGTGAACCCATAGAATTAGTTGGGTACAGAGAACTTAAATTTGTATTTAAGAACAGGGAAACCATCAGCAAACTTTACATCTCTGTCACAGGACCATCAGTGTTGGGTTGGAAAGACCAAGGCAAATTAGGTATAACACTAAATCCCAACAGTCCTGAACCTGTGCTATTGACCCAACCTGAAATTGATTTAGGAGCAACCATCTCTAATAAGTTCCACAAAGTATTCAATGGTACCATTGGTCAGTTGAAAGGGTTTCAACACAAAATACAGCTTAAAGCCAACGCTGTACCAAGCATACATAAAGTCAGGCATATCCCCTTCTCCCCTAGAGAAGAAGTGAAAGCACAACTGGACATACTACTTAATGCTGGTATTATAGAACCCACGGAATCATCCGAGTGGGTAGCACCCCTAGTCGTAGTGCGCAAGCCCAACGGCAAGTTGAGGTTATGTATTCACTTGCGCGACCTCAACAAAAGCATCCTGGTAGATCAATACCCCCTGCCAAAGATCAACGAAATGCTTGCCCTTACCAAAGACATGAAAGTATTCTCCACCATTGACCTCAAAGCAGCTTATCACCAGGTGTCACTACACCCTGACAGTAGAGGCCTCACCACCTTTATCTCGCCATTTGGGTGTTATAGGTTCAAAAGGGTCCCATTTGGACTAGCATCTGCTGCGGCCTTATTCCAAAGACTTATGCACGAAATTTTCAAGGGTGTCAGAAACATACTCATATTCCAAGACAACATCTTAGTTATGGGCAGGGACAGGTATGACCATGACCAGAGATCATTCCAAGTGCTCAATACACTTGAAGACTGTGGCATGACTGCAGAGTACAATAAATGCAAGTTTGCTGAGAGGAAAGTCACGTATCTGGGGCATGAAATCACACCAGAAGGCATTAAGCCAAAAAAGGAGCTACTGAACGCGATTCGTGACACCCCTGTGCCACAGAACAAAGAGGAATTGAGAGCCTTCTTGGGCCTGGTGGAATTTTATTCAAAGTTCGTGAGGAATTGTTCGACAAAAACATACGACATCAGGCAATTACTGAAGTCTAAGAACAAATTTGAATGGTCACTTTGTTGTGATAAAAGTTTCAGAGCACTTAAAGAGGAAATTTGTGATGCTCCTCCTCTGCAGGGTTTTGACCCGGAACTTACCAGCGTAGTCACTACTGATGCAAGTGGGAGGGGTATCGGAGCTGTTCTCACACAAACTAGTGAGTCAGGTGTGGAAGTAACCATTGCGTTTGCTTCGCGTTCACTTACCCCCACCGAAGAGAGGTATTCAGTCATTGAACGCGAAGCACTAGCGTGTGTATGGGTCCTGGAACACTTCCGCCAGTACATTTGGGGTAAAAGTCATTCTACGGAGTAACCCCAAACCCCTAACCAGATGACTCACTGCAAAAGGTTTGCATGCTGTGTCACCCAGACTGGCACATTGTCAGTAAGGTTGTTAGACTTCAATTACGATGTACAGTATCTACCAGGAGCAAAGAATGTGGTCGCAGATTTACTCAGCCGTTTACCACTCCCAGACTGTGGTGAAGTAGAACTCAAGGAGGAGGAATTCTGTGTGGCCAGCATCAATGAGGAATTTCCGAGCATTTCAAGAGAGAAATGGTTAAGAGCATATGAACAAGACAACATTTTGCAAGAAGTGAACAGACTCATTCTTCACGGTTGGCCCAGCAAGAAAACCATCAAAAGTAAACTTAAGACTTACTGGGAACTTAGAAATGAGTTGTCAATGGAGGGTGGACTTATTGTGGGGCAAGGTAAAGTTATTCCCCCAGACGCACTAAGAGACAGCATCATAGAAATTTGCCATATAGGCCACCTTGGTATCAACAAAACCAAAAACAGAATTAGATATTGGTACTGGTGGCCAGGTTGTGACATAGAGATTGAGAGGAAAGTCAGGAACTGTGTGCAGTGTGAAAACTCAGACAAGTCCCAGGTCACCCTTAGACCCCCGTTGCAACCCCTGTCTTGTCCTGGTATGCCCTTGGAAAGAGTTGGCATTGACATCATGGGACCCATTAAGGACAGGGGAGAACAGATGTATGTGGCAGTACTAGTCGACCATTTTTCAAAGTGGCCGGAGATAGATATACTCCACAAGATTGAAGCCATCAACATTGTCAAATTTCTTGATGGGGTTTTCACGAAGGAGGGCTTACCTAAATCCATTGTAAGTGACAATGGCACACAGTTCACCTCGGAAGTCTTGAAGAAGTACTTAGAAAGGAATGGCGTCACCCATAAGACCACATCCGTGTACCATCCAGCTGGGAACGGAGCTGTGGAACGGTTCAACAGGGTGGTTAAAGGCACCATACAGTTAGCCAACAATAATGGGTTGAGTTGGAGGAATGAATTGAACAAAATGATATGGGCATACAGGATCACCCCTAGTGTAAGTACGTCCTTTAGCCCCTTTGAATTGATGAGAGGCAGGACCCCAATGTCTAAAGACAATGTAGGTTGGCTTAAAGCAGCCAGGAAAGCGGAGTGGTCTGCAGATGTGGTAAGGAAGAATGTTCAAGACGCTCAGAGTGAGTGCAAGAAGCGATTTGATTCTAAGCATAAGTGCAAACCACATTGTCTAAAGGTAGGAGACAGAGTGAGAGTGAGAAGGAGTGGGTTCATTGAAAAAGGGCAGAGTCGATATTCACAACCCCTGGTTGTTGAAAAAATCTTCTGCAATTCTACTCAACTTAGTGATGGTAAGGTGTGGCATATGTCTGCGCTTTCCTTGAGTGGTAAAACTGATGATGGCACAGGTGAATGTGGTGTATGTTAATGTTAATTGCATTTGTATAGCGCTGCTGCTACCCGAAGGTGTCCTGGCGCTAAGGATCACAGGACATAGCCAGTCGTGTGCAGAGCAATGCACGTCCCACAGATTGTGTCCCACATAGCCACTATTGGTTGCTAGACGATATGTCAGAATCTGAGGAAGATAGCAACAGGTCCAACGTGCATTCCCAGTCCACAGGTGTTGGTGTTCGCTCTACTCAGGGGCGCATTGAAACGTTGGGTGAACACCTCACCCTGGATAGCAGTGATTCGAGTGATGCACCATGCACAAGTAGTACCAACCTATTGGAAGAAGAAGATGATCCCGCAGGTGATTCTGTAACGGTGGGTGGTGGCACTGGCAGGTTTGGACGGGTTATTGTAAAACCTAGCAAGCTTAAAAACTTTGTATGTGACTAATGTTTATGCACTGTATGGGTTATTCTGTTCTCAAGCACTAGTGCTTCTTTTCTACTTTTCCCCTTTGGGAAGGAGATGTGTTGTGTTCATATTTACCTTTGCCTTTCCCCTAGCCTTGTCCCCCCTAGGTTCCCGTTCCCCCTCCCTGCGCCAGCACCTCGCTCGCGCCTGCATTGTGATGTAATCAGCTGGCATTCTAGAATGCCAGCTGATTTCAATGACAGTTGTAATTACCGTTGGAGTTTCTGCTTAGCTGCCATCTGCTACGGACTGCTCCTGCACTCCTGGTGTGTTGTCTACGTATCCTTTCACTCAATAAAGGATTTTCTTCAACTTCGTGTATGCCGATTCCTTACAACCATCCTTATGATTTGTTGCATTGTATTCTTCCACAGCTTACATCCATAAGCTACTTTTTTTCCCTTTTCTTTGAGCAATGCATGTGTTTTCTTGCTGTGTTTCCCATGTGCTGCTTCACCCCTCACTTCATCACGCTTCACCCTCCATATTAATACACAGCACTCTCAGCTCATCTGTAAAAGCACAGTAACAGCTATCTTTTTGCTGAGGTTTGACAAAAGTGCAAACTTTATCAAATTAGTTTTTTTCCACCTCCTTTATTCTACATTTTGCTTAAAGCCCAGGCATTGGCACACAGAGGCACCATTTACAGTGTTGGAGGAGTGGCAGATTACTGCATTCACCTCTGCAAAGGAGTTGTCTTCTCTCAGGGGCTTATAAATCTGCTCTCTAGGCTGCTGCAGGGCACCAAATGGCTGGAGCATTTGTGTCAGTCCAGAGTCCTGTCAAAAGTACATAAGCCCATGTCAAGCATTTTCCTTTAAATTCTCACACTTACATTTTTTTACATGTTTTTTTAAATTATGTTTATATTTTCCTGCATGAAAAGTATTTTAGTATAAACCATGCCTTTTATGAATATTGAAAATATTGAATTCAATGTACAGTTACCAGAGGCCTTAAAACGTTTGCTTTTCTTCAAGTATTTTTAATATTTTCTACATTTATCCTTTTACTTTTTTTGTCAACCATACTTTCCAAACAAGCCACGCTTTTCCCTTACCCCGAGATCCAAGTTTTCTCCTGCGTCTCCCAGCCATCTACACATCATTTCTGACACCCATCGGACCTTGCTCATGCCAGTATGTGACTATGTGCTTCTCACCATTTGCTTATGTAAACTTTGTCTGCATAGCTTATGCTTTGCCTTTGTATACTGCCTACCATTTTGCAACATACCATTCTTCGTTATTCTTGTAAAGTGCTCTGTCACCCAAAAGGGTCTTGTTCGCGCTATATAAAACTCAAAATAAATAAAGCATTGGCACAGCCAATAGCATTACACTCACATTTTAAAGGCAGCACATAGTGGCTTTGCCAATGCTTCTTTAACAAGGCACTTGCTATTACTGTCTTTCTGTTAACTCACACTTCACATAAATGACCTCAAATGTAGTTGTTTTTTCAAACTTAGCAGCATGAAAAGCTATATTGGCCGCATGAGGTTTGAACCTGTGACCATCAGATTGCCTACTAATTTCCACAGAAGGAATATGGAGTCATGAAGATCTATTAATGGCTACGGCTCGTGTTACACCCAGTTCTTAGTTTGTAAATAAATAAGTGCCAGGGCACTTGTCAGGCGACAACTGCAGCTTGCACTTCCCATTGCCCCTGCCAGCACTGCGAATAACAGTAGCAACACAACTACTAACCATCATACACCTACAATTGTGACGTTTTAGACTATTTCAAGCCCCCAAAGCTAGAAGAGTGGCTTAGGTGGCAGGTATTAGTCAATTTTAAATCATATTTAGTTAATAAACAACTGTTGTTGTGTGGAGCTCTCTAAATTACAAAACTGCGCCATCATGTGGCAGATTGTCTTAAGTGCCGGTGTTTGCAATTAAGTGCTGGTGCCGAGCACCGGAAACCACCAGCTCAAATTAAGCACTGACTATACTCCTGGAGATAGAACGCTATAGACTCACATGCAACAAAAACACTAGCATTTGACCTTCAAAAACAGAAACAGTTCAGCCCTTTTTGGAAAGCTCTATGTTATTGTTAATATGAAAATGTAAGCAGCAGCTGTTCTCGGATTCATTCTACTTGCCATGAAAATCCTGGCAACTATGGTTTAAAATCCAGGAACGCCTCTACGTACAATATCGAGTACAGATATGTTCAACACATGGTCTGTACGTGAATTATTAAATTTTATTTTTATTACCATTCTATTTTTTACAGATATTTGTTAGATTTTATTGTCACTTGTCTACTATACATGGGTGGGTAACAGTGCATTACAGTGAGGTTTTTCACGAGGGGTTCTGAGTGAGATAAAATTAATAACGAGAACTAAGTTTGAGGTGTCTATGATGTCACTCAGAACCCCAAGTTGAAAAACATCCCCGTAATTCACTTTTTACCCGTCTATAATTTTATGTTATATTTGGCCCTTAAAATCATCTGTCCCTGATTTCAACTGTGATGTAGAAACAGAGGAGTAATGTGTGACATACGTAACTTCTGAGTGGGTCATGATGCCCCTCCACTCCCTCAACAATTGTAATAAACAGCATATTGGGCTTAGCAAATCTGCATGTCTGTTTTATGCCATTCTGTTCTTTAATGTAAATTAGTTATACATAAACTTGTTTAGCCAGAGCAGAAGGAGTTAAATCTGTGCAGTGAGGCAAGTTCTCAACACCTAGGCCTAGATGTGTGATACACTTATTAAATGTACATAATTCGGTTGTACATAATGAATCCTTACAGATATCAGCCATGTTTACCAAAGTTTTATGGGCTCATTATAAGCCTCATGTGAAAACCCATGTGGCGATTCAGCACCTGTACAAATGCACTTCACATGTCAATAATGAGATATTTTTAGTGCTGAAAGTACGTCACTAGCAGTGATGGGCTAACAGTTTTTTCAGCTGCCATCTGGCTCATCAAAAGGATCTTACTACAATAGGGCAAACCCATAGTGCAAACTCTCTGGCAGATGGCACGTGGACTTCTGCAAACAGCTTATGGCAGGATGAATATCTTCACATAAAGCACGACTCATTTGTGAAAGTTGACATCCTCTAGCTGCTGTTTCTAAGAAGATGGTAGCTTTAATGCAGTGGTGAGGGACTCCCTTTAGTCAACGTGACATGCCATTTTTTCAGATTTTCTTTTCTCCTCATTTAGTGAACGATAATCAGGAGCAGGTTTCATGTTTCTCGTGCACAGCTGCCACCTTTAACCAGTCCTGGGTTTTAATCTACAAACAGGTTGCAATCTGGGAATAGTAGTTTCACTTTTGAATTTTACAAGTATGGGGTTCAGAATTCCAAGCATGCAAAGTGTCACACAAGACATAGGGCTACTTGACAGCTGTGCATCTATTTCAGAATGCAAGCATCGATCAGACAGAATGTAAAGGATACCATTTTGAGTGTCTAAAACTTGGAAAATGTGAAGCTTTAAGAACGATGCTGCAAAGATGCAATTGTTAACACAAAGCTAAAGAAAGATTAGACCTAAGGTACTGCTCCTGCAATGGGTTAATCATTGCTGCTTTTTGACCCCCTTCCCTGGCCGCAGCCTGCTGAAAGCCTTACCTAGGACAGCAGCGTCCGTGTACACACGCCCCATCAGCAGGGTTGAGATTAATGAGGCAGCATCACCTGCCTGAGGCTATATTTCTTCTCTAATGGTACAGCGGTCTGGGAAAAGGCACTCACTGTTCTTGATTGGCTGAAGCCTGCCAAACACAGGAACAATAGGGCAGACTCCTGTTTGAGAGAAAAGTCTCTCTGCTAAGCAGTGTGGGGTACTCTTGGTGCGGGGGTCTAACACACAGGGCTTCAAGGTGCACTGCCTGATCATGCTTCATTTTATTGACGCCACTTACCAGTACCTCCCTACATCCCATTGTGGGAATCAAGGGTTGTAGAACGGAAAGCCCAGCATAATGAGGTCGTCACCATACCAAAGTGCACCCCTTCACGAGCACATGTGCGGGAATGATTGGCATGTGAGTGCCTGGCTCCATGACCCTGAATCAGACCACAGAGCAATGGTCAAACGGCCAGTCATCTATGTATTGTGGAATATTGAATTTAAAAGAATGAAAAAACATATCAGGTGAGGCCTGCAGATCAGAAGGGCAGAGCCCTAAAGCACAAGCCGCCACTGCGGCAAGGAGCACTACTTGTTAGATAGAATTTGGTACTGATGCAGGGCTCCCACACCTTAATGGCAGACCTCTATCTAATCTGCTGGCCAGAGTTACTGTTCACTCCTTTAGAGCTTGTAGTACTGTCCCCTCTTATGCACCCTTTTTAGGTCTCGACTAGGCAGCGCATGCGCTGTCTCGTTGAGAGATGGTGTATACAGTATAGTGGGGGGAAGCTCCGCCCACGTTCCAGCCTTATTTTTGATTGGCTTGAGTCATAATTTCTGCATTCTAATTGGTGCTTTGCTCGTTAATCACGCCTCCTGACGGGCATGTCGTCATTTTTATCCTTAGGAGGCTATCGGCCCCTTTACTAGAAAAACAGTTTTGTTCCCCTGCCTCTCCCCGTTCCCTCTCGTAGTCCGTAACTTCTTACACCACAATCACCCCCACCCCCTCCCGTTCGTGCCTTCTTTTACGCCCGCACTTCCGTGTAAAATGCAATAGGGCTCGCGTAAATACGAGCCCTATTGCATTTTCAATGCTTGTTTGCCGTCTCATTGGTGGGTGAATTCGCACTCTTTGTCTCGCATGCGCGCGATGCCTTACATCGTGCGCATGCGAGACAAAGGGAGGCAGAGACAGCACAAGCAGCGAAGCAGGACGAGGTGAAGCGCGGCCGGGTGTGCACTGCTGCATTTAGATGTTAAGAGGGCTGTGAGAGCTGATGTCCTACTATTTGCCACAGTAGTTGGGCCTCGGTTCTTCCTGTAGATATTACTGAAATGATCAGGTGTTTGTTATATTCCTCCGTAGTTGCCTCTCACATTTCCAGCTCTTAAATCCTCTTCGCTCTTGAGTAGTAGTTCTGTGGTTGCTGTACACTGCTGGCTTCTCTCACCTATACTGTATGTCTGCTCATTGTTGGCCTTCCTGTGTAGTCGTAATCTGCTGTTCAACTCCCAGCTCTCTTTAGACAGATCTGTGGACGGACGTCTTGCTCCTGCGCCGTCTTGCATTTTTGTCCTTTTAACTTAGAAGTGCGCAGACCCTTCTCGCTTCTGTTAACCCTCTATCGACGCCATTAGGACTCCTCTGAGCACAGAAGGGGCAGTCTATGGCGCTGTGTGCAGAAACTATTAGTAAAAAAGCCGAAATGTGGTTTGCGAAGGTTTTCACCTTAGCCGTTTGCACAAAGCGTGTGTGTTTGCAAGTTGTGTGCGCTCGGGCGTTTTGCTTAAGCAGCTGGCAGTAATATTTTAGGCAACACTTTTTCAGCCACAGTTAAACTAATCTCTGAGTGTAACCAGTCTGTGTGTGGTCGCTTTGTGTAGTGCCTCGTACTGCCCAGAGACCACTGGAGGGGGGAGGAAGGAGGGGACGATGGAAAAAAAGTGAACGAGGGCATTGAAGATGGGGCGGGGGACCATCCTAATCTTACGGGATTTCGTGTCTGTCTGCGTTTTATTTTGCTCCTCAGTGTAATGTAGTTAACAACGCCCGAAGAATTACGTTGCTGAGAAAAGGTAAGGACGAAATAGGTTCTAAATTATGTACATATTTCCAGGAAAACAGTGGACAAGCAGCGCACAAGGGAGAGAGAAACAGAGCATAGAACCATTTGCACTTAGTGAGAAGATTGCATTTTGCACTGTAACAATACTTAGTGCATGATTGGTTGATCCTACGCTGCCCTCCCCATCATGAAGTAGCAGTCTATGGGGTCTCCTCTGGATATGAAAATGAAATAAGTGCTAGCACTCCAGGTTTATTTCTTTGTTAAACAAAATATCAAAGTCAATCAACTCAAACAAGAAATTTCAACTAAAATGTCCGCAGAAGAATGGTCGGACATACTAAAGGATATACAAAACCAATTGGAAAAACATACAGAGGAAATCAATGCACGAAAACTGAGAAAATATAAAAGAGATGTTATCAACTACAAATTGGGAGAGGTTTACACGTGGGCGGAAGAGTATGCCAAACGTCGACAAAATAGACCAGCACATAAAACAATGAACACTGAAACTTCGTCTTCAGATACTGATACTAGTTTGGATAGACAGAGAAAAATTCCACAATCAATTGCACAAACTCCATCTACTTCCACGAACACAGGGGGGCCTTTTTTAGGACAAGGCCCTTTGCAAAGCGACACACCAGGAGGGGCAAACACGGACGAAGGGCTCAGAGACAGCCAGCCCACAGAAAAGAGAGTAACCAGGAGTCAGAAACCATGAACCAAGAACACCACAACATAAACGAGGAGGATCTAGTGATCAACATTTCCTCATATCCGTTATCTCGCACAGAACAGAAAGTACTGAATAAGGGCACATCGTTTGTCCCTACATATCAAACCAATTCTCTTGAAACAGAAGTAAGCTTTTTAAGTTTATGCGAGTACTACGTTTGAAACATTTCTTCAAGAATATTGTTACCAATCAACCGACAACAGAAGATACCCTTAAAGGTTTAAGACCCAAAAGTTCATCTATGGCTCCCATGAGCCATAAAATATTAGATTCTTTTGAAACATTGGTGCGACACCACCTTCCTGAAGTTATTAAACACAAGAGAAATTGGAATTTGTCAATGAGAGAGCGGAATATCTTAACCAACATAGCTAACAACCCCGACATCAAATGTTCAGTAGCAGATAAAGGCGGAGCCCTGGTGATAATGGACACTCAATATTACTGTGAAAGTGTTAAATCACATATCCATGACGACAACACCTACATGAGATTATTTTCCAATCCCACAAGAGAATTCACAAACATTTTAACCAACATTTTAGACACAGCTTTGCAAAATGGTACTATCATGGAAAAGGATAAAAGATATCTTCTCCAAAGCAATCCTAGATCACCCAAATTTTATATGATGCCTAAAATTCACAAGAACTTGAGAATTCCACCTTTCAGGCCTATCGTGTCTACCAGAGGGTCTTTACACGAACCGATTGGAAAGTACCTTGACAAACATCTGCAAACAATAGTTCAAGAAATGACGACATATATTAAAGATACCACAGATTTCCTTACTAAACTGAATACAGTACAATGGGAAACATCACAAGCCATTTTGCTTTGCACCATTGATGTTAAGGCTCTCTACACGTCGATCCCACATGATATGAGATTAGAAGCACTGGAATTTTTCATAGCACGAACAGATTGGGATAACGATTTGAAAGTTTTTTTTGATGGAGCTCATGAGCTTCACATTATATCACAGTTACTTCACTTGGGAGGATGAATATTTTTTGCAACGTCCCGGAACATCTATGGGCAATTGTGCAGCTCCCAGTTATGCGAATCTGTTCATGTACAAATACGAGAGAGAACACATACTAACCAACCATAAATGGAATAAGAACCTGTTGTTTTTTGCTCGCTACATCGATGACATCTTCCTATTATGGAAAGGCACTGAATTAGAACTAACAGAAGCCATTGACCAACTTAATTCTGTTAATCAACGTATACAATTCACTCATGAGCTCAGCAAAGAATCAGTCAACTATTTGGATGTTAATGTTTCTATTGAGGCAAACAAAATTATCACCGACATTCAAAGGAAAAGTACTGACAGGAATAATTTATTGCATTTCACCAGTTTTCACCAACAACCATTGAAGCGTCATCTACCATATTCCCAGCTATTGCGGGTCAAAAGGATTGTATCTCAACCTGACAAGCTAGAAGACAATATTGCTACCATGGTCAAAAGATTTGAGGATAGGCAATATCCCAAAGATATATTGAGAGAAGCAGTACACAGAACTACGTTAAAATCTCGAGAAGACCTTCTGAACCAAAAAACGACTTTCAAACAAAATGATCGCATAGTAATGGTATTAAATATTCAACTTCCAGTGCCGCTTTTAAGAAATTGATTTTTAAGTACTGGCCAATGCTTGAGTCCGAACCGGACTTCAATGGTATTTTCAATCACAAACCCCTTTTTGCTTATGAAAGGAGTAAAAACATCAGAGACATTCTATCGACGACTTCACCTGTTAAACAGCATGAACAGTATAAAGGAACCAAGCTGTGTTATAATTGCAATAATTGTAACAGTATCATTCCGGGTAATTCTGTCACACATCCCAGAAAAGGCAATAACATCAAATTACGTACATCAGCTACATGCGACAGTGTTAATGTCATATATATGTTGAAATGCCCTTGTGGCTTAGTATATGTAGGCAAAACTCCATGTAAAATCAAAGTCCGTATTAATGAACATAAGTCTAACATACGTACACGCAATGTGAAATCATGTGTGGCCACACATTTTCAGTCTAATCACCATAATGTTAGCCAACTCCGGTTTCTGGTACTTGAAAGTGTTACTCCTAAAGAAGGTTGGGATACTACCAAGTTGCTTTTACGCAGAGAACTATATTGGATCAAATTATTGGATTCTTTACAGCCAAACGGTCTTAACGATCGATTAGAATATAGTTGCTTTCTATAGACTTTTTCATAAGTTGAATTACATTTATTCATGAATTTTTTATCACTGTTTAATTTCTTTTTGACTGTGATTATGGTCTATGCATTCAAATTGGTTTATATGTGAATTCACTATTCCAATATGGCGGTTGGTTGTGGGTATACAATTCTCATTTGAGTCTCTTTTCTATTTCTATTACACGTTCACTCTCACCAACTTCCGTTAGACGTCATTATTTTTATTACACGCTGTAGTGTCCGTTTTTACCACTCGGACTCTTTATTCACGGAGTTTTGCTTGAGCACGACAAAGGTACGAACAGCATTAAACATTTATCTGCATGCATATGTTTGTCCAGCACCGTAGTATATCTTTTCCACCACGGGGGATTTAGATAATATGTTATCGTTTTACTTTTCACGGACGTTGGATTAGTTTCGATTTGCACTCGTATTAGATAACATAGTTGTTGTAACTGCGTGGTGTTTTGTTTTTGTTTTTTGTCTTTGTTTTTAAGGGCACTACAACAATTCTGAACAGTTAGAATTAGTTCACGCTGGTCTGCAAGTGTTTGTTTTCTGAGTTGTACTTTTATTTATAGTACTGTATCCATGACTTTTATTTTAAAGCACAACGCTTTAAGCATGAAACTAGAATACACCCCACGGGTTAGCAACGCGCCGATTATCGTCACCTCACTTCAGGCATGCATTGACTAAGTCACATGATTACTATAGGGTTGTCTCCGCTGCTGGCCATCTATTCGACTTTGCTTTTCATTGTTTTACAGAATTGAACTTACCCCTGATGAAGGGCTAAACCAGCCCGAAATGCATTGGGTTATGGAACAAGATATTGACTTGTATTATGATATCATGATTTGATTAATGGAATACACATTTACAAATGAAGAATTCCCAGGATAGTTTTGTGGATTTGAATTTCCTTCAAGACTCACGCTTATTTGGTTTCACATATGAACTTGAGAAGTCCATCTCATTGGATCTAGAGCGGTGCACTAAGGGGACGTCTCCCTGGGTTGGGAGACGCTTTTCTTGTCTCCTCTGGATACCCTTCAGGGATACCGTCCTATAAGTTTCTGCCATTCATGAGTAAATCTGGTAGTCCCAAACATCCGGACTTTGGGTCACACAATCATCGGCCATCACTACGATTACCCAGAACTTACTATCACATCCACTAGAAACTGGAAATATCCTTATAACCACATGCACGGTTCTCTTGCACTCCTGCACACAGTTCAAGCATAAACAGTTACACTTTCGCAGAGACATATGATTAACCTATGCCATGCATGCAAGCACACCACTAATGCACGTCTCACGTCAGCCAGACTGAGTTCGCACACCGTTCTGTTGTATGGAAGTGTTGTTTGTGCTGTGAGAAGCTCTAGCTACCCCAGAGCACTGTAAAGGTCAAAGACAATGATAGTAAACAAAGGATTGGAGGGGTAGCTGGCTTCTGAAAGTATTGTATTGCAGCATTTATATAGCGTTTACTACTCCTATGCGGGGTGCTGAAGCACCTGCCTTCAGAAGTAGTACACTGTAGGGTGTGTGCTTGGAAGGATATTGTCTGTTTTGATCCTATGTGGGAAGTGTTTCCTTGTTGTACGTGACAACCACTAAGGTGCGGTTATCGTGTTATGGGACACAGCGCTTTGGGTGATGAAGTGAGAAAGACAGATGCTCATTTTATGGTTTTCAGTATGCTGGTAGCTTAGACCAGCTCTGCAGGTCCCTTTATGGTATTTCTTAATATATACTCTGCTTAGCTGGTTACTGCACTGGGTTGTTCAGTGTGAGATTTTGGGTATAGTTGTGGTACTGAGCTGGCATGGGTGGAGGGAGAGAGAGAAGTAGAGGGATCTGTTGGGATGGGCATTTTTATCATCATCCCATATTTGACTGTCTTAGTGTGATGTAAAGAAGCAGTGAGATTGTATAGATATTTGGGACCTACAGTGGTGGACTATATTAAAGTCCTCTGAATTGTCCAGCAGTGTGGGACCGATCTCTCCATTTGTTTTGTGCCTGTTCATTTGGTGATGGCTGTTTTTTTTTTTTTTTTTGCTGTACAATACTGGTGAATGGACAACCCTCATAGGAGATATGTTTTGAAGAGGTATAAATTATAACTTGTTGCTGACCGCTGCAAATTACGGTTTTAGTATTACTGAGGGCTATAACTATTACATAATACATAGGATGTTGCAATCTTTGTATAAACACGGTGTCTAATTTCTTTATACTAGATGGGATTCTGTAATCCCTGTATAAACGGTTGTGTCTAGTTTCTTTATAATCTGCGACTAGTGACGCACCAAGTTACCAATTATAAAGAAAAGATGTTGGAGCTCTTCTCTTACAAGTTATTACATTTTAAATCTGACGTCACAGTGCATACTGTTCGAACGAGCAGCCTAGGTGAAAGGCTATCCCGGTCACGGAGTATAATTGAAGCAGCTGTTTAAAGCAACATAAATGGAACATTGCTTTTCTTTCTTCTGCTCTATTTTAATAGCAGAGAGAATGTTTGTTTTACACCTCTTGAATAGAGAAAAGCTTAAATCTTTCTGCATGCTTCTGCACATTCCGAGCTTCTGCAGTTTTTTTAAACTGACTTTTATTGAACTGTTTCTAATATCTATTTGCAATAAATAAATGTAATATAACGAAGTCCAGTAGTCCAAGATCGAATAGGAAGGCCCATTCTCCAACTGACTCTCTCAAACATCCAACATTCCACAGCATCACCACACACCAACATTCCACAACCCGTTCACACTGGCTGAGCAGCAGGTATAACAATATCTAACATGTTTTTGATGTGTTTAATTTTGCACTGGAAGTTTTATTGTCATTCTTCATGTTGGCAATTCAGCCACACCACGCAACCCCTCTGGACAGCTGTCCCTGGCATGCACAGACAATCACAGCTCGTTTCATTGGAATTGTACTGGTTTTAGGGGCAGGCGCGAGCCCTGTCTAGCCAGTCAGCCGCCTTCAATTAATCAAAACGATTAGTCGCCATACCGGTCACCAGAACAGGCGCTCTTTTCTCCTGCTTATCACTTTGATGTTAATTCGCACTAATTTATAATTATTGCGAATTGAAAGTCACACTTCAGCGGATGAAGTGAAAATGACCCTGGTGATGTGAACTGTTGCTCTCGGGTGTATGCAGGAGTAGGTTTTTGGGCCCCGAGTTTTCCGATACCACAGTTTGTTTTTTTCATGTCCAGGCTGTTTTTTTTTGTTTCTCTTGAGCCCGCCGCTTTCTGGAAGTTGACTTTACCACCTGCAGGTGCCCAGGGCTCCGAGATGCCACCTGGCTGCGTTTCCAAGTTTCAAACGCTTTATGATCTGAAGGCAGTGCTCTGACCTTCACACAGCGAGCAGCGAGAGAAACGGGAAGGTGGTTTGGAAGAAAAGACATTTTTTAAAGCATGTTATGCATGGTTCACACTTAAAAGAACACTGCTATTGTAATAGGTACGACCTTGTAAAGATAGTGTGTGACGTGCTAATGTGCTGCAGAGCTAAATACACATAATGTCCCAAAGGCGAGACCGATTGCATTGCAAATGCTTGTTTAGTCTTGTTAATGGTGTCTATTATCTTCTGCCTGCCTGCTTTACCCTCCATGTGTCCCTGCATAGATCACTTTTTAATTCTTTCTCTTTTGCTTCTCTGCTCCTCTGACTTCCTGGTCACGTCCTTTCATCCATGATGGTTGTTTCTAGGGGTGGGTCTGAGAACCACTGAACTATCAGCATGGTCTGACGTAAATATGAATAAGTGAGAATGCAGAACAAGTCAAAGATTATTGTATTGTATTGTAATTCCATTTATATAGCGCTTACTACCCCTGACGAGGCGTCAAAGCGCTTTTTCGGCGAGTAGCACGCTACTCCGGGACCCATAGAGGATTAGTGTTGAATTAGTATAGTGAAACATGCAAGTACATTTTAAGTGGTGGATAGGTTAGTCAGTTATTTGGATTTGGAATGATAGCAGAAGGATAGAGGAGGAAAAAGGTTTGTATTTATATAGCGCTTGTTACCCCTGATGGGGTGTTGAAGCACGCTACTCCGGAAGCCCATAAAGGATTAGTGGTGAATTAATATAGTGAAATATGAAAGTAATTTCAGTGGTGGATATTAGTCAGTTATTTGGAGTGAGAAGGATAGCGGAGGGATAAAAAGGGAAGAAAGGTTTGCATTCATATAGCACTTGTTACCCCTGATGGGTGTTGAAGCGCTTTTCTGGCGAGTATCACGCCACTCCGGAACCCATTTGGATTAGTGTTGAAAATTAGTATAGTAAAATATGAAGTAATTTGAGTAGTGGATATGTTATTCAGTTATTTGGGTAGAGAAGGATAGGTGGCGGGATAGAAGAGGGAAAGAGGTTTGCATTTATATAGCGCTTGCTACCCCTGATGGGATTTTGAAGCGCAAGTAGCACGCTACTCTGGAACCCATAAGTATTAGTGTAGTAGAGAGAGTAGAGTAGTAGAGAGAAGTTTGAGATGAGTCAGAAGGTTGGGTTAGAAGATATATTGAGAGAAATATAGGCTGAGAAATAGGGTAGTGCCTTGGAAATGCTAAATTAGAAGAAAGTGATAAGTATATAGATCCATAAGTACATTGAAAGTATATAGATACATAAAGGAGGTAAGTATATGTAGATTAAAGATATTGATAGAGGCACAGGATGAGAAATAGGGTAGTGCATTGGATATGCTTTTTCAGGAGAAAAGTAACAGAGACACAGATCCAAGAACATGGAAGGTACATAGATGCACAATGGAAGTAAGTACATGTAGACCAAGGATGATTTTTATTTATTTATTATTTTTTTTCCCCTCTCAACAACATAATTATTCTACATGTTTATACAAAGCAATACACAAAGATAGGTACATGTCTATAGTGAAAACAAATGCTTATATACAGAGGGATATGCTGTAAATTTCTGTTTGCGTATGGTGCTTATGTGGGGAAGAGCCAATTCTTGAGTAGTTTTCTGAAGATAAGGTGGTTGTCGGTGGATCTTATGTTGGGGGGTAAAGAGTTCCATAGTTTGGCTGCTTGAACAGAGAAGGATGTGCCACCCATCCTATGACGCTGCCATGACCATCTCACTTGAGTAAGACCTATTATTATTACTGAAATTCAAAAAAACATTTCTATAAACCAACCCAACTGGTATCTTGTGAATTGTCAACCATGCAATGCAGGATCACTGCATGACCTTGGGCAACAGCACTCGCAAACTCACACGCCCAACAGCCTGCGTGATCGAATGCATGAACACATTTTGACAACTTTAAGAAATTGATCACAAAACAGACTGCTTGGTAGACTTTTTCAACCGTCTGCAAATGTGTGGAAATTAGTATTGCAGATTGTAACTATAATGCATGACTAAGTCTTCAGCATTGCAAGCATCTCAAATGTATGCAACTGATTGTATGACAGGCTCTGGTGACTTGCAGACTGTGTGAGAACTGCATTTTAAGCAGCCTCCTAAACTTATGGAATGTCATTTTGCCTGGCAGGCCACCTTAAACTTGGGCTGGGTCAGCACATCACGCATAGGCCTAGGAAACCTGGCAGCTATGAAGTCTGTACCTCCTCGGGGGTAGGAACGGCTATTTACATGCTAGGGCAATACTTCTGTAAAAAGTCCTTACTTTGTCAGCCCATAATCGCTCACTCACCACATATCAATCCCGCAGAGCCTGTGGCACCCTTCCCTCCTCGCCACCCACCACCCGAGCTCCATCACTCAGAGATGACGTCCATCCCTGGGGTGTTTTTGAGGCATGGTGTGCCAGGAGTGGGGTGGCTCTGTGGGTGTTTTTACCCTCTATAGGTGGGGCGGGGGTCGCAGGGCTCTGATGGGGTGTGCTGGGGGGGGGGGGGTCGCAGGGCTCTGATGGGGTGTGCTGGGGGGGGGGGGTTGCAGGCTCTGATGGGGTGTGCAGCGAGGGGTCGCAGGGCTCTGATGGCGTGCGCTTTAAGGTTACATTTCTGTTACAATGCACTGTATCCTGTTCCTTTTCTTTCCTTTGTTCTCCGAGTCCTGACACAGTAACATTGTCCCTGTGGCGGACACGGCGGCCAGGCCCTTGTCTCGCCCTGTGCTCTGCTGCATGGCACTGCTCCCCGGGCCCCCACCCCCACCCCCTCCCTCTCCGGCGGCCATGCTGCCTCGGCTTGGGCCAGCGGGGCCACCGTACAAGGCCAGGCTCCCTCCCCCGCTCCCCTCCCCCCTGTGGAGCCCTATGGAAGAGCCTGTGCTGCAGGATCCACACCATGGCCGAGGCCCGGAGCCCCCTCTAGCCGCCCCCCGGCGGGGCTGAGGCGGTCCTGCCGCCCCCCCTGGGTGCGCCCCAGCCTCCGGCCCCCCCGAGGTAAGCAGGGAGTGGGAGGAGGCCAGTGCATCCCTCTGCCCCTGGTCCCGCCCCCTGCACCCCAGCGTCCCTTTAACTGCCCCTTCGTGTGCACCCCCGGCCTGTCCTGGACTCCGCAAGTGCCTACCCGCATCTACCAAGTGTCAGCTTCCTCCACTCTCTGCCCCATCTGTTCCCCAAAGTTACCTCTAACTGCCCCTTCTCTTGCACCCGTACCTGCCCCAACCCTACGGTCTGCCCTTGACTCCGCCAGTGCCTGCCCGCATCTACCAAGTGTCAGCTTCCTCCACTCTCTGCCCCATCTGTTCCTCAAAGTTCCCTCTAACTGCCCCTTCTCTTGCATCCGTACCTGCCCCAACCCTACTGTCTGCCCTTGACTCCGCCAGTGCCTGCCCACATCTACCCTGAGTGTCAGCTTCCTCCACTCTCTGCCCCATCTGTTCCCCAAAGTTCCCTCTAACTGCCCCTTCTCTTGCATCCGTACCTGCCCCAACCCTACGGTCTGCCCTTGACTCCACCAGTGCCTGCCCGCATCTACCCCAATGAGTGTCAGTTCTCGCTACTCTGTGCTCCATCACTCTCTGCCCCATCTGTTCCTCAAAGTTCCCTCTAACTGCCCCTTCTCTTGCATCCGTACCTGCCCCTGACCCAGCTAGTGCCTGCCCCTGACCCCGCCAGTGCCTGTCCTCACCCTGTACCCCAATGAGTGTCCTTTCTCTACACTCTGCCCCATCTGTTTATCAAAGTCCCCTCTAACTGCATCTGTACCTGCCCCTGACTCCGCCAGTGCCTGCCCGCATCTACCCCAATGAGTGTCAGTTCTCTCTACTCTGTGCTCCATCACTTTCTGCCCCATCTGTTCCTCAAAGTTCCCTCTAACTGCCCCTTCTCTAGCATCCGTACCTGCCCCAACCCTCGGTCTGCACTGGCCCCGCCAGTGCCTGCCCCCATCTACCTCATTAATTGTCATTTCTTTCCACTCTCTGCCCCATTTGTTCCTCTAACTGCGCCTTCTCTTGTATCTGTACCTGCCCCAGCCCGCCCTTGACCCCGCCAAATGCCAACTCTCATCCACTCCACTAAGCGTAATGTCTCTACACTCTCTGTCCCTACTGCCCCATATCGGTTCCTCTAAATGCCCTTCTCTTGCCTCTCCATCTGCCCTTACACGCACCATCAATCTGGCATATTTACGCCCGTCCTGCTGTCCTCTGACTCTCGAATACCTGCTTTATCTGCCCCGTTTATGATCCTTTCTCGTCCCTCCAATGGTCTCTTTTAGTCTCTGGCATACTTGCTCCTGCCTGGTTCACCCTCCGTCCGCCCCAGCTCCCTTCCTTAATCCCACCCTGCTGCCTCTCAGCTCCTCTATTACCCCGATCACTACTTTAAAAAAAAAAACATGACCCACCCCTCTTCAATCTATCTTTCGGGTGTTTATTTTTCTTTCTCACTTTTTTTTTTCGATTTCTTGTTTTTCTGTCCGCACCCGTGGTTCCTGTCCTTGTTTCTCACCGTCCTTATCTCGCGACTTTTTACTTTATCGCCCTTCTCTCACTGTTCATCCCCTCTTCATTATATCTTCTGTGTAACCCTTCGCGCTTGTTTCCTCTTCACTTCCTCTCTTCTCCGTCATTTCACCTCTGGTCCTTCCACTTTCTTACTGTTAATTTTTTCTTTGCCCCTTTCTTCCTTCTTCCTAGTTCCCTTCTTTATTGTCGTCTCCATTTACACCATTCTTTTTCTTCTCTCCATTTCCTTCCATCTTTGTTCTTTCCTTTCCTCTTCCCTCTTTTCTCAATTCTCTTGTCTTTTTCCCTCATTATCCTGTCTTTCCCTTTTTTCCTTTCTTCTCCCCCTTCATTCCTCTCAATTTCCCTTGCACCTGCCTCAGCCCCATTTTTTCCTTTTAAAGTATTTATTTTCTCCTTTCTTTTTCCTTTCACTTTCTTCTCCCGTTCACTACTTCTCTCTTTTCTTTCTTCCTGTCACGTTCTGTCCCTGTAGTCTCCCCACAGCTCTTTCCTTTCATCTATTTTCTACCTTCTTTCATTCTTTCTCCGTTCCTTCTTTCCTCTGCTGTAAACTTCCACATCTTTTGTATGTCTCCCCCATCTGTTCCTCAAAGTTCCCTCTTACTGCCCCCTGGATTCAGTCCCGCCATCCGTTCTCCTCATTTAGTTTGAGTAACTCACAGTACTCTTGAACTCCTGAAGGTGCTGTATTATAAACATTGCTGCTTCCCCGGGTGCGTTGTGTGTAAAGAAATCTCGAGGGACTAATACACGTCACCCCACCTCATGGATTTCGAAGATGCCTACTGTCCGAGGACTGCCATGCTGCTGGGGTTCACTGGACGCAGAGTCTTCTGGGGAAACTCTGCTGGGCAGGTTCCTTCTGTTTTTAGGACTTTTTTCCTTCTGGGTTTTGACGGCGTAGTTGTCAAGTGACCTTTTGTTAACAATATACAGACAGGTGGCTTCAGATCCGCCCCTTTCAGCGGTTGGCTTTCTCACAACCAGCCTGTTTCAGTCATTGGCTTGAGATTTGCCCAATCATGTCTCTGCTCAGCTGTACAGATCTCTCACCTATACTGTTGGCTACTGTATATCCTTCCGCCTCTGCTTGAACGCTTACATTGAAACTGCAGGTGGAACTACTTTACAACTCTCTGTTCGCGCCTGCTGTTTCACTCCTGTGTATCTCACTCCAATGTGCTAACATTCCGTGCGTTAACACGTTAAACACACACCTTGCCTCTGCCAGGGCTTGTTTTCCTTAGTTCTAGCCACACTTGGCACGCCCCGATTCTGAAGTCACTTATTAGCTCACGCGGACACTGCTCTCAAAACTGGGTGGAGCAAGCAGGTAAGTATGGGGTAAAAGGAACTATTGAGGGGTGTGGACTTGCATAGGTCCAGGTATTTGTTGTACCCTGCGCGCAGACGGCGCCCAACTCTTTCTTACGCACTTCGACAACTGCAGCTGACTAAACCTGGAAAAATAGACGATTGTCTTTTGTGCACATTTTCTTAAAACATAATTTTTCACCACAACGCTCTACTAGCTTCCCTTTACAACGTCACTAAAAATTGTTTGAACATATAAAGACATGAACAAACAACAAACCTATTGAACCGTTTCCTTTTCAATATTGGATTTACAGCACGGACAGTTACACAATGCAGCAGGAAAAAGATGACAATTAACAGTTCTGAAAAAATACTCCTGCTCGGAATTATCAGTTTTGTGTGTTTGTGTGGGGGCGGGGGGCACGATTCGAGGGGAGGGTGAAACTGAAAGTAATGGCGCAAAGAACCGAAGACACTCGGCAGGGAAAACCCTGCACACAGCTGCGCAGGAAGTAAAATATCTACATATACGTGTTATTTTCCAAAATGTTTATTTTTGTTTTTTACCATTTAATAGTTTTCACTTTCGCAACACTTTCATGAAGGGTCGGCCATACCACAGCTCAGAACCATTAGGGAAAATGTCCTTTTTCCTCCTAGCTTAGATCGGAATGTTGAAGAAGTTCCTTAAGTTGAGCTATGGTTTCAATGAACCATCCCTCGCAGTAGTGGTGTCTGTCTTTGGTCCACGAAGTCCGGATCCATGCCGGAATTTCATGATACAAAAAGCACAATTGATGGACAGAATGCAGAACAATGTCATATATTCACCCCAGTACATAGATCTGGGCCTAAATCCATCGTTTTTTTGCTCACCATGCCATTCCAGTTTGGACCCAGCCATATGCAAATTAGTCTTGACCCTGCACCCAATGGGAACAGTCCAGCCCAAACTGCCTGGCCAGGACCTCCCTGGACTGGAAACAAGCATCCAAGGACTGGTTTCGGGCTTTCAGCCATCATCAGCCAGGATAGCTTGACTCCAGTGGCATGGAGAGCACGGGACCCACGTCTGGGCATACCCGTCCCACTCGGGGTGACAAATGCAAAAAGAACAATTGATGGACAGAATGCAGAACAATGTCATACATTTACCCCAGTACATAGATCTGGGCCTAAATCCATCGTTTTTTTGCTCACCATGTCATTCCAGTTTGGACCCAGCCATATGCAAATTAGTCTTGACCCTGCACCCAATGGGAACAGTCCAGCCCAAACTGCCTGGCCAGGACCTCCCTGGACTGGAAACAAGCATCCTAGGACCGGTTTCGGGCTTTCAGCCATCATCAGCCAGGATAGCTTGACTCCAGTGGCATGGAGAGCACGGGACCCACGTCTGGGCATACCCGTCCCACTCGGGGTGACAAATGCAAAAAGAACAATTGATGGACAGAATGCAGAACAATGTCATACATTTACCCCAGTACATAGATCTGGGCCTAAATCCATCGTTTTTTTGCTCACCATGCCATTCCAGTTTGGACCCAGCCATATGCAAATCAGTCTTGACCCTACACCCAATGGGAACAGTCCAGCCCGAACTGCCAGGCCAGGTCCTCCCTGGACTGGAAACAAGCATCCTAGGACCGGTTTCGGGCTTTCAGCCCTCATCAGCCAGGATAGCTTGACTCCAGTGGCATGGAGAGCACGGGACCCACGTCTGGGCATACCCGTCCCACTCGGGGTGACAAATGCAAAAAGAACAATTGATGGACAGAATGCAGAACAATGTCATACATTCACCCCAGTACATAGATCTGGGCCTAAATCCATTGTTTTTTTGCTCACCATGCCATTCCAGTTTGGACCCAGCCATATGCAAATCAGTCTTGACCCTGCACCCAAACTGGGGTGGTGTGGTGATCAAAAGAATGATGGATTTAACCCAGATCCTTGTGACTGGGGGTGAATGTTTTCATTGTCCAGCATTCCGTCCATCAATTGTTTCTTTTGCATATGTCGCCCTAAGTGGGAAGGGTATGCCCAGACGTGGGTCCCGTGCTCACTACACCACTGGATTCAAGCTAGCCTGGCTGATGAAGGGTGATGCCCTGAAACTGGTCCCAGGATGCTTGTTTCCAGTCCAGGGAGGACCTGGCTTGGCAGTTCGGGCTGGACTGTTCCCACAAGGAACAGGGTCAAGACTGATTTGCATATGGCTGGGTCCAAACTGGGGTGGTGTGGTGAGCAAAAGAATGATGTATTTAACCCAGATCCTTGTGACTGGGGGTGAATGTTTGCATTGTCCAGCATTCCGTCCATCAATTGTTTCTTTTGCATATGTCGTCCTAAGTGGGAAGGGTATGCCCAGACGTGGGTCCCGTGCTCACTACACCACTGGATTCAAGCTAGCCTGGCTGATGAAGGGTGATGCCCTGAAACTGGGCCCAGGATGCTTGTTTCCAGTCCAGGGAGGACCTGGCTTGGCAGTTCGGGCTGGACTGTTCCCACAAGGAACAGGGTCAAGACTGATTTGCATATGGCTGGGTCCAAACTGGGGTGGTGTGGTGAGCAAAAGAATGATGGATTTAACCCATATCCTTGTGACTGGGGGTGAATGTTTGCATTGTCCAGCATTCCGTCCATCAATTGTTTCTTTTGCAGAATTTCATGATAACTATTGACCAGGTTAAAAAAAAAAAGCTATAATTTAGTTTTTGTGGTTCTGATTCACAAAGCCATTGGCGCATCTTAAGTTCTGAGTAGATGCACAGATAATATCATGCGAATATAAATTCACGTTTTGTATTCGCAAAATATCACTTTATACTCAAATTATGTTAGTGCCAAGTGAAATTAAGCCATCTTGGTGTAATATTTCTTTAGAGTAAATCTGCTCCCAGGGGAAGCAATTGAATGATTCAGACCAGAAGTGCCCTGCACAGTGGGTGAATACCTCACGCTTGGGTGTTTTGTGAGTGTTCACAGCCTGGAAACAACGGGAGAGGCGCCAATATGAGGGGCAGGTGTAAATCCCCATCGAGAGGCAGGAGGATCAAAAGAATGGGATCTCCCCCCAAATAAAAGTCTGAGCCTCCTGGCACTGGAGGTAGGCTGGCTGGTTCAAGTGCCGCTGGCTGCAGCTTCTGGCACTGGGGGTTGATGGCCAAGGCACTGAAGGGTTGGCTTGTTCAGCTTCCGGAGTTTGGTGTTTGAAGCACCAGTGGTTGGTCCACCCAGTCACCAATATCTTTATCAAGTTTTTTTAAAATTTGTTTTTTACACTCTCGGTCCGTGGCCTTCCGTGAACAAAAGAAGTAAAGCATAAAAATATACAGGTGAGATGTAAAATAGCACAGGTTACATAATGCTCCTGTAGGCAGAAAACGTCTTCATAGGGATGAAGGTGGGAATTTAGAAGAGAAAGGAGCCAAGAAGGGGACTTTGGGGGGGTGGACAGGGTATGTGTTTGGGGGGAGAGGCAAAGAAAGGGTAATGCCGGGTACATGAGTCTCCAGTCGACAGAAAAGGCTTTACAGGAAAGATGGCTGGGAGTTTAGAAAGGCAGAGTGCTGCGACTATGAAAGGGATGGAGCAGGAAAGGGGTTTTAAAGGGCCAAGTAATAAAAAAATTGAGTAGCGCCTTTAGTGCATTTTGCGGCCTTGTCAAAAGGATAAGGCAGTCAGCACTGTGAATCGGAGGGATCTTTGTAGCGTGATATTGTGGATGCCCTGGGGAACTTGTAATGTGTCGGCATACATATATAAGCTGAATGAACGTGGCACCTTGCTTGACTTGTCTATTGGTGGCAAGCGGATTGCTTCTCGGTCTGTTGAGGCCACTCCGACTAGGGCCTTTGACTTGGACTGGAGGGTCTTTATATTACTTTGAAGTCTTCCATTGACTCCCGCTTCACCTGTAGAATCTGACTGTGAGCAATCCAGGAAAGCAGCGAATAGGGGGTCCGTTTCTTGAGAGAGGACCCCTACATCATGTCCAACACATTCAAGATCTTGTCTACTGTGGGCAGGCCTCCTTCGGGTTCAAGGTCCTCTGTCTCATACCCATGCTTCCATATGCTTGAAGATGATTTTTGTGACAATTTTTTTTCTTTTCTTCTTTGTTGATGAGGCCGATATGTCTGTAAGAGAGGCAGTCTGAAAGTTTGCCTTTCTTGGACAACAGGACTATCAGGGTTTTTCCAGCGAGGCACTCAATATTAATAGTTCATCTTCTGGAGGTTAACAGTACAGAATGTTGGCTCGTCTGGGAACCAGAGCCTGTTTTGTCTGGGCACCAGGGACTTGTCCGGCCCGCACCCCCTGAAGTTGGTTTGCCTAAGGCCCTGTGAGTTGGGTGGTCGAGACAAGGCAGGCTGCTTTGTGTAATTCCCTGAGGTGTGGGTGGTTCAAGGCCCATAGGCTGGTGGTTCATATCACTATCTTTCTTCTCTATTTTTAATATTGCTTTTCTTTGACTCCTCCCTTTTTTCTGTTCTTCCTCTGTATTTATTACTTTCTTAATTTTCCTTTTTCCACATTTTATGTCTTGTGTCCTTTGTTCCTTTCAATTTTTTTCCCTTGATCAGCCATACATCCAATGGTAAAGGAGTTTGAAAGTTACACTGTGCCCTTTGTAAACAATTTGCAGCACCGCATTAGCAGTTGGGGACCACCCTGGAATGAGCTTATATTTTGTGATGTTTCCTTCTTCCTTGTGTGCAGCGCCGCACACGATGTATACGTTTCTTCAGATATTAGCCTTTTTTTAAAAGGACAGACTAGATTCGAAGGATGACAGAGCACTTTTCAATTAAACAAGTTATTAGCGGACAATTGACAACAATGTGTAGAAGTTTAGAATTTCGACTAAATTGTCTAAATGAATGAAGCGTGGAGATTACTCTGAATATCATATACAGAGCACTATGAAATAGTCTTACATAGATGATAGCATAAGCGTAATGGAGATGTAACATAAAGTGTCATCCTCAGAGTAATCTGTTCTGAATAAATTATCCCTTTAGGAGATCATTTGCCCAGAACTGAAACTTCAGTTCCTTTTGAGGTTGAGCCGAAGACAGCACAGCTGTCCAGCTCCAAAAGACATATTGTGGGCTTACCAAGAACTTGCAGGGGCTTGGAGACTGCCTGTTGCTTGCCATTGATTGGCTTTCCTGTCACTCTCACTTGCCTGCTTCTTGTTCATATCCCAGCTTGTCAGTCTTGTGTTTGTAACTCCCATGGAGCATATCTGCTTTACCATCTCTTTTGATTGGCTGGCTTTTATGCTTCCACTGCCTGCTTTCAAGCACTACTTTTTTCGTTTTGATTAAGCATTTTGTGAGAGTGCATGTGTTTTGCAGCTGTCTATGTAATGTGCTTCTCTTCCCATGCACTCCGTGTTGCTCACTGTAGCCTGTGTGCTTCTCCTAACCCTGCTCCATGTTGCATTTGCTCTTGTGTTCTTCCCCACAATTGCTTTTCACCTTTGTGCTTCTCCCCTGCACACGCCATGTTGCAATCTCACTTGTTGTTTCTCCTCCTCTTCATGTTGCTCCCTCCGTGTTGCTCCCCCACCGACACTTAAAAAAACTTGTTTGCCCATTTGTTTCTCATATCTGAATATATTAAAAAAGAGTCAGCACCATAGTTTTTTTTTTTATTTAGCCATGCTACACAGCATCGGTATGCTGTATGTCATGGAGAAAAACCACTCACAAATCTAATAGGTCTCAAAGCCAAGTTCTATTGGCTTTGACAATCCTTGTTATCTTTTATAAGAACAAATATTTCTTTTTAAAAAAAAATTTGTTTATTGGTATTTTGAACAAAAGAAAAAACCAACAGATTGCATTCGTAGGTACAGCATAGTCAATATGAGTGGGTATAGTAGCGAGTCGAATACAGAACACAAAAACAAAACAAAAAGTCAGGAAACATTCCATTACTTTGTCAGATATCAACCATTGATAAGGCCTAATTCTCAGTTTATCATAACAGTGCTGCACATGTGTTATTTCCGTATATGGCCCCACAGGCGGACTGCATTTAACATCTGGTCGAAATGAGCTATCAACACGGCATCTCAGTATCACATTCATATCTATGTGGTCTCAGCTAGTAAGATCCTTAGGTGTCAGCCTGAATTGGAGAGAGAGCATTGTCGTCTTGCAGTGTTCTGAGCCAGTCTATAAAAGGTCCCCAAATGTCTTTTGGTTGGGAGGCCACTGGCATTAATTCCCAAAAGGTGGTCAGTTGAGTGTGGCAAAAAGTGACATCTTGTATCCATGCCTTACCCGTGGGGGCATATCTTTTGCCCCAGTACATAGATATACGTCGTTTGGCGAGTAGGAGCAGCATGGCATGTAATTTGCGATTTTCAACCTTGGTATCTTTGACATATCCTAATAGACCAACAAGCGGTCGCGGCTCGCCGGAGGTCCCCAGTTTCTCCTGTATTTTACTAAATGTGTCTGCCCAGAAGGCTGCTATGGGTGGGCAGTTCCAGGACCTATGTAAACAAGCATTTGCAATGCAATAGGTCTCGCATTTACACGAGTTTGAGCTATTGGCATTGTAAATGACAATGCCTTTTATTTATGTTTTGTTTTTTTAAATATAAATAAAATGCATTGTCATTTACAATGCCAATAGCTCAAACTCGTGTAAATGCGAGACCTATTGCATTGCAAATGCTTGTTTAAAATTGTTATAGCACGGGCGCCGAACGCATTTGCAATGCAATAGGTCTCGCATTTGCGAGAGTTTAAGCTATTAGCATTGTAAATGACAGTGCCTTTTATTTATCTGTCTTTAAAACAACACGTAAATAAAAGGCATTGTCATTTACAATGCCAATAGCTCAAACTCTCGTAAATGCGAGACCTATTGCATTGCAAATGCTTGTTTGTAGTTATTGTTGAGAAGTCAATCCATGTTATTTTGCTTGTACAGTTAAGGGCATGAACATAGAGCCATATAGGAACCTGTTTCAAAATCAGTTTTCAATTACTACTAGGTCGGAGACCCATCCCTCATAAAGCCCTGACATGACATTCATTGCGCACCTTTCTACTTGACTCTGATGCAGTGTGTGATCTTAGCCAGATGTGGTTTTCGTGTAGTTTCAGTTGCAAATGTATATACATAAAACATAAATAATACAGTGCATGTTTTCGGGCTATAGCTGACTTAGAGATTCAGGATGATCAACATGTAATCTTTTAAGTGCTTAAAATAAATGTGGATCTAAGTGATATTAGACCTGGTTTCCAATAGTTTCCTGGTGGGTTTATATAGTGCAAACATAGTGTAACCTGCTTTACATGAGCAGTTGAATATGTTACACGTGGTGTAGACATAGGGAGATTAAGCATTTTGTCCAGAATCACGGGGTGTTGAGCCGAAGCTAAGATTTGAACCTGCTTCTGCAGTTCTAAAGTCCCTTCTAAACTATATCACGCGATGTACAGCCCCTGCACTTCACCACACAGGAAGACATTATGGGAAGTACCCTCGTTGAAGTGATCCGCCGGGGAATAGACAGCAGGCTCGGTGCAGGTGGAGATGCAGTCAGGAGTATGGGATTCTGAGATGATTTTCAAGAGTTCTTTGGTTGCATGGGCAGGTTGAGTCGGTGATGCTGTGGCTGTAGCGAGATGCTTGGATGTTTTGACTACTGCTATGTAGATACTGTGCCGTTTGCCTCAGTACCACTCGTTGGCATTGCGTGCTTTTCTCCACTGCCTCTCTAAGATCATAGTTTCCGTTTTCTGCAGTTTTATGGCAGAGCTGCACCGGCCGGCCTTCCAGCAGTGCTGCTTGCCGTGCAGGGACTTTATGGGGTAACACCATGCCAAAGGCATCCAGCAGCTTAGGAGGAACCTCTGGACAGCCCTTGGTTCACTGGGCCGCGAAACCGGAAGTTCAGGCAGAAAGGAGTCTGGCTCAAATGTCTTCAATGGCCTGAAATACATTCTCCTGTTGGGGGTCAGGTAGTGTGGGGGGCTCAACGGGAAGGTTGTAACAGAACATGGGAAAGTGGGGCTCGCTCCAGGGAATGGGATGATTTCCTGCCCCTGACATTAGTCCTGCTGAGGACGGCGCCACAGTGCGGCGGAGCAGTGCGTGGGCCCAGAGGCACAGTAGTGGAAGTCGAGTGCTTCAAGGTTAGTCAACAAGGACGGGCCGTGGTGCAGGTCAGACGCGTCCAACTAGTGTCCAGGTTTCCAAGGATGCAAGGGGGGCTACTAGTACTCATAAAAGAGACAGTCCAGGAGAGCGTCCGAAGGCTGAGCTGCATGGGGCAGCCATGGCTGAGGAGGGATGAGGCGGAGAAGGTGGAAGAGAGAGAACAGCAGCCGAGTAAGTATTCACACTCGGAGGCTGAGAATTCAATATTGGAAGTAGGTATGGAGTTTTCAATACCATAACCAGCCTTCAGTGCGGCAATGGCTACGTTACCAAAAGTGATGTCACCATTGTTAGGAACTGAGTGGCCATGTCCTTTGATCTATAAGGCTCGTGCCTTGCGTTTTTATGTGATGACATCATCGGCCACGTTCATCTGAAATGATTTCCAGGGATGTCATCGTTATTCTCACTTGTGGTTTCGAAAACTGAAAAAATCTTCTTGGTCAGAGGACGCTGGTAAAAATTGCTATGTTCCTGCTCTGGCCCACGGATGAATCCAAAAGGGTTAATGGTGAGAGAGCTCCGAGCCCGTGCCCTGTACGCTGGGGGCTCGCTGTAGAGCTGTGATGGGTGCAGGATGGGGGCGGGGCTCGAAGGCGGATAACAGGGAGGAATGTCTTAGACCGGAAGTAAACAGTGCCCATCCCGCTGAATTTAGAAAGCTGGAGAAACGAAACTCAAGGAGAGAGGCAGAGAGAAGAAACAAAACTTAGTGGAGGGGTTGAGGCTACAAGATTAGAGAGAGTGATGCCTTAGGGAAGAGAAAGAAACTGAGCAGGAGCTGGGGGTAGAAAATGTAAAAAGCTGAAAGACATGTTTGTATGTTTGCTTCACACCAATGAACTAAGAAGCATAATAACCAGTGAATCCTTACCATCAGACCTCAGCCTGGACGCACACTACTCAGTCCGGACAGAGAACAAGCAAAACAAGAGCGGTCCCGAAAGTGAAAGAGGACCGCGCTGCAGCCGGAGCATGGGGATCTCTCGACTTTATGGGGCCATGTGTTTCTAATTAGAAACACATGGCCCCATAAAGATAAGAAAGTGCTTTGCGACAGCAGCAAAGCAGGCGACCCAGTCCGGATCGGAGGCCAAAGGGCGTCCACCAAAAACCCTCATTTCCAATGGCAGGCCACCGTTTAGCATAAACGGTGACGCCAGCCAATGGAAATAAGGGGCGGGGCTTCAAGTTCTTTTCTCAAACTCCTCATTAACAATAAATCTCGCCGAGCGAGCAGCGCATGCGCTGCCACGTTAGCCGAGACCTAAAAAGGTGGCGGGGGCATAACCGCACCTCCAGCAGTTTTCATCAGATCTAAGTCCTATTCGGTGCAATTGGGAGGGAGTCCTGTAGAACCTATGTAGGTACTTAAAGTGTATCAGCCTCAGTTTATAATTTGGTGAGAGCATGTGAAGCTGTCCACAGCAAAAGGCCCAGATTTCATCCGTTATTTGGCCTTCTAGATCCAGATTCCAGCTGTGCTGGGCCCTAGGCGTAGTTACTGGAGCTGTGTTTTGCATGGAATTGTATAATCGTGTAATTATTCTACAGGGAGATGGGTTTATAATCATTTGCTCAAGCGCAGGTAACGCAGTTGGGGGGGGAAGGGAAGGTGGTTTGGAGTTGTCGGCATGTAGCTCTTATCTTGGTATATAAATTAACTCGGAGAAGTTCATTGTGCCCTCCACCGTGGGACCCGGTGGGTCACGAAAGGAGTCGTCCGGGTAGAGGTCTGCAAAGGTCTCCAAGCCCATGGACTTTGCCATAGAGACGTTCCCACCGTCCGCCAGTGCTGGGATCATCGGGTTTCGTGCAAGCGGGATAGAAGGGGCATATAATATCTGCATGCGGGCTCTGGCAAGTAGTCCATCCCAGGCCCACCGAAGGGTCTCGACAGTGTCTATGCCATCCCGCGGCCTGCGGTATGTCTGACAGACAGCTACACGGAGGGGAACCGGGGCAGCCACGTCCGTCTCCCCAGCGACATGGGGCTGAAACGGGGTAGGATGCAGCCAAAAATGCAAAAATTGAGCTTGTGCGCATATCGCATAGAGCGGTATATCAAGAGCAAATATTTCTGATGTTAATTCATTTGTAGTGTTTTTTTATCTTGGTTCCTAGACCTAGTGACATATTTCATTAACGTCCTATAGAATAACAACTTGTAGCATCAGGTACATAAGAGTCTACTACCACTCGAGGGACACAAACTAGAGACTCTGTACATTGTCATTTCAAGACGAAGTTGGTTGATTAAATATATCTGTATCGGTAGAATGTTTAAGACCTCTTTTAAAGTTCTGAGTGAAGGGTTCGTGCATACCTCTGGAGGGCTAGAGTTCCATATGCTGGGCGCACTTCCCAAGAAGGATCCTGAAATGTTTGTGTTTCTTGAACCTGGGTAGTTTTGTGAAGAGACTGGCTACGCCTAGACAGGATGACTTCTTGAGCCAGGTATACTTCTGGCGCCCCAGAGCATGGCGCCGTAAGCAATGCAGCCTAATTCGAAGTTGCTTCTAGCTTCGACGAGAACCATTTGAGCATGATGATTATTGTAGTCATGTGATCGTAGTATCTTGCTCCTGAGATAAGTCTTGCCGCTTTGTTGAGAACAACCTGCACTGGGGCGAGGTGCGCCATGAGGACTCTGGTGAGAAGAACCTTTCCATAGTATAGAGATGACCATGAATTGTACAACATTTTAAAAGTCTGATTCCGGGAAGAAGGGTTGATGTTTTTGAAGCCTGAGATGGGGTTGAGCACTCTTTACTGTGTCATTTATGTGTGGTTGAAGAGAAAAGTTCTTGTTGTGGGTGATCTGGAAAGATTTGGAGCATTCTGGGATTTTGGGGTTTGCAGTGTCAGATGTTTAGACAATCCAACGAGAGAGAGTGGGAGAGAGAGAGAAAGAGAGAGAGAGTGATTGATTTTGTGTGTTCAGCAGTAGGTAGGGTAAGAGGGGTGGAAGGAGAACTTCGCCTTCAGTGGGTTAAAGTTCCCTCAGATGAGGGACAGCCAAGATTGAATGTTAATTAAGATTATATTTAGAAAAGGGATGTTTTCTTGGCACTAAACTTTTTGATAGAATTGTGTATCATCCTCGTAAAGACAGTAGGAGGTGTTTGCCTGTTTTTGGGTTGTGGTCAGAGTCTCAATGTACAGATTGAAGAGAGTAGGGGATACAGTAGTACCTTGTGTTTCTCTGTGGCAATGGGGGTCAGCTCTGCTACAGTCTGTTCAGCTTAATGTGTTGAATCTAGTTGCTCACGTAGGAGGAGAGCCAATTTTGGGGTGTTCCATTTACCTCCATTTTTAGGTCGTATCCAATGAGGTAGCGCAGCTCTCTGGTTTACTGAAGACATTTTGGGGACATTCAGAAAGCTGACCTAGGAATGCATTCCGTTCATTGCTTACAATTGGCTTTGTGATTTGTAACTCACATTAGCTTGCTTTTTATTTGCTGGCTTTATTTGTTTTAAGCTGTCCACATTGAGTTTGTCCTTTCCTTTGCTCAAACCCTATTTACTGTATTCTTCCACCAGTCCTGGACTTCTGTAAACAGGCCTTTAAATCCTGTTCTTATCTTGTCACATTTTCTGTGGATTCAAAGACAGAGGTCAAATGTTAGGCTCTGTCTTCCAAGGAGCTTGGTCTTTACTTTTCTTTCTCTGACTTCAAAGTGGCAGGATTTAGGTGACCATCTCGCAGGCTGCTGGGGGGTGTTGAGGGGGTGTTGAGGAAGGCTGTACAATGGCATTTTGTTTATGAGAACAAAAACAAAATATGGTTCTCTCATATATATATATATATATATATATATATATATATATATATATATATATATATATATATATATATATATATATATAATCTGTATTTCAAATTGGTTAGGCATTCAAACTAACAACCTTTTAAGAAGTTACTTTAAGAATACAAATGAACATAATCCTGCACAGATTATATAAAACAAGCAATGCTATTACGAAGTCCTTCAATGTAGATTATAAACCACTGAATAGGTATATGAACAAGAATTTTCTAAACCTCAAGTTTAATTTATAAAAATTCTTTACCTTTATCATTTTCTCTGGGTTTGGTCAAAACCCCCCAATAAAATACATAAAAAAGTTAAAAACCTATACATAGGTGACTATTTTACTACACTTTATGTACATTTTCAAGATTAAAGAAATATATATAAACTTCATAAAAAATGAAAGTTACAACAGTGTCGACGCGGCGTTTCGGTGAACAAAAATGTTGTTTCTTCCACCTTCTTCAGGACAGACAATGAAAAAAAGATTATTTCTATTTGAGAACATTCCTCCACAGAGAGATATATTCACAGCATGTTAGTCAGTAAAATCCTATATGGGCTTGGTTTAAAACATTCACTGTGTTGTTTTCTTCTCTGCTTCTATCACTTTACTACGTAAACTTAATGTGCCTGAGGGTACTACAAACTATTCGTTGTTTATCAATGAGCAGTTGGATGTGCTCACTCAATTAATTTTTAAAAACACTCGCATGGCACAACTGAGTTCTCACCCTCTTTTCAATAGAGTTTTGAGTCATGCAGTGGCCGCCGAAGCTAAATGGTAACTTTGAAATAACTTCCATATGTTTCAATTTAGTGGAATCTTTGTTTATAAAATCGTGACTCTTGATTTATATAGCGCTTTGCGTTTTGTCTGTAGCAAGGACACATTATTAGCACATAACAAAATTTAAATGTCTAAGAATGAACCTTGCAGATATTTCAGAATATATCAGAATTAGAAAAGCACAAATGAAGCACACTTTTTGGTAATTCTGCAGTGTGGTGGAAACAAATATTTAATTACGATCAAAACAAATCAATACACTTGGTGATTGCATTTCCTCACATTATCGTTTGTGTGCTGTATACTTTTATCAGTAAAACTATGTCTGTGCAAATGTAATGGTCATTAAAATTGAAAACGTGGTGTGTTGCTACCACACCATGCATATTCCACTCTACGCCACTCCACTCTACTCTGCGCCACTCCACACTGTCACTGCACTCTACTCTGCAGCACTCCACGTCTCTCTATTCTACACCACTCTGCTCTGTGCCAATGCACTCTACCCCAACACTACCCTATTATGCATCACTGCACTCTTCGCCACTGCACTCCATGCCACTCTGTTCTGCAACATTGCACTCTATGCCACCGCACATTACGCCAATGCACTCTACTCTCTACCACTCTACTCTGTACCTCTCCACACTGTCCACACTTTACCAATCCACTCTCCACCACTGTACTCTACCTTGTGCCACTCCACTCTGAGAAAATCTACTCTACACCATTGCACTCCGAGCCACTGCACTCGGCGCCACTCCACTCAACACCACTCAGCGCCATTGCACTCTACTCTGCATCACTGCATTCTATGCCACTTTACTCTAAACCATTGGACTCTACGCCTCTACACTCTACGCCACTGCACTCCACTCTGCTATACACCACTGCACTGTACAGCAGTCTACTCTGCAAAAGTGCACTTTCTGCCACTGAACTCTACGCTGCGCCACTCTGCACTACTCTATGCCACTGTGCACCATTCTACGCCACTCTACTCCAATCCACTACACTCTACGCCAATGCAGAAAACACCACTTTACTCAAAACCAATGTACTCTACGTCATCGTACTCTAGACCAACTACTCTGCACAACAGCACTCTATGTCACCATACTCTGTAAAACTTTACACCACTGCACTCTATGCCACTGCCTGCTAAGTCAGACTATTCTACCCTGCACCACTGTACTCTATGCACGGCAGTGCTCTGCACCACTCTACTCTGTCACTGCACTTTATGCCATGGCACGCTATGCCACTCTACACCATTGCGCTCTATGTCCCTGCACTCAAAGCCATTCCCTTCTACTCTGCACCACTGTACTCTCTGCTACTGCTCTCTGTACCACTCAACTCTCGCCACTCTTCTACGCCACTCTACTTTATGCCACTGTGCCACTCTGCTCTGCACCACTGCACTCTATGCCACTGCACACTAAGCCATTTTACATAATTGTTCTCTACGTCACTGCACTCTATGCCACTCTACTCTGCACCACTCGACTGCCCTCTGCCACTGCATTCTATGCCAATGCACTCTGCCTCTATACTTTGCATCACTCCATGCCACTCTAATCTATTCTGCACCACTGCACTTTATGCCACTCTACTCCTCTGCACTTTACCCTGCATCACTCCACTCTGCCCTGAACCACTCCACTCAACTCTACCCTAAAAAATCTACTCCACTGCATTCTATGCCACTGCAATATACTCTGCACCACTCTACTGTATGCCATTGCTCTCTGCACCACTCTACTCTAGCTACTATACACTGCACCACTCTGCTCTACCCCACTCTAATCTATGTCGCTGTACTCTCCGCCACTCTACTCTGCAAGATTGCACTCTCCACCACCGAACTCAATGCCACTCTACTCTGCACCACTGCACTCTACGCCACTATACATTATGGCGCTCTACGTCACTGCACTCTCCACCACTCTACTCTGCACCACTGCACGCTACACCTATGCACTATATACCACTATAGTCTAAATCACTATGCTACACTAATCTATTCTGCACCACTGCACTCCAAGACACTGCACTATACACCACTCTACACCTCTGCACTCTACCCTGCGTCACTCCACTCTTTCCTGAACCACTCTACGTCACTTTGCTCTTCTCTGAAAGAATCTACTCTATGCCACTGCACTCTATGCCACTGCAATCTACTCTGCATCACTCTACTCTACGCCACTGCATTCTTTGGTACTCTACGTCACTGCACTCTATGCCAATTCACTCTACAGCACTTTACTCAAAACTAATGCACTCTACGCCACTGAACTCTACGCCAATCTACTCTGGACCACTGTACTTTACACCACTTCACTCTAGGCCACTATACTCCACTACACTCTATGATACTTCTTTCTATGAAGCTCTACTCCATTAAACTCTACTCCACTCGTACCCTCTACTCCACTCAGTGACACTGCTCCACTCTACAATGCTCTAAGCAACTCCCTCTGTGCCACTCCATGCCACTGTACTCCATTCTATTCTACAACACACTACTCCACTCCTTGTCACTCCACTCTGAAACTCCAAGCCACTCCATTCTACTCCACTCGAATCTACAACACTCTACTCCACTCTCTTACACTACTCTGCTCTGGGCCACTCCACTCTATGCCAATCTACTCTCCCGTACGGCACTCTACTCTACAACACTCTCTGCAAAACACTCTATGCCACTCCACTCTACTCCACTCTACTCCACTCTGCGTCACTCAACTCTACATCACTCTACTCCCTTCCATTCTTTGAGACACTGCTCCTTCCACAACACTGTATGCCATGGCATTTCTCCCCACTCACTAACACTCCACGCCACTCAACTCAACACCACTCCATAACACTCCACTCCACTTGATGACACTCCACAGCACTCTTTTACCTCACTAACTTTTAGCTATGCTGAACAGCAGCCACACTGGTGTACAACATGGCTAAAACATATTGGCAAAGCCAATAGCTCTTGCCTAGGCGAGACCTATTGGCTTTGCCAATGCTTGTTTCTTTGAGTATGTTTAGTAGGACATTGTGACTAACCCTCTCGAAATGCCTTGGATTGGTCGAGGAGTACTAGCAGGCAAGAGTCTTCCTTATTCGGGGAGCACAGAGCATTGTTCATGGTCTAAACAATGGTTCTTTCTGTGCCATAACCAGTTCGGAAACCCGACTGAAAATTGTCCAGTAGGTTATAGTCCTCGATGTATTGTTGTAATTGGGAAATACCGCTGTATAATTATTGCTGGAACGGAAGATGGACGGTTAGTTACTGGGTGGAAATTATTCAGGTCCTCCAGGTCCGCCACTGTTTTTGTTTCCTCCATGAGGGGTGTGACTTGTCCTATTTTCATGCATTCTGTGACTTCACGATTGGCCAGTGAGGAGTTGTGGCATCCAGCATAGTGAGATGCCCCTGCTGATTTTTAAACATTTTTTAAAATTAATGCAGAGGGAATGAGACCCACAAAGCGTCCAGCAAGTTTTGTGTTAGCTACAGTTCTGATAATTTTGTTTTCATTGACTTCTCTGAACTCATTCCAGACTGCAATGTTCTTTGGGGGTTGATAGAGGATTTGGGCATCAACTGAGATTCCTGAAACGAATAGAGAGATTCTTATAATCTTCTCCGTGAAGACATCACATGGCTCCGCAGAAGAATCCATAGCTTCTCTGGAGAAGTTGACCACCATTGATGCTCGATCGATCTAATGTCTTTCCTTTCTTCATTCAGCTCTTTAGAGAGCGATTTAGAACCAGTGGTTCTCTACAAGTCCATTGTTCATTCTTTTAGATTATTGGGGGCTGTAATATTGCTGATTGCTAACAGTGCCTCAGAATATTGGGAATAAAGACGAGTCGATTCATAGTCTTGCTGTATACTATCCCGAAATGTTGCCATATTGTCAGCCAACGTGGCAGGATTAATGTTTGTAAAGCATCTGACTCGTTGTTTAGTTCTTGTAAGCTATTATTGTAGAAGAAAGGACTGAGACGCGATAAGGAGCTTTCCCAACCAACCAACAGAGATCACTGCCGCCACTTGAGTCTTTCCTTCTGTGACAATTATTGGTACAGTATGGAAGATGTGGTGTAGGTAGCAGTAGAATGCTTCAGATTGTTACTTAGTGGGAACAAGTAAAGTTGTGATTCTTCTGTCTCCTTCAAGTCATTGCAATTTGAAGTCTCCTAGAAAACTGCTTTTCCCATGTGAAATCTGATTGTTAGTCATGAATTGAATGAGCTGTTCCACGAGTGTGTGTTGACACCTGACGAGTGATGGATACAATGCTCTTTAGTGAAAGTTGGATCACAGAGTTACACATGATGTATAGTTTGTGTGATTTTAATTGCTAGCTGAATGAGGCATATGATGGCGTAATCTGGTGGAATAGGAGGTCTATCGTAGACTAGCATCAATGCTTTAGTCATGGTTCCTGTGAAGAATGAGGGGGTCAAGATTATTATTAGTGGTAATCAAGTTCTCATCCTCTCATCTGTGTTTTGGAGCTGATCTGCACTTCTTTAGGAGTTAAGTAGTGTTTGTCGTTTTGATCTCAGTTAGGTTGTTGTGGTCAGCGCCTTTTTTTGACACTGAGCCTTTTTCTTTCTTCGCCACTGCCCGGATAGAGGCTCTTTTTGGAGGTAGCGTCCTCATGGTAGTCTTCTAAAAGGTCCTCTTTATGTTCTTTATTCATTGTGGGTGTGGTTCTACATGGGCGTAGATCATTGACATGTTGTGGACTGTACCTCTCTTTCGGAAGACGAGCAAGTCTCTTAGAACCTCTAAGTCTAGGTCCACTCTCTCCCCACTGCTCCGCTGTGCCGTCTCTTGCCTCCAGACCCCGACCTCCTCCTTGGGAGGTTCGAGGCTGCTGCCCGCTCCTGCTGCCCGCTCCAACTGGGACCAGACTGCCTCCAACCACCGTAACCTTTCTCAGACGCTTTTTTTCTTAATTTTTTCCCTGTTGTGCCACTGTTATTGTGCCCATCTGTGTCTTGCTCTAATTCTTTTGCCTTTCGCCGCTGCGGCCCCTCCCCCCCGGAATTCCCTTCCGGAATTTCCCCTCCGGAATTTCTCCCAGAATTCCCCCCCGGAATTCCCCTGCTCCCGCCTCCCAGCCTCTCCTCCCTCCCACCTCCCCTACTTAATGGCGGCCGCTGCGCGGTCGCGCGCAGCGGGCGCGCCGCAGGTGCGCCGCCGGCGTGCCAAAATCAAGCCCGTCTGCGCCCGTCCGTGACCCGACCGCGGCCAGCGCCAGGAACCCTGGCCCTCCCACTACCCATCGCTACGACACCACCACCCTCCTCGCACTCAACCCTGGAAGACTTAGAGAATGCCAACAGGCCTCGCCGAACACGACCCACGGCCAGTTCTCCTGCCTCCACTGCCGCCAGACCCTCACCGCCACCCCGGCCTCCAACACCGCCGACGCCAGCACCGGCGACACCCTAAAATGCATCCTCCTCAACGTACGCTCCGTACACAAACATGGAAATCTGGAACCTACTCGACTCTCTTTCGCCCGACATCGCCTTCTTCACAGAGACCTGGACCAACGCATCCTCCGCCCCCGACATCAGCACCGCCATCCCAGACGGATACAAGATCCAGAGGAAAGACCGCCCCAACCACCCAGGAGGGGGCCTCGCCATCGCCCACAAGAGCACCCTCCGCCGCGCCAGCTAAACCTTCCCCTCCGCCGAACACCTGCACTTCAAGATCCAGACCACCCCCAAAGCCACACTCCGAGGAACCCTCGTCTACAGACCCCCCGGCCCCCGAACACCCTTCGCCTCCACCATCACCGACTTCATCGCAGCCCACGCGATCACCTCAACAAACTACATACTCATTGGAGACCTGAACTTCCACCTCGACAACCCCAGCGACCCCAACTCCACTATCCTTCGTGACAACCTCGCCAGCATCGGACTTAAACAACTCGTCAACACTCCGACCCACAGAGCAGGACACACCCTCGACCCCATCTTCGCGGCAGGAAACAGCGTCCATTTCAGCCACACAACGCAGCCGCCATGGACCGACCACCACTGCGTACACTTCGCCATCAACAAACCCAAGGCACCCAAACCAGCCCACCACGAAGGAACTGGAGCAAGGTTACCGACGAGCAACTTAACTCCACCCTCAACCGAGACAACCACACCTGGGCACCCGACGCAAACAGCGCAAACGACGCAGCCAGAGAACTCCACACCTGGATCTCCAACTGCGCAGATGAGCTCGCCCCGCTACGCAACCCCGACAGACAACGCCCCAGGAAAGCCGCCTGGTTCACAACCGCTCTCCAAGAAGCCAGACGCACCTGCAGACGCCTGGAGAAGAACTGGAGAAACACCAAGACAACCGAAAACCACACCACCTACAAGGACGCCATGACGGACTACCACAAACAGATCAGAGCCACCAAAAGGAACTTCATCCACAACAAAATCCTGGCCAACTCCACCAACTCCAAGGAACTTTTCAGTGTCATTCAAGAATTCACCAACCCACGCAGTGAAGCCACAGACATCACCCCATCCCAAGACCTCTGCGACAAGCTTGGAACCTATTTCCACCTCAAGATCAAACACCTCTACGACAACTTCATCGACCATCCACCAGGCGCCACAGACGGCCCCCCGCCCCCTAGAAACACCAGCCAGCCCACCATCTCCAACTGGACACCGATCACGGCAGAAGACACCGCCTCGACCATGAAAAGCATCCACTCGGGGGCCCCCAGCGACCCCTGCACCCCTCACATCTACCACAGAGCCGTGGCCGCCATCGCACCCGAACTACAACGCACCATCAACACCACCTTCAAAACAGGCACCTTCCCAGACGACTGGAAGCGCGCAGAAGTCAGACCCCTGCTCAAAAAGCCCACAGCTGACCCCACTGACCTCAAGAACTATCGGCCCATCTCGCTCCTCCCCTTCGCAGCCAAAGTTGCAGAGAAAACAGTCAACAGGAAACTGACACGATTCATTGAAGAAAACGCCATCCTCGACCCGTCCCAATCCGGATTTCGAAGCAACCACAGCACAGAGACCGCCCTACTCGCCGCCACAGACGACATCCGCACCCTCCTGGACCAAGGCCACTCCGCAGCCCTCATCCTACTCGACCTATCAGCGGCCTTCGACACAGTCTCCCATCGCACACTAGTCGTCAGACTGCACGACGCAGGCATACAAGGAACAGCCCTGGACTGGATCCGATCATTCCTCACCGGAAGAAGCCAAAGGATCAGACTCCCACCCTTCCTCTCCGACCCCACGAAAATCACCTGCGGAGTCCCACAGGGTTCATCACTAAGCCCCACCCTCTTCAACATCTACATGGCCCCCCTCACAGCCATCGTCCGACAACACGGCTTCAACATCGTATCCTATGCCGACGACACCCAGCTCATCCTCTCCCTCACCAAAGACCCCACCACTGCCAAACTCAACTTCCAGAAAGGAATGCAAGACGTCGCAGTCTGGATGACCAACAGCTGCCTGAAGCTCAACGCCGAGAAGACAGAAGTCCTCGTCCTCGGTACCACCCCTTCTGCATGGGACAGCACCTGGTGGCCGACCGCCCTCGGAAGCCCACCTACCCCCTCAGACCACGCCAAGAACCTCGGCATCGTACTCGACTCATCACTCTCCATGAACCGACAGGTCAACGCCGTCACCTCCAGCTGCTTCAACACCCTCCGCATCCTCCGCAAGACCTTCAAGTGGATCCCCCCTAAAGTCAAGGAAGACAGTCACCCACGCACTCATCACCAGCAGACTGGACTACGGAAACGCACTCTACGCCGGCATCAACAAGTCCCTACTGCGCAAACTCCAGACAGTACAGAACACCGCCGCCAGACTCGTCCTCGGCATCCCCCGACACGAACACGTCAGCCAACACCTACGAAGTCTCCACTGGCTCCTCGTGGAGAAAAGAGTCACTTTCAAAATCCTCACTCACGCCTTCAAATGCCTACACAACAACGGACCAATACCTCAACGACAGAATCAACTTCCACGTACCCAAAAGAAACCTCCGATCTTCCAACCTCGCCCTGGCCGAAACCCCGCGCATCCACAAAGCCAGAGCAGGCGGAAGAACCTTGTCTCACATTGCAGCCAAGACCTGGAACGAGCTACCGGCAGACATCAGACGCGCCCCCACCCTGAACACCTTCAGGAAGACCCTCAAGACCTGGCTCTTCGGCTAAACAGATCTGCGGACCCCCCCCTCAGCGCCTTGAGACCCTCACGGGTGAGTAGCGCGCTTACAATTCCCTGATTGATTGATTGATTGATTGATTGATTTAGAAGGAGCGAGTAGTGTGAGCCTTAGTATGCTTTCCATGGACGACCCTGCGGTGGTAGTGCTTCGGAGATCTGTCACCGGAGATCTCAAAGCTTCTAGAAGGAAGTCCTCCAGTTTATCCATGCGGTCCTTGGTCATTCCTGTGAGGTGGCTGCTGCTTCTGGTGTTTTTGGTATCGTGGAACCCTTCTTGTCTACTCTATAGCACCTCTCATACCTGTGTAGGAGCACTTTACATCACACACATACAGAGACAATGAATCATACATCCGTGTATAGAAAATGTTACATAAGGCAAAGGGGACTACAAGGTGTAGGATTCACATGTCATCCATACTGGTCTGCATTTTATAAGATTGCTTGGTCTGGAGAAGCACAAACGCAGGATTCAGAACATAACACAGTGGTTAGCATTGACTTTAATGATAAGAATTTATTTCTACCCAAACCTTTTTTAGCACCATCAGGATAATGCAAGATTGGAAAAAAACATAACTTACTAACTTGTACCATGGCAGTTCATAGCTCACTGTGCTAGATTACGAGTGTAATGTATGAATTGCACAGTAACAAAAGAATCTCTGTGACAAAAGCAGTGACCTACTGAGCTATGCACATAAAATCCTGTTTTTTTTAAATGCATGTTACACGTTCTTTGCAGCAGGCACATTAACCATCTGCACTCCCTTAGATGAGTCAAAGCTGCCACTGGACAAAACTCCCATTTCACTCCAGCAGGTACATTAATCACCGGAGTTATCTTGACACTTTCATTCTTGCCTGACAACTGCTGATTATACAAGGAACTTTGCAGTTCTTTTAAAACTGCTGCCTGGGGACCCCCTGGGTATGTGTCACGGACCCCTGGGGGTCCGCGGACCACAGTTTGGGAACCAGTGGTCTATTTGATTGAATCGGATGATTCTGAAGCGACATAACCCATTCTAACAGGCAGAGTGATGTATGGCAGTGTGCAGAATACTATGTGGCACACCCCCCCCCTTGATTGCCGTGGGCAGTATGCTGCTAGCATTCTGTGGCACAGCCCCACTTGCTCAATCAGGTGATGCATGACAGTGGGCAGTATACTGTAAGAGTGCTGTAGCGCAACCCGTAGCAATGTGACGGTGGGTGGTATGCTCTAAGCATGTTGTGGCACAGGCAGGTGAGAGGGTGATGTATGGCAGTGCACCCAATGTCCCAGGCCAACCCCTCCTTCAGGCAGATGGAGGATGATGTATGTCAGCAGGCAGTATACTGTAAGAGCAGCCCTCCTTGCAGATGCGGATGAGGTTGTCTTACAAAGGGCAGTATATTGTGAGCTTGCTTTGGCACAGCCCCATCGCATACAAGATCGTGGTGTGTGATAGCGGGCAGTAGTCTGTAAGCTCACAGTGGCACAGGTCCCTCACTCTGGCAGGTGAGAGTGTGGTGTGTGATAGTGGGCAGTAGACTGCAAGCTTGCTGTGGTACAGCCCTCCCCAGTCAGGCATGTGACAGCGTGGTGTGTGATAGTGGGCAGTATACACCAAGCATGCTGTGGCACGATCCCTCGCTCAGGAAGGTGAGAGCGTGGCTTGTGATAGTGGGCAGTAGGTTGTAAGCCCGTGGTGGCACAGACCCCTGGCTAAGGCACTTGAGAGAGCGTGGTGTGCGATAGCGGGCAGCAGTCTGTAAGCTTGCGGTGGCACAGCCCCTTGTTCAGGCCCAGTGAGTGTGGTGTGTGATAATGGGCAGTAGTCTGTAAGCCTGCGGTGGTACAGGCCCCTCGGTCAGGCCCAGTGAGTGTGGTGTGTGTGAGTGGGAAGTAGTCTGTAAGCATGTGGTGGCACAGGCCCCTCCCTCAGGACCAGTGAGTGTGGTGTGTGAGAGTGGGCAGTAGTCTGTAAGCACAGGGTGGCACAGGCCCCTCGCTCAAGCACGTGAGTGTGGTATGTGAGAGTGGGCAGTATTCTGTAAGCACAGGGTGGCACAGGCCCCTCGCTCAGGCACGTGAGTGTGGTGTGTGAGAGTGGGCAGTATTCTGTAAGCTCACAGTGGCACAGGCCCAGTGAGTGTGATGTGTGAGAGTGGGCAGTAGTCTGTAAGCTCCCAGTGGCACAGGCCCCTCACTCTGGCCCAGTGAGGTTGGTGTGTGAGAGTGGGCAGTAGTCTGTAAGCCCACGGTGGCACAGGCCCCTCGCTCAAGCACGTGAGTGTGTGGTGTGTGAGAGTGGGCAGTATTCTGTAAGCTCACAGTGGCACAGCCCACTCGCTCAAGCACGTGAGAGTGTGGTGTGTGAGAGTGGGCAGTAGTCTGTAAGCTCCCAGTGGCACAGGCCCTCGCTCAGGCCCAGTGAGTGTGGTGTGTGAAAGTGGGCAGTAGTCTGTAAGCTTGCGGTGGCACAGCCCCTTGTTCAGGCCCAGTGAGTGTGGTGTGTGATAATGGGCAGTAGTCTGTAAGCCTGCGGTGGTACAGGCCCCTCGGTCAGGCCCAGTGAGTGTGGTGTGTGTGAGTGGGAAGTAGTCTGTAAGCATGTGGTGGCACAGGCCCCTCGCTCAAGCACGTGAGTGTGGTATGTGAGAGTGGGCAGTATTCTGTAAGCACAGGGTGGCACAGGCCCCTCGCTCAGGCACGTGAGTGTGGTGTGTGAGAGTGGGCAGTATTCTGTAAGCTCATATTGGCACAGGCCCAGTGAGTGTGATGTGTGAGAGTGGGCAGTAGTCTGTAAGCTCCCAGTGGCACAGGCCCCTCACTCTGGCCCAGTGAGGTTGGTGTGTGAGAGTGGGCAGTAGTCTGTAAGCCCACGGTGGCACAGGCCCCTCGCTCAAGCACGTGAGTGTGTGGTGTGTGAGAGTGGGCAGTATTCTGTAAGCTCACAGTGGCACAGCCCACTCGCTCAAGCACGTGAGAGTGTGGTGTGTGAGAGTGGGCAGTAGTCTGTAAGCTCCCAGTGGCACAGGCCCCTCGCTCAGGCCCAGTGAGTGTGGTGTGTGAAAGTGGGCAGTAGTCTGTAAGCTTGCGGTGGCACAGCCCCTTGTTCAGGCCCAGTGAGTGTGGTGTGTGATAATGGGCAGTAGTCTGTAAGCCTGCGGTGGTACAGGCCCCTCGGTCAGGCCCAGTGAGTGTGTGTGTGTGAGTGGGAAGTAGTCTGTAAGCATGTGGTGGCACAGGCCCCTCGCTCAAGCACGTGAGTGTGGTATGTGAGAGTGGGCAGTATTCTGTAAGCACAGGGTGGCACAGGCCCCTCGCTCAGGCACGTGAGTGTGGTGTGTGAGAGTGGGCAGTATTCTGTAAGCTCACAGTGGCACAGCCCACTCGCTCAATCACGTGAGAGTGTGGTGTGTGAGAGTGGGCATTAGTCTGTCAGCTCACAGTGGCACAGCCCACTCGCTCAAGCACGTGAGAGTGTGGTGTGTGAGAGTGGGCAGTATTCTGTAAGCTCACAGTGGCACAGCCCACTCGCTCAAGCACGTGAGAGTGTGGTGTGTGAGAGTGGGCAGTAGTCTGTAAGCTCCCAGTGGCACAGGCCCCTCGCTCAGGCCCAGTGAGTGTGGTGTGTGAGAGTGGGCAGTAGTCTGTAAGCTCCCAGTGGCATAGGCCCCTCGCTCAGGCCCAGTGAGTGTGGTGTGTGAGAGTGGGCAGTAGTCTGTAAGCCCGGGGTGGTACAGGCCCCTCGCTCAGGCCCAGTGAGTGTGGTGTGTGAGAGTGGGCAGTAGTCTGAAAGCTCACAGTGGCACAGGCCCCTCGCTCAGGCCCAGTGAGTGTGGTGTGTGAGTGGGCAGTAGTCTGTAAGCCCGCTGTGGCACAGGCCCCTCGGTCAGGCCCAGTGAGTGTGGTGTGTGAGTGGGCAGTAGTCTGTAAGCCCGTGGTGGCACAGGCCCCTTGCTCAGGCCCAGTGAGTGTGGTGTGTGAGAGTGGGCAGTAGTCTGTAAGCTCGTGGTGGCACAGCCCCTCGCTCTGGCCCAGTGAGGTGAGAGTGGGCAGTAGTCTGTAAGCATGTGGTGGCACAGGCCCCTCGCTCTGGCCCAGTGAGTGTGGTGTGTGAGAGTAGGCAGTAGTCTGTAAGCTCCCAGTGGCACAGCCCACTCGCTCAAGCACGTGAGAGTGTGGTGTGTGAGAGTGGGCAGTAGTCTGTAAGCCCGCTGTGGCACAGGCCCCTCGGTCAGGCCCAGTGAGTGTGGTGTGTGAGTGGGCAGTAGTCTGTAAGCCCGTGGTGGCACAGGCCCCTTGCTCAGGCCCAGTGAGTGTGGTGTGTGAGAGTGGGCAGTAGTCTGTAAGCTCGTGGTGGCACAGCCCCCTCGCTCTGGCCCAGTGAGTGTGAGAGTGGGCAGTAGTCTGTAAGCATGTGGTGGCACAGGCCCCTCGCTCTGGCCCAGTGAGTGTGGTGTGTGAGAGTAGGCAGTAGTCTGTAAGCTCCCAGTGGCACAGCCCACTCGCTCAAGCACGTGAGAGTGTGGTGTGTGAGAGTGGGCAGTAGTCTGTAAGCCCACGGTGGCACAGGCCCTCGCTCAGGCCCAGTGAGTGTGTGTGTGAAAGTGGGCAGTAGTCTGTAAGCTTGCGGTGGCCCAGGCACCTCGCTCAAGCACGTGAGAGTGTGGTGTGTGAGAGTGGGCAGCAGTCTGTAAGCTCCCAGTGGCACAGGCCCCTCGCTCAGGCCCAGTGAGTGTGGTGTGTGAGAGTGGGCAGTAGTCTGTAAGCCCGGGTGGTACAGGCCCCTCGCTCAGGCCCAGTGAGTGTGGTGTGTGAGAGTGGGCAGTAGTCTGAAAGCTCACAGTGGCACAGGCCCCTCGCTCAGGCCCAGTGAGTGTGGTGTGTGAGTGGGCAGTAGTCTGTAAGCCCGTGGTGGCACAGGCCCCTTGCTCAGGCCCAGTGAGTGTGGTGGTGAGAGTGGGCAGTAGTCTGTAAGCTTGTGATGGCACAGCCCCTCGCTCTGGCCCAGTGAGTGTGAGAGTGGGCAGTAGTCTGTAAGCATGTGGAGGCACAGGCCCTCGCTCTGGCCCAGTGAGTGTGGTGTAAGAGTGGGCAGTAGTCTGTAAGCTTACAGTGGCCCAGACCCCTCGCTCAGGCACGTGAGTGTGTGGTGTGTGAGAGTGGGCAGTAGTCTGTAAGCCCGCTGTGCGAGTGTGGTATGTGAGAGTGGGCAGTAGACTGTAAGCTTCGCAGTGCGAGTGTGATGTGTGAGAGTGGGCAGTAGTCTGTAAGCTCCCAGTGGCACAGGCCCCTCACTCTGGCCCAGTGAGGTTGGTGTGTGAGAGTGGGCAGTAGTCTGTAAGCCCACGGTGGCACAGGCCCTCGCTCAAGCACGTGAGTGTGTGTGTGTGAGAGTGGGCAGTAGTCTGTAAGAACACGGTGGCACAGGCCCCTCGCTCAGGCCCAGTGAGTGTGGTGTGTGAGAGTGGGCAGTAGAATGTAAGCACACGGTGGCACAGGCCCCTCGCTCATGGCCAGTGAGTGTGGTGTGTGATAGTGGGCAGTAGTCTGTAAGCCCAGTGTGGCACAGGCCCCTCGCTCAGGCCCTGTGAGTGTGGGTGAGTGAGTGCGCAGTAGTCTATAAGCTCGTGGTGGCACAGCCCCCTCTGCTCTGGCCCAGTGAGTGTGGTGTGAGAGTGGGCAGTAGTCTGTAAGCCCGCGCCGGCACAGGCCACTCGCTCAGGCTCAGTGAGGTGGTGTGTGAGTGGGCAGTAGTCTGTAAGCCAGCGGTGGCACAGGCCCCTCGCTCAGGCCCAGTGAGTGTGGTGTGTGAGTGGGCAGTAGTCTGTAAGCCCGCGGCTGCACAGGCCCCTCGCTCCAGGCCAGTGAGGTTGGCGTGTGAGAGTGGGCAATAGTCTGTAAGCTCAGTAGTGGCACAGACCCCTCGCTCAGGCACGTGAGTGTGTGGTGTGTGAGAGTGGGCAGTAGTCTGTGAGCTCCGCTGTGCGAGTGTGGTATGTGAGAGTGGGCAGTAGTCTGTAAGCCCGCTGTGGCACAGGCCCTCGCTCAGGCCCATTGAGTGTGTGTGTGAGTGGGCAGTAGTCTGTAAGCCCGCGGTGGCACAGGCCTCTTGCTCAGGCCCAGTGAGTGTGGGTGAGTGAGTGGGCAGTAGTCTGTATGCCCGCAGTGGCACAGGCCCGTCGCTCTGGCCCAGTGAGTGTGGGTGTGAGTGGGCAGTAGTCTGTATGCCCGCGGTGCACAGGCCCCTTGCTCTGGCCCAGTGAGTGTGGTGTGTGAGTGGGCAGTAGTCTGTAAGCCTGTGGTGGCTCAAGCCCCTTGCTCATGGCCAGTGAGTGTGGTGTGTGTGAGGGGGCAGTAGTCTGTTAGCCCGCGGTGGCACAGGCACCTCGCTCAGGCCCAGTGAGTGTGGTGTGTGTGAGTGGGAAGTAGTCTGTAAGCATGTGGTGGCACAGGCCCCTCGCTCAAGCACGTGAGTGTGGTATGTGAGAGTGGGCAGTATTCTGTAAGCACAGGGTGGCACAGGCCCCTCGCTCAGGCACGTGAGTGTGGTGTGTGAGAGTGGGCAGTATTCTGTAAGCTCACAGTGGCACAGCCCACTCGCTCAATCACGTGAGAGTGTGGTGTGTGAGAGTGGGCATTAGTCTGTCAGCTCACAGTGGCACAGCCCACTCGCTCAAGCACGTGAGAGTGTGGTGTGTGAGAGTGGGCAGTATTCTGTAAGCTCACAGTGGCACAGCCCACTCGCTCAAGCACGTGAGAGTGTGGTGTGTAGAGTGGGCAGTAGTCTGTAAGCTCCCAGTGGCACAGGCCCTCGCTCAGGCCCAGTGAGTGTGGTGTGTAGAGTGGGCAGTAGTCTGTAAGCTCCCAGTGGCATAGGCCCCTCGCTCAGGCCCAGTGAGTGTGGTGTGTGAGAGTGGGCAGTAGTCTGTAAGCCCGGGGTGGTACAGGCCCCTCGCTCAGGCCCAGTGAGTGTGGTGTGTGAGAGTGGGCAGTAGTCTGAAAGCTCACAGTGGCACAGGCCCCTCGCTCAGGCCCAGTGAGTGTGGTGTGTGAGTGGGCAGTAGTCTGTAAGCCCGCTGTGGCACAGGCCCCTCGGTCAGGCCCAGTGAGTGTGGTGTGTGAGTGGGCAGTAGTCTGTAAGCTCCGTGGTGGCACAGGCCCCTTGCTCAGGCCCAGTGAGTGTGGTGTGTGAGAGTGGGCAGTAGTCTGTAAGCTCGTGGTGGCACAGCCCCTCGCTCTGGCCCAGTGAGTGTGAGAGTGGGCAGTAGTCTGTAAGCATGTGGTGGCACAGGCCCCTCGCTCTGGCCCAGTGAGTGTGGTGTGTGAGAGTAGGCAGTAGTCTGTGGGCTCCCAGTGGCACAGCCTACTCGGCTCAAGCACGTGAGAGTGTGGTGTGTGAGAGTGGGCAGTAGTCTGTAAGCCCGCTGTGGCACAGGCCCCTCGGTCAGGCCCAGTGAGTGTGGTGTGTGAGTGGGCAGTAGTCTGTAAGCCCGTGGTGGCACAGGCCCCTTGCTCAGGCCCAGTGAGTGTGGTGTGTGAGAGTGGGCAGTAGTCTGTAAGCTCGTGGTGGCACAGCCCCTCGCTCTGGCCCAGTGAGTGTGAGAGTGGGCAGTAGTCTGTGGGCATGTGGTGGCACAGGCCCCTCGCTCTGGCCCAGTGAGTGTGGTGTGTGAGAGTAGGCAGTAGTCTGTAAGCTCCCAGTGGCACAGCCCACTCGCTCAAGCACGTGAGAGTGTGGTGTGTGAGAGTGGGCAGTAGTCTGTAAGCCCACGGTGGCACAGGCCCCTCGCTCAGGCCCAGTGAGTGTGGTGTGTGAAAGTGGGCAGTAGTCTGTAAGCTTGCGGTGGCCCAGGCACCTCGCTCAAGCACGTGAGAGTGTGGTGTGTGAGAGTGGGCAGCAGTCTGTAAGCTCCCAGTGGCACAGGCCCCTCGCTCAGGCCCAGTGAGTGTGGTGTGTGAGAGTGGGCAGTAGTCTGTAAGCCCGGGGTGGTACAGGCCCCTCGCTCAGGCCCAGTGAGTGTGGTGTGTGAGAGTGGGCAGTAGTCTGAAAGCTCACAGTGGCACAGGCCCCTCGCTCAGGCCCAGTGAGTGTGGTGTGTGAGTGGGCAGTAGTCTGTAAGCCCGTGGTGGCACAGGCCCCTTGCTCAGGCCCAGTGAGTGTGGTGTGTGAGAGTGGGCAGTAGTCTGTAAGCTTGTGGTGGCACAGCCCCCTCGCTCTGGCCCAGTGAGTGTGAGAGTGGGCAGTAGTCTGTAAGCATGTGGAGGCACAGGCCCCTCGCTCTGGCCCAGTGAGTGTGGTGTGTAAGAGTGGGCAGTAGTCTGTAAGCTTACAGTGGCCCAGACCCCTCGCTCAGGCACGTGAGTGTGTGGTGTGTGAGAGTGGGCAGTAGTCTGTAAGCCCGCTGTGCGAGTGTGGTATGTGAGAGTGGGCAGTAGACTGTAAGCCCGCGGTGCGAGTGTGATGTGTGAGAGTGGGCAGTAGTCTGTAAGCTCCCAGTGGCACAGGCCCCTCACTCTGGCCCAGTGAGGTTGGTGTGTGAGAGTGGGCAGTAGTCTGTAAGCCCACGGTGGCACAGGCCCCTCGCTCAAGCACGTGAGTGTGTGGTGTGTGAGAGTGGGCAGTAGTCTGTAAGAACACGGTGGCACAGGCCCCTCGCTCAGGCCCAGTGAGTGTGGTGTGTGAGAGTGGGCAGTAGAATGTAAGCACACGGTGGCACAGGCCCCTCGCTCATGGCCAGTGAGTGTGGTGTGTGATAGTGGGCAGTAGTCTGTAAGCCCAGTGTGGCACAGGCCCCTCGCTCAGGCCCTGTGAGTGTGGTGTGAGTGAGTGCGCAGTAGTCTATAAGCTCGTGGTGGCACAGCCCCCTCGCTCTGGCCCAGTGAGTGTGGTGTGAGAGTGGGCAGTAGTCTGTAAGCCCGCGCCGGCACAGGCCACTCGCTCAGGCTCAGTGAGTGTGGTGTGTGAGTGGGCAGTAGTCTGTAAGCCAGCGGTGGCACAGGCCCCTCGCTCAGGCCCAGTGAGTGTGGTGTGTGAGTGGGCAGTAGTCTGTAAGCCCGCGGTTGCACAGGCCCCTCGCTCAGGCCAGTGAGGTTGGCGTGTGAGAGTGGGCAATAGTCTGTAAGCTCGTAGTGGCACAGACCCCTCGCTCAGGCACGTGAGTGTGTGGTGTGTGAGAGTGGGCAGTAGTCTGTAAGCCCGCTGTGCGAGTGTGGTATGTGAGAGTGGGCAGTAGTCTGTAAGCCCGCTGTGGCACAGGCCCCTCGCTCAGGCCCATTGAGTGTGGTGTGTGAGTGGGCAGTAGTCTGTAAGCCCGCGGTGGCACAGGCCTCTTGCTCAGGCCCAGTGAGTGTGGTGAGTGAGTGGGCAGTAGTCTGTGTGCCCGCAGTGGCACAGGCCCGTCGCTCTGGCCCAGTGAGTGTGGTGTGTGAGTGGGCAGTAGTCTGTATGCCCGCGGTGGCACAGGCCCCTTGCTCTGGCCCAGTGAGTGTGGTGTGTGAGTGGGCAGTAGTCTGTAAGCCTGTGGTGGCTCAAGCCCCTTGCTCATGGCCAGTGAGTGTGGTGTGTGTGAGGGGGCAGTAGTCTGTTAGCCCGCGGTGGCACAGGCACCTCGCTCAGGCCCAGTGATTGTGGTGTGTGAGTGGGCAGTAGTCTGTAAGCACGTGGTGGCATAGGCCCCTTGCTCAGGCCCAGTGAGTGTGGTGTGTGAGAGTGGGCAGTAGTCTGTTAGCCCTGGGTGGTACAGGCCCCTCGCTGAGGCCAGTGAGTGTGGTGTGTGAGAGTGGCCAGTAGTCTGTAAGCTCCGAGTGGCACAGGCCCCTCGCTCAGGCCCAGTGAGTGTGGTGTGTGAGTGGGCAGTAGTCTGTAAGCCCGCGGTGGCACAGGCCCCTCACTCTGGCCCAGTGAGTGTGGTGTGTGAGTGGGCAGTAGTCTGTAAGCCCGCGGTTGCACAGGCCCCTCGCTCAGGCCAGTGAGGTTGGCGTGTGAGAGTGGGCAATAGTCTGTAAGCTCGTAGTGGCACAGACCCCTCGCTCAGGCACGTGAGTGTGTGGTGTGTGAGAGTGGGCAGTAGTCTGTAAGCCCGCTGTGCGAGTGTGGTATGTGAGAGTGGGCAGTAGTCTGTAAGCCCGCTGTGGCACAGGCCCCTCGCTCAGGCCCATTGAGTGTGGTGTGTGAGTGGGCAGTAGTCTGTAAGCCCGCGGTGGCACAGGCCTCTTGCTCAGGCCCAGTGAGTGTGGTGAGTGAGTGGGCAGTAGTCTGTATGCCCGCAGTGGCACAGGCCCGTCGCTCTGGCCCAGTGAGTGTGGTGTGTGAGTGGGCAGTAGTCTGTATGCCCGCGGTGGCACAGGCCCCTTGCTCTGGCCCAGTGAGTGTGGTGTGTGAGTGGGCAGTAGTCTGTAAGCCTGTGGTGGCTCAAGCCCCTTGCTCATGGCCAGTGAGTGTGGTGTGTGTGAGGGGGCAGTAGTCTGTTAGCCCGCGGTGGCACAGGCACCTCGCTCAGGCCCAGTGATTGTGGTGTGTGAGTGGGCAGTAGTCTGTAAGCACGTGGTGGCATAGGCCCCTTGCTCAGGCCCAGTGAGTGTGGTGTGTGAGAGTGGGCAGTAGTCTGTTAGCCCTGGGTGGTACAGGCCCCTCGCTGAGGCCAGTGAGTGTGGTGTGTGAGAGTGGCCAGTAGTCTGTAAGCTCCGAGTGGCACAGGCCCCTCGCTCAGGCCCAGTGAGTGTGGTGTGTGAGTGGGCAGTAGTCTGTAAGCCCGCGGTGGCACAGGCCCCTCACTCTGGCCCAGTGAGTGTGGTGTGTGAGTGGGCAGTAGTCTGTAAGCCCACAGTGGCACAGGCCCCTTGCTCAGGCCCAGTGAGTGTGGTGTGTGATAGTGGCCAGTATTCTGTAAGCTCCCAGTGGCAGAGGCCTCTCGCTCAGGCCTAGTGAGTGTGGTGTGTGAGAGTGGGCAGTAGTCTGTAAGCCCGGGGTGGTACAGGCCCCTCGCTGAGGCCAGTGAGTGTGGTGTGTGAGTGGGCAGTAGTCTGTAAGCCCGCGGTGGCACAGGCCCCTCACTCTGGCCCAGTGAGTGTGGTGTGTGAGTGGGCAGTAGTCTGTAAGCCCCGGGTGGTTAAGGCCCCTCGCTCTGGCCCAGTGAGTGTGGTGTGAGAGTGGGCAGTAGTCTGTAAGCCCGCGGTGGCACAGGCCCCTCGGTCAGGCCCAGTGAGTGTGGTGTGTGAGAGCGGGCAGTAGTTTGTAAGCTCGCAGTGGCTCAGGCCCCTTGCTCAGGCCCAGTGAGTGTGGTGTGTGAGAGTGGGCAGTAGTCTGTAAGCTCGCAGTGGCACAGGCCCCTTGCTCAGGCACAGTGAGTGTGGTGTGTGAGAGTGGGCAGTAGTCTGTAAGCCTGCGGTGGCCCAGGCCCCTCGCTCAGGCCAGTGAGTGTGGTGTGTGAGAGTGGGCAGTAGTCTGTAAGCCCGTGGTGGCACAGGCCCCTTGCTCAGGCCCAGTGAGTGTGTTGTGTGAGTGGGCAGTAGTCTGTAAGCCCGCGGTGGCACAGGCCCCTCGCTCTGGCCCAGTGAGTGTGGTGTGAGAGTGGGCAGTAGTCTGTAAGCACGTGGTGGCACAGGTCCCTTGCTCAGGCCCAGTGAGTGTGGTGTGTGAGAGTGGGCAGTAGTCTCTAAGCCCGCGGTGGCACAGGCCCCTCTCTCAGGCCCAGTGAGTGTGGTGTGTGAGTGGGCAGTAGTCTGTAAGCACGTGGTGGCACAGGCCCCTTGCTCAGGCCCAGTGAGTGTGGTGTGTGAGAGTGGGCATTAGTCTGTAAGCCCTGGGTGGTACAGGCCCCTCGCTAAGGCCAGTGAGTGTGGTGTGAGAGAGTGGGCAGTAGTCTGTAAGCTCCCAGTGGCACAGGCCCCTCGCTCAGGCCCAGTGAGTGTGGTGTGTGAGTGGGCAGTAGTCTGTAAGCCCGGGGTGGTACAGGCCCCTCGCTGAGGCCAGTGAGTGTGGTGTGTGAGAGTGGGCAGTAGTCTGTAAGCTCCCAGTGGCACAGGCCCCTCGCTCAGGCCCAGTGAGTGTGGTGTGTGAGTGGGCAGTAGTCTGTAAGCCTGGGGTGGCACCGGCACCTCGCTCTGGCCCAGTGAGTGTGTGGTGTGTGAGTGGGCAGTAGTCTGTAAGCTCCCAGTGGCACAGGCCCCTCGCTCAGGCCCAGTGAGTGTGGTGTGTGAGTGGGCAGTAGTCTGTAAGCCCGCGGTTGCACAGGCCCCTTGCTCAGGCCCAGTGAGTGTGGTGTGTGATAGTGGGCAGTATTCTGTAAGCTCCCAGTGGCACAGGCCCAATGAGTGTGGTGTGTGAGAGTGGGCAGTAGTCTGTAAGCCCGGTGTGGTACAGGCCCCTCGCTGAGGCCAGTGAGTGTGGTGTGTGAGAGTGGGCAGTAGTCTGTAAGCTCCCAGTGGCACAGGCCCCTCGCTCAGGCCCAGTGAGTGTGGTGTGTGAGTGGGCAGTAGTCTGTGAGCCTGCGGTGGCACAGGCCCCTTGCTCTGGCCGAGTGAGTATGGTGTGTGAGTGGGCAGTAGTCTGTAAGCACGTGGTGGCACAGGCCCCTCGCTCTGGCCCAGTGAGTGTGGTGTGTGAGTGGGCAGTAGTCTGTAAGCCCGGGGTGGTACAGGCCCCTCGCTCTGGCCGAGTGAGTATGGTGTGAGAGTGGGCAGTAGTCTGTAAGCCTGCGGTGGCACATGCCCCTCGGTCAGGCCCAGTGAGTGTGATGTGTGAGAGTGGGCAGTAGTTTGTAAGCTCGCAGTGGCACAGGCCCCTCGCTCTGGCCCAGTGAGTGTGGTGTGTGAGAGTGGATAGTAGTCTGTAAGCTCGCAGTGGCACAGGCCCCTTGCTCAGGCCCAGTGAGTGTGGTGTGTGAGAGTGGGCAGTAGTCTGTAAGCCCGCGGTGGCGCAGGCCACTCGCTCAGGCCCAGTGAGTGTGGTGTGTGAGTGGGCAGTAGTCTGTAAGCCCGCGGTGGCACAGGCCCCTCGCTCAGGCCCAGTGAGTGTGGTGTGTGAGTGGGCAGTAGTCTGTAAGCCCGCGGTTGCACAGGCCCCTCGCTCAGGCCAGTGAGGTTGGCGTGTGAGAGTGGGTAATAGTCTGTAAGCCCGTGGTGGCACAGACCCCTCGCTCTGGCCCAGTGAGTGTGGTGTGAGAGTGGGCAGTAGTCTGTAAGCCCGCGGTGCGAGTGTAGTGTGTGTGAGTGGGCAGTAGTCTGTAAGCTCGCAGTGGCACAGGCCCCTCGCTCAGGCTCAGCGAGTGTGGTGTGTGAGTGGGCAGTAGTCTGTAAGCCTGCGGTGGCACAGGCCCCTCGGTCAGGCCCAGCGAATGTGGTGTGTGAGAGTGGGAAGTAGTTTGTAAGCTCGCAGTGGCACAGGCCCCTTGCTCAGGCCCAGTGAGTGTGGTGTGTGAGTGGGCAGTAGTCTGTAAGCCCGCGGTGGCACAGGCCCCTTGCTCAGGCACAGTGAATGTGGTGTGTGAGTGGGCAGTAGTCTGTATGCCCGCAGTGGCACAGGCCCCTCGCTCTGGCCCAGTGAGTGTGGAGTGTGAGTGGGCAGTAGTCTGTATGCCCGCGGTGTCACAGGCCCCTCGCTCTGGCCCAGTGAGTGTGGTGTGTGAGTGGGCAGTAGTCTGTAAGCCCGTGGTGGCACAGGCCCCTTGCTCATGGCCAATGAGTGTGGTGTGTGAGTGGGCAGTAGTCTGTAAGCCAGCGGTGGCACAGGCCCCTCGCTGAGGCCAGTGAGTGTGGTGTGTGAGAGTGGGCAGTAGTCTGTAAGCTCCGAGTGGCATATGCCCCTCGCTCAGGCCCAGTGAGTGTGGTGTGTGAGTGGGCAGTAGTCTGTAAGCCAGCGGTGGCACAGGCCCCTCGCTCTGGCCCAGTGAGTGTGGTGTGTGAGAGTGGGCAGTAGTCTGTAAGCTCCCAGTGGCACAGGCCCCTCGCTCAGGCCCAGTGAGTGTGGTGTGTGAGTGGGCAGTAGTCTGTAAGCCCGCAGTGGCACAGGCCCTCACTCTGGCCCAGTGAGTGTGGTGTGTGAGTGGGCAGTAGTCTGTAAGCCCGGGGTGGTTCAGGCCCCTCGCTCAGGCCCAGTGAGTGTGGTGTGAGAGTGGGCAGTAGTCTGTATGCCCGGGGTGGTACATGCCCCTCGCTCAGGCCCAGTGAGTGTGGTGTGAGAGAGTGGGCAGTAGTCTGTAAGCCCGGGGTGGTACAGGCCCCTTGCTGAGGCCCAGAAAGTGTGGTGTGTGAGTGGGCAGTAGTCTGTAAGCCCGCGGTGGCACAGGCCCCTTGCTCAGGCCCAGTGAGTGTGATGTGTGAGAGTGGGCAGTAGTCTGTAAGCTCCCAGTGGCACAGGCCCCTCGCTCAGGCCAAGTGAGTGTGGTGTGTGAGTGGACAGTATTCTGTAAGCCCGCGGTGGCACAGGCCCCTCGCTCTGGCCCAGTGAGTGTGGTGTGTGAGAGTGGGCAGTAGTCTGTAAGCTCCCAGTGGCACAGGCCCCTCGCTCAGGTCAGTGAGTGTAGTGTGTGAGTGGGCAGTAGTCTGTAAGCCCGCGGTGGTACAGGCCCCTCGCTCTGGCCCAGTGAGTGTGGTGTGTGAGTGGGCAGTATTCTGTAAGCTCCCAGTGGCACAAGCCCCTTGCTCAGGCCCAGTGAGTGTGGTGTGTGAGAGTGGGCAGTAGTCTGTAAGCCCGGGGTGGTACAGGCCCCTCGCTGAGGCCCAGTGAGTGTGGTTTGTGAGAGTGGGCAGTAGTCTGTAAACCCGTGGTGGTACAGGCCCCTCGCTCAGGCCCAGTGAGTGTGGTGTGTAAGAGTGGGCAGTAGTCTGTAAGCTCCCAGTGGCACAGGCCCCTCGCTCAGGCCCAGTGAGTGTGGTGTGTGAGTGGGCAGTAGTCTGTAAGCATGTGGTGGCACAGGCCCCTCCCTCAGGACCAGTGAGTGTGGTGTGTGAGAGTGGGCAGTAGTCTGTAAGCACAGGGTGGCACAGGCCCCTCGCTCAAGCACCTGAGTGTGGTATGTGAGAGTGGGCAGTATTCTGTAAGTACAGGGTGGCACAGGCCCCTCGCTCAGGCACGTGAGTGTGGTGTGTGAGAGTGGGCAGTATTCTGTAAGCCCGGGGTGGCACAGGCCCCTCGGTCCTGTAAGCCCGCGGTGGCACAGGCCCCTCGCTCTGGCCCTGTGAGTGTGGTGTGTGAGTGGGCAGTAGCAGGGCACAAGTCCTAATAAAAGAAGTGGGGGCACGCTGACGTCACGACAGGAAGTGACGTCACGAAAGGTGGCTTACACCATCAGACTCATTGCCTCCCCTCGCTCACCCCTTAGATGCGATTGCATCAGAGAAGCCAGCGCGTGAGCAGCGTTCTGAATGAGCTCCGATCTCGCCCCAGAGAGGCCAAAGAGTGAATGTGTGGCTCCATTTGCCCCAGTTATCGAGCTCCCGGTAAAATAAGTGGGGGGACGCCGTCCACCCGCGTGGTACCCCGACTTGAGCCCTGGGCAGTAGTCTGTAAGCTCGCAGTGGCACAGGCCCCTCGCTCTGGCCCAGTGAGTGTGGTGTGTGAGAGTGGGCAGTAGTCTGTAAGCTCGCGGTGGCACAGGCCCCTCGCTCTGGCCCTGTGAGTGTGGTGTGTGAGTGGGCAGTAGTCTGTAAGCTCGCGGTGGCACAGGCCCCTCGCTCTGGCCCTGTGAGTGTGGTGTGTGAGTGGGCAGTAGTCTGTAAGCTCGCGGTGGCACAGGCCCCTCGCTCTGGCCCTGTGAGTGTGGTGTGTGAGTGGGCAGTAGTCTGTAAGCTCGCAGTGGCACAGGCCCCTCGCTCTGGCCCAGTGAGTGTGGTGTGTGAGAGTGGGCAGTAGTCTGTAAGCTCGCGGTGGCACAGGCCCCTCGCTCTGGCCCTGTGAGTGTGGTTGTGAGTGGGCAGTAGTCTGTAAGCTCGCAGTGGCACAGGCCCCTCGCTCTGGCATGTTTTAAAATAGACAACCTTTATTTATTTTGCATCGTATTTTTAGATCGTGAAGCACTGGGACAGGAAGGCCTCGGCAGCTGCTGCTCTCTGGCCGATTTGGAAAGGCGCACTGCACTGTGGGGAACCTGGGCCATTCATCCCACCCTACCCCACCCCACCCGAGCTGCAGGGCAGCAGTGAGCTCTCCTCCAGGGGCTGCAGGGAGACCACTCTCACACACACCCCTCAGACCCTCTTCCCCAGCTGAGGCACGCGGCCGAGGGGATCGCCTGAGGGGGAAAGCCCCCTCTCCCTGCCAAGTGGTGTAAGGCTCCCCACCCTGCTGGAGCACTGAGACAGTGATGTGCATACATGGTGTGGGGGCCCCTGCACTGTAAAGAGGTGCCCCCCAGAGGGATAGGGAGAGACCCCCATTATCCCTGGCGAGCCGCAGGCCTGGGTTGGAGATCTCAGGTGGAGGGCAATCCTATGGGAGCTCTCCCATCATCCGAGGTAAGCTGCGGGCCTCCTGGGCTGAGATCCCAGCCAGATATGGGCTCGTTGGATGTCACTTCCGGTCAGCTGTGGGCCTGGGGGCGAGGTCCCAAAGACCCAGTCCCACCAGTCAACTGTTTGTTTTGGTTGAGACCTTCGCAGTGGGTTGCAGGTCTAGAGGTGAAAGGTCTGCAGGAGGTGCCCTCACTGGGCCTCTGTCACCTCCAGTGAGCTACGTGTCTCGGGGTGAGATCTACAGATTGGGTCACTCAAAGTGAGCTGCAGGCCGACGTGGGGGAGGGATGGGTGCAGGAGGGTGTGTGTAACTGGGGTGACGTCTCAGCAGTGAATAGTAGACCTTGGTTGATGAGACGTACCATGTTTGTGTTTCATTTTTGGGCTGTGCCAGTTTTCTATCTGATCCACCGATGTAGATTTACGTTTAAGCGATTTTATGCTTTTTATAGGTGATTACTTTAGGTACCGTTTTATTATTATCCATAAAAGCAGATTCTTACCTCTGAGGAAAGGAGACCGCACCTGTCGCAAGAGAAGAGGAGACTTCACAATATACGTCAATAACATAAAAACGTCTAAAAAATACTTCTCAAGTGAAAATATTTCAATGAGTCTCACCTCCTTAGCTATTTAAAACGTTTCCTGGACACTAGCTTTATATTTCTTTTTTTGGAGCCGCTTGATGCCGCACTTTCGGACACCACTAGCAAGTTTCACCAGAATGCCGCTTATATACGTCTCTTACTAGAAAGTCTCCCCCACTGCAGACTTTTAACGCTCAAACGCAGCCTGTACACCGCCCAGACCTGGATGACGAGCCCTGCTTCTCCACTCAGTACAATTCCTGTTCATTTCCAAGGACAAGAAACAGTCCAAATCTGGCTCACGGACACAAGCCTTGACTACTTCAAACCAAGGTTTCACCGAATGCCAAGTCACTAGGATTCACCCAGGACTCCAACCTCTCCCTCAAGGAACATATTGCCAAAAAAACCAAAGACGGCCTGGTACCAGCTCTCTCTACTGAAGAAAGTCAAACTGTTTCATCCAGAAATTGAATTCAGAACTAATGTTCAATGCCTCATACTCTTGCATCTGAATGGCGGTAACACCCTGCTCCATGATCTCCCAGACGCCACACGGGCACCCCTTATGGACATCCTACGTGCAACAGTACGTCTCCTCCAGCGCCTGAAGAAATATGATCAAATTACACCCGAACTTCATTGGCTCCCTTTCCCAACCCACACCGTCTTAAAAAAACAGCTGCATCATTTACAAAGCCACCACGACCAGCACTCCGCTTGTCTTGCAAACAACCTCACCATCTCTCGTGGTTCTCGGCACACCGCCGCCAGAAGCCAACAGGCCATTTCCATTATTCACCCAGGATCTGGAACAACATTCCCATATCCATCAGGACTACATCAAGGGTGCTGCAGTTTGGAAAAGAGTTGAAGACTCGCCTCTTTTAAGAGCACTGCATTCCCAGTGCATTTACTGTCAACAAACCAGCTACCTCTCCTATCACTCGATTTTTATACTTGTCCTTCAATCAAGCAATCAATCAGGGGAATTGTAAGCGCGCTACTCACCTGTGAGGGTCTCAAGGCGCTGAGGGGGGTGGGGGTCCGCAGGTCTGTTAGCCGAAGAGCCAGGTCTTGAGGGTCTTCCTGAAGGTGTTCAGGGAGGGGGCGCGTCTGATGTCTACTGGTAGCTCGTTCCAGGTCTTGGCTGCAATGTGACAGAAGGATCTTCCGCCTGCTCTGGCTCTGTGGATGCGCGGGGTTTCGGCCAGTGCGAGGTTGGAGGATCGGAGGTTTCTTTTGGGTATGTGGAAGTTGATTCTGTCTTTGAGGTATTTGAGTCCGTTGTTGTGTAGGCATTTGTAGGCGTGAGTGAGGATTTTGAAGGTGACTCTTCTCCACGGGGAGCCAGTGGAGTCTACGTAGGTGTTGGCTGATATGTTCGTGGCGGGGGATGCCGAGGACGAGTCTGGCGGCGGTGTTCTGTTTAGTCTGGAGTTTGTGGAGTAGGGACTTGTTGATGCCGGCGTAGAGTGCGTTTACATAGTCCAGTCTGCTGGTGATGAGTGCGTGGGTAACCGTCTTCCTTGATTCAGGGGGGATCCATTTGAAGGTCTTGCGGAGGATGCGGAGGGTGTTGAACCGTACAGCACTCCACTGCCTTTTTGGGTAGGTTCGCACTATAGAAAAACTACATGCATACATGCATACATACATACATATTACATAGTACACGAAATGGTGGAAAACAGTTAGGTTTTGGTTGAATGTATTAACTGGGACTTGTTAAGTGCTTTGTCCATCACAGACTATTGCAGAATGCTAATTGAATTGATATTGTGCAACAGAAAACCCTTGTTGTGAACACTCATGACCTTTGTCTACGTCATGGACACATTTGAGAGTTCAGTCTTGCAAAGTTGGAAATGTTGGACTGGCAGCTCAGGTATCAGTGCCCCAGTTGTGGCATTACAGTGCAAATTTAGTGCAACAGGTTGAAATCCTGCTACTGCCTTTTTAGTCCAAGCAATAAAAAACGAGGCAAGGGATGAAATGCTTAAATTTTATCTCAGCAACTGGCAATCACGTGGGGCTGCATCCCAATCCATCTTTTTTCGCCAACCATGACACCTCAGTTTCGACCCAGCCATATGTAAATCAGTCTTGACCCTGCTCCGGTGGGAACAGCCCAGCTCGAACTGCCAGTTCAGGTCCTCCCTGAAGCGGAACAGAAGCAACCCAGGGCCAGAGTTGCCCTTATTAGGGCTCATCAGCCAGGTATAGCTTGGTTCCAGTGGCACAGTGAGCCCAGGACCCACTTCTGGGCATAGGGTTTAGTCAGTGGTGTATTATCCTGTTTGCCCTCTGTTCTACTACTCTGATTTCCCACTTGTCTGAGACACCTTTGTAAAGCGAAATACAGCTGTATGACCTGAACCGCCATCCAAGACAAAAGGGCAGAAATATATTTTATTTTACACGGGATCAGGGCCATTGCACTCCAGCAGGTTAACCTGTTGCGTGAAGAGTGACCTGATTGGTCAGGGAACTCAACTGGAAGTAGTTCTCAGCTCGAGTGTGCCAGTTCCCCATGGCTTGTTGTGGTTGTGATGGAGCTGTTGCACACCTGGAAAGAACATTCCAATTTTCATGGATTAGACCTCCTAAAAATTTGAGTCTAACTTTAAAATATTTAGATTAGGATCAACTGCCTCAAGACTAAATATAGGCTACCCCTGCAACACATCCAATGTTTAACTTCCATTTGGAGAAGCTGTGCACACCTTTCTAGAGGACCAGTGGAAGAGCATTTCGCTGCCTTCTTCTGGAGGACAAGGAGTATACACCTAAGACTGAGGACAGGATTTACGCTACTGAGCCTTGTGAAGAAGGCGATGGACTATCTGCAGTGATGAGTACTGGCTTTGCACCATCAGAACCTCAATTACAGTCCTGACCTGTACTGTTCTGTGGTACAGACCAAGATGAGAGACGTTGAATCACTACCCAGCCCGACCCAAAATATCTGATCTTCCTTGGTGCTGCGCTTGAAGGACGGACAACGATGCAGGCAGCTGGTTGGTATGTATGCTCACGACTATGACTTATTGAGGCAAATGTTTGTGACCTTGTCATGGTACCCCCACCTGGGTGGCCCATCATCTGCTGTGAACTAAATAGAGCCACTGACTGTGTCCCAGCACTTCATCAGCGAACTGCGAGATGCCAGAGGACATGCTGGTTTCCTCTGGAGCTTCCATGGTCACCTGAGTCTGGAATTACAGCAGTTGACTCCATGCTGCTGCTGTGGCCGGCTCATAGGTGCTTCATCCAGCACAAGTACTGATAAGAACTTGTACAGACTGCAAAGGCTATCTGACATGGGTGCTACTGTGGACTCCTTCCTTCCTGTGACTGCCAGTGGATTCAGAGGGAGAACTCCAAGATACTCGTGCTTCCCAAAATCCCATGCTCAAGCAATACATGCTTCGCTTGCATCACGGACACAGTTTGCTTGTACCACTGATTGCCTGTGTACACCCCAGTGCTATAGAATTAGAAAAAATTGCATGTTATGCAGAAGCATTACAAATGACTTATAACCTACTACAGTTACTGAACATATTCCCAGAAGAATTGTAAAATATATTTATTTCTTATAATGCCGCATACGCTGCTAAAAGTTGACATTGTTTTATTTTCTGACTTTATTTTCTGATATTGCGGCTCAAGAATCAACATCGCGTTAGAGGTCCTAACAAAAAAGTACAGTGTTGCATAGTACAGGTGGTGAGGGAGCAGTTTGCATAATCATCAGGATAATACTGATGGATGAGGCAATCAGCTTGCACTTATGGATAGTCCAATTTAGGCGATGGGTGCAGCAAAAAGTGCTGTTTAAGGTCCCTGTTAAAGGTGGAAATTGGTGGTGCCTGCCTGATATGTCCCGGGAGAGTATTCATATCTCTGGAGTGTTTCCATCCAAAGAGTTTTCAAATGTGAAGGTTTTTCTGAATATGTTTAGAGATTTTTGGGTATTTGGAACAGTTATTCAAGCTTGCTTAGGTTGATTATCTTGTAGGTAATGCGTGCACTCTTACACGCCGAAAGATGTTCACAAGAATGCCAACCTTTTCGATGGGAGCATGAGTGATGCACTTAAATCTTTTTGTTTGTTTGGAGACCAAGAGTGTGTAGTGGACCACTTTGATTGGACAATTTGTGAAGCCAGTCAGTCAAGCATTACTGTCGTTCCTGTTAGATGACTAGCTCTCATCAACCAACTTCTGGTTTTGTTTTGAAAGGATTGCTTAAGACTTTCAATAAGTTTTAACTGGAATCTGGTGTTTTCTGGCCCTCTCTTAGATGTAAATATCAAGGTAGAGTGTTTTGTCAAGTTTGAAGCCAAGGGATTTTGTAGAGTTGATCATTTTAAGTATAAGACTCTCTTGATTTGTCCAGTTGGAGAGAAGAGCCTTCTATATGGTGGGAAGACAGAGGAATTCTGTCTGCATTTGTTAGTTTCAGATTAGCAATCCTGTTTTAAATTCCTTAAGGGTAGAGGTTAAGGTCTTGAGACTGGTTGAGTATATAATTTTAATGTATTCTTGCATATTGTAGAACTGAGCTACCACAAAAAGATTGAAAAGTAAAGGAGTGAGGATGGAGCCCTGATGCCCTTCATATGACCCTATGGTGGTATTTGAGGATCAGCTTCCTAGTTTGATGCATTATGTTCTGTTGGCTAGCTCTGACCTTAACCAGGCAGTACTGCTTCTTCAATGCCCTGTTGGGTTGCATAGGGGTTTTCGGAGCCCCTCATGGTCAACAGGCTCAAAAGTCACTGATGAGTCACGAAGGATCAATCAGCAGGAAGGAGTCTGTGATCCGATTAGAAATGTTAATCAGATTAGAAATGTTGTAACAGAGGATTGGTACTGGTGTAGTCTTTTAGTGCCAGATGTGCTATTGTTCTGGGAGCAGAAAACAGTTGCAATTTGCTACCAGTTTTTCTGAGCCCAGAAACTAATTTTGCAAACTGATTTATGTATTCATAGGTCAGTTAGCAAAATAAGGACCTGAAGTGAGTCGCAATCCGACCTACCTAATTATTATTCATTAGATAGATCACAAAGTGTGGCTCACTCTGGCTGATTAAAATCAAAGGCATTGTGGCCAGCAGTCCACATGTGCGTGACTGATTTTAAATAAAGTAAAACTTTATTTTTTATAGCAGCACGATTTCCTTAAGGGCACAGGGATGCTTTAAAAGAAGCTTTGTTAAGTTTCAGAGAGTCGGCAGTGGTCCCCTGGACCACTACCAAGTTCCCTGAAACCTGTACCTCAGTTCACAAAGGGGAAGGGGTCCAAACAGTAAAACTTCACTTTTGTGAATGTTACCACTCCATCTTGGGAGCTGGTAACCTTTTTAATGGTTTATTAAGGCATTTTTTAAACTCCCCCCCCCCCACCCCCCAAGTTCGCCTACTACACCATTGAGATTAGACTTAGCTCTCAACCCAATACATTTAACCGTTTTAATAAAAGCATTGTTACACTGGGTCAGACTCTGGTCCACCCAAGAACTAGCAATATACAGGGACTGTGTAAAAGATCTGCCGGCTCTTGATAGGGACCAGATTGCTCCTCGGCTGAAGGCTATAAAAGAAACATCACATAGAATAGGAATGTGCGAGCTATGGATGTCCCCAGAGCTGATTACTAAAAGAGACGCACAGAAAGTAAAACACCTGTACTGGGAGGCAATTTTGCCGCAAACATGGAAATCTTATCAGGATAGTAGCTTAACTGGCCAGTTTTTGAACCATAAGTAAGCACCAAGCTTCGAGTCCTTTAACAACAGAATGCATCCATTTCAGTCTAAATGTCTATACGTGCAATTTAGATGTGGGCTACTTCCTTTAAGAGCTCACACCTCGGAATGGAATAATGCATCTTCCAATTCCAAATTCTTTCCAAGCTGCCCTAACATTGAGGAATCGGAGGAGCATTTTATGTTTTTCTGTCCCCTATATAGGAATGCGCGCAAGAAATGGTTGTTAGCTGCATGTAAATTTATGGGAGTGAGACATTATTGGGAAACTGCAAGGCTTATTAAGAGCAATACTAGAGAAACCTGGCTCTTTAACAACTGATCCATCCTGTATACCCCGCCAGCACCGCTCAGACCTACCGACTCTAGCGCAAAGACGCACTTGGGCATTCGTGCGCTCTACAAATGCACCAATCAAATCAGAACAATTAGCCTTTGCGGTATCTGGCTACTTGCATTGTACCTGGAACCAAAGGAAGAAGGCCCTAGATAATTGCCAATCTTGATAGCCAAACCGTTAGAAAAAGCTCCAGTTGGTTTATCTAGTGTCCCTTCTTTTTATCTTTCTAATCAAGTATTGGGTCTCTTTTAATCACCATGGTTTTACTGATCGAAGTAAATGATTATGAATTTTATATATATATATATATATATATATATATATATAACTTTCTTAGATTATTTGCACTGGAGGTCAATCCAGTTCATTTTAAAATAAAATTATATAAAGTAGTGAAATGAACTGCATTTATAATAACTAAACTCCACTTTTAATCTATTCGTATTTGTACACGTGCAAAAAGGAAGCTTGCATGTTATTTGTTATTGGATTTTATGTCTGTAAACTTTTTATGGCTTGGCAGCCGAAATAAAAGATATTTACTTACTAATGGTTTGCGATTGGAATTCTGGTCGCAACCATTTATTCATGGTACCGATTCACAATTTGGATGGGATGCTCACAACCTGCTCCTTCCAAATTCAGAATCGGTAACCATTTAGAAACCCATTTTTAGGTCTCGCCTGAGCCAGCGCATGCGCTGCTCTGGCAAGAGTTTTAGTAAGCTGGTTTTGGAAGTGCAAACAGCAGTTTGCTGGCGACCAGCTTGCGATCACGCGAGCGTGCACGCGCGATCAGGCGCCATATGGCTTCCCTTGCCATCTGGCTTCCCTCGCGATTACTTTCACTTTCGCGGCCGTGTCAGTTTCACGGCCGCGCGGCCATTGCTTGTTTTTTCGGAGTACAGCCCTATAATTCCGCCGTGTAACAGGATACTTTATTTCCGTGGCGCTAAACCCATTTCTGAAGCCAACGACCATTGCCCCCTCGTGATCATAGCATAAAGTGGACACCGTGTTACAAAAAAAGCTCTGTAACTTTCTTGGAGATCACTGAAGTCTTCATTCGAGCAGCTACGTAGTCAGCCTGCTGGAAACTAGGGAGTCTGGGCTTGGAGGCCCAATTCTGACAGCATGAGGTAATGGAAAGAAAATAACACTTTTACTCCAGGACTGTCCAGCAACAGGGGCCCGACAGAATGTAAATGGTGCGGAGACAATAACTCAGTTAAAAATGTTAAAGGCAGAAAGCGTGTTACCGAGCATATAATGACCGATGGGTCATGATTTTTTTTGTAACTGCATTCGTTTTCTGAAAATAATCCTACATTGTGTGCACTGCTCAACACCGATTCAGCAGAGTAGCAAGTACGGAAGAATAAGTGATTTCATGGACCAGGCAGTGAGTGGCCTTTTCAAAATGTAGGGTATTCAGAATGACACCGAGCCAAGCTGCCTCATCATATTCCCGGCACTGAAGCCATTTATGAAAGCAATCCTAAACACACACTGTTCATTTAGTAAAAGCAAAAACTCACTCAGATGTTATAATCACACCCTCTGCTTTCATACTTAATGTGTTGTACACAGACTACAACCCTCAAGTGGATTTTACATATTTCACTACATTTGTAATATACCAACAATTCAGCCCTCTTCACAAGCACACCGACAAAAGATTTAGGATTGTAATCTAAGCGTTGTTTATATTAGTTTACACACTGTAACTCTTTTGCGCTTTGGGAGGATATACGAGGGCAACACACTACTGACATCTGGATCTTGACGGCGCCATTCCACAATTTGTTTTCCTGTAGTGTCCCTATCCGTTCACCATTCCTTCAGACCAGAGAAGCAAGAAAATTAGTGGGTAACGTTTTCTTATGCTGCTCTTGTTGACCATCATTGATGGGCAGCTAAAGAATGAGTCCCTAACTGGGTGGTATAGCACTAAAAGATCTAATGACCTGCGTCAAGCACCCAAGGACATGCAGCAGCAGGACCTATGCCTTTCATGGTCCCTGCGGCAGGAGCAGAACAAGCATTGGCAAAGCCAATAGGTCTCACCTATATGAGATCTACTGGCATTGTGTGAAGTGAAGAGGTATTGTTTAGCGCGCAGTGGAACTGTCTGGCGCGGAACTGTGTAGCGTGCAATGAACGTGTGGTGTACAGTGTTGGTGTGACATTGGGGTGTCCCACAGAATAAGCCAAAGAAGGAGGTCCCCTAACCATTGAGCAGCAGCTCAGGCAGCCACAGATGACTCCTCAATGGGCTGGAAGAAGTCTCAGGCAGGGCGCTAGGTGAGTGGCGAGCCCGTCCAGGGTAAATCCGTGCTCGCACACGCGGATGGAGCACTACCAGCCCCGGTTACAGCCCCACAGTCTAACCACCGCAGCCTCGAGGTGTCCAGGCCGCCCGAAAGCGCAAATCAAGGGTGCCGCCGGTGCCAAGGTCCTAAACAAGGGTGACCAGGAGTGGGCCCAGAGGATGTAGCAGACCCACTGGGCCTTATGTCATATTAAAGAGCTCTGTTCGTGTGGGGCGATGACCTCCACAGGGTGGACAGCCCTTAAGCCTCACACCCACGGGACCCCACTGGACCCCACAGAGAGCCAGTATGTCTATGGGGCCCCCTCGACAGAGCCCACAGTTGTGTACAGCAAGAAGGGGGGGGCAGCCCCCATTGCAGTAACCAGCAACCGCTCATGCCGGAAAGCCCCCCCAATGGATCCAGAGGGGCCACAAGGCCAAAACAAGGAGAGCGCAATCCCGTGCCAGCTCCAGCACAAGGCTCGGCAGTTGTCCAAATCTAAGCTAATCTGCCAGCGCATGCGCTACTCTGGCGAGAGTTTTAGTAAGCGGGTTTTGGAAGTGCAAACAGCAGTTTGCTGGCGACCAGCTTGCGTTCACGCGCGATCAGGCGCCATATGGCTTCCCTCGCGATTACTTTCACTTTCGCGGCCGTGTCAGTTTCACGGCCGCGCGGCCATTGCTTGTTAGTAATACTCGCTACAGAGCCCACAGTTGTGTACAGTAAGAAGGGGGGGACAGCACCCACTGCAGTAACCAGCAACCGCTCATGCCGGAAAGCCCCCCAATGGATCCAGAGGGGCCACAAGGCCAAAACAAGGAGAGCGCAATCCCGTGCCAGCTCCAGCACAAGGCTCGGCAGTTGTCCAAATCTAAGCTAATCTGCCAGCGCATGCGCTGCTCTGGCGAGAGTTTTAGTAAGCGGGTTTTGGAAGTGCAAACAGCAGTTTGCTGGCGACCAGCTTGCGTTCACGCGCGATCAGGCGCCATATGGCTTCCCTCGCCATCTGGCTTCCCTCGCGATTACTTTCACGGCCGCGCGGTCGTGTCAGTTTCACGGCCGCGCGGCCATTGCTTGTTACTAATACTCGCTACTAATGGCAGTTGCTCATATAACGCAGTGGCCTTATGTCGATCATTCAGGCGCACAAAATATCTCCTATGCATCTAAGAGCCTTTTTTGGCGATTGGCGATTTGATAGTTGTTGGGCTTCACAAAGGTGTCGGGTCCTCCGTTGAACTTTAAACTGTGAAGTCTCGTGCTTCTGAGAAAAAGATTGCTGTTGCATGAGATTGCAGATAAACTTCTTCTGACACTCTTTTTCTTATAACTTTATGGCCTCTTAGCTTTTATTTTCCTTCATCTTTGTTACTGTTTCACAGTGTGAATTCACATTGGATGCTGCATGCTCGGAATTCTTTCTTTGAGGAATAGATTCCTGAGTTTGTCCTGAACAATGTACTGGAGATTTGGGATAACCAGCAGAACGGGTATTAAGCTTTTGTTGTGTCTGCAGTTTACCTCTGTTTTGTTTTTGCCATTTTTGTCTTTGTTAAAATAATTTCGCTTGCATGTATTGTAGAACTCTGAAATGTCATGCCACCACTTAAGAGAGTCCTTTTTATTTTAAAGTCAATTGACTTATAATTATAGACTCTCTGTATTTAGAACAACATACTTAAGTCGAGTGTTTTTTGTACTGCCATCCTCCTGCTTTGAAGCGCAATCTACTCATGTGTTCACACTTGTGCAAGTCTCAAAGTCCTGTGAAAAATCTCTACATATGGTAGTCGTGTACAAAAACTTGAAATAGAAGACCGTGCCTTTCAATCCAATGCCTGTGTACCAGTCACTGTTTCATTTACTATGCCAAACCTGTTGACAAACAGGGCATCCGAAAGCCTGCAGTGTTAATAATTTCTATGAGGAAATGGGAAGGCTAAAAGAAAGATGTACATCAGTGATAAATCCAAAGTAACGAATTCATAGTGAGTTTTTTATTTTACTTTAAGTTGACAATAATTACCAATCCTTAATAAAAAAAAAATGCCATAAGGCAGCAACCCTACCACAAACCTCACCCTACAGCAGTGCTTCCCAATCTTTTACTTCCCAAACTCTCACTAACTGACTGACTCTCTCACTCTCTCTCACTGACTGACTCACTCTCTCACTGACTGACTGACTCTCTCACTCTCTCTCTCACTGACTCTCTCACTCTCTCTCTCACTGACTGACTGACTCTCTCTCTCACTGACTCTCACTGACTGACTCTCTCACTGACTGACTCTCTCTCACTGACTCTCTCTCACTGACTGACTCTCTCACTCTGTCTCACTGACTGACTAATTGACTGACTCTCACTGACTGACTCTCACTGACTCTCTGACTGACTCACTCTCTCACTCACTGACTGACTCACTGACTGACTCTCTCGCTAACTGACTCACTGACTCTCGCTGACTGACTGACTCTCACTCTCTCTCACTGACTGACTAAATGACTGACTCTCTCACTCTCTCTCTCACTGACTCTCTCACTGACTGACTGACTCTCACTCTCTCACTGACTGACTGACTCTCACTGACTGACTTAGTGACTCTCTGACTGACTCACTGACTCACTGACTGACTTACTGACTCTCTGACTGACTGACTCTCTCACTCTCTTTCACTGACTGACTCTCACTGACTGAGTGACTCTCTGACTGACTGACTCTCACTGACTGACTCTCTCACTGAATGACTGACTCACTCTCTCTCTGACTGACTCTCTCTCTGACTGACTCTCTCAATCTCTCTCACTGACTGACTCTCTCACTGACTGACTCTCACTAACTGACTGACTCTCTCTCTCTCACTAGCTGACTGACTCTCTCACTAACTGACTGACTCTCTGACTCTCTCTCTCACTAACTCTCTCACTGACTCTCTCTCACTGACTAACTCACTCTGTCTCACTGACTGACTCTTTCACTGACTGACTAACTCACTCTCTCAATCTCTCTCTCACCGACTGACTGACTCTCACTGACTGACTGACTGACTCTCACTGACTGACTGACTCTCTCACTCTCTCTCTCTCTCACTGACTGACTCTCTCACTGACTGTTATACAGGTACTATTTCCCAACCTTCACCCTCCTGTTATTTATGCCCCCCCATAACAAAACAAGCATTTGCAATGCAATAGGTCTCGCAGTTACGCAAGTTTGAGCTATTGGCATTGTAAATGGCTATGCCTTTTATTTTGGTATTGGTTTTTAAAACATAAATAAAAGACATTGTCATTTACAATGGCAATAGCTTAAACTCGCGTAAATGCGAGACCTATTGCATTGCAAATGCTTGTTAGCAATGTTGTAGCAAGGTTGCCACTGGGCCCAATGCCAACAAGGAAAAGGGGCACTACCCCCGGTTGGCAGCAGAAGACAGCCAATGACGAGGCTGAGCCCCTGCGCAAACCTTTTATAAATAATTCCCTTTCACTGTATATGTTTACGGAATTAGCAATTTGTTCCCCAATCTATTTCACGTGGGATCGCAATATGCACTGTGCGCATTACCCAGAGGCATAGCTATCAGGAGTGAAGCAGGTGCAGTGGCACCGGGGCTCAGCAGTATAAAGGGCCCGTTGCCTCCTACTTATTGCTGATTTTTGTTACCAAACCAGGACATAGAGGGATGGGGTGGTGCATTCTCCTTTCTTGCATTGGGGCCCCTGGCACTCTGGTTACTCCTCTGCTGGTAGTACCACAAGTCAGGGCACATTTCCGCGAAGGAAATCTGTGCGACATTGTGTAGAAGTACACAAGCTGTTTTTACATATATATGCTGTGTAAAAGGCCGGATGTGTGAATAATGAGTTCTTCTTTATCCAGGGATGCAGAATTGAAAAAAACTTAGTGAGTTCGGGCACGCACATGTCCTTTACAATTCAGGTGTTGACTGTTTGCATATGGTCCCGCTGTATAAACTCGATTTGAAGTGCGAGGCGGGCCTGTGTACTACGGGCCTGTCACAGCCCTGTCTGAGAGGCAGGGAGGGGCCACCCTGGGGTGGAGGGATGGTTGTCAGATCTGAGGGTTGAAACCCAGGAAGAGGTGTGTGGTGGGTCCGAGGGAGCACCTGAAAGACAAAAGTACCCGAGTGGGCACGCCCGAGCTAAATGTGGCCTGGTGCCAGGGGGTCGGACCCAGCAGGGAGAACTGATCTGCTGAGCCAGTCAGCATACTGAGACAACACCTATCTGGGGCTAAGTGAACTATTGAGGGTGAGAGATGGGAGAGGGGGGGGGGGCGAGAGAAGAGAAAACAATAGGTGGGGAGGTGTGAAACGGGAACTGGAACAGTAGGTGAAGAAAAAACAGTGGAGCGGGAGTAAGAGACGAGCGTAATCATGGTGGGTGAGAGATAGGAACAGGGGAGGGGGGCAGGGGTGAGTGATGGAAACAAAGTGGAGGGTGTGAGGTGGGAACAGGGCGGAGGGGTGAGAAGAGGTTGGAGGTGATGAGAAACGGGAGAGGGTGAAAGTGAGAGATGGGTGGAGGGTGAGAGATGAGAAGAGGGTGGAAAGATGAGAGAAAGACAATAGTGAGGTGGATGTGAGATATGGTAGCAACATGGCGGAGGGGAGAGGAATGGGAACAAAGTGGAGGGGGTGAAGTGGGAACAGGGTGGAGTGGTGGGAAGAGGCTGGAGGGATTGAGAGATGGGAAGAGAGTGGAAAGATAAGAGGAAGACATTAGTGAGGTGAATGTGACATACAGGAGCGGGGTGCAGAGGCTGGGGATGGGGTACAGGGTGCAGAGGTAAGAAAGTAACAATAGTGTGAGGTGCCGGGAGAGGGAAAGGAACCGGACGGATGAGTGAGAGATGGGAACTGTCTGGAGAAGTGAGAGAAATAAAGAGCAGTGGGCGAGGAGTGCAGATTGGGACAGTGCGGAGGTAGAGGTGGATGGGGTGAGAAAGAAACGAGCGGGTGGAGAAGAGATGGTTGCTGTAGTAATAGGCACCGTAAGGGTAGATGGGTGAGGGATCAGTGGATAGGTGAGGGACTGACGGATAGACCGACGACAGTCCCGGTCGGGGTGACTGACTGGTAGAATGGAGAGAGAGGAGGCGAGCGGATTGGGAGAAGCAGTTAAGAATAGTGAGAGAGGCGGGTGCAGAGGTGAGAGCGATAGGTGGATGAGGGACCGGAGGGCCGATGGGTGAGTACACGAATTGAGGGATGAAAAGCGGACGAGTCAGTGACTACTGATGGGAACTGTCTGGAGAAGTGAGAGAAATAAAGAACAGTGGGCGAGGAGTGCAGATTGGGACAGTGCGGAGGTAGAGGTGGATGGGGTGAGTCAGTGACTACTTGGGGAGGAATGAGCGGTTGGAAAGTGTTAAGGGGTGGGGGAAGGAGTGGAACGGTCCAATGGTCGAAGGATGTGTGGGTGAGTAGACGGAGCCAGGGTGGAGCGGTAGGGCATGGCTGACAGTGGTGAAAGGGGGAGACGTGCAAGAATGTTGTGATGGGCGGAGGGGGAGCTAGGGTAAAAGTGTGAGCGGCTTAGGCAGGACGAAGGGCTGAAGTGTGTGGGAAGGAGTTAAGAGAAACTAGTAAGGGCTATAAGCCTCCGATGTTTGGCATTCTGTAGCCCCAGGGACAGAAATACACAGGGAAGGACACTCTTGTGAAAGAACATGCTGACCAGTTAGAATAGAAACAAGCACCAGAAATGCAAGGGCACTAACCTTGGCTGCTGCCTGGAGGCTGTGAGTCGCTGCAGCCAGGCCCCACTGGATCTCACTGATGAACTTCTCGAGCAATTCCACTGTGGCGTTGACCAGCTGCACACCGATCTTAGAGCATTGTGCCTAGAATCCCCAACTGGGTGCCAATGGCGGCTGCAATCGGGAGGGCACCGGTGAAGCTCAGCACGGCGGCCAGGCAAGAAAAACACTCTTCTGTCGGGCTGGCATGTCCTGAAAGTGCTGTGTTGCGTGGCTCCACTGCAGTCCGCCTGGCCCAATCATGTGAGCCTGCCGTGTGGTGCCCGAACGCAACAGAAATGTTAGATGTTGCTGTGCATTCAGGATAGGTCGGGCGCAGGACAGCAGTAAAGAAAAACACATTTAGAACCTGGGGAAGAAAGGAGCATGCTGCATGGCGGCAGTGACAGTGCACAGAGGCGGTGCATGGAGGAGTGGGCACGTAGAGAAGCTGCGCCCACCCAGGGAGTCCGGCACAGGGCAGGCATGGTTAAAGCACCAGCACTTCCAGAGACCGGGAGGAAGTAACGACGGCACTCAAACCAATACTCTGGAGACCAACACAGCCGCGCGTGACGCACTGAAGCCCGCGAGCTGTGCGAGACGCCGTGCGTGTGCACATCTGCTGTCCGGCGCCGGGCGACGTCAGTTGCGTGTGGCATGGGCGGGGCATGGAGCGCGCGGCCGGAGACGTCCGGGGCTCCCGTGAGCTGAGGGAGCCCCTTGTGTTGGAGAAGCGAGGCGGGAGCCCACCCCGCAGAGGGAAGTCCGGCGGGAGCCCACCCCGCCTTCGTGAATGCCGCATGGTGCGGCCAGAGCAAGATTTCAGGCGGGGCTCCTGTGAGCAACACGGAGCCCCGCGTGTTGCTGCGCCAGTGACCGGGTGAAGAGGCGAGTCCCCCTGCCATTGAGGAGACCAGCCTGGGAGCAGCGCAGAGTCCCCACAAAAGCCGGTGAGTGGGGTTGAGCGGGAGGCATGCTGGACGCCGCGCCTGGACAGGACATGTGCACGTGTATGGTGCGAGCAGAAGTTGTAAAGACGCGAGCCGTACGCGTGCACATCTCCTGTCTGTTAAGCTTGAGCACAGACAGTCGATGTGCACGCGTACGGCTTGCGGCGTTATTACAACTTCTGCTCGCACCATACGCGTGCACATCTCCTGTCCAGGACTTGCCGTACGCGTGCACCTGGCCTGTCCCGCATCGGAGCAAAAGTCGGCAACAATAGATCTCGCATAGCGAGCAGCGCTTTGCGCTGCATCGCTAGGCGAGACCTAAAAAACCATAACAAGCAACCATTGGGACAGGCAGATAGAAGTTGCCAGCATTGAAAGGACAAAAAAAACTCAAGACATTATTTATTGTTAATACTTTTTAGGTCTCGCCCTGATCCAGCGCTTGCGCTGGTCTGGCGAGACATTTAGTTGTGGGGTTTTAAAAGTGCGACCACAGCTTTTTCCGTGGCATACAGTGTGCGGTTACGCGCACAGCACGCGCTTCTGTCATGGCTCATTAAGCCTTCCGGCGCGTGAATCATGCTCCTCCACCACCTTGCTGTCTGCTCTCACTACCCCCCTCCCTTCAACCCCCTCCCTTCTCCCCCTCCATCCTCGTTAGCTTGTTATTCTTAACTTCGGAAGCATCTGATGTGAATTCTTCAAGGAGCAATTCACTTCCGACTAAGCCAATGCCGCCTCAGACAGTAGACATTTTCTGGTGCTTGTTTATCTATCCCTCGACCCTCACCCTCCCCTCTGTTGCTTCTTGCCTCTGTTCTTCCCCCCTCCCGAGCTGTTGCTTATTTCTTTCGTCTGCTCCTGCCCGTATAATTTTATGGAGAGGCATTGACTTCACTCACTTTCAGTCTGTGGCGCCTATTTCATTTGAAAATCTTACGAGCTGCTTTTTCTGTCACCTCCAATGTCAACTTCTAATAAAAAGAAAAAAGGTTCGTGGGTGCGGTAGAACTGAAAAATAAATAGATCATGTGAGACCACGACGCTTTTAACTTATTTGTTAACACTGTTGAACGCACGGGTTGTTTATATAATTGACACACGTTATCCACTAAATGTGCTTGCTTCCGCTTCTGTTAGTTGTGTTAATCTGCAGGCAGATTGTTAAAAGAAACTGTGGTGATCTTTGCACTTGCAATTTACAATGAGACTCAGCACATTAAGACATGTTTTCTGTCAGTTGCCTCATGGCTAAGGAACTCCTAATTTTCATAGAGTGTCTCGTCAGAATACAGACAGGAGCTGACTACATTATATGTAGTTGGAGAACAGCGACAAACTCTCTCTAGAAACAAAATGACACATAGTAAAACTGTTGGCAGAAAGATTCACAGCGCCGTGACTCAGTGCCTGCTTTTAAGGCGCTGTTTCTGGCGAGCGGTATAAGATCTTGCAGCAAACATCGGCGTTTTATCACCAGTTAAAATGCAAAATAATTTCAAGGACTATAAAAGGAGTATATTGGATGACAGTGACCCACAATCTGCAGTTTTGTGAAGCTCACAGTGACAGATGCAAGATACAAAGCGCTGTGTAAAATACATAACATTCCAATAATCATGTCTTCTTTTTAAGGACATTGTTTAAATGTAAATTAGTGACTGAAAGCGGCTAGACTGCTTTATTTTAAGAAACACATGATGCTGTGTTTGCCAAATGACGCTTAGTCGAAACTGTTTATTTTTCCTTTCAGCGTTTATATTAGGCTATGCAATATTGAAAAACTAGCCAGCCTTATAAACCAAATTATGAAATTTTCAACAGATGGATACGAAAACAATAGTGCACTATAAGATGGAGAAAACTCAGCTGACTGCACACCGTCTCGCGCTTCTGTTTTACTGATAGAGCTGGACTCACAGACCCTCTCTCACAGACACTCTCTCACAGACTCTCACTCTCACAGACTCTCACAGACACTCTCTCACAGACTCTCACAGACACTCTTACAGACTCACAGACACTCTCTTACAGACTCACAGACACTCTCTCACAGACACTCTCTCACAGAGACTCTCTCACAGAGACTCTCTCACAGACACTCTCAGACACTCTCTCACAGACACACAGACACTCTCTAATAGACACTCTTTTACAGACACTCTCTAATAGACACTCTTTTACAGACACTCTCTCACAGACACTCTCTCACAGACACTCTCTCACAGACACTCTCTCACAGACACTCTCTTACAGACACTCTTAGGCTATGCAATATTGAAAAACTAGCCAGCCTTATAAACCAAATTATGACATTTTCAACAGATGGATACGAAAACAATAGTGGACTATAAGATGGAGAAAACTTAGCTGACTGCACACCGTCTCGCGCTTCTGTTTTACTGGTAGAGCTGGACTCACAGACCCTCTCTCACAGACACTCTCTCACAGACTCTCACACTCTCACAGACACTCTCACAGACTCTCACAGACACTCTTACAGACTCACAGACACTCTCTCACAGACTCACAGACACTCTCTCACAGACTCTCACAGACACTCTCACAGAGACTCTCTCACAGAGACTCTCTCACAGAGACTCTCTCACAGAGACTCTCAGACACTCTCACAGACACACATACACTCTCTAATAGACACTCTCTCACAGACACTCTCTCACAGACACTCTCTCACAGACACTCTCTCACAGACACTCTCTCACAGACACTCTCTCAGACACTCTCTGACACTCTCTCACAGACTCTCACAGACACTCTCTCACAGACTCACACACTCTCTCACAGACTCAGACACTCTCTCACAGACACTCTCTCACAGACACTCTCTCACACACTCTCTCACACACTCTCTCACAGACTCTCTCACAGACTCTCTCATAGACTCTCTCATAGACTCTCTCATAGACTCTCTCACACAGACTCTCACACAGACTCTCACACAGACACTCACTCTCACAGACACTCTCACAGACTCTCACACTCTCACAGACACACAGACACTCTCTTACAGACTCTCACACTCTCACAGACACTCTCTCACAGACTCTCACAGACACTCTCTCACAGACTCACACACTCTCTCACAGACTCACACACTCTCTCACAGACTCACAGACACTCTCTCACAGACTCACAGACACTCTCTCACAGACTCACAGACACTCTCTCACAGACTCACAGACACTCTCTCACAGACTCTCACAGACACTCTATCACAGACACTCTATCACAGACACTCTATCACAGACACTCTATCACAGACACTCTCAGACTCTCTCAGACTCTCTCAGACTCTCTCAGACTCTCACAGACTCTCTCAGACTCTCTCAGACTCTCTCAGACTCTCTCAGACTCTCACAGACTCTCTCTCACAGACTCTCTCTCACAGACTCTCTCTCACAGACTCTCTCTCACAGACTCTTGGCCTTCAGCATGCTGCACAGCAGCCACACTTCTCTACAGCACAGCTTAAACACATTGGCAAAGTCAATAGCTCTACCTAAACACTTATAAGGCCCCAAAGGCGAGACCTATTGGCTATGCCAATGCTTGTTTAATATGGTCGTTCAGTTGTACATAATGCTTGCTTGGTCATATATACGGTAACAAAAATGCTTCTGACACTTCTTTATTATAATTTTTCAGCATGCTGCAGACTTCTGTACAGCACAGCTTAAATACATAGGCAAAGTCAATATCTCTGGCTAAACACTTATAAGGTCCCAAAGGCGAGACCTATTGGCTATGCCAATGCTTGTTGGAGTTGGTAAATGCTGGAGTGTTTGCAGCCGCTGAATTGGTTAGTACACCTAGCCTCAAGCTTATTGGCAACATATGATCTCACAGAGTGATGGGTCTGTAGTTGTTCAGCACTTCAAGTTCAGCAGTAGGTTTCTTTGGAATAGGCTGAAATTTAGCTAATCTAAGGGATTCCAGGCGCCACCCTGGTGGAGTAAAGATGTGATGATTTGTAACCACAGAGGGGTGAAAGAGCATTAGAGAGTTCCTTTGCTAGAGAGGTTGGGATCAGGTCTGAAGAGAGAATTGATAGAGTGGCCTGCTCACGTCACTCTCAAACTGTGAGCTGTGACTGACCTTGAAAGCCAAAACCTAAAGACGAGGGACTTGGCAAGTTAGTGAGTCAGCACGAGTGCCCGATCACTCAGGCCCTGGAGAACTGGACTGACATGTATGTTCAGATTTGAGTGACACCGCATCTTTCATTGTTTTTAATTGGTTCTCCTCTGTACATTTTAATGTACTTGTACTGAATGTTCTAGTGTTTGATTATTGTGTTTTACGAATGCTATAGCTTTTTAGTGTTTAGTGCCCAGTCGAAGAGATAAACCTGTTCTGATCTGAGTGGACTACTGTGTGCATCATTGGAGTTAGCCTATTCACCAGAATCTTACCCAACACCTTGTAATCCAGGGTGAGCAAAGAAAGCAGGCAATATGATGCCACCTTGAGCGGATCCTTTCTGGGTTTCGGTAATACCGTGATTAGGGCAACTCTCATACTTTCTGTGAGACTACCACAGTCTCGTATGTGTCGGTACAAGGTCAACAACCTCGGGGCTAAGCTGGCTTGCTATGTGGTGTAGAACTCGATAGGTAGACCATCAGCCCCGGGTGTCTTGCCTGTGGATATATGTTTGATGGCCATGGAAATCTCTTCCAAGGTCAGAGGAGCATCCAATTCTTGCATCTATAGGGGATTGATATTAGAGGTCTTAAGAGGTCGCAGGTAAGTGGATATCGCCTCCTGGGTCACACCCGGGGGAGCACTGTATAGTGACCTGTAATAACTTTCAAACTCTTAATTTATGTCAAATTGAGAATTCACTATGATACCTGTACGCGAACTAATGGCCCTGATAGGAATACATGGATATTCTGATCACAGTAACCATGGCAACAAACTGCTGGCCTCATCTCCCATGTCATAGTGGTCTTTGGTGTTTTCCTTAAAATCAAAGTTGTCCAAGCGTCCTGATAGGTTCCTATAGTCAGTCCGGAGACCCTCTAGTACTGGAAATGAGGTTGTATTGGCCACCCAGTTCCCTTCCGCTATCCTCCGTTTGTCCTTCAGGTCTGGTATCTCTGCCTGGAGGGTGCACCTCATGCCATGTTTAGTGGCCATACACCCCCCCGTAATGCCACCTTGAATGCATCCCTTTCAATCCTTCTGTCGGATGCAGTGCCCTCATTCTCCAAAAAATGTGTTCCCCTTCAGTAGTTCGAAATGCCAAATCCGTTAGTGCCTGCGGTTGCAGGCACCAGGTGGGAATGGTTGGTCATGGCCTACCACACTGAAAGGTCACCATTGAAGGACAGTGATCAGAAAGTGTCTGCCCTAAGTATTCCGCTCGACTACATTTAGCCACAAGTGTCCCTGTACCGTATACCAGATCTATCCTAGTGTGTAGTGCATGCAGTGCTGAGTAGTGGAAATATTCTCGCTGTTGGGGGTAAAGTGTCCACCAAACATCCGATATTTGTATATTATAAGACCATTGTCGAAGTTGTTTAGTGGCAGAAAGTGACTGCGCCGCCTGGATAGCAGAGGTAGACCTATCCATTTCTAAGTCTGTAACACAATTAAAGTCACCACACCAGAATGCAGGGGAGTGCACTAAGCTGAAGAGGGCTGGTTCCATTGAGGATAAAAAGAGCGGTTGTCCCACATTGGGTGTATAAAGTACCATTACGGTGAGAGGTTCCCCATCCAGTGTGCCCTTTGCAATGACATATTGACCCTCTGGATCAATTACCATGTGGTTTAGAATAAACAGTACTCTCAGAGCTGCCCACAAAAGTACCCCTCTAGCGTAAGTTGAGGCCAGTAAGATGCCCCGCCAGCGCTTACGTAGATTCAGGAGTTCTCTCTCCGTTAAGTGTGTCTCCTGAGGGCATGCAAAGTGAATACTGTGCAGTTTCAAATATGTGTGGAGCTTGTGTCTCTTACTGTACGTGCCCATGCCCCTCACATTCCATGTTAGTATGTTATATTCATATGTGATCATATGTGTGGTGTGAAGTGAGAGATCCTAGTCGTGATCCGGAAGGAGGGGGAGGAGGTATAACCGTGAACTGGGTATTGGAAATAAAATATCTATTGTGAAAAATGTAACAAGCAATAAGAACAATCCCAAACAGTCCCTGATCCCAGGCGACACCCTCAGTCGGTAACGGTCAAGCACTGACATCAATGATTGGGCAACTGATGTAACGTCTACTCGATAATGGGGGGGCTTATACAGTCATCACAGAGTAACACTAGCTAGCGACCCCTTGACAATACAGGAGAAAGAGTACCTCCCTCTCCCGCCTGCGCAGTAATATCATAGTTTCCCTGTCCCAGTTTCTCACCAATCGCCCAGAGGAGCCCCACATAAGAAACAAACAGTATCAAAAGGATATACGTCTTGCCATCAGGCATTCTGCAACAGGTCTGCAGTCAATGGGGTGACCACGGAGCCACCTCTCGGCTCCTCTGGATAGTCGCTGTCCTGTATGGCCTCCCAAGGTGCCCTCTTATCCTCATTGGAAACTCTGCCATTTTGACTGGACAAGGATACATGTTCCGCTGCCGCCAATGCCTTCGCCCTGCTCCTCGCCACCTGCACCTTCGATAGTCTACCACAAGCACCCCTGGTGGAGCACCTCCTGGTTCGCTGAGTCTTCCAGGCTCCTTCTGCGGCCGCTGGGGGGGAGGAGCGCTGATAACCACCTCATGTCTCCAGCCGTGTCCTGACTTCTTGAGGCGTCAGAAAGAACAGTGTCTCGGTGCCTGAGATGACCCTTAATCGTGCAGGGAACAATGGTGCGCATTTGATATCCAGTACACGTAGGTGCTGTTTCACCTCCTGGAATGAGTGTCGCTGAGTGCGCCCCTCAAATGTATATTCCGGAAAAAATTGTTACAGTGTTCTTCTCCACAGTCCAGGAGCCTCTCACTCTGGCAAGTAGAAGAATATTGTCTCTATTCCGGAACTTGAACAGTCTTGCCACCACAGGCCGAGGGGTCGCTCCTGGCAGTGGCCGACGGCCCGACACTCTATGCGGTGCCCGTTCCACAGAATAGAACTTCGAGACTTTCTCCCTGTACCTGCTCTGCTAACCACATTTCCAAGTATAGGTCCATACTCTGGCCCTCAGCACCCTCGGGTAGGCCCACCACCCTATTATTATTCTGGCGGGAGCGCCCCTCAGAGTGTTCTGGTGAGGAGTCGGATGACTCGCACCTGCCTCCCAAGGAGCTGACAAGATGATCCCCGGTTCAGATCAGCGATACTGCAGGGATTACTTGTGTAGAAATGCGGCGGCGGGGCGGAACTCACATTTATGCGACCGTCCCATCTGCCATCTTGGACATGCCCCCCTACAGAAGGCTTTAATGTTTTCAGAGCCTCATGCTATAAATACATCATAATAAAAAGTCATACAGTTATATAGGCTTTGTCAGCCCTCTTTATCTAGTGGTCTGTTCAAGTGTCATACACATATTGCTTCTGCCATCCACAGCCTACAGCAAGGGGAAATGGTTCAATCCACTTCAGCCATTGGCTCTGTTCAGTTTTTAGCTGATTGTATTTTGCGCATATGCACACCCACCTAGAAAGTAGTCCACTTCTGAACTAGGGCTTGAAGGCCAATCTCTGCTTTCATTTCATGTTTTTTTAACCGATGAACAATTTTTATGATAGTTTTTTTTATTTACATTTGTTTTGCAAAATATTAATGTGACCTTTAGACATTTCTACTTTTGTACTTTGTATTAATTTCATATATATTGACTACTACTCACTGCTTCATCTGTGGCCACACCTTGGAAGTATTGTAGTGTTTTCCTCCTATCTCTCCTGTCACCTCCCAGGTTACAGATTTCTTTTTTAGGTTGAAGCCTAAACAGCTAAAGTCATCTTGGGGACATTCGGAAAGCTTCTCTGGGAATGCACTCTGCCCGTTGTTTACCATTGGCTTTGTAACTTACATTTGCTTGCTTTCTGTTTGCTGGCTCTATTTGTATTAGGCTGTCAAGCTAGAGTTTATTCCTTCCTTTGCCCAAATCCTATTTACTGTATTCATCCACCAGTGCCCGAGTTCTGTAAACAGGCCTTTTATTCTTGTTCCTATCTTGTCACATTTGCTGTGCATTCAAAGACCAAATGTCAGGCTCCGTCTTCCGAAGGAGCTTGGTGTTTACTTTTCTTTCTCTGACTTCAAAGTGAGAGGATTTATGTGACAATGATGCTGGCCACAGGGAGGGCTTGTGGAAGGCTATATGATGTTATTTTTTCAAACACACAACAAAACTTAAATGTCTGTAATTGAACTGTGCAGATATTTCAGAATTACAAAAGCCCAGATGAAGCACATTTTTTGGTAATTCTGAAGTATGCTGGAAAAAAATACTTCAAAACGATCAAAACAAATCATTACACTAGGTGATGACATTTCCACATATTATCGTTTGTGCGCTGTATACTTTTATCTGTGAAACTGTTTGTCTGTGCAAATGTAATGGTGATTTCAATTGAAGATGTGTTGTCTGTAGTGGAAGTGTACTACCACACCATGCATATTCAACTCTACACCATTCCACTCTACCCTGCACCATTCCACGCAACTGCACTCTTGAGCTTGAGGCCTCTCCATTGACTGCCAGTGAGGAAGTGGGTGACTTTTAAAGCCCTGTGCCTAGTATTTAAGGCTCTTCATCAGCGGGGCTCGTGTAATTTTAGGGCCGCTTTCAACTGGAATGGTCCTAGCCGACCTCTGAGATCGGCAGGACAGAGAAAGGTGATCGTTTCTAGGTTTCGGAAAGCTGGATGGGGGGAATGTGCTTTCTCAGTGGCAGCGGCCAGGTTGTAGAATTCCCTCCCAGTAAATATTAGGAGTCTGGAATCTTACTTGAGTTTTCGTAGGCAGGTGAAAACCTGGGTATTTTTATAATTACATTACCCTGGGTGACTTCTTGGCTTTTTCTGCATCCACTTTGCTAGGGTGATCCGCCTTCCCTCTGGTGCCTTACTCTGTGACAGCGCTTTGATGCCTATTGGTTTTATGCGCTTTATAAATTAAAATTCCCTGCACTCTATGACACTGTTTTCTGCAACACCACACTCTCCTCCACTGAACTGTCTGCCACTCTACTCTGCACTACTTTACGCCACTGCCCTCTGCAGCACAGCCCACTCTACGCTACTCTACTCTACGTCACTATACTCTACTATGCAGTACTCTACGCCACTGCACTCTTAAGCCACTCTACTCTGAACCACTGTACTCTACGCCACTGTATTCTAGGCTAGTGCACTCTGTGCCTCTCCACTGCACCACTGCTCTCTACTCCCCTGCACTCTACTATGCACCACTCTAATCTACGCCCTGCATTCTACAGCACTGCATTGTACACTGCTGAATTTATGCTGCTGCGCTTTGCACCACAATACTGTGTAACACTCTACCCCAATGTACTCTACACCAGTCCACTCTACTCTACTGTACGCCATGCCATTCCACTCCACTCCACTGTAACCCACTCTATGCCATTGCACTCTACTCCGGACCACACAGCCTCGACTGCTTCCGCGCATCACCTCGGTCTACAGCGGGACCCTTCTCCTGCTGACTCTGCCGCTTTCTGCATCATCAAATCCCCCGCACCCTGACCTACTCCCGCTCCCCCGCGGCACGACAGCTCCACTGCCTGCTGATCAAATCCCGGTCACTCCACAAGCACGCAACTGAAATCTGGTACACCATCACCTCCCTCCCTGGACGTCATCTTCCTCACTGAGACATGGCTCAACCTGTCGTCAGTACCTGACATCACCACTGCGACGCCAGAAGGATACAAAATAATCCACCAAGACCGCACCAACAAACTAGGTGGAACAGCCATCATCCACAAAGAATCCCTCACCTGTACAGCTACCACCGACATCACAACCGCCATCGTGGAGCACCTAAACTTCCAAATCAACACCACAAAACCACAATTGGAGGAACTCTCGCTTGCAGACCCCCACCCGGACCCTGCCCCGCCTTCTGCGAGGCCATCTCTGACTTCCATTACCCCCCAGCCATCAACTCGAAAGACAACTTCTTCCTGGGGGACCTGAACTTCCATCTGGACAACCCCATTGACACCAACAAATCCAACTTCCTTGAGCTTGGACATCCTCGGACTCTCCCAGCTATTCACTGACCCACACCACTGCACAGACGCTGGACCCATATTTTCAGCCAGAGACAGGATCAGATACAGCCACGTCTCCGAAGTCACCTGGTCTGACCACTCAATCATCCACTTCTACAACTCGTCCACCACCAACCCATCTGCCAACCCCTCCAGCATCCTCCACAGGGGGTGGAGTAAGGTAACAGATGACCTGGACAATCATCCTCAACACCTCCCCGCCAGACCCTCCTCCAACCTAGAGGAGGCCATCCAAAACTTTAACACCTGGATCATCAAGCGCGCTGACAAAGTTGCACTCCTCAAACGCCTCCCCCCAAAAAAAAATGTACAGCCACCCCCCCCCCCACCCCGACGCCATCTGCTTCACAGCTGAACTCAAATCCACAAAACGCAACTGCAAAAAACTGGAAAGGATCTGGTGCACCAGCAAAACACCCTGCGACCGAGAACTTCAAACCAGCGCTCAGCAACTACCACACTCAACTGAAGAACTCCAAGAAGAACGCCCCCAACACTCGCCTCAAAGCCAGCTTCAACCACAGCAAGGAGCTCTTCTGCATTGTCAAGGAGTTCTACCACCCGATAGCCACTGAGGACACGATCACCCCACTCCCAGGACCTCTGCGACTCGCTCGCAGAATTTTCCCACAGCAAAATTGCAACGTTCTATGAACACTTTGACCCTCAACCACCCCTAGCCGACCTTGACGGACTACCCACCAACAGCGACCCCAACCGAGCAACAATCACTATGTTGGAGTCTCTATCTACAAAGATCACCGCCTCCATCATCCGCTCAATACACTCCGGAGTACCCAGAGATCCATGCCCCCACCATATGTTCAGCCTGGGGAACAACTCCATCAGCAAGGAGCTTACCACCATCTTCAACACCTCCATTACGTCTGCTGACACAGCAGAACTAAAAAAATACTGGCCAATCTCCCTACTCCCATCCTAGCTAAATTCCTGTAGAAAGCAAAAAATGTCCAACTCGCCAATCACCTGGAAACTAACAATCTCTTGGACCCCTCCCAATCAGGATTCAGCTCAAACCACAGCACTAAAATGACCCTTATCGCAGCCACCAATGATATCAAAGCTCTCCTGGCCAAGGGAGAGACCGCAGCCTTCGACACCATGCCTCTCTGCAGCCTTCGACACTCTGTCTCATTACACCCTCCTACATGTTCTCCACCAGAAGGGAATCCAAGGCAGAGCCCTTAAGTGGATCGCTTCCATTCTCACCGGAAGAACCCAGCAGTAGCGGCCGGTGTATAGATAGAGTGGAAGGGCGACGGACAGATGACAGAAACATTAAAAAAAGCATTTACCTGCGCCTCGCCCCCCTCTCGTCTGCTGGCGCAGGCTCCCAGAGTGCCCTGCGGCCAATCCTGATGCTTCTTTCATGCTGCTGAAAGCAGCATCAGGATTGGCCTGAGCGCCGATGATTTGTGCCTCATTTAGATTGGGAGCCTGTGCCTGCTCTCTCCAACCCAGCAATGCAACTCGGGTTGGAGAGAGCTTCAGTCCACATGACGGTTTGTCCGTCCTGAGATGGCTGGCCAGACCGTCATGCCCTCTGAATAGCAGTGCCCAACACTACCCCCTCCAGCCTGTCATCCCCCTGGCCCTGCCCCAAGCCTCAGCTCCAGAACAAAATAAAACCATAATAAACCAGGGTTTATTATCGTTTTTTTTGGGCTTGTAGCAGGTGGGGCGACACTCCTCCGCCATAGCTGAGCAGCCGCTGCTGGAACCCAGAGCATCCGCCTTTTTCCTTGGGCCCAAAGGACATCATTTGCGGCATCCCACAAGGATCATTTCTAAGCCCTACTCTCTTCGACACATATATGGCTCTGCTGGCCGTCCTGGTCAGAGCACATGATATGAACATCATATCCTACTCGGATGGCACACAGCTTATCCTATCTCTGTCCTCAGACCCCACCACCACCAAATCAAGCTTCCACAGATGCATGACCAGCGTCGCCAGCTGAATGCAGAACAAATGCCTCAAACTCCACACTAATAAAACGGAGGTACTCATCTTCGAGAGAACTCCCCCCTGGAACAACACATGGTGGATAACTGAACTTGGCCCCCCACCCTTACCCACAGAACATGCAAGGAACATAGGCATCCTACTCGACAGCAAGCTCTCAATGAGGCAGCAGATAAACGCTGTCTCATCATCATGCTTCCTCATCCTATGCATGCTTAAGAAAATCTTCAAATGGCTCCCCACCAACACAAGACGTATCGTCACCCAGGCACTCATCACAGCTGCTTGGACTATGGCAATACACGCTGTACTTGGGGATCACGTCCTCGACCTAATGCGGACCCACATAACCCCCCACCTAAAAGCACTACACTGGGCCACCTTCAACAAACGGTGCCAGTTTAATCTACTCGCCCACTCCTACAAGGCCCTCCACAACAAGGGACCAGCCTACCTCAGCCACAGAGTCCGTTTCTACCAACCCATCAAACAACTATGCCTCTCATCCCTCTACTTGGCCTACACACCACGCATCCACAGGAGCGGTGACCGCGCCTTCTCCCACCTGGCTGCAAAAGCCTGGAACGACCTCCCTCTACAACTCTGAACAGCCCCGACCCTGCCGGAGTTCAGGAATAGTCTGAAAACTTAGCTAGTCAACAGCCCACAGCAGCAGCACGCCCCCCCCCACCCTCCCATCGCCTGGATACCCTCAAAAGTTGCGCTTTACAAATCCAGTTTGATTGATTGACTCTATGCCTCTGTACTCTATGCCACTCTACTCTGCACCACTCTACTCTGCAACACTGCTCTCTACCCCACTGAACTCTACGCCACACTATTCTGCGCTACTGCATTCTTTGGCAGTGCACACTACGCCACTGCACTCTGCACCACTCTACTCTGCATCACTCCACTCTACGTCACTTCACTGTATGCCACTGCACTCTATGCCACTTTACTCTGCACCACTCTACGCCTATTTACTCTATACCAGTCCACTCTACGCCACTCCACTGTACCCCACTCTACGTGACTCCAATACACAACACTATGCCACTTCTTCTCTACTCCTCACTTTGCTATTCCACTCTCCTCTACACCACTTTTAACCATGCTGAACAGTAGCCATGGTGGTGTACAACATGGCTTAAACACATTGTCAAAGCCAGTAGCTCTTGTATAGGCGAGACCTATTGGCTCTGCCAATGCTTGTTTTACTTCTCCTTACAACATTACTGAAGCAGACCGTGCGCCATTCTGCTAGTATTACTCTGAGAGGTCTTTATCCTACTCTGTTTTTCCTTGGCATTGAGTCTAATCCGAGTTTCCACTACTCTCCCTGTTTTTTATTCTCTTATTATTTTGATAATTTTGATAATGGCTCCGCTTGGCCTCCCTTGCAGTCTCCCCCACCCCATTTAATTCCAAAAATATATCTTCTTTGATGTGCTGCACTAGCCTGAATTCTTACTTGCTGTTCCTTGTTTCTCCTACCAAGATGACATTAACTCTTGCTGAACCTGTAGCCATAGTTTTGAAGTTTGAGGCTATTCTAGGTGCACATGTTGTGCGTCATTACCCAAAGTAATGGTCGGGTCTGGAAGAAACATAGGGAAAATAAACGTTGTATTCACCTGTACTGTAATTTTATCACTTTATAGTGCGTGGACATTAAAATTGCCTGATAATACGTCCCGTCTTGCCTCCAATGTCAGACTCCTTTCTTGCTAAGCGCTAACTGCTGTCACGTCCTGACATCTAGGGTGTAACCCAAGAGCTTTACTTCCATGTCTCTCCAGCGTAATGACGCTGTGGACAGCAGCTGCGGGTATTTATTTTTAATCCCACTCTCATGTGACTTGTAATGCTTTTTCTGTCATGTTTTCCTTTCTCCTCCCTTAGCTCTACGCAAATGCATAGCCTTACATTCAGGTGCATTGAATATTAGCTGCCACCTCACACCCTACTTCAACTCTTCTGAAATCACTCATTTTATCCTCTTCTTTGTGGGTGAATAACCTTTGCAGATCTTTCTGCCATTCGAAGGGGCATGCCACCCCTTCCAGAATTTCTACAGTGCCCTTGGTAAAAGCACCGGAAGGGCGGGGCCATTGAACGGACAGTCGAGGTGTTCTATGCATTGCTTGCACACCATCCCCCCAGGTGGACCGCATTCACCTGACCTGGTAGCCTCCCGTCAAATAGACATTTCATGATGCTTGGGGCCACACAGGTATCGAAAATTGCATTTGCCTAGGAGCTAAGCCACTTGAGGTTTATACTTTGTTCAAGGTTAACTAAGTTGTTTGTTCTGTCAAATCTGGTTTTAAATTTGTGCCAATGTTTCCAGCATTCAAGACCGTTCCCTTACAGTGTTTGCAAGAAGGTTCCATATTTTTGTTACATAGAGCTGTGGTCGCCACGATTGAGTCATTGAGGGAATGTTGGAATGAGCCTATAACACACCAAGCGTGCCAACTACTCTGTACTACGACGAGCCGTGTCAAAGCGGTTTCGTGCTTATATCGTGCAATACGTGCGGATTTCCTCGCGCCTCTTGCTGAATTGAAAATTTAATGTGAGACAGACCTAGAACTCCAGATTGCAGATCTGGACTGGGAGAGGATTCTAGTACATATACCTGATGTCTCGTGAAACGGCAGGTTTAAATGAATACATTTTTTCATCTTACTTAGAGCACACCTTACACCTGGCAAGTTTAATCGGTTTTATGTGACTGCTGCTGCGAAGTGCCCGAAATGTGGAGAATTGGGGTCAGAATTGTTCCATATGATTTGGTTCTGCCCGGTTTAAGCTGGATTCTGGGAATCATTATTGATTGTATAAATGATGTAATTTTGGGGGCGATCCCTTGTAGTCCCACAGCCTGCCTCCTTGGGGGATATCCTCGTCCTAAAAAGAAGAAAATCACTACAAGGTTTCCCGATTTGGCATTGAATCTGGCTACACATGAATTGACAATGCATTGGAAGTCTGTGCGCGGACCTCGATTCATTAGATGGTGCAAAGAACTAGTTAAATGGGCTGGACTGGAGATTGTTGTGTTTCAGGAACTGAAGAGAGGGCGGGGAAAGATTGAAAGTGCACGAGCTTGGGAACATCTTGTGGACTGTTTGCTGACCCCAGACAACACTTAGATACACTGAATAGCTGTTAGCTCTCCGATATCTCTGGGGGATTTAGAGATAGAAAGAACTGTCCTTGCATGGATTTGCAGGGGTGGGACTTTGAGCTACTGAGATGAACTTTAGGGGACTTCGGACTACTGTGGTGCGTATTGAAATTCTGGCCATTAGGGCGTTTTTTATTTGGCTTCTTGACAAGGGGAACTATGGGTAGGGGTGTTAGTTATTGATTGCTAGTTGGAGGCTGGAATGATCTAAATGGGTGTTGCAATATATTTAATACTATGATTGTATTTATTGTATGTACTTTTTAAAAATCTATTTATTAAGGCATATGTGTACTAGTCAATTTAAATCTACATTCTGAATTATTGTTTATAATCCAATTATTATATGCATTGATTGAACAATCCTTTTTTCTGTACACTTGCTGCTTCTGTTTTATATTGAAAATAATCAAATTCATTTTTTAAATGTAAAAAAAAAAGAAGGGAGAAGATTGGGTAGAAAAAGTGACTAGTTCGTAATTTCTGTAGCTTCTCGCTCCCTGGCTATAGCTTTATTGCCCATAAATGACACGTTTCGAATTGATGCTGCTGCTGCTCTCAAACATTTTATTCCTGTTTACCTTCCACCAATAATTCACTGTTCCTGTCCGTGTTCAGGTTTTTCAAGATCCTTGTTCTCTCTTTCCTGCCTAAGAGTTCACAGAACTCCTGCCATCTAGGAGAGACCTCTCCCTGGCGTATGTAGACTTTGTGTTCACCAAACATCTGACTAATCTGGCACTGAACCAGTGTTCTCTCAAAATATTCCTCAGTCTCTTTCCTTAACTTGGTCCTAAAACTCAGCCCTGCAATGTGCGGCTGTTTTAATAAAAAAAAAAAAAATGTTCAACGTCCTGTGGAGACCATCCATAGGAAACCCACAAACGCTGATGGCGGGAATTCCTACAGATATTCTAACCACTGGCGGCCGCTTGGGTGAGAATCCAACCCATCATTTTTCAAATACTCTAGGCAAAGGCTCACCTTATGGTGTTTAGGTTTCACCTTAGTCAGCACATGCCCTGTTTCTTGCGATGATCATTATTTCTAAAAAAATTAAAAAAAAATGGCTTTTAGCCTGCCCGTTGCTTACCATTAGCTGGCTTCATTGTCACTCTTATTTTCTTTTTCTTTTCATTGGTAGCGAGTGTCAGCGTGTGTCTGCTTCACTTTGTCACCACACGTTTGTTTTCTTAGAGGGCGCAAGTACCAAGTACTGATTCTTTTCTTGATTAGTGTTCGTCTGTGCTGTTTGCGCTCGGATTGTGGTGCTTTTTTTTGTGCATTTGCTTGCAAGACAACTTAAACCCATCAGAGTTGAAGCTTGCACTTCTGGTATTTCCAAGAGCTAAGTACAAACAACTAACACTAAACCTTTGTGGCATGTGACCAATTTATGAAACATACATTTTGGCTGCCTGTCGCTTATATTGATGATAACGCTCTAAACAGACTCCTTTCATTTAAGACTGTTGCCATACAGTACGTGTTTTTCTGAATTAACGTTACTCGCTGAGTCACATTTACCTATTTGTTGTTTACCTGTTTTATAATATTAAGGATTTTTCATTCCTCACTAAACACACGATGATTTCAAAACTTATATGTTTCACCCTTAACTCTGCTAGCCCTAACCCTTACCTCCCTTTACCTCTACCCAGCCCTAAACCCTATATTTACCTTTACATCCCTTTACCTCTACTCACCCGTGAACCCTAAAATCACACTCCCCTCATCTCTACTCCCCGACCCCTCAAGTCACCTTTGCCTCTCTTTACCTCTATCCACCTCTGAGCCCTCAAGTCACCCCCACCTCCCTCTACCCGCCCCTGAACCCTCAAGTCACCATCATTTCACTTTACCACCCCGAACCCTAAAGTCACCCTCACCTCCCTTTACCTCTGTTATTTAAAAACAAAATACCTACCTGCATGGTAAAGTACGGTCTGGTAAAGTACGGCGTAGTAAAAGGACAAATACCTGCGTGGTAATTACCTGTATAATAAAGACTGCTTGGTAAAGGTACTGCTTGGTAAAGGCTGTTTCCCCTCAGGCAGGACACATCCCCGCCCCTTTCTTTTTTTTTTTTTTAATTCTTTTTATTAAGTCAATACCATTCAGCTTTACAGATATCATTGGAGAGGAAGTGAAGTAATCCGTATACACATGTTTACATTAGTTTACTACAGCACTAACATGAGTAATCTACACATTCACGGGTCCAGAGACTCTTCCGTTGTGGGAACCACGGGAGGGCTACAGATATTCCCTCTGTGCACATTCCACTTGTTCCAAACCGCTAACCATTCTTTGGGACAACCCTTTGCTATGTATACAGTCTTCTCCCTAAACATGCACCAGTCCTTGTCTGTTTTCCACTTGGCTATGTTAGGTGACGATGTAGCTCCCCACAACTGTGCGATATTTCGCTTGGCAATCATAAAACCCAATGTAGCCCACAGCTTGTCCCCGACCCTTTCTTAATCACTCTCCTGCCTTCACCCTAGCGCTCCTAAATGTTTTGGGGGCACTGTTAGGTGTTTTATACCCTTCTGTATGTTTGGGGGGCACAAAAAGTCATGCCAACAGGTTTCAAGATGCTACAAAGATCCAGGCGACGCTGCACCCCCTGCTCTGCATGGCCTTTCTGGCGCTGTCTGCATGCAAGGCCAACACGGCAAACTTCAGCTTGGACTTAAGGTAGAGAATAGTTTTTATTGGGACTGCAGATAATACCATATTAAAGAAACAGATCACTGCCCCTTGAGGTCCGCGCTGGCCGCGTCATAGGGTGTTTTTTTTCTAACTTTCAGCCATGCTGCACAGTTGTCCCTAATTACACGAAGAATATTCAGGTTTTGATTCACTTTTACAAAAGATATGCAGATACTACTAAAAACTTACTAGAGTTTCTTGTGGTTGTCATTTCCTATAAGACACGGTTAAGCTTTGGAGACCAATTAGCAAGTGTTCAGGAAATATCAGCAGGCCTCACATCGGATGAAATTTGTATTTCAGAGAATCTATTTAATGTATGTGAATTTTTGAAAATATTTCATGGGCTTGAAATCATTTCTATGAAATATTGGTTTTGAAACTGTAACTTATTATGCACTGAAATAAGTTAAACATAACTTGTAGAGGATTCCAAATTCATAACCGCGTAATTTCCGTCCCGTATTGCAATTGAGTGATTTTGGTGGGAACAATAACCATGAATCCGGGAAGTTAGTTTGAAAAAAGTGTTATTTTTTTATAAACGGAAAAATATTTATTGAGAAAACTGAGTGAGATACTAGACTGTTCTCTTTGGGTGTGGGTAATAAATAGAACAGGAAATGCCACTTTTTTGTTGAGCGCAGAATTTTAGAAAAAAACATTTGCTTCGTTAAAAATAGATTCTTTCTGTAGAAGAGATTGTTGAAGATGTCTCCAAAGTTCAACCAACAGTTGGTATTGATTAGGAGTAGAATGATCAGATCTTGTTAGTTTGGAGTTATCATGATGTGGGTACAACACACATCTATAAAAGCAGCTGAGATATATATCTCTCTCTCTCTCTCTCTCTCTCCTTCCCCCCTTCCTCCCTTCCCCCCCCCAAATGCCTTTCCATAATTATTCAATCTTCTGGTGAATCAATTCACCTTATCTGTATCCATAGCTTGACTTACCAAGACCTCGTGTCTCAATTCACATGCTGCCCAGATGTCCGTACACCATTCCTGCTCTGCGGCTACCATGTCCTGCTGTGTATGCCATTAGCCCCTCTAAAACTTTCCCGTTGCCAAACTAAAAACCCAAAGCAGCAGCGTGAAGCAGGTTCCTCTGCTCTTTTTTAAATTCAATTTCTATAGGTTATACAATAGATTCTATATGAAAGTGATGCAAATTCAGGCAAATTACAAATATTTAGGCAATCGCAAGGCTTTAAATGGATTTCCAAACGGTCGTTAATCGAAACTCATTCCGCCTGTTATGAAAATCATCACTGCAAATATTGATGTTCTAGGATGTGATTAAAGAACAACCTTTGAAGCCAAATGTGGTTTTTGTTGCTGTTGAAAGAAGGACTTTTGTGATCGAGGCCTTGTAGCTTGGGGTGATCCTCTGTTTAAACCTGGCTCATCACCTTTAAATTTCATCATGCGGGGTATACCCCCCCTCTCTGACCTGCTTTGTGCACACAATTCCCTATCCCCTACTCACACTTATGTGCCATCCCTTAGATGTAGATTCTACCCAACAACCCTCTGTGGCTTCGTCAAACTAAACCAACTCCCCTAGTATAATGCCAATAATGATTATAGCATGTCTGATTGATGGGCTGAATCTGGATGGCAATAGAACCAAAAACACATTTGTCCTGTTGTCTCTCTTTCAGGATTTGTTGCCCGTGAGGAGGTAGCGGTCTTACTCAGATGACAATTGTGAAGCCTCGAAGGAGTATTTCAAACATTGCTGCAAGAATGTGACAAGAAATTATTTTGAGAAAATGCTGTCTTTGGGTAAGTTGCAAATCTCGCTGGGTGTTTCTTGGTTATTGTAAATCTTGCTTCTGCATTTCTTTTTCTCCACCACCTGATCTTGAAGTGTTGACCTTCTAGGATACCTCGACCACTCAGTTTATTTAGCATCTGTGGTGCTGTTTTATTTTAATTTCAATGTCTGAGTGTCTGGCCAAGTGCAACATATAGTAAAAGTTCAGGTGCGTGGTAGCAGAAGACCCATAGCGCTGGAATAGACCTATTCAAGTGGAGTTCGATTAATGTTGTTGCATTGCTTTGATTTTAGCGAATTAAGATTCAAATGTTTGATCCAGAACAAGTAAGAGAGTCTTGAGATTTTTAATCCCCGATTCTACTCCTGGATGATGTTTTTCCTGCTCGTCACTTCCTGCTTGCTCCATTTTATTATCCCCCATCTTAAGTATTGTTCTAGTTGCCACATTAGGTAATGCTCTAGTTGCTCACTGGGCTAATATTTAAGTATGCCACTTCTGCATTGGCATCAGTGGCGTGCCAAAGGCAAGCCTGTCTGCACGTGTCCTTGCCCAGATCACATCCAGTAGCCACAGACGCTGCTCCGCAGAGAGCAACAGATCAGGTAATCAATCCCGAAGATGCACCATGACAGCGGTATGAAGCTGGGCTAACGGGAAGGTCTCCTGGGGAAACAATTGTGCAGAGATTCTTAAGACAACTGGGCATATCAACAAATTTCTACTAACCACACAGTTGCTCTCTTGGATAAGGAGGTGTGCAGTCATAATTCTTGTGGTCTTGAATCTAACTCCGAAAGTTATAACCAGCTTTAAGGGAGCCCTGTCGAATGACCTGTCAGCGGTTCGCAACATTCTGCATATTGCAGACCTTATTGCTGAACAAGATTTAGATCAGCCAGGTTTAGATTTAGCCGTGATTATTAAACAATCCCTAAAATGTGAGATATTTAGGGTTCATGTTCAGGCTAATTTGGACACTTTAACAGAAAAGTTTATTTACCCAGATCAAGTTGTGTGCCACATTTCACTTTGCTGTAGACGGTTAAATGTTCATTTTAATGCATCACTTGAATGATTGAGCTGCCACTTAAGTTCCATCTCAAAGCCTAATTCCAGAAATGCCTCTAATTGATTTTAAATGCATTTGGATGCATCTTCTGATCGTGATCGACGGTGGTTTTACGATTTACTATTGATTTTAAGATCTCACCTACTCATAGAGTCAAACATATGTTACATATTGTCTGTTGTGACAGCGTGGCTTACCCGATTCATCCTACTTATGCTAATTGTGCTATTATTCCCTTTAGCTGGGTTTTTGCCTCTCACCTCCCTAAGACAACTGAGGTAAGTTTTCCTAAGTTTTTGAAACATTGGAGGTTTCTAAATAACGAGCATCAATCCTCCGTCTTTGCGGAGGCGTTGACTGATAGTGATGGGTTTGGGAACCTGGGTATTTTATTATACCATTAATGCCCTTCTTAACGATTCTGTGAAAGGCAGTGTCCTAGGAAGATCACATGTAAGCAAGGGTACCACTAAACCAAGAATTGGTTCTCCGAGTAGCTAAAGGATATGAGACAAGCTCCGCAAGCTCAAGCAAGAATGGCAGCGGGATTGATGGGATAATACAAAATGTCTCTGGCTTTGCTTCAATAGAGAATACAAAAAGGAGATCAAAGCTGCGAAGGCTAAGAATTATGGAAATATAAATTTTAAAGCACCACATTCTACGAAAGCAGTTTTAGAGATTGATAATGAATTAAGGGAAGTTCCTGGCCAACCGGCTCCGTGATCAGATGCAACCAATTTGGGCAATTCCTGGAGTCTAAACTTACATAACAGCTCAAAAAAACTCCTAATGAACCTATTGATTGTAGAAATGATGGCATTAAGAATTCTGTAAAATTCACTTAATTCAAAGCTTTGAATTATAAGGAATGTTTAACCTGAGTAAAAAACTAAATAGCAGGCCTTCTAGATCAGAGGTTAACCTGCTCCTGACTGAAGTACATAAAGAGTTCCTAATTAACTCTCAAGTGGCAATGAAAGCTGTTATAAAGTCTTCTCTCCATTTGGGCTAAGATCCAGTGGATCTGAGGAATGTTAGGCTCGTCCACAGTTGGCCAACTCTTGACCCTGAGTCTTTGGATCACTTTAGACCTGTGCCCTAGCTCGCCTCCATGGCAAAGATGTTAGAGCGAGAAGTATTTAATCAGTTATCAGTTTTTGTGATAATTGTTTTCTCCTTCACTCAACCAAAGCAGATTTTCATGCCGGATGTAGCATAGAAAGTGTAGTTATAGCTGTGTTAGATGACCTTTGGGTCTACTCTGATCGTGATGTACCAGCGGCCCGATATTATTAGATTTGTCTGCTACATTCGATATCGTAGACCACCGGCTGCTACTTCAACCCATGGTGGAAAGCAGTATCGATGACACAGTCTTGAACTGGATTCAAATATTGCTGACCGATCGGGCACTACATGTGGAGCTAGACTCTTTATCTTTCAGAGGCATTACCTGTGATTGGTGTTCCCCAAGGTTGGGTATTTTCTCCTCTTTTACTCAATCTGTATATGACTCCTTTGGCGGAATTGATTGAAAACTTTGGCTTAACATTTTTAATGTATGTGGACAATACTAAGCGTTTGTTTGTTATAAATGGTGACCCAGTTATCAGGGCTGCCAATTTACAAAATTGCCTGACCTATGTTCAAAGGTAGATTGTTCAAAATTGTTTAAAACTAAATGGAGGAAAGCCTGAAAGTCTTATGCTTTTCTGCGGTACAATGATGTGGAGGTATGCATTCTGGCCCGCATCTTTGGGCCAGCAGCCCCCAACAGTGTCGCATGTAAAAACCCTAGGCCTAAAGCATGACTCTGGCCTAACGACTGAGTGACACAGGAAAGATGTGACTAAGATCTGTTTATTCCAATTATGGATCCTTATACAGGTTATCTACCTTTTTGATCGCCAGATACACAGATAATGAACACATTTATTTCTGCGAAAGTGGACTATTGCAATTACATTTATCTTGTTTTTCCGGCTAGGCTGTTAAAACTTTAATTGGTGCAGAATGCATCTGCCAGACCGATTTCCTCCCACCCACCCAGAGTCGGCCAAACTTCATTGGCTCCTAGTTTTTCAGACAATCTGTTTCAAACCATTGTGTCTTTTCCCAAAAGCATTAAATGACAACAGACCCAGTCCACTGTTAAATAAATTCTCCTTTTACATCCCAAAACAGAGTTTGCAATCCGTGGAAGCTTCACTGGTGAATGTCCGCAGTTTCCGAAAAGTAACACGGGGCGGCTAGACTGTGGAATAGTCTCCCCTTAAACTTCACCTGGAAAAATGTTTGCTGAAATCATAACACCTTTAAAGATATGTCTTTTCATAAGGACCGTACTTTTGTTTTCAGTAGTACCTTAGACCTGTAGCTACAAGATACCCAATGGGTAAATGTTTGCAGTCTTTAAAAATAAATATTTCTTTATGCTATTTCGTAGCACAGTGAAGCCATTGGGGCATTTGCATGCATGTTCATGCCTTTGCAAGATGTAATCAGGATACCATCTTGAAAGTACAGTAATATGCACCAAATAGAAGTGTCTGAGCACAGAAGAATTTAGATATAAGCCAATTTTCTGGGAAAGATACTGCTTACAGTGGGGCATTTATGTTCATAGCAGGTATTTCTTGAGTGGGACCCTATCTACCAAGGTGGATATAGTGGAGAGAGGTGAATGTCTCAGTGGTGGCCTTCAAGCTGGCATGTGGGGGTGATTCAAGCTTGGGTATTCTAATCAGTGAACCATACTTAGTGGCAGATGGAATTCCTGCAGACCGATGTCCGTCTGGAGGTTGAATAGGAGCGCTGTGAGACAGTGACTGGTGCTGCTGTCACGGTAATTGAATCTCTCCAAGTGCGTTGACTTAGCACTTGTGAGAAGTGCTTGAGCGTGCAGATGCTCCCATTGCACCAGAGTATTAGCCATAGTGTTAAGAGCTCGGAGTATGCAGGATCATGTGAAAAATAGTGTACCCACCATTCTGCATGAATCTTCAACGCAAGCCCGCAAAGAGCCTATTTCTCAAGAAGTAAAACAGCCCTCACCCCCTCATGAGAAGGTGGTGGTGCTTTTCGTTTGAGGGGGATCATTGCTTGAGCACAGAATCAAGAGCAAAGAAGAAATTGTCCACAATCCAGGGGTTCCTCTCTGGATCAGTCTCTGCAAATCTACTAATGTGTAAGACATTCTTTAATAGAAATGGCTCCTTCATGGTAAAGCTCTTTCAGGGCAGTCTGAGGGGGAATCTTTACTGTATTTGGTGTGATGGTGCTGCGAAAAAAACAGCATGCTTTGAAAGTTGTCTCCACCGATGGTGCTGCCGGGCTTGGAAGGCATACTGTGTGTTCTTTGTTTACTGGCTGGTACCCAAGGAGTCTCCTCTTTATTGGCTGTAATAGTATAGCCTACATGTTTTCTACAACCAGGGAAAAAATCATAGATTAAGCTTAGTTCTTCATGAACATGAATGGAGGTTTCTTCAACCTTGGGAGAAATTATGCTTCTTAGTGTTTTACTGGGGTGCTCAAGACTTGGTCCCTCGACTTGTGCTACAGGTCGGCTCCCTAGTAGTGCCAACATTGCCACTACTTTTTTTTCCATCAGGCTCCAAGCCAAGGATGCAGTGCCTTTCCCTCATTGATGCTTTTGGTTTTCTACCATTGCCGCATGAAAACCCTTGTTGCCGGACTGCACCACCACTTGGGGATGCTCTTAAAATTTTATGAACGATGATGCAGACGACTTGTACAGGAAAGACTCTAGTTTTCTGAAGGATTTGTCTGACCGATGTTTTTAATGGTGCATTAGCTCACTCAAGAACTAGAGTTTTGTATGCAAACTTGCCCAGACCAAGCATATTTATGAGGTTTGGGAATACCCTGACTCAACTGACCCTGGATTAGAGGGTGCTTGGATTGGTTTTCTGGTACTCTTTAATTGACTCTTCAGTTTGTACCTCTTCCCAGTAGTTCATTTGATGTCTTATAGCAAGAAATCCCAGTCATGAGACACATTTGGGAAAGTCCTAAGGGTGTACCGGTGGCACTGATGTATGTGCAGTGTGCCTCTTTCCCTCCTGTCCCTCTCTGTGCTTCACATTTGCAGCATTATTAAGCTATTTTGCAAACCAGGTGTTGCGTTGTGCAAGCTTACAAGATGAAGAGAGACCAGATCACATGGCGTAAGCACATGCATGTTCACATGCATTGCCTTGAACCCTGAAGCTCACCAGAGATTAAACATGCATGGTGAAATAACAGATTCAGAGTGAGAGGCAGTATTATCAAGGTTACTTGACTAGACTCCATTAGGAAGATCCATATGGTGCAGAACGATGAGTAGCATGCGCTACCCAGAGGATAGCCTGGGGTTGACATGAGAACTACAGAGACAGCTCACCTGTCCCAGCATTTGTGACTGACCAATCGGGTCCACTGTCCTGGACAAGTAAGTGCTGGAGACAAGGACAGGAAGTGTTCATTGATGGGTAAAGATGAAATGACCTCAGGTGCCTTGAGACTAGCTTCTGGCTGCAGTTGATTGTTGTTTGAAAGCTCCGGGCTGATAAAGAACTCCAGTCTCTCTTGTTACCTGAGTGTTCTCTGTGTTGCTGTCTTGACAAGTACAGGTCTTAGTGTGCCGTAAGAAGAAGGTTGTGAAAAGTAATCGATCAGCGTGTTTCATTTACCAAGACTTTGACTTCAACAGAGACATGCTAGGACACTACGTTTGTGCACAGGTACTCTATGAGTAATTAATCTGATGGGACTGAACTCCTTTAATACATAGATTTGGCAGATCGTGAAGTTTGCACATCTCTATAAGTTTTAGGGTCTTAGTATAGTCATTCTGGCAATTTTCACTCTACTCACATACTGACTTTTGCCTCCTTGTTTTTCCCCTTTCATTGACTTTTGCCTCCTCGTTTTTCCCCCCTTTTTACGGATGTTTGCCTCCACATTTTCCCTCCATCCTAACCTTTTTTCCTCCTTGCTCTTCCTCCGTCCAACTGACTTTTGACTCGGGTGCGCCTGCACCCGTCCGCACCAGGACCGCGCCCAGCGCCATGACCCCTGGATCTCCCCCCACCTACAGCTACTCTAACAACGAAATGACAGCCCTGAACCCCGGACCCAGCAGCAACTACTGCAACTGCACATCCCCATGATCATTGGCAGGACCCTTCTCCTGTCACCACTGCCGGTTCTCCTGCAGCCTCAGACTGCGTCCCAAGAGCCCCCGCCCACATCGGCAGACCCAGGAGGAATCCAGTGCCTTCTGATTAACTCCAGCTCCCTCCACAAACATGCCACTGAGATCTGAGATACCATTATCTCTCTCACACCCGACATCTTCTTGACAGAGACCTGGCTCAACCCTGCCTCAGCACTGGACATCACAACCGCCACGTCATACAGATACAGGATCATATACCGGGACCGCAGCAACAAGCACGTAGGTGGAATAGCCATCATCCACAACTAATCCCTCCACTGCACTGCATCCACCGAGGACACCACCCCATCATGGAACACCTAAACTTCCAACTCAACCCAGACCCCAGAACCACCATCAGAAGCACCCTGACATACAGACCACCAGGGCCATGGCCTGCCTTCTGCGAGGCCATCTCTGACTTTATTGCCCCCTAGCCATCAAATCCAGGAACTTCATCTTCCTCTGGGATCTTAACTTCCACCTCAAGGACCCCAGTGACCCCAACACGGCCAGCCTAATTGAGATCATGAACAACCTAGGCCTCATGCAACTAGTCACCGACCCCATGTACATCGCGGGATACACATTGGACCCCATTTTCACAGCCAGCAATAGGATCGGATACAGCCACTCCTCGGAAATAACTTGGTCCGACCAATCAATCTTCACAGCCACCCCTGACACCTACGGCACCCAAGCATGCATCTCCCAGAGGAGCTGGAACAAGGTAATCGACGACTTCTGGACTGACACCCTCAGCACATCCACCCAGGACACCACCTCCAACCTCGAGGTGGCTGTCAAAAACTTCCACACTTGGATCACAGAATGCGCCGACAGAGTCTATCACCTTCAAACCTGCCAGACCAGACAGACCCACCAAGCACACCAGCTGGTCCACCCTGGAGCTCAAATCCACCAAATGCACCTGCAAACGACTCAAAAGGATCTGGCAATCCAGCAAAGCGCTCAACGACCAAGCCTTCTTCAAACAGGCCCTAAACTACTACCACCTACTCCTGAAAAAGCTAAAAAGTATTCCCTGACCGCCCTCCTTGAAGCAAGCTCCAACCACAGCAAGGAACTCTTCAGCATTGTCAAAGAGTTTTCAAATCACCAAGCAGCCGAAAGCACTATCACCCCCTCCCAAAAACTCTGCAACACTCTGGCAGACTTCTTTTACAACAAAATCTCCGCCATCTACGAACACTTCGACTCCCAACCCACTATCTCCTACTCCCACAGCCTCTTCACCCTCACCGACTCCACACCCTCCCCAAAGATCACAGTTTGGGATCCCTTCACCGCACAGACAACTGCCACCATCATGAGATCCATTCAATCTGGGGCAGCCAGAGACCCCTGTCCCCATCACATGTTCAACCCGGGGAACAACCCCATCAGCAAAGAGCTCACCTAAATCCTCAACTCTCCATCTCTACAACCTCCTACCCAGCTAAATGGAAACATGCATAGGTCAAACCCCTTCTTAAGAAACCCGCCGCAGACCAACAAGAAGTCAAGAACTACTGGCCCATCTCCCTCCTACCCTTCGCCGACAAAAGTACTGAAAAAAGCAATCAACCACCAACTAACGACCACCTGGAGAACAACAACCTTGTTGACCCCTCCCAATCTGGATTCCGATCAATCCACAGTACTGTGACCGCCCTGGTCGCAGCCACTGACGATATCCAGACCCGCCACACACCATCGACCACGACCACCTGCCAGCCTGGGCCAGCGTGAACATCGAGGACACCATCAAGACCATGAGCACAATACACTCCGGCTCCCCGTCAGACCCTTTCCCGCACCACATCTTCAACAAAGCCAGCAGCTCCATTGCACCCCACCTGTGCAACATCATCAACCTCTCCTTCGAGACCGCGACCTTCCCAGAGAGCTGGAAACACGCAGAGATCAACGCCCTACTCAAAAACCCAAGGCGGACCCGAGAGACCTCAAGAACTTCCGGCCCATCTCTCTGCTTCCGTTCCCAGCCAAGGTCATCGAGAAGATCGTCAACAAACAGCTAACCCGATACCTCGAAGAAAACAGCATCCTGGACCCATCCCAATCAGGGTTCCGCAGCAACCACAGCACTGAGACTGCCCTCATTGCCGCCACCGACGACATCAGGATCCTGCTGGACAATAGTGAGACCGCAGCCCTCATCCTGCTGGACCTCTCCGCCGCCTTCGACACTGTCTGCCACCGCACTCTACGCGCACGCCTCCACGACGCAGGGATCCGAGACAAGGCCCTGGAATGGACCACCTCCTTCCTCGACGGCAGAACCCAGAGAGTCCGCCTCCCACCTTTCCGATCCGAAGCCTCCGAGATCATCTGCGGCGTACCCCAGGGATCGTCCCTCAGCCCAACACTGTTCAACATCTACATGGCCCCGCTCGCACGCATCGCCAGACAACACGACCTCAACATTATCTCCTACGCCGACGACACTCAACTGATCCTCTCCCTCACCAAGGACCCCTCGCCGCCAAAGCCAAACTCCATGACAGAATGAAGGCCGTCGCCGATTGGATGAAGATCAGCCGACTAAAGCTGAACACGGACAAAACGGAGGTCCTCATCCTCGGCTCCAACCCCTCAGCCTGGGACGACTCCTGGTGGCCAACGACGCTGGGAGCAGCCCCGACACCCACCGACCACGCACGCAACCTGGGAGTCATCCTCGACTCAACGCTCTCCATGACCAAGCAAGTCAACGCAGTCTCCTCCTCCTGCTTCAACACCCTCCGCATGCTTCGCAAGATCTACAGGTGGATCCCGACAGACACAAGAAGAACAGTCACCCAGGCCCTCGTCAGTAGCAGACTAGACTATGGGAACGCCCTCTACGCGGGAGCCCCGGCCAAGCTCATCAAGCGACTGCAACGCATACAAAACGCCTCCGCACGACTGATCCTCGACGTACCACGCCACAGCCACATCACCCCCACTTGAGGAACCTGCACTGGCTCCCCGTCGACAGGAGGATCACCTTCAAACTCCTCACCCACGCACACAAGGCACTCCACAAAACTGGCCCAGCCTACCTCAACAGACGACTCTTCTTCTACGTCCCCAACCGCCAGCTCCGCTCCGCCGACCTCTCCTCGCCACCGTCCCCCGCATTCGAAGAACAACCACCGGCGGCAGATCCTTCTCACACCTCGCCGCCAAGACCTGGAACACCCTTCCACTAAGCCTACGAAAGACCCAAGACCTGCTGACCTTCAGGAGGCTACTCAAGACCTGGCTGTTCGACCAGTAGCAGCATCCCCCCCCTTCCCTCTCCCCAGCGCCTTGAGACCCTCGCGGGTAAGTAGTGCGCTCTACAAATTCTGTGATTGATTGATTGATTGATCAGGTCCCTTCTAGAACAGCGGGACACCACAGCCCTTGTCCTGCTCAATCTCTCAGCAACATTCGATACAGTGTCTCACCACACCCTCCTAAATAGACTCCACCAGTTGGCAATCCGAGGGGATGCCCTTAAATGGATCGCATCTTTCCTCACTGGAAGAACACAGAGTGTCCGCTTCCCGCCCTACACCTCGGACCACAAGAACATCATCAGCGGAGTTCCCCAAGGCTCCTCTCTGAGTCTCACCCTGGCCACCTTGGTCAGAGCCCAGGGTATGAGCATCATCCTATACACAGACAGCACACAACTCATACTCTCCCTATCTGTTTGCCCCACTAACACCAAAGCTAATTTTCACTGGTGTATGTCCAGCATCGCCAGCTGGATGCAAAGCAACTGCCTCAGACTTAACACTGACAAAACAATGGCCCCCACTGCATCATACTTGACAACAGATAAACTCAGTATCCTCAGCTTGCTTCCTCACTCTACGCAAGCACTGGAAAATCTTCAAGTGGATACCCATCAGTACCAGACGCACAGTCACCCAGGCCATCATCACCAACTGCCAAGACTAAGGGAGCACCCTCTACTTGAGGGTCACCACCCAGCTTCTAAGCAGGCTACAAACCATCCAGAGTGCAGCAGCCAGGCTCATCCTCGACCTCCCGAGGCGAGCCTGCTTCTGTAGTAGGGGATCTCTGTGTATAGTCATAATCATGTGAATAGTCCCACCCATGTGCGTGGACCCCGGAGCACTTCAATAGATATAGTCTCTTAAGCTGTCTTCTTCTGCAGTCCTGCACAGACACTTAAGAGATAATAAAAGACAATAATGCAGCCTGAAAACACTAGGCTACTCTGGCCATTACTTCATCCTGAAGTGAAAAAGATAGCCAGGTAACAATTAACTTTAACAATTTTACTAAGTTTCACACATATAGAAACTCTCCTTCACAAAATCCCTTTTTATGATAGAGATGAAGGGTTGGACAGACAAGCCCCATAGGCTGCCATTATATGTCTGTAAATGGATACCGTGCCTTTAAGAATCCCTCCAGAGACCCTCGGTATCCCATGATGCACAGCCACAGGCTAGTTACTTTCAGTTCTTTTTCCGGCTCCTGATAGCAGGACCCTGGAGCATTGAGCTCTACCTTTATTGGTATAATTTTCAATATTTAGCTCTAAAAGTAAGTTTGAGTGTTTTACCCGACGTCCTTGGCCTTTTTCTTCCTTTTGCTGTCTTTTTGGGCAGTTAGCCCACATTTTCTTGTCAAAATGCCATCCTTATTTGACAAGTGCCCTGAATGTGGCAGGAAGAAGGCCAAGTCGGACTCCCACAGAGTTTGTATTCTCTGTCTACCATCTACCCATGTTCCTGACTCCTGCGTCATCTGCAAATCTTTCTCCAGGAGGACCCTGCGTGACAGGGAGAAGATTCGTCTTCAAGGCCTGGAGCAGAGAAAACTACAGACTGCAGGTGGGACATCTGGGCAAGGAGGGAGCCAGTCCTCCTCTAAGACCCATGCGTCGGCCTCTGGGGGCTCCCCAGTCGAAAAAGGCTCAAAACGACGCTGGTCCCGGTCGACGTCGAAGGCGACAACATCGACGTCGAGACCAGGTACGACCGCGATATGCTCCCCTTCGGCTCAGGGCTCTGAACCAAGTCGACGTCGAAGGTCGACGTCGAGGGAAAGGACGTCGAGACCTCTGCTGAGGTCGACGTCGAGGACATCCCAGTCAACGTCGGCACATCATCGCCGTCGATCTGGAAGACAACGGCGCTCGCCGTCGAGGCGAAGGTCGACGTCGAGGGGAAGGTCGACGTCGAGGAGAGGTTCGACGTCACGCAGACGGTCGACGTCGAGGAGGTACCATCATAGCTCGATGTCAAGGGACAGGTCTCCCTCCTTGGTCAGCATCTCCACATCTGTGAGCTCTAGATCACGACGACGTCGGCGCTCGCCGTCGAGGGGCACTGCTTCCAGGACTCCCTCTACAAGGCCAGCCCGCAAACAGAGAAGGCAAGTGGCCACCTCGGACTCTGAGTATTCCCGGACCTATTCTCCAACTAGGACACTGGAACCGGCTGAGCCTGTGGATCCACGGCCGTCGCCTGTGCGGCCCAGGACTCCTACTCCTCCTCCTCCGCCTAAAACTCCTCCCCCTCCTCCTCCGCCTCCTCCACCTCCTCCTTCGCCTCCTGCAGCTCCACCTGTGCCTGTGACCCCTGCTGTACCGAGCAGGCCACGATCACGTTCCCGGCCAAGACATCGCTCTCGCAGCAGGCACTGTTCCTCTACGAGGTCTCACCGGCGCCGTCGACGCGAGATGTCCCATTCTAGATACACTAGGGACACGACGTCCTCTAGTGGGAGGAGATGCTCGCCCACGTTATCGGATTCTCCACCCCCAAGAATCTCGCCTGTTGATGACATTGCTACGTTCCAGGAGGTTCTGGTAAGGGGAGCGGCGAAGCTGGGCATTGCACTGTCGGTGCCTACCCCTACTACATCGGTGATTTTTGAGACGCTACAACAGAGGCAAACCTCGCGTCCTCTGCTTCCCTTGGTGCCGGGGTTGGAGGAACCAGCGATGGAATTATTCCTTACACCTGCCTCAGTCAAATCGGCGCCTTCGAGGCTCCAGAAGAAATATCGTCCTCCGGACTCTGACCCTGCCTTCCTTAGGGTGGACCCCCTCCCCGATTTAGTCATCGTGGTGGCGGCGAAAAAGCAGCATGCTACGGCCCCTTCATCTACAGTCCCTCCGGACAAGGAGAGTCGTAAGCTGGACTCTGCGGGGAGGAAGGTCTGCAATACTGCAGCCACATCAATGAAGGCGGCTAGTTCTACGGCTCTGCTGGGCCGTTACGACCGTTCCCTGTGGGAGTCTCTCCATCAGTTCATGGACCTCCTACCTAGGGACAAACGTGAAGATTTCCAGGAGGTGCTCAACGAGGGGCTGATGGTCTCTAATCAGATCATTAGTGCGGCTGCGGACACCTCTCTCCTGGCAGCGCATGGGTATTGCCATGGCGTTGCTCTTCGACGGCATTCCTGGTTGCGTCTCACCTCCCTAAAACCGGAGGCTCAACAGCGGATCGCAAACCTCCCCTTCTCAGGTACCACCCTCTTTGGGTCCCATGCGGATGAGGAGATGGCTCGCATGAAGGCTGAGGTTGAGACTCTCAAAGCCGTTGGCCTGGAAAAGCCTAAGGAACAGCGTAGGAATTTCCGCCCTTTCCAACGGCGCTATTCCTCACGTTTCCAGCGTGGGCAGGGCCGTCAATCTGGACAGCAACAACAACAGTTTCAACGGTCTTTTCAGCCGTTCCAGAGACGCCAGCCTAGAGGAAGGGCTTCCCAGCAGTCGACACCAGGGAATAAGGCCCCAGCGGGTTCCAAACCCTGAAAGGTTACTTCCCCCTCTTCTGTTGCCCACTCAGGTGGGGGGACGCATTCACAAGTATCTGGCAGAGTGGAAACACATAACTCAGGACAATTGGGTGCTGAATATTGTTCGCAATGGATACTGTCTACGTTTCACCAGCCCTCCTCCATCGATACCACCAGTTCGTTCACAGTACCAGCTACGCGAACTTCAGGTGGAGGCCGATACCCTGTTAAGAAAAAGGGCGATAGAGCTTGTTCCTCCGGCCCAGAGGGGACAAGGTCTATATTCCAGGTTCTTTCTCGTACGCAAAAAGGACAAGAACGAATTCAGACCCATCCTCGATTTGCGACAAGCAAACAAATGGATCCGCAGATAGAAGTTCCGCATGTTATCCCTGCACCAGATCTACCCTCAGCTGCATCAGGGAGACTGGCTGTGCGCAATAGATCTGCAAGACGCATATTTTCATGTACCCATAGCGAGGAAACATCGCAAGTTCCTACGGTTCCTGGTCGGAACAAATCACTATCAGTATGCAGTGCTTCCCTTCGGCCTGAAGTCAGCGCCCAGGACCTTTTCAAAGTGCATGGCGGTAATCGCTGCACACCTCCGGAAGAACAAGGTGTTCATCTATCCATACCTGGACGACTGGTTGATCAAGGCGGCCACGTTTCAGGAGGCACAACTGCATTTCACCAGGACTTCCGTTCTACTGAATCGCTTGGGTCTACACATCAATCTGTCGAAGTCTGTCCCGACTCCTGTACAGTGTCTGCAGTATCTGGGAGCCAGCATCGATACACGCAATGCAAGCGTGTGTCCTTCGGAGGAGAGACGCTTATCAATCCTTCGGAAGGCTCAGGCTCTCTTGACCATTCCTTCGCCGACGGTGAGAACGGTGTCTTCTCTCCTGGGTTCCATGGCATCTTGCATCTTCCTCACTCCACATGCACGCCTCAACATGCGACCTCTGCAGGAATGTCTAGAGGATCAGTGGGACCAGAGACGAGGGAATTGGGAGGACAGGATTCAGCTGTCGCAGCATCCCCGTCAGTCCATCAAGTGGTGGTGCTTGCCTCACAATCTCCTCCGGGGGATTCCGTTCCACAAGGAGATACCAGCTCAGACCGTTGTGACAGATGCATCTCTCCACGGGTGGGGAGCGCATTCAGACCACCTTCAGATACAGGGCACGTGGTCCCAGAAGGAGACCACGTATCACATCAACTTCCTGGAACTCCGAGCGGTTCACCTGGCTCTGAAAGCCTTCCAGCCGTCCTTTCGAACCAACTCTTTGCTTGTCCAAACAGACAACACCACAACGATGTACTATCTCAACAAGCAGGGGGGTTCAAGATCGCGCACATTGTCTCGGGAAGCCCAGATCTGGAACTGGAACTGGCTGTTGGCCAGGGACCTGACCATAACGGCGACTCATCTGCCAGGTGTGCAGAATGCTCAGGCAGACGCTCTCAGCAGACTCGTTCAAGAAAATCACGAGTGGGTCTTAAACGACGAAGTGGTAAGAGAAATCTTCGGAAGATGGGGCACTCCAGAGATCGATCTGTTTGCCACCGCAGAAAACAGCAAATGCCGAGACTTCGCCTCCAGGTTCTACCAACCAGGGAAGCTGGGGAATGCACTGTGGATCAACTGGTCGAACAGCTTTCTCTACGCCTTTCCACCCATTCCCCTGATCCCGACAGTGTTGATCAAACTTTCCCAATCACGGGCCAAGATGATCCTCATTGCTCCGGAGTGGCCTCGTCAGTGGTGGTTCACCGATCTATTACACCGGTCCCTCCTGCCGCACCTTCGACTTCCGTGTCGGCCGGACCTTCTCACGATGTTTGGAGAGCAGATGGTGCATCCCAACCTCTCATCGTTGAATTTGGCAGCATGGCTCCTGAGATAGTGCAGTATGGACATTTAAATCTCCCTCAGAACTGCATGGAGATACTCAAAGAAGCGAAAAGACCTTCTACACGGACTTCATACGCATATAAATGGAAGAGATTTTGCATCTGGTGTGCCTCTAAAGATGCAGATCCTACTTCCTGCAAGGAGGATGTCATTCTCCCTTATTTATTGCATTTGGCAGAATCTGGCCTTAATTTTCATTCCATTAAAGTTCACCTAGCAGCTTTAACTGCGTATAGGAAATGCCCTTCACAAACTTCCTTTTTCCAAATCCCAGTCATCAAAGATTTTCTGGAAGGTTTGAAGAAGGTGTTTCCTCCCATTAGGCGTCCTTCACCCCCATGGGAACTTAATGTGGTGCTTTCTAGACTGATGAGGGAACCTTTGAGCCCATTCATAAGGCCTCTCTTCAACATCTGTCCTGGAAGGCGACCTTCTTGGTAGCCATAACATCGGCTCGCAGGGTGAGTGAAATCCAGGCTCTTTGTTGTCAAGAGCCTTACACTGTGTTTCATTCTTCTAAGGTAGTCATGCGTACTCACCCAAAATTCCTCCCTAAAGTGGTGTCAGATTTTCATGTGAATCAAACTATTTCTTTACCCACGTTTTTTCAGCATCCTTCCTCTCCTGCTGAAAGGTCCCTTCATTCTCTTGATGTGAGGAGGGTGTTGAAATTCTACTTAGACAAGACTAAGGAGATTCGTAGATCGGATCAGTTGTTTGTTAACTATGGTTCTGTCAGGACTGGTCTTGCTACCTCTAAGCACTCCATCTCTAGGTGGATTGTGTCCTGTATTCAATTGTGTTATCAGAAAGCCAACAAGACTCTAGGTAGTAAACCTAAAGCTCACTCTACTAGAGGTAAAGCTGCTACAGTGGCTTTACTACGTAACGTCCCTATTGCAGAGATCTGCAAGGCTGCCACTTGGAAGTCAGTCCATACCTTTACAAAACACTACTGCCTGGACTCTGATGCCAGGGCAGATGCTCAGGTTGGGCAGGCTTCGCTGAGGAATCTTTTTGCATCCTAGTGGGTGTATTTGTTTCTTCCACCGCTAAGGTTGTTTTTTGGGGATGGGCTTGCCATTCTATTCACATGATTATGACTATACACAGAGATCCCCTACTACAGAAGGAGTTGTTTCTTACCTGTAACTCCAGTTCTGTAGTAGGGGTATCTCTGTGATAGTTATAAGCAACCCGCCCTCCTCCCCGGTGGATGAAACAGTGATATCCTGAATGCTACAGGCCTTTCTTTATGCGCCTTCAAAAAGAACTGAAAGTAACTAGCCTGTGGCTGTGCATCATGGGATACCGAGGGTCTCTGGAGGGATTCTTAAAGGCACGGTATCCATTTACAGACATATAATGGCAGCCTATGGGGCTTGTCTGTCCAACCCTTCATCTCTATCATAAAAAGGGATTTTGTGAAGGAGAGTTTCTATATGTGTGAAACTTAGTAAAATTGTTAAAGTTAATTGTTACCTGGCTATCTTTTTCACTTCAGGATGAAGTAATGGCCAGAGTAGCCTAGTGTTTTCAGGCTGCATTATTGTCTTTTATTATCTCTTAAGTGTCTGTGCAGGACTGCAGAAGAAGACAGCTGAAGAGACTATATCTATTGAAGTGCTCCGGGGTCCACGCACATGGGCGGGACTATTCACATGATTGACTATCACAGAGATACCCCTACTACAGAACTGGAGTTACAGGTAAGAAACTACTCCATCACTCTGCACCTCAGATCCTCTGCTGGCTCCCCATACACAAGAGATGTCCGTTCAAAATGCTGACCCATGCATACAAAGCCCTACACAACTTAGTAACAGCCTACCTCAACCCCAGACTGAGCTTCCACCAACCCACTTGACTGCTGCATTCCGCCTCCCTCGCCCACAATTGTCGGTATCACCGAAGCAGGACAGGCAGCCGCTTCTTCTCCTACCTTGCCGCCAAGACCTGTAACAACCCCCCCCCTTCCCCTTCCATCTCAGGACCCACCCCCCCACACTGCAAGAATTCAGAAACGACCTTAAGACCTGGCTGTTCGACTGACAGCGCCCAGCAGCATAATACCCTACCCGCACCCCCGCGCCTGGATACCCTCACGGGTGATAAGCAGTGCTTTACAAACACAGATTGATTAATTGATACATGGCATGTTACTAACACACTCTCCTGGCCTTGCAAAGGAACTGGGCGCTGTTCTTAATTTGTACATAACTTATTGTATGACCTGGCCTGGCAGTTCGGGCTGGACTGTTCCCATGACGCACAAGGTCAAGACTGATTTACATATGGCTGGGTCCAAACTGGGGTGGTGAAGTGAGCTAAAGAACGATGGATTTAAGCGCAAATCTCTGTGCAAGGGGTGAGTATTTGACATTGTTCAGCATTCCGTCCATCAGTTGTTCTTTTCGAAAAGGTGTTTGACTTGCAGGAAATGTCCTGCTTTCCTGGTGGCTAGCACTTTGAGATCACTAGAGCTGCGGTGGATTCAGTCAAGTAGAAAATCTGAATGATACAAAGCTGACATGGTCGCAGTCGCGTCAGCCCTTCAGACATGCATTTTGGATTTTGTTTTTTTTGGTTTGCATATACATTACGCTACTAGAAAGGCTGGTTGGGCACGCCAAAACAACTTACCTGAAAGAGGTACCATCTGTCTGACTCTTTTTGAAGCATGAGAAAAACAAATTTCTTTGCATCAAATGCTCACTTTACTGAATAGATGCTCACATCTGTATCCATCCTTCATGTCTCGGGTATGAATACCAAAAACCCAACTAAAGCATTTCCTGTGCCTTTGGGTGATAACTATGTGTGAACAGCAAACTACGGGTTTCATTTGTGATTATATGCAATACAAAGCAGTACAATGTTTCTGTTGGTGTGAACTTCAACAGTTCATGCAGTTTCTTGCATCTGACACCAGCCTGGATTTATGGTCCTAGTGTCTGGGTCCTCTTGGTGGATTGGTGAACATACAGACACTGCATCAGCAGTCACAGAGGGAACCATGAGCACAGATGGAAATACAGCACTTCAAGTCTGGCATGAGCTGCGCGCAGCGATCTACAAAAATATTTATGCATAGGATGGGGTCAACTTGGGGGCATTGGGAAGATTTGGGGATCTCTCTTAAGTTTCTAAGTACGTTGATAAGAAACCTAATTTGATCACATAGTAATAACATGTTTTGAACTCCACTAAGTTGTTACTTGAGTGGATGCAGACCTATCAGGTGGCTGATGGCGAAACCTGCGGATGTCGCCAGTTTGTCCCAAGTTTGGAGAGATTGGATTGGCTCGCATAAGTTTGTTCAGGGACTTTTGTCTATGGCTGGAGAAATGAGTTCCAAAAAGCAGGGCCTCTCCTCCACTTTCAAGTAAAGTTATTTTCTTGTAGTTTCCCTCCATTAATATTAATTGTGAGCCGCTCTTTCCTGTGCATTTGAAATCTTACGGTGGGATGGGTTTGAGAGAGAAGATTCAAGGCTTCTTGACTTTATTCTGGTGGGAGCTGTGTCTGCTGAAGGCTGAGACTAGGCTCTGGTCTTTCCCTGGTGTGAAGCTCAGAGCCCTCCTCTCCTCATCACAGCAGACGCTGCTGCTATTCCAGACCCAAAAACAAGGGGCTGCAGACTGTGTTCTCCATTTTCTGTTAATGATGGTTGCTAAGTAATGTTGCCAGTTGTTCCATAAAGTTGGTCTTAGTCCATTTAAGCTGTGATTGGTTCCCAAGTTTATTTTGCTTTCTATGAGACGGAGAGGTCTTTAGACCAAACAGATTTGGGAACTGTACATTTTCCATTTGCAGAATTCATTGGCAAACCTAGGGAGCCTCTCCAAAAATGGGGAGAGATGGCTGCTCTGATCCCTCCCTCTTACATACGACAGTTTCAGTCATCAGCAACCATTGAAGCATTGCTTATGTCTTTCATCCCTGGTACTCCACGAATGAAGTGTGGCTGCTGAATGAAGGAACAGACAATGGGGAACTCCAAATCATCAGGAAAGCCTCCCATTTACATCTGGAGTGATATAGCCCATTCCTAAAAGAGTAACCTGGACTTCATTCTCTCTTCGTTTGTAGGCCACCAGATCCCGAAGCCTGATGCCCTTTCGGTAGCTGGCCAGCAAGAACCCTGCGTCATGGAGCCGGAAGAGCCCTGTGCGGAAGGTAATTGCAAAACAATGCATGCGATAGCTAAAAACACTGGTCCAGGATACAACACAGACTAACAGTCAATTTGTGGACTTCTTGCTGCTGTCATTGTGGCATTGGCTCATCCCTTTGTGTCTCTCCCTGCTTTCATGCAGTCACCAACACCCATTAAACTCTCTCTACCCGGATAAGATTATAAAGGTCTGTGCAAATAAATCTTAAGTAAAAAAGAAAATGCAGATCAAAGGGAACAAAGTTCCACATAGCTGTCAGAGGACAGTGAAAGCCACCCGGCTCATCTGTAAGCGGGGTTCCCAGCAGATTTTTGGAACACACAATGCGTATACCTATAATGCAGGAAATGTGACTCCCACCCTAGAAAGCCAAATGAGTAACGCAAGCATACTTGTTAGAAATGGGTGTCTCTAGTTGGCAGAGGTAGGTTCCTTTGTCCAAATAGGGACCCTTGCTTCTAGTCAGGGTAAGGAGGATACACACTTTAGATAACCCCTGCTCACCCCTTTGGTAGCTTGGCACGAGCAGAAAGGCTTATCCCAAAGGCAATGTGTAAAGTATTTGTACCAACACTCACAGTAACACAATGATAACACCACAAATGGACACCACACCGGTTTAGAAAAATAAAGTATCTTTATCTAAACTTAACAAGACCAAAACGACAAAAATCCAACATACAAGTATTAAGAAAAATGACTTTCAATTGGTTTTAGCAACTGAGTCCATAGAAAACTATGGATGCGTGATTTCTTGCAAAGTACCTGATGTTGCGACAAAATTCACCAAGCCAAACAGCCGCAGCGATGGGAAGCGTAGAAAAACAAAGAGATGCGTCTATTCCTGAGACCTTCGTGGATGCGATGCGACAGTTCCGCTGGACACAGGGGAGCGGTGTGTCGGGTCCGGTCTGTAGGGGGAAGCGATGCGTCGATTCTGAGATGACTCCGATCCGCGGGTGATGCGTCGGGGAAAACTTGCCGCACAGGGACGATGCGTGGAAATCAGGGATGCGCCGGCGAGCGATGCGGCGGCGTCAAGCGGCGCTGCATCGATTTTCTTCAGCCGAGATCCCTCAATGCGTCGATTCTTGCTGCGGCGACAGGCGCTGCGTTGGTTTCAGCAGCAGCGTGGCAGTGCGGGGAGATTCTGCTCGCACTACGGCGCTGTGTCGGAAAAACTGTCGCAAGAAGAGCAATGCGTCGATTTTCTTGTTGTTGCGTTGCTTTCCAGCTCCCAGCAGCAGAAACAACCTCCAGAGGCCCCACACAGTCACAGGCACTCCTGGCAGGTCAGAACTCCCAGCAAGGAAGTTCAGGGAAGCTGGGGGTGAAGTCTTTGTGTTCCTGAGACTTCAAAACAGGAGGCAAGCTCTACTCAAGCCTTGGACTTTCCTCAAGCAGGGGACACAGCACACAGCAAAGTCCTTCTCCTTTCCTTGGCAGAAACAGCAACTGCAGGCCAACCCCAGACACACAGCAAGGGCAGTACTTCTCCTCAGTTTCTCCAGCTCAGTAAAGGTTCCTCTTGATTCCAGAAGTAGTCTAAAGTTCAGGGGTTTTGGGTCTGATACTTATACCCCAAAATGTCTTTGTTCTCTTTGTGCAAGGGGCTCTTAGCCCAGTTCAAACTTGTTCTGGGGGGCACTCTGCAAGTGCACAACAACATCCATTGTCAGTGTGAGCCTTGGCTCCAGACACACCACAGGGGGGCGGAGCCATCATTGTAGAAGGCAGACACAGCCCTATTCAGGTGCAGGTGCTACTCCTCCCACCACTCCAAATGCAGAGCAGGCCTATTCAGCCTAGCGCTGACTCATTCAGACTCTCTGGAGCCACTGCACATCCCCAGCCCCTGTCACTCCAAGGCCAGACAGTCAGCACACATCCTAGCAGAAGCACACAGGATGGCTAAGCAAGAAAAAACCTACTTTCTAAAAGTGGTATTTTCAAACACAGAATGTAAAAATCACCTTTCCTAAAAGATGCATCTTTAGATTCTGAGTTCAGGCATACTAAACTTTATTTTCCTATCTGGTCCCAATAGTAGGTTATATTTATAAGATGTTATAAATTAACTCCCATGCTTTCCTATGGGGACAGATAGACTTACAATGGTGAAAAACGAAATTGGCAGTATTTCACTATCAGGACATGCCACACACATCAGGGCATGTCCTACCTTTCACATACACCGCACCCTGCCCACAGGGGTACCTTGGGCATACATTAGGGATGACTGACATGTAAGAAAAGGAAAGGTTAGGGCCTGGCAAGTGGGTGCACTTGCCAAGTCGACATGGCAGTTAACAACTGCGCACAGACACTGCAGTGGCAGGTCTGAGTACCGTTTCAGAACTACTGTGTTGTGTGATTGTGTGTGGGTGGCACAATCAGTGCTGCAGGCCCACTAGTAGTATTTGATTTACCAGCCCCGGCACACTCAGTGCACTTTACTAGGGACTGACCAGTAAATCAAATATGCCAATCAGGAAGAACCAACCATAATAACAATTTACACAGAGAGCATCTGCACTTTAGCACTGATCAGCAGTGGTAAAGTGCCCAGAGTCCTAAAACCAACAACAACAGTTCAGGACAAAATAGGAGGAAGAAGCAAAAAGTTTAGGGATAACCCTGCAAAAAGGGCCAAGTCCAACTCAACCCCCTTCCAGCCTAAAGCCAGGGTAGACCAATCCATACCTCGATGGGCTTCCCTGCTTGGGGTGATAGAACATGGAACCTGGCCCGCAACAGCAGGTGTCTATTCCCGTTCTATGCCTTCCTGAACCTAGTTGGAGTCCTCTATTCATACTCTCAGGGCCCACTAAGCTGACCCTTGGGGAATCTTTCTCCTCACCTGTGGACCTCATCTGTGCAGCGCCTAAACTTACTTTGCTCACAGATGTGTCCCAACAGGCAGACAGTACCGACATGGCCAACACAGTGGTGTGGCCCAGTCCACCCCTGGGGTGTGACTCCTGTCCCCTTTCCAGGGACAACTCTGTCCACCAGGACAGCAAGCCACAGTGGCCACTGACAACTGTCAGTGATGAGAGCCAGGCCTCATGCCTTTCAGGCCTCTCTAACCTCTGTGACGTCAGAAAGTGGGGGGTGGTAGCCCCAGGTGACTGGCACCTTTTGTCCACTCTCCCTGCTGCCAAGTCAGGTATGGCATCCTGACACTGGCCCACCAGCCCAGGGGCTGGACCCTGCAGCTGGACAGGAGACGGGGGTGGCCTCTCCCACACCCTGTCCCCCTCCCCGGGGCTCTGCATCCCCCCACCGGGAGCAGTCCCCCCTCGATTCCAGAATTGTTAGGGCACCTGTGGCTGGTGTTCTGCACAATTCTCCCACCAGTTCAGGGGTGCTATCCTGCAACTGGTCCACCAGCCCAGGGCTTGTACCCTGAGGCTGGACACGGGACAGGGGTGGGCTCTCCCACACCCGCTCCTCCTCCCTGGGGTTCTGCACCCTCCCACCTGAAGTGGCACCCCCAGAAGACAAACTGGTAGGGGCACTGTTAGCAGTTGCCCCTTCCTCCAGGTCAGGGGGGACACCCTGAACCTGGTCCTCCAACCCAGGGTCTGTACCTTTAGGCTGTACCTGTGCCTGGCAACCCAGGACTCCCGGGGGAGTACACCAACCCCCCCAAGGGAAACACACTCATGAGTTGAACGAGAGACTGCCTGGCGCAGTTCTCCAGCCTCCTGTCCACTTGACAGAGCATGAAGACCCCCCCAGGCCAGAAGTGGCCTCACCAGGGTTGGCCAATTATAGGCCAATATCCCTGCTTCCAGCCTTCTCTAAAGCATTAGAGAAGCATGTTCAAAAGGCCCTACAAAGACACATCGAAGATGGCAATCTTCTCCACGAATCCCAGTCCGGCTTCAGAGCCAATTTTAGTACCGAGTCAGCTTTGCTAGAGGTGACGGAGTTCATCAGGGACTGCCTGGAACAAGGAGGCAAGGTCGTTCTGATTCTTCTCGATCTGTCAGCGGCCTTTGACACGGTCCCACATGTCAGGCTCCTAAGTAGGCTTAAGGACATCGGCCTATGTGGAACGGCCCTGTCATGGTTGTCCTCCTTCCTGGGAGAGAGATCTCAGACCATCTGGCTCCCTCCGTTCTCATCACCGATACCATCCTTGGATGTGGGTGTCCCCCAGGGTTCCATCCTTAGCCCTACCCTTTTCAATATCTACCTATCCCCCCTTGCATTCATGGTAGAGGAAGAGGGTGTCAAGATCCTCTCTTACGCTGATGACACTCAGCTGATCTTTACCTGCGACAAGGGTTCAGACTTCGACGGGGGCAAGATTAGGACTTGCTTAACAAAGGTATTCAACTGGCTGAAGATTAATCAGCTAAAGTGCAACCCAGATAAAACTGAGGTGGTTTTCTTTGGTTGCCCAGTTATTCCGAAATGGACCGCCTGGTGGCCAAATGATTTTCCACAACCCTCGGCTGAAAAGGAGAAAGCAAAAAATCTGGGAGTCATTATAGACAAAGCACTTTCTATGCAGTCTCAGATCTAGAATCTTACTGGCACCTGTTTTGGTATACTTCGCATGCTCAAAAAATTCCTGCCACTACTCCCATTGGAGAGCAGGAAGATTGTGGTGCAGGCACTGATAACCACAACACTTGATTATGTTAATTGCCTGTATCTGGGCCTCCCCAAATCCCTGACCCAGCGATTGCAGGTGATTCAGAACGCGGCAGCCAGAGCTATTATCAAGCCTAAACCAAGAGCCAGGATGACTCCGATTCTGGCATCCCTTCACTGGCTCCCTATAAAAGCACGGATTGATTTCAAAGCCCTTACCATCTTCTTCAAGGCATTCCATAAAGCAGGTGCAGGCTATTTAACTAAACGGGTCTCTCATTACTTTCCCTCGAGGCCTCTCCGCTCTTCAAATGCCAACCTGGCCTGCATCCCCAAGATACGTCTGGGCTCGCACAGGAGGCAGATCCTTCGGCTATCTGGGTGCTAAGCTGTGGAACAGCCTCCCTGGAGCCTTGAGATCAAATACAAATCTTCTGTCCTTCAGGAAGAACCTGAAAACATGGCTCTTCAGTCTTTAAGCTGGGTCTCTCTCACTCCTTCCCACTGTTGTCAAAGGCGCCAGGACACTCTAGTTTGAGTAGCCGTGCGCTCGAATAAATACCTTATATCATTTCATTTCAGGGTCAGTCCTGGGGTGCTCTGACCTCAGAGCTGGCAACCCCATACCCACTGGTCCTTCCACTGGGGACAGCGTCCCCCCTCACCCTTTTCTCTGGACTCATGCATCCTCCCCACTGGAGCGGTGCAGCCAGACACCATAACTGGTGGGATGCTTGCTACAGCAGTATCCCCCCGCCACCCCCCCCCAGTCCACCTGACACTTTGGGATCCCCCTCAGGGGATGGCCTCTCGGTACAGACTAGGCCCCCCTCCTGGTGTTCACTCATGGAACCAACCAGGCCCGGGGACTGGGCTTCAGGCACCTTGGGACACAGCCCACTCCCACTCCTTCTCCTCTGAGACAGGACGTGGATCCTACACCGCTCCCGCTACTCTGGGACCTATCTGGGCTACCACAAACCTCCCCAAGCTCACTTGGTTGGGGAAAACCTGAGCCACCCCCTTCAGGTTCACTCCCAAAAGCTTCTTCAGACCCTCTGGAATCCACCAAAAGATCTACCTCCAGTGCAAGCTCCCTGGGGTCAGAGAACACACACTCCACCGGCTGTTGGCATAGCTCTGGAAAACAGGGACTTAAAATATGCAATCCAACAATCGAATCACACAGCCCCACACATGTGTTAACCAAGCTACCCTTTGCCTCACCATCCAGTGCCTCACACAAGTACCCCACACCACTCTCCTGAGATTGGCAAGACGGTGTCTGACTGTCTCTGTCACTCAACCCACACTCTTCTGGGCGGTCTCCACACTCACACACCAAGGCTTCTACCATGGGGGAACCCCTCTCCCTGCACCTCTCATCTAGAGGCAGTAGAGTGTCCGGCCCACCACTAGGAATATGAACCCCTGTGCCAGTTCCCCAATCCACCTCAGGGACACTGCGCACCACTGTAGCTACCTCATAACCCTGAACCCCTTGCTGTATGTCAACCCCCCTCCTTCAAGTCAGGCGCCACATCTCTGGGTGTGTGTACTTCTCCCTCAGCACTAGACACTACATTTTTGCTGCCACCATCTGAGCTGGACTCTACCTCCAACCCAGCCAAGCTCACTTCATGAGCTAAACACTTTTCCTTTTTCTTGGCTAAGACACTCATGGCCTCAAGCCTCTTGAGCTCCATATCAAGCTCTCTCATTCTCAATTCATGTGCCAAAAGCAACTTCCTTTCTTCCAAGGCACGCGCGTTCTTGCTCTCCTCTGCCTTTAGTCTCATGACCTCCAATTCATGATCCCTGGCCCTTTGCCTTTCCTCCAAATTTACTGGAGAAAAATTCCTGGAAGAATGATTGCTGTCAGCCCTAGAGGCTGCTCTCCCAACAGGCCAATCCTGGGATCTGAAATGGCCTTCTGGCACACCCCCATCCACATCTGCATCATCTGTCTCCCCAGCTTCTCTGGCCTCCCACCAGGCCCCTAAGGCCTTCTGTAGCTCCTCTTTCCTAGAGTTGTTCCTCATGGGACATCCAAAGCTCCTGTAGAACTGCTTGAGTTGCTCTACTTTGTAACTACTTAACATTTCAATGTCAAACTCCAATTCTGCAGCCTCACTTGCTGGTTTACTACTCAGAGACATGGTGCGTGGATACTCATGGGTCAGATCAAAAATAGAACCAAAAATAAAGCACAGTATGTGGTTGCGTAGTGGTCTGCACTAAACTAGTGATGTACACCAATCACTGTGGTTCAAGTACAAATACAAGTTCAAATCCTCACCGCTGACCACCAATGTTAGAAATGGGGGTCTCTAGTTGGCAGAGGTAGGTTCCTTTGTCCAAATAGTGACCCTTGCTTCTAGTCAGGGTAAGGGGGATACACACTTTAGATAAACCCTGCTCACCCCCTTGGTAGCTTGGCACGAGCAGACAGGCTTATCCCAAAGGCAATGTGTAAAGTATTTGTACCAACACTCACAGTAACACAATGATAACACCACAAATGGACACCACACCGGTTTAGAAAAATAAAGTATCTTTATCTAAACTTAACAAGACCAAAACGACAAAAATCCAACATACAAGTATTAAGAAAAATTACTTTCAAAAGGTTTTAGCAACTGAGTCCATAGAAAACTATGGATGCGTGATTTTCTTGCAAAGTACCTGTCGTTGCGACAAAATTCACCAAGCCAAACAGCCGCAGCGATGGGAAGCGTCGAAAAACAAAGAGATGCGTCGATTCCTGAGACCTTTGTGGATGCGATGCGAGAGTTCCGCTGGACACAGGGGAGCGGTGCGCCGGGTCCGGTCTGTAGGGGGGAGCGATGCGTCGATTCTGAGTCGACTCCGATCCGCGGGTGATGCGTCGGGGAAAACTTGCCGCATAGGGACGATGCGTGGAAATCAGGGATGCGCCGGCGAGCGATGCGGCGGCGTCAAGCGGCGCGGCGTCGATCCCTCAATGCATCGATTCTTGCCGCGGTGACAGGCGCTGCATCGGTTTCAGCAGCGGCGTGGCAGTGCAGGAAATTCTTCTCGCACCACGGCGTTGCGTCGGAAAAACTGTCGCAAGAAGAGCAATGCGTCGATTTTCTTGTTGTTGCATTGCTTTCCAGCTCCCAGCAGCAGAAGCAACCTCCAGAGGCCTCACACAGTCACAGGCACTCCTGGCAGGTCAGAACTCCCAGCAATGAAGTTCAGGGAAGCTGGGGGTGAAGTATTTGTGTTCCTGAGACTTCAAAACAGGAGGCAAGCCATACTCAAGCCCTTCTAGACTTTCCTCAAGCAGGGGACACAGCACACAGCAAAGTCCTTCTCCTTTCCTTGGCAGAAACAGCAACTGCAGGGCAACCCCAGACACACAGCAAGGGCAGTACTTCTCCTCAGTTTCTCCAGTTCTTCTCCTCAGCAAAGGTTCCTCTTGATTCCAGAAGTAGTCTAAAGTTCAGGGGCTTTGGGTCTGATACTTATACCCCAAAATGTCTTTGTTCTCTTTGTTCAAGGGGCTTGAGCCCAGTTCAAACCAGTTCTGGGGGGCACTCTGCAAGTGCACAACAACATCCATTGTCAGTGTGAGCCTTGGCTCCAGACACACCACAGGGGGGCAGAGCCATCATTGTAGAAGGCAGACACAGCCCTATTCAGGTGCAGGTGCTACTCCTCCCACCACTCCAAATGCAGAGCAGGCCTATTCAGCCTAGCTCTGACTCATTCAGACTCTCTGGAGCCACTGCACATCCCCAGCCCCTGTCACTCCAAAGCCAGACAGTCAGTACACATCCTAGCAGAAGCACACAGGATGGCTAAGCAAGAAAAAACCTACTTTCTAAAAGTGGTATTTTCAAACACAGAATGTAAAAATCACCTTTCCTAAAAGATGCATCTTTAGATTCTGAGTTCAGGCATACTAAACTTTATTTTCCTATCTGGTCCCAATAGTAGGTTATATTTATAAGATGTTATAAATTAACTCCCATGCTTTCCTATGGGGACAGATAGCCTTACAATAGTGAAAAACGAAATTGGCAGTATTTCACTATTGGGACAAGTCACACACATCAGGGCATGTCCTACCTTTCACATACACCGCACCCTGCCCACAGGAGTACCTTGGGCCTACCTTAGGGATGACTGGCATGTAAGAAAAGGGAAGGTTAGGACCTCGCAAGTGGGTGCCTTTGCTAAGTCGACATGGCAGTTAACTGCGCACAGACACTGCAGTGGCAGGTCTGAGTACCGTTTCAGAACTACTCATGTGGGTGGCACAATCAGTGCTGCAGGCCCACTAGTAGTATTTGATTTACCAGCCCCGGGACACTCAGTGCACTTTACTAGGGACTGACCAGTAAATCAAATATGCCAATCGGGAAGAACCAACCATAATAACAATTTACACAGAGAGCATATGCACTTTAGCACTGATCAGCAGTGGTAAAGAGCCCAGAGTCCTAAAACCAACAACAACCGTTCAGGAAAAAATAGGAGGAAGAAGCAAAAAGTTTAGGGATAACCCTGCAGAAAGGGCCAAGTCCAACAGTACTGAAATTACTTCAGATCACTTGAAAGAAGCTTGGTGACAAAATACTGACCAATCTAAACTCAATCATTTTATAAATAGGCATGCCAAAACCCATTTACGCAGTCAAGTCAAGAAGTAGAAGAGGCTGTGTTAACTGTAGACTGTTGCTTAATGGGTAGATATCTTGGGTAGGTACTTTTTGTTTTTCCTTTATTTGCAGGATCTAATCTTCCCTAGATTGTTTAAAAGCCCAACCTCTTTTCTTACTGGATTGATTGGGGAACAACACAACCATGTCAAGGAAGCAGTCCCTGAGCAGTCGGAGCATGTCCTCATGGAAAGTAGCCTCAGGGCAGGACTAACTGAACACTTCTTTCTGCCTCCTGCGGAGTCATGGGCGTCTCCTCCACTGAAGCATTTCCCGCAGCGTCTCATACCTGCTGGAGTAGTGTTATGGTGATCACTGTTGACAAATTCTGCCACTGCACAGACACGTCTAACACTGATCTTAGGCCTGGGTCGTGGTAAGAGCCTCCTTAAGTGCCACGCTGCCTACATAACACTGCCATAACAGCCTAGTGGAGGGCCACCATCATCGGAACCACAGTGCGAAACAGAAACCTAATACTACAAGTCTCACCAGCCGGGGGTTCGGCACAGAGGGCTCGAGATTTATGGCCATGTTGGATCCCTTCCAGTCCCTGCCCCCTATTCTGTCTGTTTTAGGGAAGATTGCACTACTGCCTTTGCTGTGCCTGTTCTGTGTGCGATTGATGCCTGAACTGAGGGTAGTAAGGCTGGTACAAGGTCTGTAAGAGGAGGCAATTTTGAGGAGGTCTGCAATATTGCATAGAGGGATAGGAGATGCAACAGGAGATTGTTTGGGGCTGTTTGACTGGGGTTTGCTTTGGTGAATAGCTGTTTGATGGTATTTGTAGTGGGAGACTAATGTTGATGTTGTGGGGAATTGTAGAATGTTCTTGTGTAGGTATTCTAATACGTGGTCGGGGGAGCGCGTTCTAGGATTCGATCGGCGGTTGTCAGTTGCCGATCGGATCTTGAGAGTGCGCTGCTCCTGGCCGTGACTGTAAGCTCAATAAATCTTCTTCTTCAACAACCTGAGATTTCCTGTGAGTGATTACTTCTCGACGGAATACCACGTCTACCTCATATTGGCGACGACCGGGATTTTGCTACAGTCACTTCCTGTCATACGGAAATACCATGCGTGTTTCAGAAACTTACCTGCTTCTTCGTTGCTTCATCCGATGACTTGGAGAAACCGGTAGGACCTTTTATTTTCTCCGGTTTTAAGATCTTTGAATTAGAGCCAGGACAGCCGCTTTGGCGCGAGCAGACCTCACTCATTACGGGGAGACGCGCGCAGACCTCGCTCGATACAGGGAGGCGCGCGCATATGCTGAAGCGCGCACAGGCTACGTACTCACGTTATGTAAGGACGTCGGCGGCCATCTTGGATCGGGCCGACTTTTAAAAAAAAGTTCAATTGAGATCTGTAGGCACGCCTCGGTGATGTGCCCACCGCAAGCAGCTGGAAGGCCAAATCGCGATCAGCTGTTTGCGCACCACGGTGATGCGCATACTCTTTAAGTGAAATAACTTTGAACCTTTACCGACCAGCTACTTGAACATCGCGCTAATGCGCACACCTAAATAACAGTTTTGGCATTGCCCATACATTAATATATATATTGTTTTTTCTTCTACCAGAAAGTCTAATCCAATTATTAAGCACGGATAAAATAAGAACTGATCATCTACATAATTGTAAATTATTGAATACTCTGCAATGGCTTCTGCTTCAAATCTTCAATTTACACAACCTCCTCACTTCCTGGGAAAGCCGGGTAAACCCAGTATACCTTGGCAAGAGTGGTTTGAACTGTTTGAGAACCATTTGGTGGCGATCGATGCTACGGAGTACTCCAGTACTCGCAAATTCGCTTTACTCTTTGGAAGTTTAGGTCAAGCGGCCCAACGCATATTCAAGAGTTTACCTCCTATACCCCCCCCCTTCTGGCCAAGCGGGTGACAGAGATTGGAGCGTCTATTCGGAAGCTATTGAGAGACTAAAAAAACAATTCTCGGAGCCACCTAACATTATGTTAGAAAGACACAAATTTTACAAAAGAAAGCAGGGTGAAGAAAAAAAAGTGGAAGAATATATATCGGCTCTGAGGGTTCTAGCCACTACTTGTGGGTTTGGACCTTTAGGGGACGATATAATTAGAGACCAATTTGTTTTCAAGTGCTGCTCCCAAAAGATAAAAGAACGAATCCTCAGTTGTAAGAATCCTTCTCTATCTGAAGTGATAGACTTGGCGTTAAGTATCGAAAGATCAGTCATCTCCACAAGGGTCATGCAAGCTAGTTCTGTCATGAAAGTTAATCAGATTACGGATCCGGAAGATCAACAAGAGGAGGGATTATTTACTGTGGGGTGAAAAACAAACAGTTTAAGTTTGTACAAACCAAAGGTCAAAATTTTTGTTTTAGATGTGGTTCAAAATTTCATGTTGGAAATTTCAGGGGGTGTCCAGCATTGGGTAGACGCTGTTCTGGTTGTAAAAAGCTTGGTCACTTTCAGAAATTCTGTAGAAGCCAAAAAAGTGCGGCACAAGTGGGAAGTGTCGATATTGAAACAAACAAATGTACAGAGTCTCTGGACAATTTGATGTTATCTGTAGACTACAATGAGGAGCCGTTAGAAATCAAGGGTCCCTTATGTGAAGCAGTGATAGACGGTGTAGAAACAAGTGTCATGGCAGACTCTGGATCGCCAATTACAATTTTAAGGGACACCTACTTTCTAGAGAATTGGGGCGATAATATCTCTTTATGCAAGTCTGATGTAAACCCGAAAGCATTCGGAGAAAAAGATATTGAGATGCTGGGGTTCTTTTTGGCTGACGTAGAAATATTGGGTAGAAAAATTCAGACCAAAGTTTATGTGGCTATAAAAGGTAAAAATATAGTAGGCTGGAAGGACCTAGCAAGATTGGGTTTGTATCTAATTCCAGGCGATAACAGCCCTGTGAGAGTGATGGAAAACCCTGTGTGCAGTGTGGATGAGTGTAGTGAGGATATTAATAGCTTACTATGTGATTTCAAATCAGTATTTAAAGATCAGATTGGTTGTGTGAAGAATTTTGAGTACAAAATCAGACTACTTTCACACGCTCAACCAGTGTCTCACAAAGTAAGGCCTGTGCCTTTGAGTGTTAGGGAAGAACTAAAATCTATGTTGGATGGGTTATGTTCTCAGGGGATAATACAACCAACAGAGTCTTCACAGTGGGTGGCCCCCATCGTTGTCGCACGTAAGAAGACAGGGGAGATCAGGTTATGTGCAGACTTGAGGGGTCTTAATAGAAATATCATAATAGACTGCCATCCCCTGCCGAAGATCCATGAGTTGCTGGCGAATTTAGGGGGGGCCAAGTGGTTTTCATTAATAGACTTAAAATCTGCATATTACCAGATCCCTTTAGCCGCAGATTCTCAAGAATTGACTACCTTTATCACACCTTTTGGGGCTTATAAGTTTTTAAGGTTGCCGTTCGGACTGGCTTCGGCGGCTAGTGTTTTTCAACGTCTGATGGATTCAATTTTTAAAAATATTAAAGGAGTACAGACGTATTTAGATGACATCCTAGTTTTTGCAAAGAACGCAATGGAACATTCTAGTATATTAAGGAAAGTTCTTGCAGCCCTCGAGGAGAGTGGAATGACTGTTAGGGCTGATAAATGTATATTTGGTGTGAATGAACTGGTTACCTGGGGCATTCAGTCTCTTGGGAAGGTATTAGACCAAAATTCTCAGTGGTTAGGGCTCTTAAGGAAGCGAAGCCACCCTGTGATAAAGACACACTACGTTCGTTTCTTGGCCTTGCCGAGTACTATGCAAGATTTGTAAACAAGTATGCGCAAATTGTGGAACCTCTTAGAATGCTACTAAAGAAAGGCCAGAAATTTGTTTGGTCGCATGAATTGGATGTAGTATTTGGCAGAGTGAAAGAATTAATCATTTCCGCGCAAGCTCTGCATTCCTTCCGGGACGATTGTCCTTCAGTAGTCACAGTGGATGCCAGTATGAATGGTCTGGGAGCAGTTTTCAGTCAAAAAGTAAATGGCAAAGAGTTAACAGTGGCTTTTGCTTCTAGGTCCCTCAAGAGTTTTGAAAAGAACTACAGTACCATTGAACGAGAAGCTTTAGCTTGTGTCTGGGCGGTGCAAAAATTCAAAATGTACATCTGGGGTAGGAAATTCGAAATTTTGACGGATCATAAGCCACTGACATTTGTTTTCACTAAAGTACACAGCAATAACATGTCAGCAAGGTTAACCCGCTTAATTTCGAAGTTGCAAGAGTACAATTTTGATATCAAGCACATAAAAGGGGGAAAGAATTTTCTGGCAGATTGTTTATCAAGAATGTTAATGGAAAAGGATGATGAGGAAGAAGAGGTTGATGAGGATGAAATTGAATGTGTTGCAATGGTGGACGCAATTGAGAATTGCGGTACAGTTATCTCTGAGTTGGATTGGAAGTTGTCCAGTTCTAAGGATGCTACGCTGTCAAAAGTGGCTGATTATGTTTCTAGTAAGTGGCCTGAGCCTAGGAATCTGTCTGGAGAATTGAGGAATTTTTCATTGGTGGCGGATGAACTTTCAGTTAAAGATGGTTTGATCCTTCGGGGGGACAAGTTTGTTCCTCCAAATACTTTAAGGAAATCCATAATGGAGATTGCTCATGAGGGACATCTTGGAGTGTCTAAGACTTGTATGCGAATCAAACAACATTATTGGTGGCCGACTTTAGATAGTCAGGTGAGAAGCTTAGTGGATAGTTGTGAAGATTGCCTTCTCTCAGATAAGCACTGGAAAATTAAAAACTTCCCTTGCACCCAACTGCTTTTCCAGAAAAACCGTGGGAAAAAGTTGGGCTGGATTTCTCAGGTCCGTATAATATTTTACCAGGGAATTGAGATATATAATTTTGGCAGTGGATTACCATTCTAAGTGGATGTACTATAAGTTTGTAGACGCTCCCAATACAGACAATACTGAATGTTTTTTTTAAAAAGTGTTCTTATTAGAGGGGGCTCCTAGATTTTTGGTTACGGACAATGGAACTCATTTTGTGTCGGACAAGATGTGTTCATTTTTAAAGAGTATGATGTTAAACATTTAAAAGTGGCTTTGTATTCACCAACATCGAATGGTTTGGTGGAAAGAGGTAATAAAGTCCTCAAGGAAGGTATTCAAACGGCGTTTGCCTCTGGTCATGATGTAGGTGAATTTCTTGAAAAAAGGTCTGGAATTATAACACGGCGCCTCACTGTACTACTGGTGTCACTCCCTTTGAGCTGCTTCGGGGAAGAAAAGTTAACAATACACTATTACCTGTTTGGTTGGATAATAGAAAAACTGAGGTTTTGGACAATAGGATGGTTGTTGACACAGTGAAAGAAAAGCAGAGTAAGATGAAAGAGAAATTTGGTGGTAAGGATCTTTCAGGTGATGGTGAAATCGCGGTAGGTGATTGGGTGATGTTTAAGAAGCCATTTAAGGTTAAAAAAGGTGAATCAATTTATTCAAGTCCAGTAGTAGTTAATAAAGTGAGTAAAAGGTGCCGCATTTCTGCACGACAAAGGATGGTGGAACAAAAGACAATTAGTAAAAGTGTCGAAGGAACAGGCTGAGTTGATGAAGAGGAGGAAAATATCATGTGTTGGTCATAATCTGGACTGGACGCATTGGTTGCATGTTCGTGATCAGAATGGTAATTTAGGCGAACGTGAAGGGACTTCAAAGACAGATATTAATAATAGGGGTGAGGGTTGCAGTTTCAATAATTCAATATTGACACGGGATCGTCATGTCACGAGAATTCCTTCAAGATTCAAGGATTTCGTTACTTACTAAGGAACACTTGGCTTGTCATTTATTTATTTGTTGATTTTTGGTGCTTTTGTTGTTTTATTAAGGGGGAAGGTGATGTAGTGGGAGACTAATGTTGATGTTGTGGGGAATTGTAGAATGTTCTTGTGTAGGTATTCTAATACGTGGTCGGGGGAGCGCGTTCTAGGATTCGATCGGCGGTTGTCAGTTGCCGATCGGATCTTGAGAGTGCGCTGCTCCTGGCCGTGACTGTAAGCTCAATAAATCTTCTTCTTCAACAACCTGAGATTTCCTGTGAGTGATTACTTCTCGACGGAATACCACGTCTACCTCAGTATTGTTTTTGATACTTGAGCGCAGTACGATCCACAATAAGAATGAGGCAATGCTTGAAGGCCTTCAAGATGCAGCATAGCAGCTGACTGGCTATTGGTGGCCGAGGCATCTGTGTGAGGAGTGTGGGGGATTTCATTTTCAGATTTGGGGGTTTGCAGTTTCTTTTCTTGCTTTAGCTCCTTTGCTCTCAGTGAGTTCTTGGGTGCACCATGATGTGGAGAGCTTTTCTTTTGTAGGTCACTCCTTTAGGAGGCATGTGAGTGTTAGTGTTTGCTTCCTGGATAAAGTTGGCTAAGTGCAATGGAGGGCTTACATCGGCTTTGGAGTCGGTTGTGTTTGCCACGGTTTTTGCTTGCATGCTGAGATGTGTAAGGAACAATATGCACTCCCCGGTCAGTGCTTTGGAGATTTGGGTGACAAATGCAAAAAGAACAATTGATGGACGGAATGCTCCAGTTGAGCCTGAACTGCCAGGCCAGGTCCTCCTCGGAGTGGAAACAAGCATCCATCCCTCACTGTTTTGTATACTTATTGTGTCACCCTAAGTGGGACGGGTATGCCCAGATGTGGGTCCCGTGCACACTGTGTCACTGGAACCAAGCTGTACCCGGCTGATGAGCCCATAACTAAGGAAAAACCGGTCCTGGGTTGCTTTGGTTCCGGTTCATGGAGGGCCTGGCTTGACAGTTTGGACTGGACTATTCCTGTTGGAGCAGGGACAAGACTGATTTGCATATGACTGGGTCCAAACTGAGGTTGCATGGTGTGCAGAAAAACGATGGATTGGGATGTGGCCCAGAGTGATTACCAGTGGTTGGGATTAATTCAAGCATTCCATCCATCATTGTTTTGTATACTTATTGTGTCGCTTTAAGTGGGACGGGTAGGCCCAGACATGGCTCCCGTGCACACTGTGGCACTGGAACCAAGCTGTACCTGGCTGATGAGCCCATAACTAGGGCGAGACCGGTCCTGGGATGTTTGTGTTCCGGTTCAGGGAGCACCTGACTTGGCAGTTCGGGCTGGACTGTTCCTATTGGAGCAGAGTCCAGACTATTTTGCTTATAGCTGCGTTCAAACGGAGGTGACATGGTGTGCAGAGTAACGATGTATTGGGATGCGGCCCAAGTGATTACCAGTCGGTGAGATTCATTTAAGCATTCCATCCAGCACTGTTTTGTATACTTATTGGAGATGTGGGTGGCAGAGCTGTAGGCAATCCCAGCTGTACTCAAAGGAAGGCTAAAAGATGACTTTTAGACTCGCTCATCGCCGCAGACACTCTTGGATGATTTCTGAGCTGTTCTTGCCTGAAAAAATCATGTTCTATTTTTAGGCAGCTACATTTCTCCATACCTTTTCTGTGTGAGATTTCCAAAGACCAAGTGCCTTAAAACTCTCAGTAATGCCGAGGCTTGGTGTGTGGGACTACTACACTGTCAGAAATTCCGAGGCTATTGATGGACGTTTGTCTTGCAGAGATACTTTCCTTATGTGGGATTTTTGGATCACATGTTATTTAATAGACATTGTTTGGTATGCCATACACCAACCAGCCTACGGTTATCTGTAGATGTGAACACTGTCTTAGTAGGATTGAAGAAGAGAGACTTTCTATAAGCTTTGTGGTGAGTTGCGAATCGAGCGCAGGGGTTATATGCGGAGGTGTGACTTGAGATCTTTTCCAGGGGCATCAAGACCCTGGTCAGCACAAGTCCAGTGTTGTAAACCTTCCTGAAGTATACGGAGGTCTTTAAGTGGGCGAGGTTCTTTGTGTGCCCCAAAGCTTTACATTATTTAGTGAGGATTTGCGACTCTGTATTTAGGCATGACCGCATGCTATGGTCTGCTTTTTGGCAATTGGATTTTCCTAGTCCTTCAGGTGTTGGGAAGTGCTTTTGAAACTCCCCTCACCTCCAACTCATGATTGATGTGTGGCCCTGTAAACAACCTAAGATTCTAATTATAAACATGCAAATCTGGACACATACATTGTCTTGATGCCCAAAGTACTCTGCAGTGAGACGAGGTCCAGGCTTCGAGGATACCGCAAATAGAATAAATATGACCGCTGCAAAGTGCTCTAGATTAAGCTCTCATCTCCCTGGATTGCAGCGATTCTGTGTGAAAGAGCTGACACCTTGTCTTATCAAATTCAGACTTCTCTTCATTGTTTTCCTTTGATTTTTTTCTATTTGAATACAGATCTAATATTGTTTTTCTTTTCTTTTCAGAGAAAGGATTGTCATTGGAGATGACTATGATTAGCACAGAAGCCAAAGATATTTTGGAAACCGAGGCGTCTTCCTTTGAAGAGGCTGACACAGCCATCTCCGATGGGATGATTCCCCAGTACGCCAGACAGTACCAGCCTACGGGGTTTGGAGAGCGGGAGGCTTGGCAGGCTGGTACACAACAGAACGAAGCGGAGGGTGTGACAGGGGACCTTACAGACGTTAGGATGACTCAGATGGATGGAGGTGGACTTCCAAGCCACTCGCACTATATTGAAGAGACAGCCCATATCCTTAGTGAGCAGAATTACCAGGCCACTGGAGAATACGTAGAGCCCCTACCAATGCACACTGGAAAAAGTGACCTGGAACTAGCTGATCACTTGAAGATCCAAGATGACGTGCTGACACGTGGGTACTTTGCTACACAATCCACTAATTGTATGGAGGGCAGTTCAGATCTATCTCTCCCTCGAATAATTGCTTGCCACTCCTTGTCTTCCTCTGCCATGCTCATCAACAATCTGCTGCCTATGGAGAGGGAATCGCTTGAAATACTAGAGGATGGAATGATACAGGAAAACATGTTGGCAATTCCGGACCATGAGCTCATGCAGGGAACCTGGGGCCTGGTCCAATGCCCCTTCTGCACCAGCACGTTCAGAGACCCAACAGAGCTCCTAGAGCACCAGAAATCCCACACCCAGGAGGAGCAGTTTGAGTGCATCGATCATGAGGTGGTCCTGGCTGAGTGTCAGGAGGTTCCCGGAGATGCTAAGATCTACCAGTGCATCGTATGTGACCGGAGTTTCAGCAAGCAGTCGTCCCTGCTGACTCACCTACGCATCCACACTGGGGAGAAGCCCTTCAGCTGCCACATGTGCCAGAAGACCTTCAACCAGCGCACCAGCTTGACTGTACATCTGCGCACCCACACGGGTGAGATGCCCTACCCATGCGACAAGTGCAACCGAAGCTTCCGCCAGAAGTCCAATCTCACCCATCACCTGAAGAGCCACATCACTCAGGACATCCTCAGCTACCTCAAGGGTGTGGAGAACTTCGACCACCAGGTAGAGCTTCAAGTTTTACACACCGATCCCTCGAAGTACCCCCAGCGGTGCAATCAGAGCTCCGCTGGGACTGTTAATCCAAAGATGAGCACTAGAATGACTCCAGACCCCAAAGACCGCTTCATTTCACACTCGGCTCAAGTGTTCGGGGGGAAGCCCCCCATCCTGGAAGGTACCTCGAGGTTGCCCTTTGATCTCGCTTTCCACCTGGAAATCCCTGCAGGAAAAAGGCCCTACACTTGCAGCAGCTGCTACAAGAGATTCACCCACGAGTCAAATCTCATTGTCCACCAGCGGATCCACACAGGAGACAGGACCTACAGGTGCCACGAGTGCGGCAAGGAGTTCAGCCGACGCACCAGTCTGATGGTACACATTAGGACACATACTGGGGAAATGCCCTACCAATGCCGTCAGTGCAAGAGGAGCTTCAGACAGCAGTCCAATCTCATCTATCACCTCAAGACCAACAGCGTGCAGGGCATCCTATCTTGCACCGAGAGCACAGTGGGTGCTGGACTGCTGAATGGCCGCAATATTGTTCCCCTACCAAGGATCAAGTATGAAACCTCTGCAGACTTGCACATCACTTCTTCACACATCATGGTGCCGGTTAGACCATCAGAAGACCTGCTCAGGCGGCCATCATCTGGAGCACTTAAATTGATACAATCTGGAAACATACCCATCCCGAGTTCGCCTGTTGCTGTAAAGGCGGAGCCTTCTGAGTATTCACTCAATAGTCATTCACATGTAAATTCTGATTCTGCACCCACCCAAGAGATGCCCATCTGTCCTGCACATGTCACCGGCAAGCCTCGTACCCATGAGCAACTGCTGCATATCCAGGCACATGTAAACGACCAGACACACCCCTCCCAGGGGCTTCCCGCCTGTCCTCCACATATGAACTTTAAACAGGAGCCCTTGGATCAACCACCTAATCAATCCCTAGTGAACTCAATGTCTACGTCCTCTCTAGAGCCGCCCACCTCTCCTTCATGTGTGGATGCTCAGCCTGCCGAGGGAGTCCTGATGACTCCTCTCGTCGATTTAATGTCTAAGCCCTCTCAGGAGTTATCTGCTTCTCCTTCGCTTGTGGATGTTCTGCCTTCTGAGGGAGTGCTGGTTTGTTCCTCCCTCATAGATATAATATCCAGTCCATCCCTGGAGCTTCCACTTGGCCCTTCACTTACGCACTTCCAGTCTCAGCCAAGTGGGGACTTGCTCATAAGTTTGTCACAAGTAGAAGGGGGGCCGGAGCCTGCAGAGAGCCTTCTCAGCAGCCCTTCTCTAGTGGATGTCAAATCAGAGCCCCCTGAGGAGCTGCTTGTCAGTGGAGGTCCCACAGCCTCTGGGGATCTGCTTACCAATCATCCACATGTTTCTGTTAAGCCTGAGCCCCCTGATGAATTGCTCATCCCTTCCTCACAGGATGTATCGAAGTCCGCTGAAAACCAGCCCATCAGTCCGGTCCATATGGATATTAAGCCTGAGCCCGGGGAGGACATGTTGATCAGTCCCCAGGGAGAGTCTCCCTTGGTTCCTTCACAGAGCATTCCTGCATCCACCCCTGTGACGCAAGAAGACCATTTCAACGAGCAGACACTTTTCATGGCCCCTGTGACACGAGAAGACAACTTTATTAAACCGTCTCTTTTGATGGCACTGCCACCACCTGGAAAGCGCAAAAGAGGCAGGCCTCCCAAGTACATGAAACCAAATGTTCTTGACAGAGCTTCGAACTTTCTGGAAAGCTTGATGCCTCCTGTTAGTATTTACAAATGTGAACATTGTCCCAAACATTTCACCCACCAGGCCAAGCTGCATGCCCACAAGCGCATGCACCTGGTTGAAAAGAAGCACCCATGCCAGGTTTGCGGGAAGAGGTTTGGCCACCGCACCAGCCTGATGGTTCACATGAGGGGACACACCGGAGAGATGCCGTTCGAGTGTAAGCAGTGTGGCCGGCGCTTCAAGCAGCAGTCAAACCTCCTCTACCACCTTAAGTCCCACACTGTGCACAGCTACAGGGTACAGAAAGTGGAGGGCTCGGATCATGGTGGTTCCCAGCATACAGGCATGGCTGATCCGGTGAACGGTTGCTTGGCCATTACTAAAATGCAAGCCTACATGGGGGAGAGAACGTTTAAAGGTGTCATGTCGGAGAGGAGTACCAGTCAACAGTTGGATTTTTTAATGTATCACCGGTCACGTGGCAGAGGCAGACCAAGGAAATACTTCAAATTCAAGCCGAACTTTGGTACTCATGGCAACCCCTTATCCTGCCAGAGGATGCCTATGGCGAAGAGACCATACCGATGTAGAAAGTGTCCCAAGAGGTTCAACCACAAGTCTAACCTGGTAGTGCACCAGCGGATTCATACAGGGGAGCTGCCCTACCCTTGTGACCAGTGCGAACGAAGCTTCCGCCAGCAGTCCAACCTTAGCCACCACCTAAAAAGTCACGCTCTGCTGACTGTAGGGACTGCCAAAGACAAGGGTCAGCACAGAACCCTTCATGGGTACCAGATCATTTTCAATGGGCTTGCAGAAATTGCCAAGGAAGAACTAATTACTCCTTCAGGTATAGACATTACAACAGGCTTGTATGTTGGGAGGGACAGTGAATGTGATAGTGCAAAAAGGAATTGTTCAGTCTTAACTGGGGGTACCACAACAACTAATATCAAGTTGGAAGAAGACCTTTCTTCCCAGCTTCCATTTTCTGTAGAACACCGGCCCTTCAAATGCAACGAGTGTTTCAAGACCTTTAACCACATCTCCAACCTCATCGTGCACCAGCGGATTCACACTGGAGACAAGACGTATCGGTGCCACGAATGTGGCAAGCACTTCAGTCAGCGCACCAGTCTCATGGTGCACCTGCGGACCCATACAGGGGAGATGCCCTACCAGTGCATGCAGTGCAAGAGGTGCTTTCGGCAGCAGTCCAACCTCATTTACCACCTAAAAAGCCGCACAGTCCAAGGGAAGCTGGCCTGTAAGGAAGGCGAAGACCTCCCTAGCCAAGCAGGAGCTGGACGCAGCTCTCAACAGATCCTCAAGTCTGAGGCATCTGATGAGGTGCCTGATGCCCCCTCACACCCAGAGGTGAAGGCAGAAGACAGTGCTTGTGGCGGAAGTGGGTCACCATCTGTTGTGGAGCCACGACAAACCCGTTCGCGAGGAAGACTGCAAAATGCCAAGAGCGAAGAGGCAGACCCAACTGAAGATGCAAAGTACAAGTGCAGCGAGTGTTGCAAGACTTTCACCCATGAGTCCAACCTCATTGTTCACCAACGGATTCACTCGGGAGATCGGCGCTATCAGTGCAAAGAGTGCCGCAAGGAGTTCAGCCAGCGCACCAGTCTCATGGTGCACCTGCGGACACACACTGGAGAGATGCCCTACCAGTGCCAGCTGTGTGAGAGAAGCTTCAGGCAGCAATCTAACCTCATCTACCACATGAAGAGCCACAAGGCTCCTCGCTCCTCCGGTAGCACACAGAACACTGCCGAATCCGAATCCTCATGTGTGAACTCTGATAATCCTTCTGCTCAGGCCCTTAATAACAAGGTGACGGCTGGAGACGGCAAGCAACAGGCACCCAGTCAGCATTTACCCCACCAGGGACGCCCTAGAGGAAGACCACGAAAGCATGTGAAGTTAAAGGCCTCCTGTGGTAAGCATTGTCGCCTAGTTGTGCTCTAAAATATCTTCAGTCTTTTTTTTTTTACTTTAGTAAAACACACTTTGTCTTAATCACATACTTTCTGTTGGGGAAAACTACAGCGGTGGTTCCTTCATGGACTATCATGCTTGCTTTCCTCTTTTGTTTTGGGAAATTAGAAGTATTATCTGGGCCAAGTGGAGCTTCAAAGATCAGTGTGTGGGTGCTGGAAGAGATCAGGGTAGTGTTATTGTACACTGAACATACCAGATTTGTGCTGATGGATGTAAAATCTGTATTAAGTAGCTAAATTTGAATTGGAGATGGCCTTCTCGTGGGTTGCATTTTTGGTTTAATTGTTTAGGGGCTCATTCACAAAGGAAATTACAGCTGTAAGTGTAAGTTAACAGCGGAAAATACTTCGTTTATGCCTGCCAGGAATTCATATAGGGATTCCTGGTGGGCGTAAATGTATTTACGACTGTGGATGTCTCTGCCCAAAGTGCTGAGAGATCTGCAGTAGTAAATCCCACTTGATGGTTGGGCGTTCCAAGGCATGGTTTGTCTTGGAATTTTAGGAATACCCACAAACGTAAACGCCTTTGGGCATTACCAAATTCCAATCTGGCCTCTTTCCGCCCTAGAAATGGCCAAAGATTCCCCTCCTTCCAGGATGGGAAAGACAATTGATCACCCCCCAGATTTGCAGAGGGTTTCGGGAAAGCGCTTTCTCTATGGGGAAAAATGTTTGTTTCTTTTTTTTCTCCTATGCAAAACAAAATCTGCACATTCCCGTCATGATGAATTCTAAGCCATATAGAACTCTAACCAGCGGGTCCCATAGGGATGTCCCTTGACATTCCCAATAGTACGCCTATAACGCGCTGCCTGTGCAACTTTCTAAATGTACTGCTGCGAATGCTGGTGAATTGCTAAAAATCCTACATAAATGTAATTGTGTCTTCCACAGTGTAGTCTACTGTAGATGTCAGATTTGTGTTAAGCGAGAAGGCTTCCTTTTCATACAGTTCCTTCTTCAGTTAGGAAGTGATTGGAATATTGACGCAGAAGTAAGACGCAGGAGACGTCATCTCTGCACATGGTATTTTGTTAATGGGAAGAAGGTGTACCCTTTCCTGATTTGCTGACAGAAGTACTGTTGTTTATCATACATGTTAAAAGGTCCTTGTTGACCATGCTTCATATGTCCCACTCTTAAGATGTATTTTTTCTGATCCACAGGTGCACACAGAAGAGAGCTACCGTGTCAGTAGCGAGTCTAGGACTACTTCCACTCGCACGCTCACCCGGAGCGAGAGCCTGTGCCAGTGTCGGGACAACTCTGTGGGAACATTTCAGCAGCGTTCTAACTTGCTTGGCCAGGGGAAGGAAAATTCCCAGGCTAAGACAGCTTGGATCAAGGATTCTGAAGGACACTTTGAGGTGAAGGTCAGTCTTCTACCTCTCCCGGGCCTGGGCACAGGCGACCACTACACATGAGGAACAGAGTCCGCCCATATCCCAGGACTGTTACAAAGCACACACTGATGCAGGGCTGGATCGTGGGCCCAATGTGGTCACTCATTAAGTAAGAATCCCAAGTAGAGGTGGGAGAAAGCTGATAGGAAGCTATGCCCACACCTCCTCCCCCACACCATTTTGAGGTATTGCAGAGCACCACAGCTGTTTCTTCCAGCTAGGATGTTTAATGAGTTTACATCTTCAAGGTGTAGTGACTCTGGGCCTTATGCACAGATAGTGGGATCAGGAAATCTTTGCAGCACAGCTTGAAAAATATTCATTAGATAGTGGAGTTTGAAAAATATTCACTAGATAGTGGAGTGGAATGCTGGGTAGGTCCATCAGTAACCTCCCACTAGGAAAAGATATTAATGTGGTGTACATCCTTCAAATAATGGTTGCCCTAGTTGTACCTAACCTCAAACCAACCATGGCAGGGAAGAGTGAGACCGAGGCCCGTGAACCTGTGGCGCCGATTGTTGTTGCTTGCGTCTTCCACTTTCCGAATAACAACTTGAGAGTTAACAAAGCCACAGTTGTTACCATGCTATCTTGGAATTTCCTTACAATGTTCATCCTCTAAGCATCACTTAACCTGGTTCTCAGATGAGACGCTTATCGCTGAAATTAGATGCTTGATTTGATGAAGTGATCTTGAACTCTCTAATTTGTTCACATCATTCATGCTTCTTTGGTCACATCTTCTAAGGTAGCCTGGAGCGAGTGTTAACAGGGAGACCTTGGGCCAGTAAGCCAGCCATCAGGGCATGAGTCATAAAAAAGCTGTTTTTTCTTGAGGACTGATTGTTGAAGTTATGGATTTGACAAGAGCTTTTAGAAATAAAATAATGGGTAAGTTTTCTGGAAACACAACTTTATCGAGTAGTCCAGCTGAGTATAGACTGGTGATCATGCTCCCGATTGAATCTTCTTAATGGGATGCACTGGCGTTTTGACTGCTTTTGTATGTGAAATGGCCTTTATTGGTCTGGCTGCTGCAAGTAGATAGGATCACGTTAATCCAGTTTTTGGTTGGATGCTTCCTGGTGGTGAACTGCCTACTTTGATGCATTGAGTGGTGTAGGGTCTGAGTCCTGTCTGAGGATGAAGCAATTACATCTTTTCAAAGCTCTCCTACATGCCTTTTTTTTGCATGTGGGTGGGTATTTGGGGGCCTGTGGGTGTTGCTGCTTAGTTTCGTAGTTGAGTCTTTTTAGTGAATGGACCACAGGCGTGTTTACTTTTATGCCTACAAACTGGCTCATGCTATCGGTGGCCAGTATACTTGGAAGGGGCAAACCTTGAGTAAATCTTCCTAGTTGATTCTTCCTAGTAGCTGAGAGTAGCAGTAGCCTACGAGTTGCACACAGAGGGGATGGTCATTATTTATTTTCTTTCCTGTTTGTCCAAGATTTCCTGGGTGCTCTTTTGAAAACTCAGGTTTGAACATTATGCTCCTGCAATGTTCCAACGTGTTGGAGGGTTGGCAGAAAATATTTTTATTATTCAAGCCCTGACTGCGAACCTTCTAAGGCTGCTGCTCCTTTGTCTGAAAGACATATCTTGTAGGCAAAGAAATATATTCTCTGTTCGACCAGATCCCGGACAGCACGTGCAGAGGTGTAGCAATTCTCAGCATATTGAATTTAGAGTACTTTTTCGGCACAGTGCAATGTAAGAAAGATATGTGGCACAAGGGATGCCTCTCTTAAAGGACTGTGCAATAGAAGGTCTGAATCTCTGTGATTGAGAGCGTGTATCGTCTTAAGTTACAGTTAGATTTCAGTCTCGCTTTCACGTTTGTAATTATCTGGTAGCATGGTAAATCATCAATTAATCATATGCAAGACCTGGTGAAAGGATGTGCTGCACTTGCACATTGATATCATCCCCACACACATGCAAAGAAATCATTAATGCTAACTTAGCCACCCTCATCCCTGGAAGTGCTGGAGTAGATGTTTCGTACTCATGGTTTGTATGAAGTGGATATGATCAGGAGACCAAAAAAACCCTCAGAAGTTCTAGACAATGGGCATGCCCTGCCTCACAGACAACATTATCTGGAGGTCCTAGAGAGGTGATTCTGGCCCATTCCTAACTTCTCATTATGAAAGCCTGGGTTAGAATTGTATGCCCAACCCCTAGCGTTCATCTGCAAGAAATGTAAGGCTAGTGACCCATACCCAAACGACAGCTGAAATCCACACCAAAATTCTCGGTTAAATATACATGCCACCCCTACCTCTCATCTACATGAATGATGAGGCCTCTGATCCATGTCCATTTAACTGTTAGCCACATGAAATCCAAGGCCTTGAGGTCAGTACCCAACTTAAAGCACTTGTCCACAAGAAATCCTAGGCTAGACATGCACATTCAGCCCTGGCTCTCATCTACTAGAGATCGAGGGATAGAGATGCGCTCCTAGCCAATACCTGTTATCTACATCAAGTCCTAGGCTACAGCCCATGCCAACCCATAGCACTCCTCATGGGAAGCCCTACTCAGCCTAAGGAAGTGGATAGCAGGCGTTAGAAAGCAGAATTCTTATAAAAAGGGAGTGGTCCTTGTGCACAGTCTTCAACCTCCTGAATTCCAAAACCCGTTTTCTCATCGAGTTGGCAGGAATGTCACATTTAAAGTCCATATTGCCTATTAAATTTAGGAAAGAGTTGAGCTACCACCTTTGAACTCTTTTGATTGCAGTTCTGGAGAGGAGGTGGATTGCATGCAGAAACCCTAGAAATCACCCTAGCTAGAAACACTGAAGTCTTTCTTTCTGGTGTGATTAGTAGCTAGGAGGGTAACCGCTTGGATCTCTGAATGCTCATTAGGGTATGAAAACATGTGAATGGGACTGTCTCCTTTTAACAAACCAGTGTTCTTATATTGAACCTGTTATTAGTTTTTCTGGAAGTCTTCCATACAAGTGTTAAATATCATTGTGAATATTTTAACCAACATGTTTGATATTTAGAGAGCCCATTGTTGCAAAGGTATTCCCAAGAACAGATCTTGTATCTGTATGTTATCCTTCAGGAGATTCATCTCTAATTTGCAAAGGCTATCTCAACAAATCTAATTTTTCTTCTGCAATATCCAGCAGAAGTTGAATTTGTTCACTCGGCTGACAGTCCCAGCTGCCAAGTTAACCATTATTCTAATGGTGCATGTGAACAGAAGATGAAATGGTTCTTTCTTGCAATAGACTCATCCTTTGAAGGATCTAATATTCTAGGAACCCTTCCCACAAGACAATTACTTGGTTCCTTCTGTAACATCTACTCCCTGTCTTGAGACCACCTCTGCTTACGACCTGTGGTGGACGTATTGTCATAGTCAGTAGCTGAGCTTGAAGTATCTGCTTCATCGGTGATGACTTCCCCTCTCAGGAAATGAACCCTCTTAATCACTGGGCATTGCATCTTCCATGGCAAATGTATCCTCTGCATTTGGGAATGCACTAGAAGAACAGATTGTGGTATTTCTAGCTGCGCGGAAGCCTTTTACCTACGGTGATCAGATTAAGGAAGATCCACGCCACTCCCCTCACTCTGCAATAATTGTCCTCCATGTTTTTCCTTCCCTTCGTGGATCGCAGTTGTTGTGATTTACTGCCAAGGAAACCCTCTACCCTGAAATGAGCATTAACCCAGGGGTGTGTGTATATTCTATGTGTTACTGTTGTTTGTTATCCCCAGGCATATTCCTTGTAATTAACCATTCACTAATAAACTATTATTACATCGTGTTACCAAAAATTAATAAACACCATAATCAACCTGATTTATTGGCTCCTTGGTGTATTATTTGGGGGGCTGTTCTTGGGAGAGGCCAGTACATTTGTGTCTTCAAAGACATTTGAGGAAGACCCGGCAACTGCTAGATGGCTACCTCTCTGGTGAACTGATTCCCATGATTATAAACATGTTTGTAGCTTATGATGGTGTAGATACACCTTACCTGCATACTCCTGCAATCTAGTGTTGGGCTCGGACATTTACCAGTTGTTTATCTTCAAAGAAAGTCTTTCGAGTCACAAGATTTAGTGTGACTCCTCCCTTAGGTGGCGATGAGCATGGGCACCAACTCCATGTTCAATTGGTTTTTTTTTTGCCATCGTGTTCTGATGTGTATTGTGTTTTGCAGCGTGAATCCTTTTCTGGATTCACATGCTGTGCATCATTCCGCCATCTAGTGGCTGGGTCTGGAATTGTCTTTGTTTTTTTTTGTTTTTCTTGTTTTGGTCGCTGTCGACCACCATTTGGTGCCAGGTACGTCCCCTATGTGACGTCAGACGGTATCCTGGAGGTCGACGTGCGTGGTGGACATCTTCAGATTCTTTTTTCCGCCGTTGGGTCTGGAAGCAAGACGGGAAGCTCCGAAGAAAGTTGTTGTTTTTCCCGAAAAACTTCAAAAGAAGATTATCATCGAAGGATCATCGAAGTATAATCGATCAACCGACGTCGTAGCCGGAGGCAGGAGCAGAGTGTCCGTTTGAACACCAAAGGACCACTCCGGTCCACAAATGGCGAGGTAGTGGTCATGGAGAATATCCCTTTCAAATTCTGCCCCAAGTGCCACCACAAATACGCACAACGTGACCCACACGACGTGTGCAACCTTTGCCTGCCCGAAGATCATCAGGACAAGGATTGTGAGGCCTGCGCAGCGTTCTTGCCGAAGACGCTCAGGACACGCCGAAACCAAAGACAGGCCCACTACACCACAATGTCGCAGTCGACGAAGAAACCTTCCATGAGGGACCCGGGTTTCTCTAGCGACAAAGAAGAGCAGGGAGCTCCAGCAGAGTCGAAACACGAAGGATCGGACGTCGAGATCCTAGAAAAGGACTCCGAAAAGATCAACGCCGAAAAGAAGGCGAGAGAGTCGAAAAAGAAGACGGAGAAGGTAAGACACCATAAAGATCCGTCGGAACCAAAGGGCCACGAACATAAGGCGCCCAAGGCAGCCCCGACGCCGAGCAAAAAGGCAATCGAGGGTCAGCCGCGATTAAAAGAACCCCACGGAACCCATCCAAAGGTTGCCAAAGAGGGAAAATCGCCGAAGGCACCGAAGCCAAGGGTCGACAACGAACCCGCAAAAAAGGGCACAACACTGCCAAAGACTAACGTCGACGCCGGGAAGAAAAGAAAGTCCCCGGCCTCCGACGCCGAGAGGGCCCTCGAGGTCGATAGGAAAAGGAGAAGACTTGAGGAGGAGATGACTACGTTCATACAAAAGAAAAAGGAATTCGACGCCTCACTAAAGGATTTTCGAATCCCTAAGACACAGGCTGCCGAACCGGAAAACGTCGACGCTGAAGACGCCGAGGGGGAGGAGGAAGGTATCTTCAAATCTCCACCAACACCGGAACCTCGAGGCAAAGATCCCGAGGAATACGGAGACGTACCGGAGGAGGAGGAAAACTCCGAAACCTTCGAGGATACATCAATCAATCAATCAGTGGTTTATAGAGCGTGCTATTCACCCGTGAGGGTCTCAAGGCGCTGGGGGGGGGCGAGCAGATCCGGGTCAGTCGAAGAGCCAGGTCTTGAGGTCCTTCCTGAAAGTGTGGAGGGTTGGGGAGCGTCTGATGTTGACCGGGAGCTCGTTCCAGGTTTTGGCTGCGATGTAGGAGAAAGCTCTCCCACCGGTTCTGTTTCTGCGGATGCGGGGGACCTCTGCCAGGGCGAGGTCGGCGGAGCGGAGGTTCCTCTTGGGTACGTGGAAGCATACTCGTTCGTTGAGGTATTTGGGTCCGATGTTGTTGAGGGATTTGTAGGCGTGGGTGAGGAGTTTGAAGGTGACCCTCTTCTCGACGGGGAGCCAGTGGAGGCTTCGTAGGTGTTGGGTCATATGTTCGTGGCGCGGTGTCCCTAGGACGAGCCTGTCTGCGGCATTCTGGATGGTTTGGAGTTTGTGTAGAAGAGTTTTGTTGATTCCGGCGTAGAGGGCGTTGCCGTAGTCTAGTCTGCTGGTTATGAGTGCGTGGATGACGGTCTTTCTGCAGTCGGGGGGGATCCATTTGAAGGTCTTACAGAGGATGCGGAGGCAGTTGAAACTGGTGGACGCGACAGTGTTGATCTGTCGGTTCATGGAGAGGGAGGAGTCGAGGATTATGCCGAGGTTCCGAGCGTGGTCTGTCGGGGTGGGTGGGCTTCCGAGGGCGGAGGGCCACCAGGTGCTGTCCCAGGCGGAGGTGAAGGGTCCGAGGATGAGGACCTCGGTCTTCTCAGAGTTGAGCTTTAGGCAGCTGTCCTTCATCCAGGCTGCTATGTTTCTCATTCCTTCCTGGAAGCAGAGTCTGGTGTCTTCTGGGTTCTTGGTGAGGGAGAGGATGAGCTGGGTGTCGTCAGTGTAGGATACGATGCTAAGCCCGTGCTGTCTGACGATGGCGGCGATGGGGGCCATGTAAATGTTGAAGAGCGTCGGGCTTAGTGAAGATCCTTGGGGTACTCCGCAGATGATGTCCATGGGATCGGAGAGGAAGGGGGGGGGGGGAGTCTGATCCTCTGGGTTCTGCCGGAGAGGAAGGATTGGATCCAGTCGAGGGCGGATCCCTGTATTCCTGCTTTGTGGAGTCTGGCGGCTAGCGTGCGAAGTGAGAAGGTGTCGAAGGCTGCGGAGAGGTCTAGGAGGATGAGGGCTGTGGTGTGTCCCTGGTCTAGCAGCATGCGGATGTTGTCGGTAGCGGCGAGGAGGGCAGTCTCAGTGCTGTGGTTGCTGCAGAAGCCAGACTGGGATGCATCTAGGATGGAGTTTTCTTCTATGAAGGCGGTCAGCTGGGCGTTCACGAGTCTTTCGGTGACTTTGGCTGCGAAAGGGAGTAGAGAGATGGGCCGGTAGTTCTTCAGGTCAGTTGGGTCGGCCGTTGGTTTCTTGAGGAGGGGTTTCACCTCCGCACACTTCCAGTCGTCTGGGCAGATGCCAGATATGAGGGAGGAGTTGATAGTCTGTCCTAGTTCGGGTGCTATGACACCGGCGGCCCTGTGGAAGATGTGAGGGGGGCAAAGGTCCGTTGGGGCTCCTGAGTGCGTCTTCTTCATGGTTGAGGAGATGAGCTCGACGGACGCGGGGGCCCAGGAGGTGATGGTCGGCTTCTCGGCGGTGGTGGGTGGTGTGGTGCTGTTTTCTGCAGGCTCGCTGAAGTTGTCGTAGAGGGCCTTGATCTTCAGGTGGAAGTAGGAGCTGAGTTTGTCGCAGAGTTCCTGGGAGGGTGTGATGTCAGTGGCTTTGCAGGTGGGTTTTGCGAACTGCTGAATGACGTTGAACAGTTCCTTGACGTTGGATGCGTTGGTCTTGACTTTGTCTCTGATGAAGGCCCTTTTGGTGTCCCTTATACGCTGGTGGTAGTCCTTCAGGGCGATCTTGTGGTAGTTTTGTGTTTCCGTGGTCTTCTGGTTCCGCCAGGTTTTCTCCAACCGTCTGCAGGAGTGTCTGGCTTCTTGGAGTTCGGTGGTGAACCAGGCGGCCTTCAGTGGGCGTTGTTTGGCGGTGCGGCGGAGAGGTGCCAGCTTGTCGGCGCAGCAGGAGACCCAGCGGTGGAATTCTCTGGCTGCGGAGTTGGTGTCAGTCGTGGCCTTGGGGGGGTCTTGGAGGAGGGCGGAGTTCAGGTGTTCCTTGGTGACCTTACTCCAGTTCCGTCGCGGCGGGTGCGGGGCGTGCTTGGGTGCGGTGGTGGTGTTGAAAGTGAAATGGACGCAGTGGTGGTCCGTCCAGAGGGGCTGCGTGGTGTGGCTGAAGCGAATGTTTGAACCTCCCGCGAAGATGGGGTCGAGGGTGTGACCCGCTCTGTGGGTGGGAGTGCTGACGAGCTGTTTCAGTCCTAGGTTGGCGAGGTTCTCGAGGAGTGTGGTGGAGTCGGGGTCCTGGCAGTTTTCGAGGTGGAAGTTCAGGTCCCCGAGCAGGATGTAGTCCGTGGAGGTGATGGCGTGGGGAGCGGCGAGCTCGGCGATGGTGGTTGCGGGCTGGGCTCGGGGTCCTGGCGGTCTGTAGATGAGGGTGCCGCGTAGAATGGTCCTGGGGCTGGTCTGGATCTGGAAATGGAGGTGTTCCGTGTTGGAGTGGGGGTCGCTCGTGCTGGATGTGGAGAGTCGGAGGGGGGTCTTGTGTGCGATAGCGAGTCCTCCTCCCGGGCGGTGTGGGCGGTCCTTTCTCTGGATCTTGTAGCCGTCAGGGATTGCTGTGGCGATGTCGGGGCCGGAGGTGGCGTTGGTCCAAGTTTCCGTGAAGAATGCGACGTCGGGCGAGAGGGTGTCGATCAGGTCCCAGATCTCTACAGCGTGTCGGTGTAGGGAGCGCACGTTGAGGAGGATGCAGGTCAGGGTTTCAGTGGGTCGTTCAGTAGGCGGCCCTTCGGCGGCTGCGGGCGTCTTGTCGACGGTGAAGGATCTTTGGCAGTGTCCGCACGAGAACTGCCCATGGGTCGTGTTGGGCGAGGATCTTACGCAGTCGGCGTGGCCTCCGGGGTTGAGAGCGTGGAGGGTGGCTGAGTCGTAGCGGTGGCGACCAGGAGAACCAGGGTTCTTGGCGCTGGTCGCGGTCGGGTAGCGGACGGGCGCAGACGGGCTTGCCTTAGGGTGCGCCTTCGGCGCGCCAGTGGCGCGCCCGCTGCACGCAGCGGTCGCCATTTAGTAGGGGAGGGGGGCGGGAGCAGAGGAGTGGGAGGCGGGAGCAGGGCTGAGACAGGGGGCGGGACCGCAGGGGCAGCAGGGGCGGGAAAGTAAGCACAACGGACACGGGAGATCCGCAAAATACAAGACAGTGACACTTACAAAAAATAAAGATACAATACAATAAGCAGGCAACAGTCCGGCACAATAGGGATGAGCAGGGGGAAAAACAGCAATTACCGAGAGGTAACGCAGCAGCCTCGAATCCTGGGGATAGAGGGCTCAAGACTCGGTGATCCGGCTGAAGTGCAGCGCTGCTGGGGAGAGTGCTACCTTGGACCAGAGGTCAAGGAATCACGCATGGAACGACCTCGACACCGAGAGTCTAGAGGAAGAGATCTGCTGCTATCCTTCGAAAGCATCACCCCCAGATGACATTGCTTTCTATAATGACATTATAAAAAGGGCAGCAAACCAATTTGGTGTTCCCTTAGAGGAAGAAAAAGGGGACACATGTTTCCTACTAGAAACCCTGGCACCTGCAACAAAAGGGACACAATATCTACCTATGTTGCCTAGTATCCTGGATCAAGGCAAAAAAGCCTTTAAAGAACCAGCTTCAAACAGAGGGCTAACTCCCAGAGTGGAGAAAAAATATAAGCCCTCTTCAAAGGACCCAAAATACATAGAGGGAAGTACTACACCTGACTCCATCATTGTCACCACAGCCAGGAGGAGAGCAAATGCAGGCTCCAACACCGGGCCTCCACCAGAGAAACAAAGTGAGAGGATGGATATGGTGGGGAGAAGGATGGAAAAAGAAGCTGCAACACAGTGGCGCATTGCCAACTCAAATGCCCTGTTAAACAGATATGCCACCAACAGTGGGATGAAATAGAAGAGTTGCTGAACAAACTCCCCGAGGAGGACAAGAAGAGGGCAAGATCTATTGTCCAAGAAGGGAAAAATGTGGCTAACACCTGCCTAAAATCAGCCCTAGATGCAGCAGATACTGCAAGCAGGCAAATGTGCACAGGAACCATCCTCAGAAGGCATGCCTGGCTCAGAATTTCTGGTTTTAAACAAGAAGTTTAGACATCAATCATCAACAGTCCATTTAATGGAGAAGCTCTGTTTGGCAAGGAAGTGGATGCATCCCTTCAGCAAATTAAAAAGGACAATGAAACAGCAAGGGCACTGGGGGCCCTACAGCAAAGAGGGTCTTTTAAAAGAGGAGGCTTCTCTAACAGAAAAACCACAGGTAGAGGCAGCTTTGGTCAAGGACAGCAGATGCCACAACAATCACAAGGACAGAACCCAAACCAACAGATGGGTCAACAGGCTAGCTACCAAGGTTGGCAACAACAGCAGAAGCAGCCCTTTTGAGGAAGAGGGAATGGCAGAGGAAGAGGCCAATCCTCTAGAGGAAGAGGAAATGGCTCTAACTGACTTAATCACAGAAAAGGACCCACACAAGTCACCAGTGGGGGGAAGAATGTCCTTTTTCCACAGACAATGGAAAAGGATCACAACAGACAATTGGATATTAAATTTGGTACAATACTGATATTGCATAGAGCTCACAAAGACACCACCTGCAAATCCGCCCAAAACAAGAAAATTAACCAGATCAGAACAAACACTGCTAAACTGAGAAATCAAAGAACTATGCCTAAAACAGGCAATAGAAAAGGTACCAACACAAGAATGGTACAAAGGAAACTGCTCTCCATACTTCCTAGTACCCAAACAAGACCAGACTCTAAGGCAAATCATGGACTTAAGATTTATAAACAAGTTTATACTAACACAACACTTCAAGATGTGTACCCTTCAAGAAATAATCCCACAGATTCAAAGGGGGACTATTTGGCAACAATAGACCTCAAGGACGCCTACTTACATATCCCTATGAACAAAAGAGACAGAAAGTACCTAAGATTCCTGCACAACGGAACACACTACCAATTCAAGGTACTCCAGTTCGGCATCAAATCTGCTAAACGGGTGTTCACAAAGTGTCTATCCGCAGTGGCAGCACACCTGAGAGGAGAAAATATCCACGTCTACCCCTACTTAGACGACTGGCTAATATGGGGACGCACAAAACAAACATGTCACAATCATGTTCAAAAAACAATTCAAATGCTACAAAACCTGGGTTTCTCAATAAACCACAAGAAATCTTCTACAACACCAGAAAGAGAAAAAACCTTCCTGGGAGCAAGACTGAACACAGCAAACTCCAAGGCTTATCCCACACTAGCCAGGATACAAGCTATACATCACGAAACAGCCCTCTACCAGAGGGGACAGTCTCTGACAGTGCGGAAAGTAATTAAACTAATGGGCATGATGGCATCATGCATCCCACTTATCCCTCACCCTCGCCTACACATGCGCCCATTTCAAGAATGGCTCAACAACAGCTGGTCACAAGCCACAGGAAGTTGGGAGGATCTAGTGGTTGTTACACAAAGGGTGCAAGCAGAGATACAATGGTGGGCATCCAACAACATAGCACAGGGGAGACCTTTCAAGGACCCAACTGATCTGTGACAGTCACCACGGATGCATCCCTCAACGGTTGGGGATCACATCTCAACCAGCTGAAAGTTCATGGATGGTCAATGGAGCGAACAGGACTCCACTAAACACATCAATTTTTTGGAGATGAAAACAGTTTTTCTAGCACTCAAGGCATTCCAGAAACATATTCAGGGGAAACCCATCTTAATACAAACAGACAATACAACTACAATGTTCTACCTGAACAAACAGGGTGGAACAAGGTCCTTTCCCCTGAGCAAACTTGCACAGGAAATCTGGCATTGGGCGATACCCCAAAAAATCAATCTACAGGCAGTACATCTACCAGGGGTAGACAACATCACAGCAGACCAACTGAGCAGACAAAACAACTGCTCCCACGAATGGGAGTTGAAACAAACAACAGTACAGTATCTATTCAACATCTGGGGAACACCAGTGTTGGACCTATTTGCAACAATGCTGAACAAGAAATGCCAATGCTTTGCCTCGAGGTTTCCTCACCACCTGTCAAAGGGAAATGAGCTTTCATTCAATTGGTCACAGACATTTGTTTACACCTTTCCACCAATACCCCTGATGCAAAGAGTGCTACAAAAGGCAAAGGAACCAGGAACAAATATGATTCTCATTGGCCAAGGCAAACATGGTACTCAACTCTCCTAGAACTATCCAAAGGAGAAATGGTCAGGATCAAAGCAGAAAAAGACCTGCTGACAATGCAACAGGGCCAAATTTTTCACCCGGAACCAGCAATGCTACAACTAGCAGCCTAGCGCCTGAATACATAGAATTTGGGCTTCTCAATCTACCGCTGAGAACCATGGAAATTCTAAAAGAAGCAAGAAAAGAGTCAACAAGAAAATGCTGTACAGCAAAATGGAAGTGACATACCACATGGTGCACCGCTAACAACAACACTAGTTCAATCAATACAAAAGAAACAGTTATTACGTATCTTACTTACCTCTTGGACAGCAACATCAATTTTTCCAGCCTTAAATTGCACCTTGCTGCCATAGTGGCATACACAAAAGGAAAATCATGCAAAAGCTTATTTACAAGACCAGTCATCAAAAGGTTCTTAGAAGGAGCAAAAAGAATAGCTCCACCAAGAGCTGCTCCTGTGCCAACATGGAGCTTAAATACAGTACTTTCTCAACTGATGACAAAACCCTTTGAACCCATGCATGCAGCAGACCTCAAACATATTACTGTAAAGACAGCCTTTCTCATTGCTATAACATCACTACGAAGAGTAAGTGAACTCCAAGCATTACCAATACAAGAACCCTACTTACAAATCCACAAGGATAAAGTAATCTTAAAGACTAACCCACAATTTTTGCCAAAAGTGGTATCTAAGTATCACTTAAATCAAAACATTCTCCTGCCAGTTTTCTTCCAGAACCCAAAAACTAAAGCAGAGAGAAGCCTCCATACCCTGGATGTAAGGAGGGCTTTACTGTATTATTTGCAGAAAACAGAACAAATCAGGAAAACAAAGCAATTGTTTGTTGCTTACGCACATACCAACACAGGATCAGCTGTCACAAAAGCAACTATTGCAAGATGGATAGTGCAAGCTATCCAATTATGCTATGCCAATGCCAAAAAGGAATTAACAATGCAACCAACAGCTCACTCCACTAGAAAAAAAGGAGCAACGCTAGCCTTTATGGCCAATGTACCCATTGATTCCATTTGCGCAGCAGCAACATGGGCATCACCACACACCTTTACGAAGCATTACTGTGTGGACATACAAATGAACAAGGAAGCTCAAATTGGACAGAGGGTGCTTCAACACCTGTTTGCAAGGTCTTCCTTTCACCACAGTCTCCCAGACACGGGAGAAACTGCTACATAATCTGATGCACAGCATGTGAATCCAGAAAAGGATTCACGCTGCAAAACGAAATGGTTACTTACCAGTAAGAGTAGTTTTGCAGCTTGAAGAATTTTCTGGATTCACATGCGACCCACCCGGCCTCCCCTATAAGGAAAACAAACAGGTGGGGAGTAAAGGACTACTTCAGTATTTTTCAAAACCATCTCAAGGATTACAAATTATAAGAAAAACAGAAAAAAGAATCCGAAGATGGCCACCACGCACGTCTACCTCCAGGATACCGTCTGACGTCACATAGGGGGGACGTACCTGGCACCAAATGGTGGTCGACAGCGACCAAAACAAGAAAAAAAAAAAGACAATTCCGGACCCAACCACTAGATGGCAGAATGATGCACATCATGTGAATCCAGAAAATTCTTCAAGCTGCAAAACTACTCCTACTGGTAAGTAACCATTTCGTTCTTCATGCTTCAACTCAGACCCACACAGTGATATTCGATTACGATCATCTGGAAAACCTTCGTTGTCCACATTCTTTTCGACGACAGCCTCCCAGAGACTGACTTCGCCATTGACCGTCACCATCCCGACTAGAGGGTCTCGGGCACTCTTTGAGGTGGCACCCGCCCCCTGTTTTCTACAGCTTCTCTGTAGAGAAAGCACTCATGGTGATGGCACAGATGCCATTCCAATACTGTCCTCGGTATCATGCCAAATATTTGTTGTCGAACCTCTATAGACCCCGTATTTTGGTGGGTCATCACCAGTGTCCACATGAGACACCACGCCTTCATACCATTTCAGGCTTTAAACCAAAGGTCCAGCAACACCTTTCCAACCTGCCCTTCGATGGAGAACATCTGTTCTGCTCGCAGGCTGATCAGATGTTAGAAAAAATCAAGAAGAACACCAATGGGTGCCCTCCAGACTCTACCATCTATGGGCTCCTTTCACAGGCAACTACACTGGGCTGGTTCTAAAGCCGCTTCACTGGACCCTACTCCCTCATACCAGCAGCAGCAGCAAGCATACCGCCAGTAGGTGGCACAAGGGGTGTCTACAAGGACAATAACTACAAGGAGCCTCCATCTTCAAACATTGACTATCCTTCCCACCAGCTGGGGCTAAATCCGCTTCATGGTAAGTAATCATCACTACCAGATCAAGGTACTCTTGTTTAGCGTCATCACTGCTCCAAGGGTTTACAGAAAATGCCTGGCAGTAGCCACATACCGGAAAAGGGGTGTATTAACGTTTTCACTTATCTCAATGATTGACTGATCAAGAGCGCAAGCAACAGTGCCTACAGACACCCAGGCTTCCATCTCTGTCTTGCACATTCTCAGGCTCACAATATGCCACCAAATCACACCTACAACCCAGTCAAATCCTGCCTTTACTAGGGGCAGTGCTAAACTCAGCCACAGCCTACCCAAGAGGGTGCTGGCCAGTGCTAAACCCAGCCACAGCCTATCCAAGAGGGTGCTGGCCTTCCATCGGCTCACAGTTCTTTTTCAGCAAAATCGTCAATTATCGGAACCTTTATGCACTTGCTGGGCATGCTGGCTTCCTGTATCACTATAATACCGCATGCCCTGCGCCACAGGCACGCGCTGCACCAGTGCCTCTTTGCTCAATTGCCACAAATGGAGGGTCAATAGGATGATCTATCGTTGGTAAAGGATGACACCCATTTCTCTCTGCAGGCTTGGAATAGCACCAATCTGCTGCATGGCGGGCCTTTCTAGACCCCATTCCACAAGTCCCCATCATCATGGATGTCTCCCAAGCCAGCTGGAAAGCGCATCTGGAACAAAGGACCAATACAAGCTGTATGGGTCCCTCATAACCAGGGGCACCACATCAACTACCTTGTGCTCCTTGCTTAACACCTCGCCTGAAAGCCTTTCTTCCCTTCATCCAGGGCAAGGTAGTTTTAATCAAAGCAGACATGACAGCCATGCACTAACTTCAGAAACAGGGCGGTACTACCACCAAACCATAGGACTCCCGATGTTTTTTTCCTCAACCGGAGTCCATAGCTAAAAGAATCCTTCACACTCTAGATGTCAAACGGGCTCTCATGTACTACATTCACATGACCAAGTTCCTTTGCAAAGCTGATCAGTTGTTCAAAGCATTTTCAAAACAGCACAAGGGCCACACATCTCCAAAGCAGGCATTGCCTGATGGATAGTTAAGTGCATCCAGACTTGCTATCTTGAAGCTAAAAGAGCCCTTCGTGTTACCCCGAGGGCACGTTCTACACCCATAAAAGCAGCAACCATGGCTTTCATAGGGACCATTCCTTTTGCTGACATATGCAAAGCAGCTATTTGGTCAACCCCACACATTTTTACTAAACATTATGATGTAGATATAGTAGGCAGGCAACTATTGGCCCTATCTTCGCGGGAGGAACAAACATCCGGTTCAGCCACACTACCCAGCCACTCTGGACTGACCACCACTTCGTCCACTTCACCTTCAACACCACCGGCGCACCCAAACCCACCCCACGACCCCCACAAAGAAACTGGAGCAAGATCACAGAGGAACTCCTCAACACCACCCTACGCCAAAACCCCCCCAGCGCCACGACCGACACCAACGCCGCAGCCACTGAACTCCACCGCTGGATCGCCCACTGCGCAGACACACTCGCACCCCTCCGACTCCTCGCCAAGCAACACCCGCCAAAGGCCGCCTAGTTCACCACGGAACTACAGGAAGCCAGACGCTCATGCAGACGCCTATAGAAAACCTGGCAAAACCAGAAAACCACAGAAGCACGAAATAACCACAGGAGCGCCCTGAAGGAATACCACCAGTACATAAGAGACACCAAACGGACCTTCATAAAGGACAAAATCCAGGCCAACGCGACCAACGCCAAGGAACTGTTCAGCGTCATACAACAGCTCACAAAGCCACCCAGCGAAGCCACGGACGTCACACCCTCCCAGCAACTCTGCGACAAACTCAGCACATACTTTCACTGCAAGATCAAGGACCTCTACGACAACTTCAGCGAACCGACGAGGGACAGCACCCCCCCCCCCCATCGCTGCCGATCAACCAACGATATCGACCTGGAAGACCGCGACCGTCAACCCACTCAGGAGCCCCCACGGACCCCTGCCCACCGCACATATTCCACAGGGCCCCAGCCACCATCGCACCCGAACTTGGACGGACCATCAACACCTCCCTCACGTCCGGCATCTTCCCAGACGACTGGAAGCGTGCGGAGGTCAAACCCCTCCTCAAGAAGCCCACGGCCGACCCTACGGACCTGAAGAACTACCGGCCTATCTCTCTCCTCCCATTCGCAGCCAAAGTCACCGAAAGACTCGTGAACGCCCAACTGACCACCTTCATCGAAGAGAACTCCATCCTAGACACCTCCCAGTCCGGATTCCGCAGTAACCACAGCACCGAGACCGCTCTCCTCGCCGCCACAGATGACATCCGCATGCTACTCGACCTGGGACACACCGCGGCCCTCATCCTTCTTGACCTCTCCGCAGCCTTCGACACCGTCTCTCATCACACCCTTGCAGCCAGACTTCACGACGCTGGGATACAAGGAGCCGCCCTCGACTGGATCCGATCCTTTCTCTTCGGCAGAACCCAGAGGATCAGACTCCCTCCCTTCCTCTCCAAACCCACTGACATCAACTGCGGAGTGCCCCAGGGCTCATCACTCAGCCCCACGCTCTTCAACATCTACATGGCCCCTCTTGCCGCCACCGTCAGACAGCATGGGCTCAGCATCGTTTCCTACGCAGACGACACTCAGCTCATCCTCTCACTCACAAAGAACCCCGACGGCACCAGACTCTGCTTCCAGGAGGGAATGAAGAACGTGGCAACCTGGATGAAAGACAGCTGCCTCAAGCTTAACTCGGAGAAGACCGAGGTCCTCATCCTCGGACCCTGCAACTCAGCCTGGGACAACTCCTGGTGGCCCTCTGCCCTCGGGAACCCACCCACTCCTACAGACCACGCACGCAACCTCTGCATCATCCTCGACTCTTCCCTCTCCGTGAACCGCCAGGTCAACCCGGTCGCCTCCACTAGCTTCAACTGCCTGCGCATTCTTCGCAAGACCTTCAAATGGATCCCCCCCGACTGCAGGAAGACCGTCACCCACGCGCTCATAACCAGCAGACTGGACTACGGCAACGCCCTATACGCTGGAATCAACAGATCCCTCCTTCACAGACTCCAGATCATCCAGAATGCCGCCGCCTGACTCGTCCTCGGGACTCCACGCCACGAACACATGACTCAACACCTACGAGATCTTCACTGGCTCCCTGTCGAGAAGAGGGTCACCTTCAAGCTCCTAACCCACGCCTACAAATCCCTCTACAACATCGGACCCAAATACCTCAACGAGAGACTATCCTTCCACGTACCCAAGAGGAACCTCCGCTCCGCCGACCTCGCGCTGGCAGAAGTCCCCCGGATCCGCAAGAACAGAACAGGCGGGAGGGCTTTCTCCCACATCGCAGCCAAGACCTGGAACGAGCTCCCAGTGAACATCAGACGCTCCCCAACCCTGCACACCTTCAGGAAGGACCTCAAGACCTGGCTCTTCGACTGATCCGGAGCTCCCCCCACCCCCCAGCGCCTTGAGACCCTCACGGGTGAGTAGTGCGCTTTATAAACCCCTGATTGATTGATTGATTGATTGATTGGCCCAATGGTTCTCAGGACTCTATTTCAGACATCTGCATCATCCACTTGCTAGCCACCGCCCGTAGAGGGGTACTACTTTACAGTCTATTCAAAGCATGTGTATCTACAGAAACACATGCTACAAACAGTAAATGTTACCCTGTAAGCATCTGTTCATAGTGTCTAGTGCTGTAGATTCACATGCGCCCACCATCCTCCCTATATGTTGGTGGCTCTAGTCACAGATCTCGTCCTTTACTGATTAACTTCCTTTACCAGTGCACATGTTCACCGTACTTTCTTTACTCACCTTTCCAGACTACTCTCACATGCTGTGCAAGAAACAATCTAACATGAAGTCGGTGCCCATGTGCATTGCCAACTAAGAGAGGAGTCACACTGCACCTTGTTACTCGAAAGACTTTCTTAGAAGAGAAACGACTCCCAAAAATCCGAGTTCAAAACTGGATGGTAGAGGTAAGATCGTGCAAATTGACAGCACTACATGCTATGAAAAAATGCCTACAGCGTAAATAACATTTTCCTTCTGTTACAACATTAAGGCTAAGGCGGAAGAATTAACGAGAACCTTCGGATTATAATAGAGCCAGCATTAATGCAGCATGTGTAGAGGAGTGATGAAAACTCTGGGACTGGAAGATCCCGCAACCCAGGATTTAAGGTACTCTGTTCGGTAGGCCAGGGTCCCTGTAGCCTGCCTGCGCTCCATTGCAGTCAGCTTGAACTTGTGATGTTGTCCCGGTCCGGCGCAACCAGATAGCCACAGTTGGCGCTTTGTGATCTTTTGGCACTATATTTACTGACATCTTTAAACCTGCATATCTCCGGTTCTACTGATTAGATTTTTGTCATTTTAGACTTGTTTTATTTATTAACAATTGTTCTATTTTTCTACATTGGTGTGGGATTTTTCCTGTGTGGTGTTTTCACCTTATTACTGTTTGAAGTACTACATAAATACTTTACACAATGTAATCCTGACTGTTCTGTGCCAAGCTACCAGAGGGTTGAGCACAGGTTAATTTACGGGTTGGGTGTGCCTCACCCTGAGAAGGATTGTGGTTCCTGCTTGAGTAGGGTTTCAACCTCGCCCCCACCCCCCCCCCCCACCAGTAACCCAATTTCTCACAGTGCAGTACAGAGAGTGCAGTGGTAGAGACCCAGGACTGCAACAGAACCAGCCTTGGTGTAGCTTGAAAAAGGAAGTAGCAGAGGCCCAGGATTGTAGCAGATCCAGCAGTAGTGCATCACAGTAAGACTGAGGTAGCAGAGGGGGTTGTAGCAGAACCAGCAGTAGTGTAGCACAGTAAGACTGAGGTAGCAGAGGGGATTGTAGCAGAACCAGCGTTAGTGCAGCACAGTAAGACTGAGGTAGCAGAGGCCCAAGATTGTAGCAGAACCAGCATTAGTGCAGCACAGTAAGACTGAGGTAGCAGAGGTGATTGTAGCAGAACCAGCAGTAGTGCAGCACAGTGAGACTGAGGTAGCAGAGGGGATTGTAGCAGAACCAGCAGTAGTGCAGCACAGTAAGACTGAGGTAGCAGAGGGGGTTGTAGCAGAACCAGCAGTAGTGCAGCACAGTGAGACTGAGGTAGCAGAGGGGATTGTAGCAGAACCAGCAGTAGTGCAGCACAGTAAGACTGAGGTAGCAGAGGGGATTGTAGCAGAACCAGCAGTAGTGCAGCACAGTAAGACTGAGGTAGCAGAGGTGATTGTAGCAGAACCAGTGTTAGTGCAGCACAGTGAGACTGAGGTAGCAGAGGGGATTGTAGCAGAACCAGCAGTAGTGCAGCACAGTAAGACTGAGGTAGCAGAGGGGATTGTAGCAGAACCAGCGTTAGTGCATCACATTGAGACTGAGGTAGCAGAGGGTATTGTAGCAGAACCAGCGTTAGTGCATCACAGTGAGACTGAGGTAGCAGAGGCCCACCACTGAGCAGAACCAGCGTTAGTGCAGCTTAGAGCAGTTGGTGGCAGAGGCCCAGGACTGGAAGAAAGCCATCTCTAGTCCAGCACGGAGAGGAAGGCAGTAGAACATGAATAGTGTAAAAGAACCAGCGTTGGTACAGCGCAGCAAGGGAGGCGCAGTAGTACAGTGTGAAGAAGGACTGGTACAGCAACAGCGTTAGTGCATCGCAGCAAGGGAGGCACAGGAGTATAGAGTGTAAAAGGACTGGTACTGCACCAGCGTTAGTGCAGCGCAGCAAAGGAGACGCAGTGGTACAGAGTGAAGAAGGACTGGTACAGCACCACTGTTAGTGCAGCACAGCAAGGGAGACCCAGGAGTACAGAGTGTAAAAGGACTGGTACTGCACCAGCGTTGATTCAGTGCAGCAAGGGAGGCGCTGTAGTACAGAGTGAAGAAGGACTGGTACAACACCAGCGTTAGTGCAGCACAGCAAGGGAAGAGCAGTAGTACAGAGTGAAGAAGGACTGGCACAGAACTACTGTTAGTGCAGCACAGCAAGGGCGGCGCAGTAGTACAGAGTGTAGAAGGACCGGTACAGCACCAGCGTTAGTGCAGCACAGCAAGGGAGGTGCAGTAGTACAGAGTGTAGAAGGACTAGTACTGCACCAGCGTTAGTGCAGCACAGCAAGGGAGACCCAAAGGTACAGAGTGTAAAAGGACTGGTACTGCACCAGCATTGATTCACTGCAGCAAGGGAGGCGCTGTAGTACAGAGTGAAGAAGGACTGGTACAGCACCAGCGTTAGTGCAGCACAGCAAGGGAAGAGCAGTAGTACAGAGTGAAGAAGGACTGGCACAGAGCTACTGTTAGTGCAGCACAGCAAGGGAGGCACAGGAGTACAGAGTGTAGAAGGACCGGTACAGCACCAGCGTTAGTACAGCACAGCAAGGAAAGAGCAGTAGTACAGAGTGTAGAAGGACTGGCACAGAACTACTGTTAGTGCATCGCAGCAAGGGAGGCACAGGAGTACAGAGTGTAAAAGGACTGGTACAGCACCAGCGTTAGTGCAGCGCAGCAAGGGATGTGCAGGCGTACAGAGTGTGAAAAGACTGGTACTGCACCAGCGTTAGTGCAGTGCAGCAAGGGAGGTGCAGTAGTTCAGAGTGAAGAAGGACTGGTACAGCACTAGCGTTAGTGCAGCACAGCAAGGGAGGCACAGGAGTATAGACTGTAAAAGGACTGGTACTGCACCAGCGTTAGTGCAGCGCAGCAAGGGAGACGCAGTAGTACAGAGTGAAGAAGGACTGGTACAGCACCAGCGTTAGTGCAGCACAGCAAGGGAGACCCAGGAGTACAGAGTGTAAAAGGACTGGTACTGCACCAGCGTTGATTCAGTGCAGCAAGGGAGGCGCTGTAGTACAGAGTGAAGGACTGGTACAGCACCAGCGTTAGTGCAGTAAGGGAAGAGCAGTAGTACAGAGTGAAAGACTGGCACAGAACTACTGTTAGTGCAGCACAGCAAGGGAGGCGCAGTAGTACAGTGTGTAGGACTAGTACTGCACCAGCGTTAGTGCAGCACAGCAAGGGAGACCCAGGAGTACAGAGTGTAAAAGGACTGGTACTGCACCAGCGTTGATTCACTGCAGCAAGGGAGGCACAGTAGTACAGTGTATAGAAGGACCGGTACAGCACCAGCGTTAGTGCAGCACAGCAAGGAAAGAGCAGTAGTACAGAGTGTAGAAGGACTGGCACAGAACTACTGTTAGTGCATCGCAGCAAGGGAGGCACAGGAGTACAGAGTGTAAAAGGACTGGTATAGCACCAGCGTTGATTCAGTGCAGCAAGGGAGGCGCTGTAGTACAGAGTGAAGAAGGACTGGTACAACACCAGCGTTAGTGCAGCACAGCAAGGGAGGCGCAGTAGTACAGAGTGTAGGAGGACTGGTACAGCACCAGCATTAGTGCAGCACAGCAAGGGAGGCGCAGTAGTACAGAGTGTAGAAGGACCGGTACAGCACCAGCGTTAGTGCAGCACAGCAAGGAAAGAGCAGAAGTACAGAGTGTAGAAGGACTGCCACAGAACTACTGTTAGTGCAGCACAGCAAGGAAAGAGCAGTAGTACAGAGTGTAGAAGGACTGGTAAAGCACCAGCGTTAGTGCAGCACAGCAAGGGAAGAGCAGTAGTACAGAGTGTAGAAGGACTGGCACAGAACTACTGTTAGTGCAGCGCAGCAACGGAGGTGCATTAGTACATAGTGTGGAAGGACTGGCACAGAACTACTGTTAGTGCATCGCAGCAAGGGAGGCACAGGAGTACAGAGTGTAAAAGGACTGGTACAGCACCAGCGTTAGTGCAGCGCAGAGTGTAGAAGGACTGGCACAGAACTACTGTTAGTGCAGCACAGCAAGGGAGGCGCAGTAGTACAGAGTGTAGAAGGGCCGGTACAGCACCAGCGTTAGTGCAGCACAGCAAGGAAAGAGCAGTAGTACAGAGTGTAGAAGGACCGGTACAGCACCAGCGTTAGTGCAGTGCAGCAAGGGAGGCGCAGGAGTACAGTGTGTGAAAAGACTGGTACTGCACCAGCGTTAGTGCAGTGCAGCAAGGGAGGTGCAGTAGTACAGAGTGTAGGAGGACCAGTACAGCACCAGCGTTGATTCAGTGCAGCAAGGGAGGCGCTGTAGTACAGAGTGAAGGACTGGTACAGCACCAGCGTTAGTGCAGCACAGCAAGGGAAGAGCAGTAGTACAGAGTGAAGAAGGACTGGCACAGAACTACTGTTAGTGCAGCACAGCAAGGGAGGCACAGGAGTATAGAGGACTGGTACAGCACCAGCGTTAGTGCAGCACAGCAAGGGAAGAGCAGTAGTACAGAGTGAAGGACTCGCACAGAACTACTGTTAGTGCAGCACAGCAAGGGAGGCGCAGTAGTACAGAGTGTAGAAGGACCGGTACAGCACCAGCGTTAGTGCAGCACAGCAAGGGAGGCGCAGTAGTACAGAGTGTAGAAGGACCGGTACAGCACCAGCGTTAGTGCAGCACAGCAAGGGAGGCGCAGTAGTACAGAGTGTAGAAGGACCGGTACAGCACCAGCGTTGGTGCAGCACAGCAAGGAAAGAGCAGTAGTACAGAGTGTAGAAGGGCTGGCACAGAACTACTGTTAGTGCATCGCAGCAAGGGAGGCACAGGAGTACAGAGTGTAAAAGGACTGGTACAGCACCAGCGTTAGTGCAGCGCAGCCAGGGAGGCGCAGGCCTACAGAGTGTGAAAAGACTGGTTCTGCACCAGCGTTAGTGCAGTGCTGCAAGGGAGGTGCAGTAGTCCAGAGTGAAGGACTGGTACAGCACCAGCGTTAGTGCAGCACAGCAAGGGAGACCCAGGAGTACAGAGTTTAAAACGACTGGTATTGCACCAGCGTTGATTCAGTGCAGCAAGGGAGGCGCTGTAGTGCAGAGTGAAGAAGGACTGGCACAGAACTACTGTTAGTGCAGCACAGCAAGGGAAGAGCAGTAGTACAGAGTGTAGAAGGACAGGTACAGCACCAGCATTAGTGCAGCATAGCAAGGGAGGCGCAGCAGTACAGAGTGTAGAAGAACCGGTACAGCACCAGCGTTAGTGCAGCACAGCAAGGAAAGAGCAGTGGTACAGAGTGTAGAAGGACTGGCACAGAACTACTGTTAGTGCAGCACAGCAAGGAAAGAGCAGTAGTACAGAGTGTAGAAGGACTGGTACTGCACCAGCGTTAGTGCAGCACAGCAAGGGAAGAGCAGTAGTACAGAGTGTAGAAGGACTGGCACAGAACTACTGTTAGTGCAGCACAGCAACGGAGGTGCATTAGTACATAGTGTGGAAGGACTGGCACAGAACTACTGTTAGTGCATCGCAGCAAGGCAGGCACAGGAGTACAGAGTGTAAAAGGACTGGTACAGCACCAGCGTTAGTGCAGCGCAGAGTGTAGAAGGTCTGGCACAGAACTACTGTTAGTGCAGCACAGCAAGGGAGGCGCAGTAGTACAGAGTGTAGAAGGGCCGGTACAGCACCAGCGTTAGTGCAGCACAGCAAGGAAAGAGCAGTAGTACAGAGTGTAGAAGGACCGGTACAGCACCAGCGTTAGTGCAGTGCAGCAAGGGAGGCGCAGGAGTACAGTGTGTGAAAAGACTGGTACTGCACCAGCGTTAGTGCAGTGCAGCAAGGGAGGCGCAGTAGTTCAGAGTGAAGGACTGCTACAGCACCAGCGTTAGTGCAGCACAGCAAGGGAGACCCAGGAGTACAGAGTGTAAAAGGACTGGTAATGCACCAGCATTGATTCAGTGCAGCAAGGGAGGTGCAGTAGTACAGAGTGTAGGAGGACTGGTACAGCACCAGGGTTGATTCAGTGCAGCAAGGGAGGCGCTGTAGTACAGAGTGAAGAAGGACTGGTACAGCACCAACGTTAGTGCAGCACAGCAAGGGAAGAGCAGTAGTACAGAGTGAAGGACTCGCACAGAACTACTGTTAGTGCAGCACAGCAAGGGAGGCGCAGTAGTACAGAGTGTAGAAGGACCGGTACAGCACCAGCGTTAGTGCAGCACAGCAAGGGAAGAGCAGTAGTACAGAGTGAAGAAGGACTGGCACAGAACTACTGTTAGTGCAGCACAGCAAGGGAGGCACAGGAGTATAGAGGACTGGTACAGCACCAGCGTTAGTGCAGCACAGCAAGGGAAGAGCAGTAGTACAGAGTGAAGAAGGACTGGCACAGAACTACTGTTAGTGCAGCACAGCAAGGGAGGCGCAGTAGTACAGAGTGTAGAAGGACCGGTACAGCACCAGTGTTAGTGCAGCACAGCAAGGGAGGCGCAGTAGTACAGAGTGTAAAAGGACCGGTACAGCACCAGCGTTCGTGCAGCACAGCAAGGGAGGCGCAGTAGTACAGAGTGTAGAAGGACCGGTACAGCACCAGCGTTAGTGCAGTGCAGCAAGGGAAGAGCAGTAGTACAGAGAGTAGAAGGACTGGTACTGCACCAGCATTACTGCAGCACAGAGAGATTAAGGCTGCAGAGATTCAAGATTGTTACAAGACTCTAGTGCAGCACAGAGAAGAAAACAGCGAAGGCCTAGCACAGAGCTAGAGCTTCAGGTGCACCAAGAGCGGAGGCGCAGAGTTTCCAGCTGTCGGAGCCTGCTTAGCAGAGCTCAGAGTTAGATGGGTAGAGACAAGCCAGGGACAAAGAAGCCAGCAGACCCTTTGTAATTATATGGGAATACATGTTCCCGCTGTGCCCTTCGGCACTGTAGGTTTCTTTGAATCTTTATTGATTCATAGCAGGCGTTGATATGTTGGTAATGATGGCATCGGTGCTCAGTACAGCAGACACACTTGCCTCTTCCTGCGACTAGGGGGTTCTGGTTCTGATGACCCTTTTTAGGAGACATGGTGGTGCCTAGCTGCAAAATAATAAGGAAGGCATGAGACCCACCACCATCCTAATATTTTTAGGAGGGCTTCTGGTTCCTTGTGGCATTCAGTGTTTGCTCTTAAAATCTGTTTAGATATGCAGTTGTCCCCAAGGGGCACCTGTGGGCCCATTCAAATTTCTGCCAGTGAACCTCCGTTGGCACGATTTGTTGGCTCTACTCCACATGGAACGTCCCTGACTTCGTCAGGATCTCTCCTGCTGTCAAGACCTCCACCAGTTGACCATCCCTTGGCACTAATTCAGACAGCACCAGCCACACCGCACCCAACACCTGAGCCTCTGTTACTCCTATAGAGATCCAGGAGGGAGGCCCAACGAATTAATCATGGAGCAGGAAAGGGACATGAAGAAAAGCGTGACCATTCTTGCCAGTGCTGCAGGCAAAGAATGCATGATATATTTGTCTTGGATTGAGAGTAAATTCAAATGCCTGATCCACCCAGCTTGCTATGGGTGATGTTGTGTCCTGTGCTTATGTGCATGAATACTCTAGTGGTCCCGGGCAGACTCTTTACGAGTATTATGTGATCTGATGGGTGTGGTTAATAAAGTTTGTAACAGTGCGTTCAGTTAACGGTTGCATGCTGAAGAAACAAGCATTTGCAATGCAATAGGTCTTGCATTTGCGAGACTTTGAGCTACTGGCATTGTAAATGACAAACCTTTTATCTATGTGTTGGTTTTAAAAACAGATAAATAAAAGGCATTGTCATTTAGAATGCCAATAGCTTAAAATTTCGCAAATGCGAGACCTATTGTATTGCAAATGCTTGTTACACTCGGGGTGAAAACAAAAAAACCTCAACTCTGCAATAATACAACCCGTCACTGCCTTTGATATAACTTCAATGAGACTCATTTTTCAGTTTTATATAGCGCAAACTTAGAGCGCTTTACATGAGCACCAGTTACATTACACAAGGCCGGGTATATTCATTTTTTAATCACAGGATGTTGAGCCGTGAGGCTCGAACCGGTTTTCTCAGCTCGAAGGTCGGCTCCTCTAATTTTACCACAACCTCGCCCACAAGAGCCAAACAACTCGAAAATGACAGGAAAGTGCGATAATGCGCCCAATACAGACAGGAACTCTCATATAAAAGGCTGTTGCGGCTCCCAGCACTTGCCCCACAGAAACACCCACACATCTGCAGCCTCTGGTGACTACATTTAAATCACACTAGCGTCCCTTGTGTAACAGGGGGACTTTGTGCTAACCTTGTTATGCAAAATTACCTGAATCACGCCACGGTGTGTTATTACGCGTTCACAGCAAAATGGTACCTGGAGCGTGTGGGAATAACAGGAAGGGCCAGAACACGAGGAGCTGATGCTCGCGCCACTTGCGGTTTTTACACTAAAATATAGGGCGAAATGACGGATCTCGGCAATTACGCGTAATTTCACGTCATTCCCCCCCAAAGTTTGCATGATCACACAAAAGCAAATCACACATATTCTGCACACACATACCCACAGCATACTATCCAGCACACCTCATACCAAGCACAGCTCTATAGGAACAGTTGTGAAGTCGTTTACCGAATTAAGCAACACAGAAACACAACGTGGCACACTATTTCTCTCTATAACTTAAAGCCAGAGAACAGCATGACACAAGACAAAAATACACAAACAATTCTTGACAGAACATTCTGAATCGTATTCAATATAAATTCAACACGTCATTCAGGCACGCGGCACGCCCACCCCAGCAACCGCTGTGGAGGCAAATGACTCACAAACATAAACAACTCATTAGGCACAACACCACACACATCCATCTCAAAGACACAGAACCACACACACGTGTAACACAACTCAACCACCGCACGCAGACACCGGCAGTGCACCCAGAGTACCGCCACCTGCCAGGAACGGACATCTGACCGGTTTGGGGTGTGTCTACACAACCAGCAAAGCCCAGGGCCACACCTTCCCAACACCAACATCACACACTGCAGCTCCGTGAGCAAGCCACCGATGCGAAACCAAGAGGCACACCAGAAGCACAACGTAAAACACCAGCCAGAACTAGTGCAAGAGAACAGTAACCAGAGGGCTGCACGTCACAGCACGAAAACATCACGCTGCAACAATATTGTGTGCGGAACATCAACTAGCAAACTGTGATATATCGGCGATCCAGAGTCTGGACACAACATTTTCAATGATCTGGCTGCGATATTTTAGTAACATGATCGTTCATTAAAACTCCATATTCTGGTACTAAACCTTCCAGGCTAAAGCGCCTTGAGTCCCTACTCTCAGGCTGCGCGCTTTAGGAATGCCAAAAATGTAACATAACATAGCAACACGCACTACGTAACAGAAGAAAATAAGCGATAAAACATGACAAGGGTGTAGCATACAATATGCGAGGACAGCACTTCAAACCGTGATATTCAGAACACGTCATGAGATTGCATGTCTTGCCACCGTCCAGGGTTTACTGTCTGCGAACGTGCAGCATGGCGGAAGAGACGCCGTGCGCGAGCAAAATATCCAGTCCGGGTGGGCGAGCCGGAATGCCAAAAACATAACATAGCAACACGCACTACGTAACAGAAGAAAATAAGTGATAAAACATGACAAGGGTGTAGCATACAATATGCGAGGACAGCACTTCAAACAGTGATATTCAGAACACGTCATGAAATTGCATGTCTTGCCACCGTCCAGGGTTTACTGTCTGCGAACGTGCAGCAAGGCGGAAGAGACGCCGTGCGCGAGCAAAAGAGACGCTGTGCGCGAGCAAAATATCCAGTCCGGGTGGGCGAGCCGAAAAGGAGACAGGGAGGGAACAAACAAGCCTCACTCCAAATCAAAAGCGAGCGTTTAACATAAAATGTGACGCGCGCCAATGAAAAGCACGGGCGGAGCTTCGACTCCACTTCCGAAAGCAACCCGACAACAATAGATCTCGCAGAGCGAGCAGCGCATGCGCTGCGACGCTAGGCGAGACCTAAAAACGATGTGCAAACCAAAGCTGTGTGTGTGGCGTAGCCTTTTGCATGCTCCCAGGCTGAGGTGGACGCTACAGGTGATAATAGCAAGGCAGCTAATCTGCTTCCACCCCCGTCGCCCTTCTTCTCATATGGCAGTCTACGTAGCCTTACAACACGTTAGTGGATTGGATACCACTCCTGAGATAGAAGTGGACTGCCCATCGGGGCCACCTCATCCAGATGTGGCTTCGTTCCAGTTCAGGAAGGCTGCTGATACCCTTGAACTTACCTAACCCTTGGTGGAACCATGTCAAACATCTTAACCTAGGTCCTGCAGCCTTCTTGACGACGGCAATGCACTCTACCGGAGCATCCATAAATCCTCACTAAATAAACTTCACGTAATTCAAAACGCGGCTGCACGTCTTATTTTGAATATTCCCAAACGCCAGTCAGTGAGGGAGAGCTTTCGCTCTCTACATCCTGGCTCCCTGTGAGTAAGAGGGTGTCTTTCAAAGCATTGTGTATGGCACATCAGGCACTGTACCATCGGAGACCGCTGCCTTTTAGGCTAGCATTCAATGGCATCTGCCTAACAGGCAGCTAAAATCGCTTTCTTTAAAGAAGGTGATTGTTAAGAGGTTTCGGCAGGTGAGATGGAATGGTCGCACCTTTGCAGTAGCAGCTTTCAAATTGTGTAATTCTCTGCCAACGCACATTGCTAGCCTAACTTCTCACTTGGCTTTCCATAGGAGTTTGAAGATATGGCTATATTCTCTCCCATAACTGTTCCACCTGTGGACAGCTTCTTTTCTGCTGGCAGCACCGTGACACCCTGGGGCACAGTGCGCTTTATAAATCCAAAAATCAAAATCAATCAAATCTTCAGCCAGGACCTCTGAACTCTTGCTGCCATTCAGTGAGGGACTCTTGGACCCAGCGATGAGTGCCTGGTAAAAGCCCTTGTCTGCTCCAGCAGTGAATTGTTTGATCGCCAGGTGCAGCACACCAGCACCTCGAGGTCTTCAATTCCCATTGATAGACTACCATCAGTTTCTCAAATTTTGGGGGTTTTCAAGTTTCTTAAATTTTTGTAGCACCAGCCTTCTCAGCCCTGCCAGCAAGAGAAACCTCTCCTGAAGCAAAACAGGGGCAAGGGCCACCAGACACCCGCCCTCTTCTCCTTCTCATCCGCTTCTCCTGCACCACCTGGAAAGCTGCTTGTGCAGCTTGTGGGACAATGGGCATCCCCCTTTCTATAGGCCTAGGAGACCATAACATCGGACCAATGTGTCCTTCAGAATATAGAAAGAAGGTATGACTTACCCTTCTAACAGATCCCTCCCCACATTCCCCCCAGCTCGCAGGCCCTTCTGTCGGAAGACCATCTTTGAATACTACAAAAGGAGGTGGCAGTCCTGCTGCTTAAAGAAGCAGTGGAGTTGGTGCCAGAGCAGGAAATTGAGCAGGGGTGCTACTCTCAGTACTTCCTGGTTCCCAAGAAGGATTACCATATTCATCCTGTTGTAAACCTCTGGCTTTTGAGTTTTTACCTTTGCAAGGAAAAGTTCAGGATGCAGTTCCTCCCTTCTGGCCATGAAAGTGGAAGACTGGATGGTGTCCCTTTACTTGCAGGATGCATATTTCAGTTTACCTATTCTGCAGCTGTACAGGCGGTACCTGCATTTTGAGGTAGGGTGCACTCGCTACCAGTGCACTGTTCTACCATTCGGATTAACAGCAGCACCTCAAGGCTTCACAAAGGTGATTGCGGTGGTTGCAGCTCATCTCAAGAAGTGCAGGATCTCAGAATTCCTGTACCCAGACAACAGGCTGCTCAAAGCTATTTTGTAACAGATGGTGCAGCACCACTTGCAGGCAACAGCGTCACTGCTGTTTAAACCTAAACTTTTCCTTCAACATGTCCAAATCTCACCTGGAACTCCCTCAGCAGCACCTGCTTAAGGTGGAGAAACACCTATCTCTAGGGATATCTCTGTATGCCCCACCAGCCATGGCGGTGACGAATGCTGACAGATGCCTCCAATTTTGGATGGGGTGCTTATCTGCAGGGACTGGAGATCTGATATCTTTGGTATCCAGAAGCGCATGTTCTGCACATCAACCTGCTCTAACTGTGGGCAATTTGTCTTGTGCTGAATTCTTCCCTCCCTTCTCAGTCATACGGTACAGATCTTGATGGAAAACAATGCTGTGTTGTGGCAAGTCGAGTAACAGGAAGGAGTGAGGGCTCACCTCTGTTGAGAGGCTCTGGGCGTGGATGCACCAGCATGTGGCCGTTTTTCTGAACAGCAGGGGCAACAGTCAGAGTTATTTTCACCTTGCCAACTACGAGTGGTGTCTTCATCCCAAGGTAGTATGGTACATCTTTGCCCTTTGGGTCACCCTTAAGGTGGATCTCTTCGCCATTCTCAACAATACCATTTACTAACAGTTCTGTGCCCTCAAGTATCTGCTGCAGGGAGCTTTGGGTGAACATGTTTCGATTCAGATAGAACTTTCCACTTTATTACACATCCCCATGATTCCTCGGTGCTGAGTAAGATTCTCTAGGATCGAGTCCAAGTCCTTCTTATTGCCACAGACTTGTACGCAGACCTTCTGCACTTCTCCCTGCATCTACCACTCTGTCTTCCACTCTGGGCAGACCTCCTCTCCCAGTCAGAGAGAGAGGTTCTGCACCTCAGTCTCCAGAGTCTGCACCTTCATGCCTGGAGACTGAGTGGGGGCATCTGAGCTCCTTACAACTGGGGTTGGTCATGTGATCCTTTCTGCTTATCGCCCCTCCACAGAATAGTTTATTCTGGAAGGTGGAATAGATGTGTTGCGTGATGTTTGAGCATGAGGTGGATCCCTTAAGGGCCCGCCTATCTGAGGCGTTCCGATTTGTGCTTTTGCTGTTCCAGTAGTCACAATCGAGAGTTACATTGCGGTTCTGTTGGCTTTCATCTGCCTTCCAGACCAGCCGTCCCTGTACAAATCCCTGCTCATTATGAGGTTTTTAAAGGGACTGACAAATTTATTTCCACCAATTCCTTTTCTCAGACCCCAATGGTACTTGAACCCTGTTTTGACTTTTCTGATGGATTTTCCCTTTGAGTCACTTCATTTGTCAGTTGAGATCGTCACTGAGCGTCTGCTCTCTATACACACGCTCCTTTCCGAACTGGATCTTCGAGCTAAAGCGAATTTCATTCCCATGGTGATGACCCCTTTCCAGCTGGGGCAATCCATTATTCTCACATCTACCTGCCATCTCAACCCAAACAGGAGAAGGAGAGACTTTATTGGCTGGACCCCTGAGGGGTGTTCAGTAATACATCAACCGCAGTAAGTGTAGGGTCTGCCGAACAGCACTTCCACCGGCAGAAGGAAGGATAAAGCAGTTCAAACGAGGTCATTGTCCAGATGTATAATCTCATGCATCAAGATGTGCTGCACACTTGCTAAGAAGGAACTGCCGGGGGGAATCAAAGCCCATTCCACCAGGGCAAAATCTTCCACTTCAGCACTGGGCAGAGGGATTCCCATAGCTTGACATCTGTTGGGTGGCGACATAGACTTACCTTTATGCCTTTGCCAGACATTATTATCAGGATTCTGAGGTGAGAAGGGATGGCCATTTTGCATGGTCGTTGGTCCAGGATTTCCTGGTTTGATCACTCCTTCGGACCCTCCACCTTGGTGGTGGTACTCCTTTGGAATCTATTCAACAGGTGAGGAAACTGCAGCTAAAAGTATCCATCATAGAAAAAAATTCTTACCTTAGGTAAGATCTTTCTGGTGGCTACTCTACCTGCAGAATACTCACCAATCCCACCACCTCCCTGTTCTGAAGGAAGGTCATAGGCTACACTAAAAGGTTTACAATTTAGATGCCTGCACCACATTCTACTAATGTCATTCCTCATCTCTACCTCTGCGGACACAGAAAAAAACAATTTGGGAACTGATGTCCGTGCACTGGGTTGGCAGGTATATGGCTCCAGTGATGTCACCAAGGTATCGCTTCTGTCGCAGAGAGGGAGCCAGCGCCTCCTACTGGCACAGGAAAGCATAGAAAATTTCTGGATCCAGACGGAAACCTTGGAATATATTTAACAGGTGAGGAATCTGTAGCTACATAGAGGTGAGTATATATATATATATATCTATATATCCCCCAGTGGCAGTTACCACTGGGTAGTTATAGTTAGGATCATGTTTCCATAAGGAATTAATTTTTTTGTTGCTAATAACTTTGGCGCCGTTTGACGAATCTCCACTCGGCTCAAGCGGGGACTGAGAAAAAAGGGGGGTCCTAAAACACGTTTTCCCATTCATTTTACCATAGGAACTTAGACACAGCTACAGCCTAAAACTGGTGAACGGATTTACACCAAATTTGGCAGAAAGCAAGATCTTGGTCCAGAAAGAGTGCTTTATGTTTTGGTGTAAATCCATTCAGTATTTTTGGAGAAATTAAGGTTAAAAAAATTGTATACATCAGGCCGCGGAGGATAAGTGAAACTGGCTGATCTCAAGCTGAGATCTGATTGGCTACCACCACATCAACCAGGAGTCCTAACAAAAATGCATGATAAAAGACATAATAGACAGGGTAGGGATATCCTGACTCCCTAGGCTTGATGGCGGGTATGGCCTGGTATTCTGCAGGTCTTGACGTAGTAGAGCTACATCCACCCGGACCTCGCCAATTTTAGTTTAGAGGCTGACCGTGATTCCTGAATCGCCTGTAGGATTACTGTGGTATCACCCCCCCCCCTGCGAGCCATCACTTTGGGGAATGAGAATAGCCTTTACAACACGGTCGGAAATACACATGCCTTTCCCACGCTAACTTTGACAACAAATATGCCTTACCACTCATGCCTTTAAAACGAAAATGTAAGTATTTTGCAGGCAAGTGTAATGTAATATATATATATATATATATATATTTATATATATATATGTTTGTGTATGTATATATATATATATATATATATATATATATATATATATATACATACACACACACTGAAAAAACAGAAGGTTGCAAGGGCGTTATAGTTAGGCTCAGATTTCACATGCACAAAACCATAGAAATTTAGCAGTGAGTTACCGAAGCGAACTATAACTTAAGCCACAGCAATGCATTGCTTTTGCCCTCACATATTACATCACCTATGACATTGTCAGTGACATCACTGATGACATCACTGATTCCAGGTGTTAATTTGATATGACCGAAAGGCTCTTTTTATTGTTTCTTTCTCCGAGTTGGTGAACCTATCCTTGCACAAAGGCCCTCTTGCCAGGAAACAAACTCTTGTATTCCTATTTGCCATGACATTTTTAAATTTGGATTTTTATCAAAATTGTAATGTTTGTAACAAACCAAACAATAACGTGTATATATATATATATATATATATATATATATATATATATATATATATATATATATATATATATATATATATATATATATATATTCATTCAGGTGTGAAAGTGCATGTGTAACTGTGTGGGTGCAAATTACATACTAAAAATTACATACTATAAGCAGGTACCCACATCTAATTTCTATCACATTCATTTATACTGGCTTAATATAATAACTATATTTTCAGTATTGCAATTCCTGTCTCCTTTGCTGCTCGCTATATTTTTAGTTAATTTTCTCATCTAAGCTCCCTTCTATTTTGCCTTTGACAGTAGTGTCTAAAAGCTATACATTTTGTTTCAGCTTATATACACTCACATTTAAAAAAAAAATTCTATACTACAATCTAATTAACATACCTATAAATTTTCTTTGATGCTGTCCAACTTTTGTTATATCTATTAACATCTATTTTCCACTGTAAATCTCAAGTCAGAACTATGGCAATCCTCCTCCACTCTAAGTAGAAAAGTACCTAAAATGGATAACCTTCCCCATGTGCTCTTACTCATACTCCTATACTTATCAAATCACAGACTTCTCTTTATCTTTTATTTTTGTTACACCACTCCTAAATGGCAACTATTTTTTAATCCTTTCTATGTTTCCTGGAAAGAAGCCCAATTCAGTAGATTTTTGTGCAGATCCGCGGATCCACTGTGGTGCTCAGCGCGCCCCACCCCTTGTAACTTCACGGCGGACCCGCGGATCCACACGGAAGACCTTAAAAGCATTCAACAGTCTACTGTTAATGCTTTTTAATTATGTTTCATTTAGTAAAATATTGCCAGTTACAAGACATACACTTCCTACTGAGCAATTTTTGTACACTAGTCTGCTTTTCTGTTTTACACAGCAGTCTCTTTTGTTCTCTTCCCCCATAGTCTCTTAACTCTGTTTTCATAGTAACCATGTTTGTAGTAGTCTCTGCCTACCAGTAGTTGAAAAGTTCACAAGACTTGCTCTAAACAGCATACTAGCTTCACGCTAACTGTAGCAGGTGTGTTTGACTGTTAACAATTTCAGGCATATCCCAAACAACATAACTTTCTTTTCTTTCCCCAAAGCCAATCACAGAGGTAGTTACTTTTTTTTGTTACAGTCGTTACCTAATTTTAGTTCCTTGCACATCTCCACCATCCAATCAAATATGTTCTTTTACAGTCTACTTGCTGTCATCCACTTTAGCTGCCTTTTATCTTCAAAACTGTCTCATTCTGCTGCAGCCTTTTCCAGTGTGGTACTCCTGCTTCTCTCCAAAATGATCAGAGTATAGATTGTGGACCATAGTTTTGGGCCAGAGAGAATGCTAGAAAGAGTGGCATTGACAATGACCTAGGCTTACCTAATATAGACATTACTTGTGTTGGCCAGAGAGGGTTAAAGTGGAATCAATTGCTGACTTTGATTGAAAATCATTGCGGATTGCCAAAACCCAGACCTCATGATTGTGCACCATGGTGGCAATGCCTTGGGCACAGTTACTGGGGTAGGACTTGTAATCCTAATGAAAGATACCTTTGGTAAATTAATCTCACTTTTCCCACATTCTGCCTTGGTGTTCTACATTTGCTAAATACAGAAGTGGCAGTGGTCAACCCCATTTGTCCACAGATACAGAAATCCAGGAAACATGTCAATAGAACTGTTTCCGCATTCCTCTGAGACCCCAACATGGGCTCAACAACTTGCACTTCAATATGGATGGAATATATCGAAAAGGCGAAGTCCATTTAACATATAAGGCAATAGGGTGTTCCTCAACAACTCAAAAGACTGCATGCACCCTGTTCTATGTGTAGTTATTGTCTACATATCATAAACACAAAGGTTCTTGAGGGAGTGTGAGTGGCTGCATGGGTCTGTGAGTGAGTGGGTGTGATTGCTGTATGGGTCTGTGAGTGGGTGTAATTGGTTTTGTGAGTGTGGCTGTATGGGCCAGTGACAGGGTGTTTGAGTGACTATGGGTCTGAGTGAGTGTTAGAGTTGCTGCATGGGTGTGTGTTAGTGGCTGCATGGGTCTGTAAGATTGGGTGTGAGTGGCTATATGGATGTGTGAATGGCTATATGGGTCGGTGAGTGGGTATCGGAGTGGCTATATGGATGGGAGTGGGTGTATGGGTGTGTTAGTCACTGTATGGTCTGAGAGTGGCTGTATGGGTCTGTGAGTGCCTGTGTAGGTCTGTGAATGGGTCTGTCAGTGCCTGCATGGATATGTGAGTGGGCATGTGAGTGCCTGTGTGGGTCTGTGAGTGGGTGTGAGACTGCCTGTGTGGGTCTGTGTGTGGATGTCTGAAAGTTTTTTTTTTCTTTTCATAGTACGTCAAGATTTGCAAATCCATTGCGGATTTACACGGGCCGCTCTGAGCCTCGCGGTGGATTCGTGGGTTCCAGAAGTGGGGGAAAAACACATTTTAACTCCATTTCGTACCCAACATAGGTCATTCTGACACTCCTCTCACACCTACCTCTACCTTGACCCCTTTAATCATTTTTCAGATAAATTTTAAAACCCCAGGACCACAACCTGATACATAAAATGGCAGCAGCAACCTCCCGGTCAGGTTGTGGTCAGCCAGTCACGGCATTGCTCATGGCGCGTGACTTCGCAGATCCACCATGGGGGATCCACAGAGGGTCTGAGTCCCTAGATATACAAATTTGTTTTTCTTTTAATAACTCCACAACTACTGAAAGGATTTACACCAAATCACAAAAAGGGCTCTTTCTAGACCAAGAGCTATCTTTCTGCCATATTTGGTGTAATTCCGGCCAGCACTTCGGGCTGTAGTCAAGTTCAAAATCCCTATGGGAAATTGCATGGGAAACGCACATTTTTTTTTTACCCCCCTCCCCCTTTTTCTCAGCCCCCTCTTGACAGATCACTCCAAAACTTTCCATGCAGAACTAGACAAACCGGGCCACTTCTTTTTGGAAACTTTTGTGAAGATTCGTCAAACGGTGCGAAAGTTAAAAACTCTTTTCCTATGGAAACTAGGTCCTAACTATAACTACCTACTGGCCACCTCCAGTAGGTAATATATGCATATATTACCTACTGGCGATTGTTTTGCTCATAACTTTGGCGCTGTTTGACGAATGTTGACAACATTTTCAAAACTAGTACGCAAGTTAGTTCAGCTGTTAGTTCAGCCCCTGCTTGATTCGTCAAGCAGGGGCTGAGATAAAGGGAGGGGGTCCTAAAACATTTATTCCCCATGCAATGTCTTTGAGGATTTAGTAAATTTTTAGACACAACTACAGCTCGAACCACTGATTGAAATTACACCAAATTCTGCAGAAAGGTAGATCTTGGTCAAGAAACAGACCTTTTTGTAATTTTCTGTAAATCTGTTCAGTAGTTTGGGAGTTATTAAAGAAAGACATTTGCATATATATCTAGCGATGCGAATCCTTACTCGTGAATCTGAAGTCCAACTGAGTGGAAAAAACCTCACCCACTGTTACTTTACATTAAAAAAAACATAGAAATGTACGTCATCCTGTGTCACTCTTGCACCCAAAACGCTGATGCACCATTTTTACAAAATATTGCTCATCCAGGATTACACCAATAAGGTGCAGCAGCAAAGAGATACTTCGTGGAAGCGAAGAAGAAATTACAAGAACTTAACATCTGCTAAATGCCTCGCTACCCTTCCAAACGTAAGTCATACACCAAGCCCAGACTTTCTTCGGCGACTCTCCAGAGGCGGTCTTTCGGTGGATGAATGAGAGGATCCCCTTGCTGCTCAGCCCTTGGGGAAGGGGACCCCCGCCTCAACGCAGCGGTTATGTGGACGCAACCAGCCTAGGAGCCGTTCACACTGCTCGCGGAGAAGCAGACGAGGCAACAATGATGAGAGGCATGAGAGCGTGAAATGTTCAGAGGTTGTCGCACACCCACCGATGGAGGAGACCGACAACAATACTGCAGAATCATACTTGCCCAGACTTCGCCAACATGATTCTCTTGCAGAAAGAGGGCGCAAGGAGGTGGAATCCCTCTCTCCCGGCCCCAAACTGAGGGCTACTCAGAAGTGGTATTAGAGCCGGATGGTGATGGGGCCATGAGAGGACCACTTGGATCCCTTCCAACATTGTTTCCATATTGGATGTTGCGCGCTGGACTTCACCAGTTAGGATGGGCTCCAATTGGGGTGTGTTGGCACCATCATCGGGTCAGCGACGGGCAAGACCCTACCCAGCGACAGATGCTTTATGTTGTCGAAGCATAGGGTGGGAGAGTGAGGGGAGTTTGTGTGCATGTTAATTGTTTATAATGTTGGCACTCGACTCCCTACTTACTTGACTTCCTACGGGTGATGCTTCCCACTCCAGTGCCGGACCCATGCTGTGCCCTAATGGCTGACCTAAACAGGAGCGTTCAGACTGCCCAGATTCGTAGAGCGACTTGATGAGATGAAATGAACAGCTGTTCTTAGGGCCGCGAAGACTCCAGGCGGATATTCTCTTCCTCCAAGAGACACACCTGTTGGACAACAAAACTCCCTTCCTGGCTTGATATGAGTATGGACTGCTATATCACGCAGGGGTCACCATTTTGGTCAGGGGGCATTTGTAGTTACTAGAGAATGGGCAGATCACCGGGGCAGATATGTTGCAGTCACTGGACTTTTGATTGGGGAATCCTGGTCACTAGCAATGTTTACGCACCACCACCCCTTAACGCATCCTTCTATGATGACTAGATTGGTGGGGGACCTTCCAGGGGTTAGGGTGGGGGGGCTATCATATTGGGGGAGGCTGGAATTGGGTGGTGGATGACAGTGTAGATAAAAAACGGAATAGGGACTGAACTGCCGCCAGTCGATCACTGATAGCATCCTTCATGGAGGCAATGGGCTTGGTCGATATATATGGTGACAGTTTCCTTTGTGGGTGAAAGGCTATACATTCCACTCCGGGGCAGTTTACACCTCTTCATGATCTGTCTTTTTCCTTTTGCCCAGGACAGACATGCACAGGGTAACCGCCACACGTATTTTGCCCCGTGGACTTTCCAATCACTCCCCGGTTGAGCTCTGTCGGGTGACCGTTGGCCGCAGATCCACGCTGTGGTGGTGGCTGGCCCCTCTGGATTCTACAAGACACAAACATGCACAACACATTGGCGAGCCCATTGATACATATGTTATCCAAAATCAGAATTCGGTGACCTCTCCCGGTTCCCTATGGGAGGCCTTTAAACAACACTCAGAGGGGTCATTATCAGCTTCACAACAGGTGGAAAATGCAAGAAACAGCAATCGATCTGCGACCTTGAATCCCGGCTAATAGACCTAGAGGCCCGTTGCCTAGTAAATCCTGGTCATAGACTATGCAGAGAACTGGCCCACGCCCAAATGGTCTTGAAGCACCCACTCCTAGACGAGCCAAGGGCCATTTGGCTCACCTTGCATACTCGTATCTATTAGTGGGGAGATGAGGCATGCAAACAAATCCATTGCCCATATTCTAACCTACAAACACATAATCCGATCCCATACCTGACAGGACAAGATGGGGTGAGAATTACCGGGGATGTAGACATCTCCCAATGTTTTGCATGGTACTACTCTGAATTATACGCCCAGCGGGAGGTTCTGCCCACTGCACTGATAGACGACTTTGTGCAGGCCCTACCTCTTCAGACCTTCACCGAGGTAGAGAGAGAGGCAGTCACTCGAGGGTGACCTCTTGGCTGAGGAACTCTCGACGGCCTAGGGCCAATTTCATTCTGGTGAGACACCCGGCCTCAGCGGCTTTCCTGCGGAATTCTATGATTGTATATGCACAAGCTGAGCGTACCCATGGAGGTGGCGTTAAAAGAAGCAGTGAGAAATGCGCTGCTGCCCCCTGACTGTAGTAGGTCCAAAATTGAAGTAATCCCCAAACTGAGTCTTCCCCTGATATCTATTCTTCATACTGTCCATCTCCCTCCTCTATACGGAGGTCAAAATCATGGCTAGAGCTCTAGCAAACTTTCTCGTCACTGTGATCTCCTCCTTGGTCCACCCAGACCAGACGGGCTTCATGCCTGGCACGCCGCTAGACACAACATTAGATGTCTCATTCTGGTCACCTGGGGCAGCTGGCGACGGTTCTTCTAGCAGATTTGGAGAAGGCCTTTGACTCCGTGGGCTGGCCGTATTTATTCTTTCTTATCCGCTTCCTCAATTTCGGTCCCTGCTTCATTGCTTATGTAAGACTGCTGTACACGAACCTGTGTCAAGGTGGACTCTGCCACGTCAGAGCCATGTCATCCAGAGGGGCATGCAGCAGGGATGCCCGCATCCCCGCTCCTCTTCATTATCGCTATGGAGCTGTTGGTTCAATGGTTCCATATTCATGCGCAGATACGGCGTTCGAGTAGGGACCTGGGGTTTCGGAAAGGAAAGCTCTTCATACCAATGACATCTTACTTTTTCACACAAAGATCAGGCCCTAGGGTGCTCCTTATGTTCCAAATCTTTGGGGAAACCACCAGTTTTTCTATCAACCTGGCCAAGTCTACTGTGTTTGCGATCCCCACCCATCCCCAGAACCTGGCATCCGACCATACAAAAGTCACAAAGGACTTCCGCTATCTGGGGGTATACATCACCATGAATGCACCACGGCCTGGGTACATAATATCCAGCCATTTATGGACTCATTGCAAGTAGGCCAGAGGATGTAGTCCGCAATCCCACTGCCCCTTATGGGTGGATCTGCCAATTTTAGGATGGTGACCCTTCCTTGTTTCCTCTACCAACTACAAAATTACCCATATGACCTGCCTCACCCCTCCGTTCGAAAGCTATACTCCATGCTCTGTAGCTTCCTGTGGATGTATGGGCTCCCACGCATATTCCTCATGCTTTAAGTGTTCTAAATCTCCTTATGATGGAAGGGTTCGTCAGCGGACATCGAGTCTTGCTGCATGGCCTCACACCTCCTGATTATTAATGAGTGGTGGTACGGTAACTAGGAAGACCCCGCATAGGCCACTGAAAAATGGGCACTCCAGGGGACCCCTATTCGCCACCTCTTATAAGGAGGTTGAGTGAGGATGTCGCTCCCTCCTGTGACCAAAAGAGTGATCCGTTTATGGACAACCTCCTTGAGACGCATGGGGTGGGGAGGAAACTCATAGAGCAGACACCACTGTAGGAGGGCTCGATATTGACACAAGTAGCAGCACTGGCGTGAATCCGCAAGTGGGACGTTGATAGGTATTTCTCCCCTGGCGGACCTGATGGGCGGTACAACCCTCAAACCATACCAAGCATTACAGCCCAAATACGACCTACATCTCAGCCAATTTTATTGTTATCTCCCGGTTAGACATGCGCCGGGGCTCTATATCCGGGACCTAGCAGATCTCCCTGGAGTATAACCCACTGGAGGCGAAATTGCTCATGGGTATCTGGGGGACCATAAGGTGACACATATATACAGCTTGCTCATTCACCACATGCCTGACATGTTCACTGAGCTGCGACACACATGGTAGCGCGAATTGGGAGCCCTTGAAGATGAAGAATGAGAAGAGGCTCTGGCTTCTCCGCAACACTCAGCGATTGCGACTCAATTGCTCCTCATCTAATTGAAATACCTTCATAGAACATACCTTACGAGGCATAAACCTTGCCTTCAATGTGGGACTCGGGAGGGAGACCTTCTACATACTACGTGGTCGTGTGGGAGGGTGGAGCCCTTCTTGAGAAGGGTACTCTCCTGTTTGGGAAGGGCTCTGGGAGGGCTATCCCCTCTGATCTAAAGTTAAGGCCCGATTTAGATTTCAGGGGACGGGTTACTCTGTCACAACGGTGACGGATATCCCTTCCACTGAATTATAAATTCCATTATATCCTATGGGATTTATATTTCAGCAGATGGGATATTGGTCACCGTTGTGATGGAGTAACCTGTCCGCCGAGATCTAAATCAGGCCATTAGTCCTACTACACATCACCGCGGATTTTAATGATGATCAATATAGCCTATCACTGCTGCATCTGGGCCTTACCATGGCCAAGTGAGATATTACTCCTAAGTGGAAAGCCAGCGGCCCTCCTTCTATGGAGGAGTGGTGCAAGAGCCTTGACTGGTGCATGAGTAGTGAACTCTGAGTGTCGGAGGCAAGGGAATGTCCCCAGATACGCACTAAGATCTGGAGGAACTGGGCAAGTTATAGAGGGGTCACCATTAACCCCAAGACATCCTCGACCACCACCATAAAATGGGAAGTACGATCATTCAGGAGTTGACTAATACAATCTCCTGTTGGACAGCCTGTTGTGGGCGCTCTGGAGGGAGGGAACTCTTCAGGAGCGACGGGGAGAATGTGGGGAATAAAAACACCATTGTTTTTGTTGTTATTATTACTATGCCTTGCTGTAATGATATGTCTACTTTAAAATCATTGAAATGTGTTGTAAAAAAAAATATATATATATTATCTTACATTAAAAAAAAACAGAAATTCACTAAAAAAACAAAGGTTAAAGTGACATGATAGTTAGGTATGATGATAATGTTTTATTTTGCATTTTAAAAAACATAGAAATTCACTGGAAAAAACAAAGATTAAACATGGAAATCAGAAGGGGACTCAAGTTCTGGCTCTTCGACTAAGCCCAGCGAGATTGCAGCACCTGGATCCCCTCTGGGGTGAATAGCCGCGCTCTATATATACTGCCTGATTGATTTATGAACTTTGAAGAACACACCAAAGTAGAGACACACTCTAAAGGTTGCAACAATGACACAAGGATTAGTTTAAGCCGGAGTAGCCACGTTTTGAGCTTTTCTTACCTGAGTGGGTAGAGGTGGGGGGCAAAATAGATGAAGTGGAGATTCCTGCTTCTGCAAACTGCAACTATTTATAATGACCCAATCAAGGTAAGAGAAGGATGTTTGACTCTGAGTGGTAGTGTGACAACAAACAACATAAGCATGTTACATTGCCAAATGCAGCAGGGTGACAGCCAACATCTGGTGCCAAGAGAAGGCTTTATGTGTTCCATCTTATATGTTTCAAGCAATTGGTCACTTTTATCTACTTAACTATGTTTCTGTTAAAATCAAGTGTATAGATGAACTTACGCCAACTGACCCCAAACAGTGACAAACGAAGAGCTGTCATCATAAGTTGTAGTGAGACCATGGACTTCTCTTATGTCACATATTTTCAAAGCAAGCAGTTTGTTGCAATGTAAGGCACTGCACACTGACCTGTTTGGATTGATTTGCAAACAAGCCCCTAGAGAAACTCTTTGCAGGTGCCTCAAACATATCTGCATGCTACTGAGGCAGCATTGCACTGCCAGCAGTACTCCTGTACAGAGAAGATCTATGGAAAGGTTGCAACCTTAATGTATGAGAGTGAGCAAGAGCCCACAGTCTTCTGGCTATTTCCTAATGAGGAAGAACAACCAGCAGGATGTGTCCTGGGGTCTTTGCAGTATACATTTCAAGGGTGTATGTGTAACTCTTGTACCACGTGTGACTCTTGATGCTGTACGAGCTCTCTTACTAGGTATATACTGTCTGAACGGAAGGCGCCCTTTAAATAACAACTAATAATCGCAGACTGCTATATTCTGCCCTGGAGTATAAATATCAGATATGCAGCAAACTTTGTTGACAAATAGTCCAGTACAGACTGAACCTTGAACAGCCTATCATGGCCTAGAAGGTTTTGTGGCAATGCTGCAGAGTTCTCCGTGCAATGCTGCAGAGTTCTCCATACAATGCTGCAGAGTTCTCCGCGCAATGGTGCAGAGGTCTCTGTGCAATGGTGCAGAGTTCTCCGTGTAATGCTGCAGAGTTCTCTGTGCTATGCTGCAGAGTTATCCATGCAATGCTGCAGAGTTCTCCGTGCTATGCTGCATAGTTTTCCATGCAGTGCTGCAGAGTTCTCTGTGCAGTGCTTCAGAGTTCTCTGTGCAGTGCTTCAGAGTTCTCCATGCAGTGCTGCAGAGTTCTCCTTGCAATGCTGCAGAGTTCTCCGTGCAATGCTGCAAAGTTCTCCGTGCATATGTTACAGAATCAAAAAAACAATTTCTGTTCACGATAGATGGGAGGAAGGGCGTAGAACTCCAGCAAGGATGTGTTGAAGGCTTGAGCGCTATTTGAATGAGCTTTGTAAGGTCCTAATACTTGTTCAACTCTGTAAGTGAGGTGGGAGACCCCAGGTGTGCCCTGGAATTAGGCACCAGAGTGTATTCCTGTTTCCTCAAAAACGGTTCTCCAAGCAAATCAGTTTGCTGCTCAATTTCCTCAATGACCTGTCAAAGCATTGGACTTTGGAGGGGTACGATTTACTACTCCTGTTCCAGTCGAAGGAAAGTAGGGAAAGTGTTGGATTTGGGAGGAGTTAGATTACCTATTCCACTCCTATCCAAGCAGCAAAAAGGGAAGTGTTGGACTCAGAAAGGATTAGATTTACTATTCCCTACTCCAGTCTCAGTAAAAGTAGGGGAAGTGTTGGACTTCAGAAGGGTTAGATTTACTATTCCCACTCCAAACTAAGCTACAGTAGGGACAATGGTGAAAAAGTATATAACAATTATAAAAAATAGTTTTTTTTTTCATTTGCAGCATTAAAAATGAGTACCAGAATTAGCAAAATAAATTAAAACTTTACATTTTTACTTTAAAAAAATTCTATAACCAACCAAAAAATCGATTAAATTACTTTAAAAGAATCACAAAAATTGGCAAACATTATTTACCAATTAAAAATGCGAACAGAATTTACAGTAAAAACACCCCTTTCTTTCCCCCTACAATTGTATACTATTGTATTGCAACATTTATATCACAACACACAAAAAAGTGAAATAATAATAAAAATTAAATCACAATAAAAAATAAAATAATAGTAAATCTTTAAAAAAAAAAAAAAAAACATAATGTAATCAAGTAAATATGTATAGTTAATGACAATTATCTAATTAAAATAAACAAAGTAACAATTAAAAATGAATTGAAAGTGGCTAACTAATAATATAATTGACTAAATAAAAAATACCATTTTAATATTATTGAACTCACATAAATTAAATAATTTACATAATTATTAATCTAAAAAGCCAATTACATTTTATAAATTGTAAAAAAGTATATACAAAATAAAATATATATTTTCCCAACCTACTCCCCTACAAACCCAACAATCCACTAATAACAAAAAAATGAAAAGAAACTCATAATGAACACTTTACAAATATCACCAAAACAATAAACAACTACTAAAAAACAACTACAATTAAAATATTAATAACTTAAAACATATACAATCTTAAACTATTACAAAATAATTCAAAATCAATATTATATACAACTATACTTTTAAAACTATATTAAACACCTTAAAAACTATATTCTTAACTTAATATTCTGAACCACGTTATTCTTGTCATCTGAATATTTTTTGACGATATTTGTGTCTGACGATATTTTTGAGAAAATATTAACCCCATGCACCCAACTTACAGGGCATCACATAAGACCCAAGTTTCCCAGGATGCACAGGTTTTCTCTTCACATCCACAGTGGCCACAGCCAGTGCTTCATGTCAAATATCTTCCAAATAGACATTGGCCTGTGGGTACCATACAGATGGACATAGAGGTTGCACTTTATCTAACCTTTGTGCTGCTATAAATGAGAAATAACTAGTTAGTAGTCATCTAGCTGACCAGCGTGGCAACCTCAGTATGTTTCAAATTGCCTATAATATAGTTTTTAACATGTATGAATGCAATCTTTGTCTTATTAATTGAGTCTGTTTCCAAGTTGTAAAGGTTTTAAATAACGATAAACAGTAGAGCAGATTCAAAAGTAATGATGAGTCTGATCTCACAATGTGTGGTATGAGGGGGAGCAGTTTAGAGGCGATCAGCTTGGCAAGAATTTTATTATCTAGATTAATCATCGACACGGGATGATAGGACTCGCATCTTTGGGGGTTCTTATCAGGCTTGAGATAGAATCGTGACAATCAGGTCTTACCGTAGTGAGGGGGGCAAAACTCCAGCAGTGAGGGACTCCTCGTTCACAGCGAGGAGGTGTGGCACAAGAATCTGGGCATATTCTTTGTAAAAGGCCACAGTGAGGCTGTCCAAACCAGGGGTCTTATCGCCGGCAGCACATAAATAACCTGTATAATCTCTTCCTCTGTGAATGGCTCATCTAAGAACTGCCTATGGCCGTTCTCCAGCTATAGCAGCTGGACAGTATCAAAGTAATCGTTAAAGTGTAAAGGGGTCTCGGTTTGCGTGATCCTGTACAGAGAGGAGAAGAAGGCAGTCATCTTCCTCTGTACGGCTGCCATGCCTACATGGACCTGATCCAGGTCGTCTTGCAGTTCGGTGATTCAATCGCTGGCCCAGGGCTTGTGCAACAGGGTGGTTAGAGTCTTCCCTGCTCTATCACCCTCTCCGTATCTCTGGGCACGTGCTTCTTTACCCAGATAGTGGGTCTTCCTCTGAGCCGCCTCCTCATAGTCTGCCAGCTTGCCCCTGATGGCTGGGGGGTGGGTCGGGGTAGTTTTGTGGGCTGTGGGGTTATTTTCTTGGCTGGGGGTGTCGGGGTAGTTTTGTAGGCTGGGTGGTTATTTTCTTGGCTGGGGGGTCAGGGTAGTTTTGTGGGCTGGGGGTGGGTCGGGGGTAGTTTTGTAGGCTGGGGGTTGGGTCGGGGGTAGTCTTCCGGGCTGGGGGTGGGTTGGGGGTAGTTTTGTAGGCTGGGGGTTGGGTCAGGGGTAGTCTTCCGGGCTGGGGGTGGGTCGGGGTAGTTTAGGTCTCAGGGCGGGATGCTGGGATGTTTTTTAAATATGGGGTCAAGGTTTTAGGATTTAGGGCAGGTGGTGTCTGAGTAGTCTTTCACGGCTGGGGGGACGGTTTTAGGGCTTAGGGTGGGGTGTTTTTTAGGTCTGGGGTCAAGGATGTAGGGCTGGGGGGGTTTCTGAGTAGATTTTCAAGGCTTGGGCCGGTTTTTAGGGCTCAGGGCACAGGGGGGCAGGGTGTTTTTAGGGCTGGGGTGGGATCTGTTTTTATGGCTAGGGTCCGCTTTTAGGAGTTAGGGCAAGGGTTTTGGCTATTTTTAGGACTGGGGTCGGGGTAGAACTCGGGCAGGTGACTGGGTTTTAGGACTCAGGGCGTGGGGTAGGGCATAATCTGAACCACGCATATATGACTCAGAGTGGGGGCTAGGGTATAATCTTATCCACACATATGATTTTACCAATTATGCCATTACAACTACATTTTTTGTAAAGGCATGCCTAGTAAAGGCATGCGTGGTTAAGATGCGGTCGTTATTAAGACCGCGTTGTTAAAGCATGCGAGGTTAGGGAATTTGTGGCTCCAACATACAACCGCCTGAGTTACTTGGAAAATAACTCGGTATGAAGTAGTTTCCCTCCCGAAATAGTATGTTACTTATTTTATTAATTTTTTAAACAAATAATTGTCTGATTTATTTTTAATTTATGTCATTTGTCGTTTGACTGTGGTGCGAATTACATGTTATTTAATCGTGCCTTCATGACTTCGTAATTAAGTCTATTGAAGTTTTGGAACTGAACTGACTTTGGAGTGTTCTGTCCACAGGAGTCACGTTCAGTGGCAATGACTGTGGCGAGGGAAACCTGGGCTCGCAGTAATACAAATTACCTGGAAGGAACTGAGGCATCAGAAAAAATTAGATTTCATGACAAAAGCATTGTCTGATTTTTAGGTCTCGCCTAGCGACGCAGCGCATGCTCTGCTCGCCTTGGCGAGATCTATTGTCATCGGTTTTGCTAGCGAAGGGGGACAGGAGATGTGCACGCGCCCGGACGGGCGATGTGCACGTGTACGGCTCGTGGCGCTTGAGCACAACGCGCGCATGGCGCGCTTTCACTTTCCTCCTAGTTAGTTTCAGTGTTGTTCGTGTTCGCCTTCCTCCCGCCCCCTCCCGTTGTCTGCGCGTGTTGTGCTTTACTTTACCACTCCCCTCCCGTTGTCCGTGTTCTCCTTCCTCCTGTTGTCCGCGCGCGTTCCGTTTTTTTTTTTAATTTCCCTCTTTCCTTTTCTAAAATGTTTGCATATATGGGTGCCCTGTGTGAGTTTCCGTCTTGTGTGAGTGTGAGGCGGATACAACCACTTAGTGTGTGATTCTTACTTATTAGGAGTGACAATTGAGGTCTGCCGGCAAGGAAAATTGACGTTTGTCTTCCGAGATGAAGCGTAGAAGACAGGTATAATTGTGATGCAGTAAGCACAACAACCCTAGACATGGTGCCCTGGCAACTGCTCTGCACTAGGGACAGTACCTCTCCGACCCCCATGCCCTCCGCCCCCCCGTGACTGGAACAATTCATAGAAACCATTTGTAACGTCTATTCAGGAGTTCCACTGGGGTTGCAAGGTTGATTTAAGTGCGAACGTACTGCTATATGCCCGACTACTTATTTACTTACCGGAAAGGTCCAGGGACAACATTAACGTAGTGGCAAATATACTTTTCTCCCACCAGTGTTGGCAGGTGCCGCCGCTCTCGCTGGTCCCTTTAAGAGGACGGCTAATTGTGGACTGATGTGCACAGTGATGACTGCCTCGCTCTCGGCGCTCCACTGGTGCTGCCTGGGCCTGTCACTGCTCAACGCTGGCAAGGCAGTGGAGACAGCGGACTCGGAGCTGGGGACCGAGGGATGGGCAGAGGCGGAGGCGAGGGAAGGCGCAGGACCGGGAGATGACAGGACCCCGGGGCATGGTAAGAGGAGGCCGTTTGGTTATGTATGTGTCCGGTGACAGGCTGGGAGAAAAGCAGCGGACACAGCTCCATCTAGGCTGAGCACCTGGGGAAGCTGGACAGGAACAGTCAAACCTGTGGGTTGTAGAGAAGTACAGCATATGAGGCCGGAGAGTCGTATCAGGGCTGTGAACCCTGTCATCCTCCTAGCAGATTATGGGTCCTAACGTACCAAAAATGTACAGCTTGACTCGCTCAAACCAGAGTCTGGCACCCGTTCCCTGAGCTGGCAGAGTGAAACTCAGCAGATCCAGGCACGCTGCCCATAGTCCCTACTAGAACCGGAGACATGAACACCACACAGCCGCGCGTCAGCCTGCCCTACACAGGCACCCATCAACCAGAGTATGTCACTGTGGGAGCCTCGTACCAGGGTCAGTCACCCTGGCCCCATACAGAGCGAGTCGGCTTCACTCAACCATACCAGAGACAGGCACTGTACCTAGAGCTTGGCATCTTACTGCCAGAGCCCTGCCCTTTGACACTTCATAACAGAGTCTGGCCCAACATTCTCAGAGCCTACACCCTCAATTGCCAGCGCCTGCCTCACTCAGACGGCCCCATAGTAGTTTAAGGCTTTCTAGCCTCTTCTTCCTAAGAACATTAACAACCCTTACCAGCAGTTTAGTGCATCTTCCTCACTCTCTATCGTCCCCATATGATAAGGCCCAAGGATTTCCACACACCATAAAAATGTAAAGTGAACGCCCTTATACAAGAGAGAGCACCATGAAGTCCCCAATACCAGGAAAGACACTATCACTCCGTCATCCCATACCACAATCAAGCAACCTGCTACCACTGTCCCTCCCTCCTTTCTTACATTTCATCAGTATGTAAATCTATAGATTGTTGAAGTAAACCTCACTGGCCTTCATGACCATGTAATAAAAGGCATGGAGACAATGGTTCAGGTTTACATTTCTTCCTCCCTTCTATGACCTTTTGTTCCACAGTGCACGCCCCTTCCTTGTCTTATTACACATCGATGGCGTCCTCATACAAGTTATTCATCCATGAGTGTCCTCATTGAAATGAGTCGAAGCAGCTCACTGTGTTTGTAGACTAACCACCAGCCACAGGAAGTTTAACGTCCCTAACTTTATAAACTGTACCAGCCCCCTCTGCATTCCAGAATCAATGTCAGAGTTTGTTGTGGGATCTTTAATGAGTAAACAAGGTTACCTAGGCTCTAAACTCAACATGCCTGACGGTGCTCAACTACAAAAAACCCATGCTGCCTGACCAGGCTGGGTGTCTAAACTCGCGAAGAAGAACGGCCTTTCGCGGCATATGACCTGAAGCTCTGTGATTACCTCTCTTAGCACCTTAGACTTGTTTCTGGAGATGGAATCCAGGAAAGGTCTCCCAATTCACCTCTTCACAACCTTCCTATTATTCTAAACTGGATACATTCTCTCTGCAGCCTCACCCCTCTGTGATGTCATGTTTCTTCTTTATTTGTCCGTATGTATATCATGTGTTCCCTTTGTAAACATACCTGTGTGTTGGTTACATGTCCTGTTGCTATATGTACAACCAGGGCTTTAAGTGGGCCGGGTCTGAGCACCGGCAGTTTTTTAAAGGGGGCCTCGAAACGGGTCTCTATCGGGCTCTGTTTTGTGCGCTGGCACAGGCGGTCCGTTTTTTTCCGGACTGCAGTCCGGAAAAAAGTGCCAGGGCACAAAACAGAGCCCGATAGAGACCCGTTTCGAGACAGCAGGCACATCGATGTGCGCATGCTCACACTGCTCACTTCTCACAAGTGGAGAAGTTACGGCATGACGTCATGCCAGGTGAGCATTGTAGGGGAAGGGAAATCCTTTAAAGAGTCATTTTCTCTCTGGATTTCCCTTCTCTTTTTGAAACGCAAGAGCAGCAACATTGTCGTGGTGTCACCAGGGCTTTAAGTGGAAGCTTTTACAATATTATATATAAGCCATAGTTGCTGCTTATTTATCTTATGCAACTAACAACCATTGACACAGCCAATAGTCCTGACTTGTTGTAGGTATGATGTTACTTGTTATATCGTATATCTGGACGCAATGACAGAAACAGCGAAATACACAGATTTTTAACGTACTTTTTAAGCCACGCCCTTAATTACATTGGCCACGCCCCTTGAGAGACCCCCCAGTTTTTTCATCCCACTTAAAGCCCTGGTTACAACTCTACAGCCCAATGGGGCTTGGTTTGCCATTGGAAAGTGAACATTGCAGCGGCTTTAGATGTTGCAACAAGTATGTACAGACTCTAATGAGAATTGGTGTCATGTCCATTTTAGATCTGACCTCCTCCTGCTTATAAGATATTAATCATAAAAGTACTTTTCTCTCTTAATCCTGTGCATGGATCTTTGACCCTGTTGAAGTTGCTCACCTGTTTGTGGTCCTCCCTTGCAGTGTTCAGGGGGCCTTTCCGTACGTGCATTATCTCCTCTGAGAACACTGGTACCTGGCAAGTCCATTTCTCATTGTGTGACACACAAAGGTCTCTCTTTTTTTTTTTATGATTGAGCCTGGGCAGCGCTTGCGCTGCGATGCATGCTGTATTCGAGTATGGACTTGGAGCCCTGCCCACTCTCCGCCCATATTTATCATTGGCTTGTGTCATTATCCTTTGTAAATGCTGGTTTCTGATTCGTTAATAGGCTTGTTAGTACCGCCTTGGCTTAATTTGTAACCTCCTATGAGGACTGGCCCTTTTACTTCGGGTGTTACACGGTACGTCTTATTTAGTCTGTAAGCACTATTTTCTTGTCCTTATAAAGGATCACTTTCTGCTTTCTTTTTCCTAGTTATACAAAATCTCCGGTTCTCGAGATTTTTTGTGAGTTTCATTGTAAATGACAATGCTTTTATTTATGTGTGAATTATCAAAACAGATAAATAAAAAGCATTGTCATTTACTATGTCAATAGCTTAAACTCTCGCAAATGCGAGACCTATTGCATTGCAAATGCTTGTTCTTTTTCGATCCGGTTTTAATGTAGTGTGGAAGCCCGCTGAGGCCAGCTATACGCCCTCCGTTCCCTTGTGAATCCATTCCTCGAGGGGGATGTGCGGTTGAATTCCTAGATGCTCTGACACAAAGGGCCACCAGGTGGCACTGTTGTTGTACATACGTTTTAAATGCCAAATGTCCCTGCGTTTCTGCTACAACCTATTTCATGGAAGATGCATAAAATACCTTCTCAGCTATAAAGCTGCAGAACCGAAAGATGTCACACAGCAGCGGTGAAGTAAATAACCCTTTCGTATAATCTGTCAGGGCTGTAATAGACAGAATGAAAAGAAGGATAGATACAGAAAAAAAAACTTCAGATGATTAAGCCCCTATATGGAATCAGTGGTTCCATGGGTACTGCTTAAGGCTCCTAGAAGTCATTTCCAAGCACTATGTGGGAACGCAAAGAATGAAGAACGGAAAATAGAAGAGGAACAGAAGAGACTACGAACAGAAGAGGGACTGAGGGAACAGGAGAGGGAAGAGGCAACGAAGGAACAAGACAGGACAGTCAGAGGGTGTGCAAGAGACATGAGGGGATGAGGAATCAAGGCAAGTAATTGGATGGGGGACAGAGAAGGAAAAGAGGGAGCAGTGAGGAGGGAACATGAGAGGGAAGAGGTCAGGGAAGAGGAGAGAAGAAATGAGGGGAAAGGGGAGGAAAGGAAGAAACAGGGTACTGGTGGGTGGAATAAGAATAGAGGAGAGGGAATGAGAGAAGAGAGGTGGGATGGAGGGTAGAGAAGAAGGAAAGAGAAAATGGTTGAGGAGTTGAAAGGTACAAGAGAGATGGATGAGGGAACAAGAGGGAAGGCGGTAACATGAGCGAAATAACTCCAGTATTTCCCACACGAAATGCAGTGCCGCTTGGATGGAAATCCAATTACATTCTAACAGCACAATAAAATCGGGGGAATTTAATTAATTGCAGTTAATAATTTTTCAGAGCATGAGCCTAAATTGTTCCTCATTGCTTCTGTGATGATAAAGGGCAGTGAACTGAATATCCCTAACATTTTAATTCCAGTTCTATGGTATGGATAAATTGGCGTAGTTACTGCTAACATCCATGCGCCTCATTCCCACTAGTCAGTTTAATCATTAACTTACCCGGTAACTACTATTACCTCAGGGTGGGATTCTTACCCGGCCTCGTAAATATCACTTCTTCTGCATTTTTAACTCACTTTGGCCCTGATTACATGTTGGCTGGGCAGAGTGAGATGCTTACGACACTCGGTAAATACCTCTTGTTCCTTGTTTTTCACTTGTAAATTACGCATGACATGCTGAATTGGTATTTAAAGCTCTAGAATCCATTAGGGGTGGGCGGAACTCACTGAGTTTAACTGTAAAATCAGTGCGAACAGCACCATGCGGCGCGCCAAAGGGCGCTGCTTGTTTCTCCCTCTTGAGTAGATTTTATACTCGAGTTGCAGCTTCCTCAACACGAGCAGTGGCAACCTGCCGAGATCGCCCGCATTGAGAAATCTCGCTGGGAGGCGGTCTAGTGCTTGATTTTATCACTTGCCAGCTTACCGGCGAGCCGCATGCAAGAAAAAATTCCATCACGTGGCAGTTGGCAGAGATTTTCTGAAACACTGCGCTCCAAGCGGAGTGGGCAAAACTCCGGGAACTGCGCCTGAGGAGCGACGTTTACTGCCCATCACTAGATTCCATATGCTTTCTTTCCCCCCCCCAATACATTATGTCAGTTTTGACCTGCCAAAAGCTGTCAGAAAAAACAGTGGGGTGCAATACTTACTGCACCTGTGAGTACAAGTGTGCCGGGATGGGATACTTAGAGAGGTGGTATTTACCACACCCAGTGAGTTTGGCGTGGCTGCATGAAGGTCAGCGTGTAGGTATGGCTGTACCTTGCCTCCGATAACCGATGCAACATAGTCCTGCTGCTCGCCTGAGACTCCAGGCTTCAGGGCCTTCTTGGTGTCCTTTGTTTCTTGGCCTTATCTCTGCCTTGGATTCCATAGGTGACAACTGACCCAAGTGCTCATCGTGTTATGAATGTGAGACGTGTGCTACCTCTTGTGATTATTTTTTGTGCTGGGGCTGCGTCAGGTTCACTGTGGCCCGGTAGAAGCTGGCATGCAGGACACCTCACTAGTGTCACCCACTGGCCTTCCAGTAATGCTTCGGACATGGAAAGAGTGCTATGACACCACACCATTGGAAGCAGTAAGCTACACAACTGAGAATGACAGCGCAATGCTAATGTCCCATAAAAGCAAATCTCTCACCAACACTTCCTCCGGAAATCTGAGTTTGCCTGTGGGTCTTAAAATGCTTTGCCTGAAAATGGCAGTAGATGTCAACCTTTCATCGGTTCAATACTCCCACATCTTGTTGATATCCGTGAATACGATGTCATTACACACCATGATAAATGCAGGACCGACCAAAGCAATACCAATAAATGCAATGTCGATGTATGCCATAAAATATGCTTGCATACCAATGTCAATATCATAAAGACAATATCGATGTACGCTATGACAACTGAACACCCAATACTGAGGATGTCAGTAAAAATGATATTAATGACCACCGTGTTAATTGTACACATTTGCATGAGCTCATGTGATTTCTGTCGGATTTAACTAAGCTGACCTCCCCATCAACCCCGAGTCAGAGATACGTGGTCACGCTCTGCGACCCAAACCTGAGCCTACCGATTGACAGGTCAAAGCTGGGGTTACACTTAGCCCATAGACAAATGTGCAGCCAGGGAAAACCCTGATTGATCCCACAGATGGGCAGTTACACCATAAACAGGTCCGAGGAAATTGGCCGCAATTAAACACATTTGGCCAAAAGAGCGCGTTCCTAAAATACCACAAAGATAGATGCCACATACAGTTAGGAACACTCAGCCAATCAAGACACAGCATACACACCACACGCAGTGATCACACGCTCCCCACGCAGGCCATCTCGACACAAACACACTGGCCTACACTATCTCTCCCCGAGGTTGAGAGCCATCTGTTTCCCCCTTATCAGATGGTTGTACTTGTTATCTATGACTAGGCCAAGAATGCCAGATCGGTTTATAGTACCTCACGAACTGTATAGATGGTCGGCCAACACTTTTGTACAATGAGAGACTTTCTTCAGACGCTACTCTGTTGATACTCTCCCGGCCTCTGAGTTTAATTAAGCCAACTTGTTCCTGTTTTGCCAAACGCCTCTTGTCTTTTCATTTTTAAAGGTAAATTCATATCCGAAGCAACAACTTGAAGATAGGACCTCCCAGCAATTGAACCGTAATGTGTTCTTCTATGTTTATATCATGATAGACCGGATGCTACATAGCAGCCCACGAAGACAGTGGCTACACAATCCTTAACATTAACATAGCGACATCCTGTGTGATGGTTGAGGGCCCCGGATGTTCTGTAGTATATGTATGGCCATTACAACAATGTAAGGTTCTTCTCGTCTGAAATTACAATATATTTTAAAAGAATGTTTTAAAAACGTGTTAAATGTACGTTATCACTGCTCTTGTGAACCTTCAATCGCTGACCGCTCAGATGATGTGTTTGTTATATATTGGAAAACAAACTATGTTCGACTGGGCCTTGTAAAGTGCTCAGCTGCCGCTGCAGTCTAGTGCGTTTCATCCTGGACAGTCTGACGCCGTTTGACCTCATTTAATTTCAACATCTTGGTTTCGCGCATGACTCACTCCGGAAGGAGTATCTCGGCGCTGTGCTGATCAGTCAAGCAGGGACATTCTAAAACAGTCAGGTTTTTAGCATCTTCTTGAAGTTTATAAAGTCTGGGCAGGTACGAAGATGAAGAGGGAGTTTATTGCAGTGCTGTGGGTCCGTATATATGAAAAAGATCCGCCCCCAAGTCTTGAGGTGCGGATGCGTGGGGTCTGCAAAGACACTTTAATTGAGGACCCTAGCTGTCTGGGGGGCTGATAGTAACTGAGTCGTGAGTACAGAAAGGCTGGGCGAGGCTTGTCAAGTGTAAAGACCTGCTGTCCATTTTCATTTTTTGTACTCAAGGATTGATTTTCAAAAGGAAAATAGTTTAACAGTGTGGGGGTAACCGTGTTGGGAAACAACCTTTACCACTACTCCTTAACAACGAGGGGCCTCAACCACGATTCCTCAACAACGACCTGAACTTGAATCATGAGTCTTTTAACCACTAATGGTCTTAACAACGACCTATATAGTATTATTAAGTTTAAAATTACCTCATAAGATGGCACTCTTGGATTGTATAGGACAGATGTATAAAAAATACAGAGTAAACAAAAATTACATTAAAATGTAAGTATTTTGGTAAGTATTAAAGGTAAGTATTACGTGGATTATATATTACCTACTGGCGGTCGCCAGTAGGTAGTTATAGTTAGGACCAAGTTTCCATACGAAAAGCGTTTTTTGTTTTCCCAATAACTTTGGCGTCGTTTGACGAATTTTCGCAAAATTTTCAAAACTAGTGGGGCGCTCCGGTCAGCTCCTGTCTTAAAAGTTTCGGGGTGATTAGTGAAGCGGGGGCTGAGAAAAAAGGGGGGTCCCAAAACGCATTTTCCCCATGTAATTTTCCGTAGGACACTTTAGACAAAGCTACAGCCCGAACTGCTGAACGGAATTACACAAAATTTGGCATAAAGGTAGATCTTGGTTCAGAAAGATCCCTTTTTGTTAAATGGTGTAAATCCGTTCAGTAGTTCCTGAGAAATTAGGAAAAGAAAAAGTTTCGATATCTATGGCCACGGTGGATTCACGAACCCTCCCGAGCATGAGCTTCATTTTCATTGGCTGCCAACACTCCAAACCAGGAACTGTTGGCTGCCGTTTTGTGACTCGGTAGAACCGAGCCAGAAGGAAACTGTGGAAAAAAGGATGAAAAACAAGAAAAGGGGGCAGGGTAGGAATACCCTAACCCCCTAGGCCTGCTCTGGGGGTCCCACAAGGACCCCCAGGGCCCCAATTTAAAAAAAAAAAAAAATCGAAGTCGTGCAGGGTGCGCGACTCCGGACGAAAAAAAACAAAAATAACAGAGTGTGGGGTTATTAAATAAGGGGTGGGGGGCTCGGGGCACCCCCAAGCCCCGGGGACCACCACCTCCCCGGGGCACTAAAAATTGAAATTCGGGGTCTGTTACAGACCCCCAAGCCCCGGGGACCACCACCTCCCCGGGGCTTTGCAATGGTAGGGAGAGGGGCCGTGCGGACCCCCTCCTGGAGCCCGTCATGGCCCTGAGGACCGCCACCCCCCAGGGCCGACTCCTGCAATGTCCCGGGGTGCCCACCCCCGGGACATTGCTGTTTGCTATGACAGGGCGGGAGCACGGGTTCCGCCCTGTCATAGCAAACTCTGCTTGCTTGATTGAAGCAAGAGCAGGGAAACCTGCTCTTGCTTCAATGAAGCAAAGCAGGATTGCTTTTCCACAAGGGGAGCTGCATGTCAGCCGCTCCCCTTGTGGAAAAGCAATGCCGGCTCCCGCAGGGGTGATTCATGAAGCGGGGGCGGGGGCTGAGAAAAAAGGGGGGTCCCAAAACGCATTTTCCCCATGTAATTTTCCGTAGGACACTTTAGACAAAGCTACAGCCCGAATTGCTGAACGGAATTACACAAAATTTGGCAAAAAGGTAGATCTTGGTTCAGAAAGATCCCTTTTTGTTAAATGGTGTAAATCCGTTCAGTAGTTCCTGAGAAATTAGGAAAAGAAAAAGTTTCGATATCTATGGCCACGGTGGATTCACGAACCCTCCCGAGCATGAGCTTCATTTTCATTGGCTGCCAACACTCCAAACCAGGAACTGTTGGCTGCCGTTTTGTGACTCGGTAGAACCGAGCCAGAAGGAAACTGTGGAAAAAAGGATGAAAAACAAGAAAAGGGGTCAGGGTAGGAATACCCTAACCCCCCAGGCCTGCTCTGGGGGTCCCACAAGGACCCCCAGGGCCCCAATTTTTAAAAAAATACAAATCGAAGTCGTGCAGGGTGCGCGACTCCGGACGAAAAAAAACAAAAAAAACAGTGTGGGTTTATTAAATAAGGGGTGGGGGGCTCGGGGCACCCCCAAGCCCCGGGGACCACCACATCCCCGGGGCACTAAAAATTGAAATTCGGGGTCTGTTACAGACCCCCAAGCCCCGGGGACCACCACCTCCCCGGGGCTTTGCAATGGTAGGGAGAGGGGCCGCGCGGACCCCCTCCTGGACTCCGTCATGGCCCTAGGGACCGCCACCCCCCAGGGCCGACTCCTGCAATGTCCCGGGGTGCCCACCCCCGGGACATTGCTGTTTGCTATGACAGGGCGGGAGCACGGCTTCCGCCCTGTCATAGCAAACTCTGCTTTGCTTGATTGAAGCAAGAGCAGGGAAACCTGCTCTTGCTTCAATCAAGCAGCAGGATTGCTTTTCCACAAGCGGAGCTGCATGTCAGCCGCTCCCCTTGTGGAAAAGCAATGCCGGCTCCCGCAGGAGGCGGGGACCCGGCGGGCCGTGGGGGCATTGGGGCTCCCCCCACGGTCCCCAACCATGAGGCCAGGCTGGGGCGTGGGGATGGGGTCCCCGGGGCCAAAAATGGCCCGGGAGGGGGGTCGCGCGGTCCACCCCCCCCATTTTTAAAAATAAAAAAATAACTAGATTTGGGCATGCCCCAGGGGATGGGGTCCCCGGGGCGAATATAAATTAATGAAAGTGGCCGGTTTTTTTTTCGCCAAAGTTTGGAGTCGCGACCTTATCGCGGCGCTCAGCGCGGCCCCCTGGTGTGAACGCGATGGGTGCCCGGCTCTCAGCGAGGCCCGCTGGTATGAACGCGATGGGTGCGCGGTTCTCAGCGCGGCCCCTGGTGTGAACGCAATGGGTGCGCGACCTTTAAGGAAAAATAATTAAGATTTTTTTAAATAAACCTAAGTTATATGTTGGGTTATTGGGTGGCTCTAAAAAGAGCCCTTTGTTTCATTGGTAGATTGTTGTAGCTACATGTAAGTGCGGATGCAGAGCTTCAGGTTGTTGAGAAACACTCTGTTCCCTTGATCAGTGAAGTGTACTCCATCACTTCTGTAGATGCCATCCATATAGAAATGTAGATTGTTGTTATAGATGGAGCCCATCCTATGGTCTCTGAGGTAAGCAGAAACAGCTTTATTGACATTTTTCTAGCTTTTTCAATCTGAGGACAAAATTGATTCGACCACTTCCATTTCTGTCTTTGGCATATGTTAGAGTATACAAAGACAGTTTGGGGGAAAAGTAACATCAATTCTGCAAAGGTGTCCTTCATTAGCATTTCCAGACCTACCCCAGTTAATGTGCCTAGGTCATTGCCACCACAGTGCACAATCATGAGGTCAGGGGGTTGGAGATGCAAAAAGGTTTTAACCAAAGGCATCAATTGGTGCCACTTTAATCCTCTGTGTCCAATCCATTTAATGTCTACATTTTGCAAAGCTAGGTTTTTGTCAATACCTCTGTGTTCAGCATACCTTTTGCCCCAGAAAACATAGCTGTGCCCAACAATCCACACAGAAAGCATCTTGAAGGGATGTCTGTAGGTAATCAAAAGATGTCTGTCGCTGAGGTAGTCAGTTGGTAGTATGAGAGGTATCTAAAATGGTGGACAAGATGCTGTTTTAAAAAAAGTAGAGAATTGATTGGTTGTTTATGAACATTGTACACTGAAAAATAGGGTGCATGGTGCTTTCTTTAAAAAGCATGTTTGTTATTGGTCAGTAAAAAATGTTTGAAAGGTACAGTAGAAAGGATAAGGTCATGTTTTGCAAAGCCAACCACACTTGCTGTTTGCATTTGCAACATTGTGTGGTGAACTTGAAAATATGGTGAACTTGTGACCTGACAGTTAAGTTGAATGTTCCATGAACTGTTACTATGGAAACTGGCATTAAGCAGAAAGGGTGAAGAAGTCAGTTGCTAAGGGTTATTATGTGTAACCAATGGAAAGGTGTTTTACAATTTGAAAATCTCTGGGAAGCAATGTTATTTGTTGCTTATGTGTATTTGTATGAAGAAAGAGAGGGAAACCTTGCCATAACTGGTTTTACCTTGCCGAGTCTGGTGCATTACATTGATTGTGTGTAAAAGAAAATCCTGTCGGAGTGTGTGAGATTTATCATTCAACACATTTATTTGCAAGGTGAGTTATACATTTTTGAGGTTTATTTAAAAAAGATTTGACATTATTCTAAACCTGTGTTGTTTGAAATATATTATTAAATGTAGAGATGTATATTAGAATTAGTTTCATTGTACTTAAATGTTGTTTAAAAAAGAGTGTACAGTAATATGTGTATTTTTTAAGATGATTACTGACGTTATTAATTAAGCTTGTTTTTTAAGTCTGTTCAAAGGTGTAGTTGAATGATGCCGCATATTTTTAGATAGTTGGTTAAAGATGCAGTAGAAATGTGTAGTTTGAAAGATGTTCATATAAGGTGTAGTTTATTAGCCTTCATTTTTTCTTCTCTCTACAAAGGTATAGTTGAATGATACTGCATCATTATAGATACTTTGGTAAATATGCAGCACAACTGTGCTGTTTGAAAGATGATCATATAAGTTGTTAATAATTAGGTTTCTATTATTAGTTTGTACAGAAGGTAAAGTTAAATGATGCCATATATTTTAAGATACAATGGTGAAATAAGGTGCTGTTAATTTGGCTTCGTTTTGTAGCCTGAGCAAAGGTATAGTTGAATGATGCCACATAATTTTAGATACAAAGGTGAAGATGTATAATAAAAGTGTCGTTTTAAAAATGCTCATAAAATGTGTTGTAAATTACCCTTCTTTCTTAGGTCTGTTGAGAGGTATAGTTTAATGATGTTGCATATTTGAAGATTGAATGGTCAAGATCTAGCTCAAAAGTAAACCACCACATATTACCCTTTCTGGCATGTTGTACTTATCTACTTAACTAGATAGTATGTAATGACTCATCTATGTGTTCAGATTCTATTTATACAGTTGTATGTATGCTTAGTGAACTATTGAGAGGTGCCTGACCGATTACAGGAGTGCAAAGGTAGTGAATATGTGATTTTAAAACTACAGGAGTAATGATTGACTGATTCCATATTCTGCAATCACCCAGTTAGTATCCAAGCACTACCCATGCACTCATGCAATGACCCAGGCACTAACTCATGCACTGTTACAATCCCCTGAGCAATACCTCTGTAGTCCAGTAATCTCCCTGTCACTACCTATGCACTCCTCCAATCACCCAGCCAGCCCCATGTCCTTATCCAATCACTCCGCCAAAACCCAAGCACTTATAAATTCACCATGCACTCTCCTTGCAGCTCTCTAATGATCCAGTCACTACCCATGTACTCATTCAATGACCCAGGCACTAACACATGCACTGCTACAATCCCCTGTGCACTACCCATGCAGACCTCTAACCACCTACACAGTACTGATTTACTCCTTTAATTACCCAGGCAGTACCTATGCAGTCCAGCAACCCCCCTGTCACTACCCATGCACTGCTGTAATCACCCAGCCAGCATCATGTACTTATCCAATCACTGCGCCAAGACACAAAGAACTTATAAATTCACCATGCACTCTCCTTGCAGTACTCTAATCATCCAGTCGCTACCCATGTACTCATGCAATGACCCAGGCACTAACACATGTACTGCTACAATCCCCTGAGCACTACCTATGCAGTCCAGTAATCTCCCTGTCACTACCTATGCACTCCTCCAATCACCCAGCCAGCCCCATGTCCTTATCCAATCACTCCGCCAAAACCCAAGCACTTATAAATTCACCATGCACTCTCTTTGCAGTACTCTAATCATCCAGTCACTACCCATGTACTCATGCAATGACCCAGGCACTAACACATGCACTGCTACAATCCCCTGAGCACTACCTATGCAGTCCAGTAATCTCCCTGTCACTACCTATGCACTACTCCAATCACCCAGCCAGCCCCATGTCCTTATCCAATCACTGCGCCAAGACACAAACAACTTATAAATTCACCATGCACTCTCTTTGCAGTACTCTAATCATCCAGTCGCTACCCATGTACTCATGCAATGACCCAGGCACTAACACATGCACTGCTACAATCCTCTGAGCACTACCTATGCAGTCCAGTAATCTCCCTGTCACTACCTATGCACTCCTCCAATCACCCAGCCAGTACCATGTACTAATCCAATCACTCTGCCAATACCCAAGCACTTATAAATTCACCATGCACTCTCTTTGCAGTACTCTAATCATCCAGTCACTAGCCATGTACTCATGCAATGACCCAGGCACTAACTCATGCACTGTTACAATTACCTGAGCACTACCTTTGTAGTCCAGTAATCTCCCTGTCACTACCTATGCACTCCTCCAATCACCCAGCCAGCCTCATGTCCTTATCCAATCACTCCGCCAAAACCCAAGCACTTCTAAATTCACCATGCACTCTCCTTGCAGCTCTCTAATGATCCAGTCACTACCCTTGTACTCATGCAATGACCCAGGCACTAACACATGCACTACTACAATCCCCTGTGCACTACTCATGCAGACCTCTAACCACCTACACAGTAGTGATTTACTCCTTTAATTACCCAGGTAGTACCTATGCAGTCCAACAACCCCCCTGTCACTACCCATACACTGCTGTAATCACCCAGCCAGCATCATGTACTTATCCAATCACTGCGCCAAGACACAAAGGACTTCTAAATTCACCATACACTCTCTTCGCAATACTCTAATCATCCAGTCGCTACCCATGTACTCATGCAATGACCCAGGCACTAACACATGCACTGCTACAATCCCCTCAGCATTACCTTTGTAGTCCAGTAATCTCCCTGTCACTACCTATGCACTCCTCCAATCACCCAGCCAGCCCCATGTCCTTATCCAATCACTTCGCCAAAACCCAAGCACTTATAAATTCACCATGCACTCTCCTTGCAGCTCTCTAATGATCCAGTCACTACCCATGTACTCATGCAATGACCCAGGCACTAACTCATGCACTGCTACAATTCCCTGTGCACTACCCATGCAGACCTCTAACCACCTACACAGTACTGATTTACTCCTTTAATTACCCAGGTAGTACCTTTGCAGTCCAGCAACCCCCCTGTCACTACCTATGCACTCCTCCAATCACCCAGCCAGCCCCATGTCCTTATCCAATCACTGCGCCAAGACACAAACAACTTATAAATTCACCATGCACTCTCTTTGCAGTACTCTTATTTATTTATTTAAGCAACTTGTAAAGCGCGCAAATACCCGTGGGTGTCTTGGCGCTACGGACTGGAAGGAAAGGAAAGGCCATGGAGCGGGGGACTTATTGATTGAAGAGCCAGGTTTTCACTTGTTTCCTGAAGGTTAGCAGGGTAGGACTTGTCTTAATGTGAAGGGGGAGCGAGTTCCATAATCTGGCAGTGGAGACTGTGAATCTTCTATCACCCCATGAAGCTTTCCTGGTACGAGGGACAGTCAGCAGGTAGGCTGCTGATGAGCGCAAGGGTCTGCTGGGCGTGTATGAGCTAAGGGCTTTCTTCAGAAACTCAGGTCCTGTGTTGTGGATTGCCTTGTATGCAATGCATAACGCCTTAAATGTTGTTCTGCTTCTTATGGGCAGCCAGTGGAGCTGTCGTACCACATTGGATATTGGCTTGAATTTGGGGGTACCTGACAGAATCCTTGCGGCTGCGTTCTGCACCAGTTGTAGCTTACTTAGGACTTTTGCCTGGGCGCAGACTAAGAGACCGTTACAATAATCGACTTTAGACATTACCAGTGTGCTGATAAGAGTTCTACCGGCGCTGATAGGGAGAAACGGTAGGAGTTTTTTTATCATCCTGAGGACATAGAAGGATGAGGAGACAACTGCATTAGCGTGGTGTATGAAAGACAGCTTGTCGTCAAACATAACACCCAGGTTTCTGACCTTTGTGACGGAGGACGGAGGGGAACCCAGCTTGGCTGGCCACCATATTGGGGACCAGACAGGGGAGAGGTTACCAAAGATCATCACCTCCGTTTTGTCTGAATTTAATTTGAGGCAATTGTTAGCCATCCATGCACCGATGGCTAACATTCCTTCTTGGAAGCTTGCCACAACTGTCCCTCCATCATTGTGTATTGCTAGCACCAATTGAATATCATCGGCGTACGATGTTAGACCCATCCCATAGGATTTGATAACCCTCGCCAGGTCCGACACATATATGTTAAATAAGGTTGGACTCAATGATGATCCTTGTGGCACACCGCACGGGAGTGCAAATGGTGGGGAGTTTAAACCACCGAGACTTACTAGCTGAGTTCGATTAGATAGGAAGGAGGACAGGAGGGCTTTGGCCTTATGTCTGATGCCGATGGCTGAGACACGGTCGATCAAGGTGGCATGATCGACCGTGTCAAAGGCTGCAGATAAATCCAACAGCACAAGGACCGCGGCACCACCGTGATCTAGTACATCCTGATTTCATCAGAGGCTTTGATAAGGGCTGTCTCCGTGCCATGGCCCGTTCTGAAGCCAAATTGTGTGTCATCCAGTAGGTTGTTTTCATCAATGAACTGGGCCAGCTGTGTGTTCATGGTTTATTCGAAAATGTTTGCTGGAAGAGGGAGACAAGCAATGGGCCTATAGTTTTTGGTTTCTGAGGGGTCCAGATTATTCTTCTTTAGTAGAGGCTTGATGATGGCCTTTTTCCAAATGGAAGGATAAGTGTCTGTGCGGAACATCGAGTTACAGATGTTTTCTAAATTGGGGCCTATCAGGTCGGGGATCGATTTCAGAACAGATTGGGGACAAGGGTCGTTAGGGGATCCGGATTTGACAGTGGAAATAAGGTCTGTGATTTGTTCTAGTGAAACCTGGGTAAATTCCGAGAAATTAGGAGTTATTTCATCGTCTCTGGGGTCGTCTGTTTGGCTGCCAACCTTCGTTAGGGTTGCGAAGTTGGCGTAGATATGGCTGACCTTTTCTTGAAAGTAGTTGGCCAATGAATTACAAAGATCTTGGGTGGCGTCTTTGGAGGAGTTCGTCGGTGGCCCTGATAGCTTGGCCACTACCTGGAACAACTGCTTGGCAGAATCTTGGGCAGTTTCGATTTGTCTAAGGTAGTAGTTACTTTTCTCGGAGATTATGAGAAGTTTGTATTTGGTCAATAATTCCTTGTAGCGGATTTTTTCTGCATTGTCATAATCTCGACGCCAGCGTCTTTCTTGATTCCTGCATCGTTGATTCTCGAGTCTAAGCGCCTCAGAGAACCAAGGGGCAGAAGGGACATTGGAGGCAGTTTTAATTGGTACTAATGCACTGAATGCGTTGTGAAGCCATTCTGAGTAATTAATGGAGGCTAATTCAGGATCTTGTGTGGTATCGTGCTGAGTGGATAGCAGGTGTAATTTGAGGCGGTAATGATCAATGCTGTTCCACGCCTTGAACTTATTAGGGGGGGGCTAGTGTGCAGAGGGTTAATTCTCCCTATCTGAATGTCAAACAGAACTGCGAAGTGATCTGTCCAGGTAAGGGGAAGGATGCTCCTTAGAGAAATTTGCTGGTAGTTAGAGAACAGACCGTTCAGCGTGTGGACGGCTGAGTGTGTGGGGCTTGTTACTAATTGTGATAGGCCTACCGCCTCTAGTTCTGATGTAAGATATGAGGTGTCCTTGTCTTCATGAGCCTCTAGATGAAAATTGAAGTCTCCCAGGATGGTGAAATTGGGTTCTCCCGCTAAGGGTTCTAATAGACTGCCCATGGCCGAGAGGAATTCAGTACGGGAGACCGGTGGGCGGTAAAGGAGGGTTCCCTTGAAGGATTGGGATTGAGTGAGCGATATAGAAAAGGTAAGAGCTTCACAAACTGTAGAGGGAATTGTCTCTGTCCTGACTGAGTACTTGTCTCGATAGATGAGCGCCAAGCCTCCTCCTTTTTTAAAGGATCTATCATGTCTGCGTGCGCAGAAGCCTTCGGGGGTCGCGGTACAGAAGTCTGGACCAGAAGAGGGGTCACCCCAGGTTTCTGTGATAAATAAAAGATCCAGATGATAGTCCTCAAGGAGAGAGGATATTTCGTGTTTGTGTTTGGGAAGGGAGCGTGCATTTATAAGGGCTGAGTGGATATTTTCGTGGTTTGTGGGCGAAGAGTGGGTGAGAATGGGTGATGATCTGTGGGGGGCATCCAGTTTGAAGGGGCAGGTTGAGCATCTGGTAGTGGGCTGAGTGACTAGAGTTTCCATGTCGAAGTGAGGGCAGGTCTGTTTACCATTCGAAATGAGAATATCTTTTAGTTGTTTAGTGGTGTAGACATACGTTGGGCCTAGAGGTGCTGGTTTGGTAGGACCAGGGGGTCTGACCCTGGGCCCGGTCCAGGCGTGGACGGCGCAGACGGGCTTGCCTTTGGCGCGCCTACTCTAATCATCCAGTCGCTACCCATGTACTCATGCAATGACCCAGGCACTAACACATGCACTGCTACAATCCCCTGAGCACTACCTATGCAGTCCAGTAATCTCCCTGTCACTACCTATGCACTCCTCCAATTACCCAGCCAGTACCATGTACTAATCCAATCACTCCGCCAATACCCAAGCACTTATAAATTCACCATTCACTCTCTTTGCAGTACTCTAATCATCCAGTCACTAGCCATGTACTCATGCAATGACCCAGGCACTAACACATGCACTGCTACAATCCCCTGAGCACTACCCATGCAGACCTCTAACCACCTACACAGTACTGATTTACTCCTTTAATTACCCAGGTAGTACCTATGCAGTCCAGCAACCCCCCTGTCACTACCCATGCACTGCTGTAATCACCCAGCCAGCATCATGTACTTATCCAATCACTGCGCCAAGACACAAAGAACTTATAAATTAACCATGCACTCCCTTTGCAGTACTCTAATCATCCAGTCACTAGCCATGTACTCATGCAATGACCCAGGCACTAACACATGCACTGCTACAATCCCCTGAGCACTACCTATGCAGTCCAGTAATCTCCCTGTCACTACCTATGCACTATTCCAATCACCCAGGCAGCCCCATGTCCTTATCCAATCACTCCGCCAAAACACAAGCACTTATAAATTCACCATGCACTCTCCTTGCAGTACTCTAATCATCCAGTCACTAACCATGTACTCATGCAGTAACCCAGGCACTAACATATGCACTGCTACAATCCCCTGAGCACTACCCATGCAGTCCTCTAACCACCTACACACTACTCATTCACTTCACAAATTTCCCAGGTAGTACCAATGTAGTGCAGCAAACCATATGTGATTTCAAGACAAAGCATTTCATTGGTTTTTATGTAGAATGTGTTTGTTTAGTAATATAATAGTATATTTCTATATAGATATATTAATAATATTACAATTATTTTTCATTTTTTCCCAGATATTTTTATCATCATTAAAAAAGACTTACCATGACCAAAAAAACTGAAAGAAGAAAAGAAACAATACTATTAAAAAAAAAGACAACAGCAAGAATTAGATGAACTACAACATGTGGGAAAAAAGAAAAAGTCTTGCGGTAAGAGAACAAAAGAATTTATTAAAAGACTTTCAAAGACTAGAAACAGTTTGCACAATGTAGAAAGTAGAAAGAATACCTCAAGAACAAAGAAGAATGAAATGAAAAAGGACAAATTAATGACAAATCACGTTCTGAAAAAACAATCTATGGTAAAAGAAGAAAGAATCAATTTGATGAAATAAGGAAACGAATGTTTCACAATAGAGTAGTACAAAATTTATTAAAAGATGGCAAGTTATATAAAAAAAATCAGCATTTTATTAAAAAAAACAGATTGAAACTATTGTTGAAAAGGCTTTTGAATTAAAAAGAAAATTGTTCATTTTAGTTTTAAACCGAATGCGATCATTAGATAAACCAATGCATTTTATGAAGGACAAAAGTAAAAAGCACACTTCAAGTTCAGAGCCTTTTTTTAATGAAGAGAGCTATTTTCAAACCAATACATTAGTTCATGCAGTTGATACCAAAGGTCGTGCTTACGAAGTGAAGAACGGTTGTGCAATTGAAAAAGAAAAGATGGTTCCTAGAAATGTAGAAGTGATAGCTGATGAAGTTCTAGGGAGACGTACTAAAGCCCCAGTGTATACTTGGGATTGTAGGAGTATTTGTAGTATACGACAGGAGTCTATTGATATTTTACGACATTTCTTACGAGAGTATACTAAAAAAAAGTGTTAAACAAAAGATTAAGATGCTGCAAGGACTAGATCCTTGTAAAGTGAGAAAAATACTGGTTTGCAAGGTCATTCTCTGGCTTGTTTCTAGAAAAGTGTGTAAAGTGTTTTTCATCATTTGAGAATGTTAGCAGTACATCACTCTCAAATGCGGAAGTTAGTAAGAAGATTGTACTATGCAAAAAGTCCAGCAATCATTTTAAGTGACTTAAACAGTGCTCTTTTGCATGGGTCAATATCAGATGTAAAAAAGGTTTGTGATGAAATAGAGTTTCGTTACTTTGGTCCTGAACAAGAGTGTAGAGAAAGTGAGAGTTTGATAGAAGTAGGTGTTGAGGAAGACGTGGAAGACAGTAGTACTGAGAAGTTTGATGAAGAAATTACGAAGTTTAAGGTAATTTGTTGTGGAAGACCAAACTATGTTTGTATTTGTTGTCAACAAACTCACTATAGAAATCAAACTAGGAATGTTGATCTGTATTTAAAAAGTGAAAAAGAAAACAATGATAAGTGGAAGGAATTTGCAACTTATTTGTTGGTAGAAGATTGCTTTGATTGGGGTAGTGATCAACGTATTTGTAAATATTGTTATACCAAATTAGAGGACAACAAAATGCCCGCTAGAGCTATACATAATAATCTAGAGTTGGTAGCTATTCCTCCAGAACTGGTAGATTTAAATACTTATGAGTCCATTCTGATTCAATCTGTGCACCCGTTTCAGGCTATTGTGCGTATGGAGCCTAAAACAGGTAAGTTGCCTCCCACAGATTTACAAAGAGGATTAAAAGGGAGAGTTGTGTATTTACCTGTAGATTTAAAGAAAAATATTGAAACTATTGGTGTAGAGAAAAAGGAAACTGAACTTGTAGTTATTCTAGTTAATGGTGTTCCTACGAAGAGTCGGAAAATATGGCAAGAATTAGTAGATGTTAGCAAAGTGCAAAAGGCTACGTTATATCTCATAAAAAACAATGTTTACTACAAAAATGTGTATGTTGAAGAAGAAATAGCTTTAGGAGATGATAGCGAAATTGCAAGTGGCCAAATTGAAAAAGTGGACATCTCCAAAAGTGAAGAAATTTATGAACATTGTAGTGTACATCCTTTATATTCCAAAGAAGTGATTGGAAATACTATTGAATTATTCCAAATGAAGAAAGCTAAGGGGACTCCCATGAGTGTTTGGGAAAAAAGTTTGGAAGCTCGTTGTTTTCCACAGTTCTTCCCCACTGGAAAAGGTGGACGATATGACGAACGACCAGTACAGATTCCAGCTTCAGAATATCGAACAACAAGATTGTACTCCGAAGATCCCAGATTTCGACAATGTATTCCATATATATTTCATCTTTTGTTTGAAAGTGACTTGTCTGGACTTTCATATGCAGTCAACCACATATTAAAAACAGGAGTTCATCTTCAACATGTTTCTGCAAAGGAATTCATGGACAAAGTACAACAGAGAGACGATCATTTAGAATCTCAATTGATTAATTTGATGGCGTGTCAACGTGGTACTAATGAGTATTGGTATCGTCGTCATGGAGAACTTAAATGTATGTTTAGGAACTTAGGAACTCCTACGTGGTTTGTTACGCTAAGCTGTGCTGAATACGCATGGGACGATTTACTTGAATTTCTTCGAGAAGCAAATTCAAATATTAAAAACATTGAATCCAAGACACCTGGAGAACTGTGTTCCTTAGATCCTGTAAATGTGTGCAGATATTTTAATCATAGGTTTCAAGCTATGATGTCTTTTATCTGCAATAAAAACAACCCACCTCTTGGAGAAGTTATTGATTACTTTTGGAGAAAGGAATACCAAGCTAGAGGTGCTCCTCATATACATATGCTTTTATGGATCAAGGATGCACCCAAATTTGCAACTGATTCGGATGAGACTGTTTTATCTTTTATTGAATTCTATGTTACATGTGCTATACCAAAAACAAGAGAAGAAAATACCTTAAGACAACAAGTTTTACGGTTCCAAACTCATCGATGTGGCAAATACTGTCGACGGAAATACAAGTCAAAGGAAAAGTTTTATACAAAATGTCGATTTGGATTTCCACACCCAGTAATATCCAAAGGAAGAGTCAACAGTTTCATGTCAGCAGTGAGGCATACCATCACTAGAAAATCTCCCAAAAATACTTACAATTTAAAAAGAAGTGAACAATCAAAGTATATTAATGATTATAATACAGTGATTTTGTCGATGTGGAATGCTAATATGGATATCCAGTATGTTGCGGATAATTCCATTGCTGTTGTTCGGTATGTAACGTCATACATAACAAAATCTGAAAAGACGGAGTTGAAAGAAATGTGGGAAGAAATTTCCCAAGAGAAGACTCTTAGTAAGAAATTGTACAGCTTTATTTTGAAGATGCTGTCCCATCGAGTGATTGGATCCTACGAATGTTCGGATCGGTTGTCCTCTGCAAGTTTATATTTAAAGTCAAGAGGAATCATTTGGGTTAGTCTAGGTCTTGCTGCAACACGAAATCGAGTACTTAAATCTATACAAGAAATCGAATATTTAGCATTAAATGAACCGGAAAGCACAGATATTGTTAAAACAAACATGTTGGATACGTACTATCCAAATAGAAGTCCCCATCTTGAAAACATATGTCTCTATGAAGTACTGCAATATTACAGCTTTAAGAGAAATATTACAGAGAACATAAATGAAGAAAAATATGCAGTGATTGGTTCAGAAGGATGTTTGGTGAAACATAGTAAAGGAAATCTTATTAATCACAGGAAACTGAGTTGCGATACTCCTGATAAAAGGACATTTTACTATTTAGCACTTCTGCAACTCTTCAAGCCTTGGCGTACTGAAATGGAATTACTTGGAGATTTTCAGTGCTATGAAGATTCTTTTAATGCATGTAAAGATAGCATTGAATGCACAGTTTTTCCAAATTATCTCCAAATGTTGAATGAAGAAATTGAACAGGAAGCTAGTATTGCAGCTGAGATTGCTAGAGTCAGTTCTCAAGATAGTCAAAGTTCTGCTCCACTGAGTGAAGATCCACTAGGACAACCAATTCTTGAAAATGAAGCAGCAATAGCCATGAGTGAAGTGGAAACAGCAATGCATCAAGCTCAACACGATATTATGGACTTAGGAAATTTGGAAGAGCAACTAAATATTGAACAGAAAGAAATATATCAGCAAGTGACACAACAGATCGACCATGGTTTACTTCATGAAAAAAAAGAATGCAACTGCACATCTTTTAAACCTATTCAAATGTATATCAGTGGTCAAGCTGGTACAGGAAAAAGTTTCTTAATTAAAGTTTTGACCAGTTATTTACAGAAAACCACTGAATCACATTTATCTTGTGTTGTAACCGCTCCAACTGGGTTAGCAGCACACAACATTAAAGGGATTACATTACATCGTTTACTAATGCTACCTGTTGAACATGAAAACAAGTTGGAATATCACAAGCTTTCTGGAGAAGCTTGTTATGAAGTTTCAAGAGTACTAAAGAAAATGAAACTTCTGATTATTGATGAGGTGAGCATGGTCTCAAACTTAATGCTTGCCTTTGTGCATTTAAGAATGCAGCAAATTTTAAAAACAGAATATGATGTGTTATTTGGAGGAAAACATGTGATAGTTTTCGGCGATCTACTGCAACTTACTCCTGTAAAAGGGCAACCAGTTTTTAAAACACTTGTGCATGAAGACACCAGAAAATCTTTGGGAAGTATTGGAAATGTCAATATTTGGTCATATTTTGAATACAAAGAACTTATTAAAAATATGCGACAGGCAAGTGATGAAGATTATGGAAGCATTCTTCAAGATATAAGAATTGGTGTATTGACAGAACATGGTAAAGAAGCTTTGCAAAGTCGACTACTTACAAACTTGTTTCCAAATGAAAATGATGCTCCGGAAATAATATACAAAAAAATTGGAGAAAAGAAATCTATAATCTGCCTAATGCCAACACTGCGAGAGTGTTCTACATTCAATGAAGAACTTTTGAAGCTAGAAAACAACAAATAATAAAAATGGAAGTCATTGATAAAATAGAGCACGAAGGAATTACTATTATTTTGACAGAAAAATTAAAAACAAAATTGGATTCGTTGGAAAAATCTATATCTAAGACTGCTGGTTTAGAAAAGAATTTATATGTATGTGAAAACTGTCGGGTAATTTTACGGCGTAATTTGGATGTGGAAAAAGGTTTAGTAAATGGAGCAATGGGAAAAGTTGTTGATTTTGTTAATTATCAAAATAGAGATGGAATTGAATTTTTGAAGATTAAATTTGATCAGATTAAAGAAGTAAAACAAATTGGACGTTGTTCTGTTCATTTTTTGCTTGTTAAAGATTTGTATGTTCGTAGAAAAATGTTTCCTCTTTCTTTGGCATATGTGGTGACCATTCATAAATCTCAAGGTTTAAGTGTAGACAGTGCTTTGGTAAACATTGGAAGTACCATGTTTAAAGAGGGAATGGCATATGTTGCATTGTCCCGAGTCAGAACTTTATCTGAATTGTATTTGATTGATTTTGATGAGAGAAAGATTAGTGCAGATGCAAATTGTGTAAGAGAGTATAATCGGTTAAGAAGACTGTATGCTCCCAACTTAGGTAAATATCCTGTATATGAAAAGCGTGTAGTATGTCGAAAACAAACATATGAGAAACTCTGTAGTGAGGTTGGAAAGAAGAAAAAAAATCAAGAGAATGTTGAGATTCCAAACAAAAAGAAAAAGGACACTGTTGAAGAGATTATAGGATATCAGTTAGAAAATAGTTCAGGTATCAACTGCTATGCTAATGTAGTTGTGAACGTCGTATTTGTTCTAGAAAATCTCCAACAACAAATTATGGAGAATCGAGAAAAAAGGTTTTGTTCCTTGTTGCATTCTATTTTTAAAAACTTGAGAACTGATAAAACTAAAATCCAAAGTGTTTCTGGCATTCGGAATCTTCTGGATACATGTTCTGGTTCTTCACAATTTACACAGAATGTACAGCAAGATGCTCAGGAATTTCTTATGTTTATGCTTGCAGTATTGGAAGATGAAGGAATACAAATTGAAAATCTGTTTGGACTTCGTTACAGATGGGAACATGAATGTGAAGATTGTACATTTACTTCTACCACTAACATAGACATTGAAATATTCATATTTGACAATACCAGATTGTAAAACAGTGTCTTATAACAAATTAGTTAAATCAGCTAATCAAAATATGGAGTGTAGTCACTGCAAATCAGAGATGTTATCAACATTATTTATAGAAAGATTTGGACAATATATCATTTTAGTGATACAACGTTGTAGAGCAGATGGAAGAAAATTGGAAACTAAAATTAAAAATTTTGTGGCAAGTCAACTATCAATATCAGCAAGAACTTTCAAAGCAGTAGCAATTATTTTCCACGATGGACCTTCTACAACATCTGGACACTACACTGTGTATTTAAAGTGCAATAAAGGATGGACACATTGTAATGATGCCCATTTGCTTTTCAAATATCGGTTGCCAAATGAATTACCAAATTCATACCTAATATTTTTGATGCCAAAGTTCTGAGAACATCATTCGGCCTATTGGGAAGATGTCAATATGAATTAATGAGATTATTTTGGATATTTTCAATACAAACGATTTCAGAAACATCATTCGGCCTATTGGGAAGATGTCAATATGAATTAAGAAGTTTATTTTTGGTATTCTCACTGCAAATGATTTCAGGAACATGATTTAGACTATAGGGAAGATATCAAGAATTGCTGATTCAATTATCGTTTCTGTTCTTTGATATTGTATTTAGAAAATTGTTTTAGAAAGAAGCATTTCATATATTTGATCTTTGTATTATATGCAATGTTATTGAGGATGTTTATTTTAGGAAATGTGAACAGATAGTTGAGTTTGTTGTAAATATTTTGAACACAGATTTGGTTTTTTTTAACAATCTTATTGATTGTATTTTTTTGCCCGCTGTTACATGATGAGCAACATTGAATTCACTGTCTATGGTGAAATTCAATAGATTCTGAGAACAGCAAAAAAGGCAAACTGAATAGGTTATGTAATTGTAAAATTATGTTGTGTACTTTAAACTATAATATTATATGTTTCTTCTCTTTTACAGACCAAAATTCTAAAGTTTGAAACTTTTTAAAATTTAGATTATAAAAAACAAGTGAAAAAATTGTTTCAATGACTTTCATATCTACTATCGAAAAGGTAAGATTAAGTAACCCAAACACTACCGATGCACTACTACATTCACCTCTGCACTACCCATACAGTCCTCTAACCACCTAGACACTGCTCATTCACACCTTCAATTACCCATGTAGTACCCATCCAGTCCAGAAATCACCCTGTCACTCTTTGTGTACTCCTCCAATCACCCAGCCAGTACCATGTACTTATCCAATCACTCCGCCAATACGCAAGCACTTATAAATTCACTCAGGCACTCTCCTTGCAGTACTCTAATCATTCAGTCAGTACCCATGTACTCATGCAATGACCCAGGCACCAACACATGCAGTGCTACAATCACATGTGCACTACCCATGCAGTCCTCTAACCACCTACACACTGCTCATTCGCACCTTCATTTTCCCAGGTACTACCCATGCACTCCAGCAATCACACTGTCACTCCCCGTGCACTCCTCCAGTCACCCAGCCACTACCATGTACTAATCCAATCACTCCGCCAATACCCAAGCACTTATAAATTCACTATGCACTCTCCTTGCAGTACTCTAATCATCCAGTCACTACCCATGGACTCATGCAATGACCCAGGCACTAACACATGCAGTGCTACCATCACATGTGCACTACCCATGCAGTCCTCTAACCACCTACACACTGCTCATTCGCACCTTCATTTTCCCAGATACTACCCATGCACTCCAGCAATCACACTGTCACTCCACGTGCACTCCTCCAGTGACCCAGCCAGTACCATGTACTAATCCAATCACTCCGCCAATACCCAAGCACTTAAAAATTCACTCAGGCACTCTCCTTGCAGTACTCTAATCATTCAGTCACTACCCATGTACTCATGCAATGACTCAGGCACTAACACATGCAGTGCTACAATCACATGTGCACTACCCATGCAGTCCAGCAACCCCCCTGTCACTACCCATGCACTGCTGTAATCACCCAGCCAGCATCATGTACTTATCCAATCACTCCGCCAAAACCCAAGCACTTATAAATTCACCATGCACTCTCCTTGCAGTACTCTACTCATTCAGTCACTACCCATGTACTCATGCAATGACCCAGGCACTAACACATGCAGTGCTACAATCACATGTGCACTACCCATGCAGTCCTCTAACCACCTACACACTGCTCATTCGCACCTTCATTTTCCCAGGTACTACCCATGCACTCCAGCAATCACACTGTCACTCCCCGTGCACTCCTCCAGACACCCAGCCAGTACCATGTACTAATCCAATCACTCCGCCAATACCCAAGCACTTATAAATTCACTCAGGCACTCTCTTTGTAGTACTGTAATCATTCAGTCACTACCCATGTACTCATGCAATGACCCAGGCACTAACACATGCAGTGCTACAATCACATGTGCACTACCCATGCAGTCCTGTAACCACCTACACACTGCTCATTCGCATCTACATTTTCCCAGGTACTACCCATGCACTCCAGCAATCACACTGTTACTCCCCGTGCTCTCCTCCAGTCACCCAGCCAGTACCATGTACTAATCCAATCACTCCGCCAATACGCAAGCACTTATAAATTCACTCAGACACTCTCCTTGCAGTACTCTAATCATCCAGTCACTACCCATGTACTCATGCAATGACCCAGGCACTAACACATGCAGTGCTACAGTCACATGTGCATTACCCATGCAGTCCTCTAACCACCTACACACTTCTCATTTGCTCCTTCAATTCCCCTGATAGTGCCCATGCAGTCCAGCAATCACACTGTCACTCCCCGTGCACTCCTCCAGTCACCCAGCCAGTACCATGTACTAATCCAATCACTCCGCCAATACCCAAGCACTTATAAATTCACCATGCACTCTCCTTGCAGCACTCTAATCATCCAGTCACTATCCATGTACTCATGCAATGACCCAGGCACTAACACATGCACTGCTACAATCCCCTGAGCACTACCCATGTAGACCTCTAACCACCTACACACTACTGATTCACTCCTCCAATTACCCGGTAGTACCTATGCAGTCCAGCAATCCCTCCCTCTCTCACTCCCGGTGCACTCTTCCAATCACCCCTCCAGCACTATGTACTTATCCAATCACTCCGCCAAAACCCAAGCACTTATAAATTCACCATGCACACTCCTTGCAGTACTCTAATCATCCAGTCACTACCCATGTACTCATATAATAACCCAGGCACTAACACATGCACTGCTACAATTCCCTGTGCACTTTCCATGCAGACCTCTAACCACCTACACACTACTACTTCACTCCTCCAATTACCCAGGTAGTACCTATGCAGTCCAGCAATCCCCCTGTCACTCCCTGTGCACTCTTCCAATCACCCATCCAGCACCATGTACTTATCCAATCACTCCGCCAAAACCCAAGCACTTATAAATTCACCATGCACTCTCCTTGCAGCACTCTAATCATCCAGTCACTACCCATATACTCATGCAATGACCCAGGCACTAACACATGCACTGCTACAATCTCCTGTGCACTTTCCATGCAGTCCAGCAATCTCCCTGTCACTACCTATGCACTCCTCCAATCACCCAGCCAGCACCATGTACTTATCCAATCACCCCGCCAAAACCCAAGCACTTATAAATTCACCATGCACTCTCCTTTTACCACTCTAATCATCCAGTCACTACCCATGTACTCATGCAATGACCCAGGCACTAACACATGCAATGCTACAATCTCCTGTGCACTTTCCATGCAGTCCAGCAATCTCCCTGTCACTACCTATGCACTCCTCCAATCACCCAGCCAGCACCATGTACTTATCCAATCAGTCCGCCAAAACCCAAGCACTTATAAATTCACCATGCACTCTCCTTGCAGCACTCTAATCATCCAGTCACTACCCATGTACTCATGCAATGACCCAGGCACTAACACATGCACTGCTACAATCCCCTGAGCACTACCCATGCAGTCCAGCCATCTCCCTATCACTACCCATGCACTCTTCCAATCACCCAGCCAGCACCATGTACTTATCCAATCACTCCACCAAAACCCAAGCACTTATAAATTCACCATGCACTCTACTTGCAGTACTCTAATCATCCAGTCAGTACCCATGTACTCATGCAATGACACAGGCACTAACACATGCAGTGGTACAATCCCCTGTGCACTACCAATGCAGACCTCTAACCACCTACATACTACTGATTCACTCCTCCAAGTACCCAGGTAGTACCCATGCACTCCAGCAATCCCCCTGTCACTACCCATGCACTCCTCCAATCACCCAGTCAGCACCATGTACTTATCCAGTCACTCCGCCAAAACCCAAGCATTTATAAATTCACTATGCACTCTCCTTGCAGCACTTTAATCATCCTATCACTACCTATGCACTCATGCAATGACCCAGGCACTAACTCATGCACTGCTATAATCCCCTGAGCACTACCCATGCAGTCCAGCCATCGCCCTGTCACTACCCATGCACTCCTCCAATCACCCAGCCAGTACCATGTACTTATCCAATCACTCAGCCAAAACCCAAGCACTTATAAATTCACCATGCACTCTCCTTGCAGTACTCTAATCATCCAGTCACTACCCATGTACTCATGCAATGACCCAGGCACTAACACATGCAGTGGTATAATCACCTGTGCACTGCCCATGCAGCCCTCTAATCACCCAGCCAGCACCATGTACTTATCCAATCACTCCGCCAAAACCCAAGCACTTATAAATTCACCATGCACTCTCTTTGCAGTACTCTAATCATCCAGTCACTACCCATGTACTCATGCAATGACCCAGGCACTAACTCATGCACTGCTACAATCCCCTGAGCACTACCCATGCAAACCTCTAACCACCTACACACTACTGATTCACGCCTCCAATTACCCAGGTAATACCCATGCACTCCAGCAATCCCCCTGTCACAACCCATGCACTCCTCCAATCACCCAGTCAGCACCATGTACTTATCCAGTCACTCCGCCAAAACCCAAGCATTTATAAATTCACTATGCACTCTCCTTGCAGCACTTTAATCATCCTATCACTACCCATGCACTCATGCAATGACCCAGGCACTAACTCATGCACTGCTATAATCCCCTGAGCACTACCCATGCAGTCCAGCCATCGCCATGTCACTACCCATGCACTCCTCCAATCACCCAGCCAGTACCATGTACTTATCCAATCACTCAACCAAAACCCAAGCACTTATAAATTCACCATGCACTCTCCTTGCAGTACTCTAATCATCCAGTCACTACCCATGTACTCATGCAATGACCCAGGCACTAACTCATGCACTGCTACAATCCCCTGAGCACTACCCATGCAAACCTCTAACCACCTACACACTACTGATTCACTCCTCCAATTACCCAGGTAGTACCCATGCAGTCCAGCAATCCCTCTGTCACTACCCATGCACTCCTCCAATCACCCAGCCAGTACCATGTACTAATTCAATCACTGCGCCAATACTCAAGCAGTTACAAAATCACCATGCAGTATCCTGGCACTACTGTAATCATTCTGTCAGTACCCATGTACTCATGCAATGACCCAGGCACCATCTATGCACTCATGGAATCACCCAGGAACTACTTATACACTACTCCAATCACCCATGGACTACTCATTCACTCCTCCAATTAGCCAGGCACTACACATGTACTGTTCCAATCACCCAAGCACTACCTATGCACTCTTTCAATCAATCAAGCTCTACGCATGTACTTATGCAATCATCCAGGCATTATCATGCACTTATTTATGTTTTTTTAACAGATAAGGTAGTTCTGAAAAGAACTCTTTTTTTTCTTCTTTTTTTGCTTTTATAATTTTTTTGTGTTTTTTAAACCATTTTGTATATTTTGTTGGTGTTTTTTTTAAAAACGGGAAAAACAACAGAACTAACTTTTAACTTTTGCAATTAAACAGTCATTGCAACCATAAAAAAAAATTTAACAGTGGTGATTTCTTGCTGCAGAAACCACAGCATCTACAGATTGCTCCCCACAACAAACCACAGACTTGCATTTGATGCAGTGTTGCCGAAGATTAGCAAATTCAGGGCGAATGTCCGGACCTCGAGATGAGGAGCTTGAGTCTCCTGAAGTGCTTGGACCAGCTTCCTGGTCATCCTGCTGCATCCCTTCTTGGGCACGTCGGAGTTGTTCACGCGCCAGAGGTCGAGGGTGAATTGTCTGAAGATGCTTCATCATGCTAGATGTTCCGCATGAGTACTTTTTGTCACTTCCCCTCAACAGTACTCTGGAGCAAAGAGTGCAGCTGACCTTGCGGGCATTCACCTTTTTTTCACCATCTGGAATGGTGAAAAACTTCCACACGATGGATTCCTTCTTCTTTCTTAAAGGTTGGTCCAAGTCCTCTTCTTCAGATGGAACATCCACAAAAGGAGTAGAAGAAGCCATTTCTGTTGAAGTGGGAAAACACCAAAAAAATATAGAAAGCAGCTCAAAAAACAAAGCAGGTGTGTCTCCTGGGATGGTGTAGCAAGAATGAGAAAAATGGGTGGGGTCCTTCAACTTCTACAATGAAAAACCTTGTGAACCAATGAAATGCTTTCTTTTAAAGTCACATGGTGGTCGCGCACCGGGCGCGCAACCAGCGCGCACCCGACACGACGTCGCGAAAGTATTTTTAAGAGTAATATAACTTTATTGCAATTAGAAATATATTAATTTTATAATTAGTTTACATAATCTCTTGGTATAATATACATATTGAACTACTATACATATAGTTTTTGAACCTAAATTTTTTTTTACGGGAGTCGCGCACTTAGCACGACCCCACACGTACATAACGTTACGCGTGGCGGGGCTCCGTGCACCCGTTGCATACCAAACGCGCACACGATGCGATCCCATACTTATATGACGTTACGCAGGGCCAGGCACCGCGCACACGTCGCATACCAAACGCGCACACAACGCAATCCTATATGTATATGACGTTGCGCGGCGGCAGGCACCGCGCACCCGTCGCTAACCCAACGCGCATCGTTCACGACTTTGGCAATATGGCGGCTTGAGTCCGTGCACTCACCAAGATAGGTACACGATGAGTACGCGACTCCACTTTAAAAAAAAAAAAAAATATTTATATTTTAGAAAACACGAGACACTACATAATTTTAATAACAAAAAAAAACTTAGAAAAAGTATTTTTAGGATATTGAATTTAGATAATATCACTAAAAAAAACTTTGAAAATTACTGGAAAAACCATAGGTTTCAGGGACATTATAGTTAGAAATTAGCATTTAAAAAACCTTAGAAATTCACTGAAAAACCATAGGTTTCAGGGATATTATAGTTAGTTGGACATTTCACACGTACAAAACCAGAGAAATTCGGCCGTTATAGTTAGTAGAGCTAAGTATAACTCGCGCCCCCGCAATGCACTGCTGATGATGTCACATATTACATCACTCATGACATGGTCAGTGACATCACTGATGACATCACTGATGACATCACTGATGACATCTCAAATGACATCACTGATGACATCATCCAGTGACTGTGTGTTTCTGTAAAGTTTAAATATGTTTAATATATATAGGGAAAGGCGTATTGAAGAATGAGTGGGTGTATAATTGTCTGAATGGATGATTTAGTAGGTGCGTGACTGACTCTATAAGTGAGTGATTAAACGTATCTTACTGAATGCATGGGTTAGTGACTAAACTGGGTGAATGTCTGTATCCGTCTGTCTGTTGCTGTGTAAGTGGCTGCATGGGTTTCTGAATAGCTACATGAGTGTCTATATGAGTTATTGATTGGTTGTCTGAGAATCTGTATGGGTGCCTGAGTGTTTGTGTGGGTGGGGTGTGTGCGACTCTGTGCATAGATGTGTGAGTGGGTGATTCACTGGGTGGATGGTTTCAAGAGTGCATCTGTGATAGACTGTATGGGTGGGTAAGTGTGTGTAAGAGTGTGTTAGTGAGTGAATGTATGTCCCAGTGGTACATGTGTGAGTAACTACATATGTGAAAGGCAGTATACATGTGTGTTGGAGTATATAAATAGCTATAAGCGAGAGTGTGTGATTGTGAGAGTGACTGTATGGATGAGTGTGTGCTTGTATCAGTGATTGTATAAGAGCGTAAGAATGTGCTAGTATTTGTATGAGTAAGTGAGCTGGTGTGTGTATAACTGTATAGGTGAGTAAATGTCAGTGTGTTTAATTATTTGCATGACTGACTAGGTGTGTGAGTACCTCTATGGATGAGTGGCGGTGTTTGAGTGTCTATATAGGAGTATGAGTGCATATGATAGTCCTGTACTGAGTGACCGTAAGTATGAGTGACTGTACGGGTGAGTGAGTGGATGTGTGTGTAGACCTAAGAATCAGTGAGTGGGTATGTAGTTATTGGTGTTGGAGTGTCTATGGTTTTGAGAATGGCAGTCTGTAATTTAGAGTGGGTGTATCAAAAGTTATATTAGGGTGTGAGAAGATGCATCAAATTATCACATGGATGATGTCATCAGTGATGTCATCAGTGATGTCATTTGAGATGTCATCAGTGATGTCATCAGTGATGTCACTGACCATGTCATGAGTGATGTAATATGTGACGTCATCAGCAGTGCATTGTGGGCGCGAGTCATAGTTAGCTGAACTAACTATAACGGGGAATTTCACGGGTTTTGTACGTACGAGTGCAATGTCCAACTAACTATAACTGTGCCTAAAACCTATGGTTTTTTCAGTGAATATATATATATATATATATGTATATATATATATATAGGGTTGCAAGTGTATTTTTAAGGGTTTAGGGTGAGTATGGGTTTTTGGGTGGCAAGTGTATTTTTAGGGTTAAGGGTGGGTATGGATTTTTGGGTGGCAAGGGTAATTTTAGGGTGGGTATGGATTTTTGGGTGGCAAGTGTATTTTTAGGGTTAAGGGTGGGTATGGATTTTTGGATGGCAAGGGTAATTTTATGGTTTAGGGTGGGTGTGAGTTTTTGGGTGGAAAGGGAATTCATAGGGTTTAGGGTGGTTGTAGGATTTGGGGTGGAAAGGGATTTTATAAAATTAATAGTGAGTATAGGGGTGTGTGTGTGGATATATATATATGTATGTATGTAAGTATATGTATATATATATATATATATATATATTATATATATGTATATAGTGTTAATACTTACCAATATTAATTGTACAATGCATATGTCTTTAGCATGCATGCCTTTACCACGAAATTTAAGTGTTTTACAGGTACATACACACCCATTACACATACATACACACACACACACACACACACATATATATATATATATATATGCATGCAAACAGCGGCCCATCCGAGGGGCGGCAATTGACCAACAGTTTATAGCGCTTCCATCTGTGGTATGCAAGACTCTGGCACTACAACTCCCATAACCCTATGCACAGTCGCATTTGAGCAGCCCACGCAGGGCGTGCAATCAAGGATATTAAGGAGGAGCTGTGACCAGACTGCGCTTTACTTCACCGCCGGAGCCTCTGAAGAAGAAGTCATGGACTTCGACACGCGTCAGGCATGGACGGCGGGACAGCTGTGAAAGGGACTGTTTGCCGGTGTTGTCCGTACCTATTAAAAGGCTTGAGCGCAGCACTGCTGTTTGAGTGCTTCTTGCCTGTGGGCACCTTTGGAGCATTGATATATATATATATATATGTGTATGTTTATACTTACCTGTAAAATAGATACATTAATGGGGTAAAGGCAAAACTGGTAAAGGCATAGTAGTTGTAAAAAATAGTTGTTGTTAAAACTTTAGTGGTTTAGACTAAGGGGCCGATTCCGATCTCGGTCGGAGGCGCACCCAATACTATTCGGTCGGGAAAAAAGCCATGCGAAAGCCTGTTTCCCGACCGATCCGTACAGTACACCGAACGAGCAAGTACGATGCGCACAACAGCAAAAATCCCGGCCGAGCCGTACTCACCCAAACCAGGTCCTGTTCTCCGACCGAGGCGAATCCGGAAACGCCGAATCGAGTCGCACGGAAGGGAAAATGCAGCCCCGTCCGGCCGGACAAGTACGATGCGCTTTCCGTACGCGCCGAACCCGTCGCTACGCACGGCACGTCAAAGCATCCGGGAGAGGCGCACATAAGCTCCGAATCGCGCCACAACACGATCCACGGCTACGAGACGAACACAGCACCGACGAGGACGACGCGAAGCGACGAGGACGAAGCCAAGCGACGAGGACGACGCGAAGCAACGAGAAGGACGAACGACACGAACCAACCATGAATCCCTTCGTCCCGATCATACCAATATTCTACATCTACTACCGGAACAGGCACGGACGCGTACGGCGCAGAAGGTAAGTCAGACACCAACCACAAAACACATACAACACGTACACGACACATCACACACATACACTGGGAATCTGAATATACTTACACCAGCAACAGCAGCACCATAGGGGCGGGATGCCCATCACCAATGCCACATATGCACACAGGGGCCTGAATGCGCGCCACCACCCCAACCCAGGGGGCTGGATGCCAACCACCACAACCACCCTCAACCAGGGGGGCAGGATGCCTACCACTACTACCACCCTCACCCAGGGGGGCAGGATGCCCACCACTACTACCACCCTTAGCCAGGGGGCTGGATGCCCTACCACCACCCTTAGCCAGGGGGCTGGATGCCTACCACTACTACCACCCTCACCCAGGGGGGCAGGATGCCCACCACTACTACCACCCTTAGCCAGGGGGCTGGATGCCTCACCACCACCCTTAGCCAGGGGGCTGGATGCCTACCACTACTACCACCCCCACCCAGGGGGGCAGGATGCCTACCACTACTACCACCCTCACCCAGGGGGGCAGGATGCCCACCACTACTACCACCCTCACCCAGGGGGGCAGGATGCCCACCACTACTACCACCCTTAGCCAGGGGGGCTGGATGCCTACCACCACCCTTAGCCAGGGGGCTGGATGCCTACCACTACTACCACCCTCAACCAGGGGGCAGGATGCCTACCACTACTACCACCCTCACCCAGGGGGCAGGATGCCCACCACTACTACCACCCTCACCCAGGGGGGCAGGATGCCCACCACTACTACCACCCTTAGCCAGGGGGCAGGATGCCTACCACTACTACCACCCTCACCCAGGGGGGCAGGATGCCCACCACTACTACCACCCTTAGCCAGGGGGCTGGATGCCTACCACTACTACCACCCTCAACCAGGGGGCAGGATGCCCACCACTACTACCACCCTCACCCAGGGGGGCAGGATGCCCACCACTACTACCACCCTTAGCCAGGGGGGCTGGATGCCTACCACCACCCTTAGCCAGGGGGGCTGGATGCCTACCACTACTACCACCCCCACCCAGGGGGCAGGATGCCTACCACTACTACCACCCTCACCCAGGGGGGCAGGATGCCCACCACTACTACCACCCTCACCCAGGGGGGCAGGATGCCCACCACTACTACCACCCTTAGCCAGGGGGCTGGATGCCTACCACCACCCTTAGCCAGGGGGGCTGGATGCCTACCACTACTACCACCCTCAACCAGGGGGGCAGGATGCCTACCACTACTACCACCCTCACCCAGGGGGCAGGATGCCCACCACTACTACCACCCTTAGCCAGGGGGCTGGATGCCTACCACCACACCTTAGCCAGGGGGGCTGGATGCCTACCACTACTACCACCCTCAACCAGGGGGGCAGGATGCCTACCACTACTACCACCCTCACCCAGGGGGCAGGATGCCCACCACTACTACCACCCTCACCCAGGGGGCAGGATGCCCACCACTACTACCACCCTTAGCCAGGGGGCTGGATGCCTACCACTACTACCACCCTCACCCAGGGGGCAGGATGCCCACCACTACTACCACCCTCACCCAGGGGGGCAGGATGCCCACCACTACTACCACCCTTAGCCAGGGGGCTGGATGCCTACCACCACCCTTAGCCAGGGGGGCTGGATGCCTACCACTACTACCACCCCTACCCAGGGGGCAGGATGCCTACCACTACTACCACCCTCACCCAGGGGGGCAGGATGCCCACCACTACTACCACCCTCACCCAGGGGGGCAGGATGCCCACCACTACTACCACCCTTAGCCAGGGGGGCTGGATGCCTACCACCACCCTTAGCCAGGGGGGCTGGATGCCTACCACTACTACCACCCTCAACCAGGGGGCAGGATGCCTACCACTACTACCACCCTCACCCAGGGGGGCAGGATGCCCACCACTACTACCACCCTCACCCAGGGGGGCAGGATGCCCACCACTACTACCACCCTTAGCCAGGGGGCAGGATGCCTACCACTACTACCACCCTCACCCAGGGGGCAGGATGCCCACCACTACTACCACCCTTAGCCAGGGGGCTGGATGCCTACCACTACTACCACCCTCAACCAGGGGGCAGGATGCCTACCACTACTACCACCCTCACCCAGGGGGGCAGGATGCCCACCACTACTACCACCCTTAGCCAGGGGGGCTGGATGCCTACCACCACACCCTTAGCCAGGGGGGCTGGATGCCTACCACTACTACCACCCCACCCAGGGGGCAGGATGCCTACCACTACTACCACCCTCACCCAGGGGGGCAGGATGCCCACCACTACTACCACCCTCACCCAGGGGGCAGGATGCCCACCACTACTACCACCCTTAGCCAGGGGGGCTGGATGCCTACCACCACCCTTAGCCAGGGGGGCTGGATGCCTACCACTACTACCACCCTCAACCAGGGGGGCAGGATGCCTACCACTACTACCACCCTCACCCAGGGGGGCAGGATGCCCACCACTACTACCACCCTCACCCAGGGGGGCAGGATGCCCACCACTACTACCACCCTTAGCCAGGGGGCAGGATGCCTACCACTACTACCACCCTCACCCAGGGGGCAGGATGCCCACCACTACTACCACCCTTAGCCAGGGGGCTGGATGCCTACCACTACTACCACCCTCAACCAGGGGGGCAGGATGCCTACCACTACTACCACCCTCACCCAGGGGGCAGGATGCCCACCACTACTACCACCCTTAGCCAGGGGGCTGGATGCCCACCACCACCCTTAGCCAGGGGGCTGGATGCCTACCACTACTACCACCCTCAACCAGGGGGCAGGATGCCTACCACTACTACCACCCCACCCAGGGGGCAGGATGCCTACCACTACTACCACCCTCACCCAGGGGGGCAGGATGCCCACCACTACTACCACCCTTAGCCAGGGGGGCTGGATGCCTACCACTACTACCACCCTCACCCAGGGGGGCAGGATGCCCACCACTACTACCACCCTTAGCCAGGGGGCAGGATGCCTACCACTACTACCACCCTCACCCAGGGGGCAGGATGCCCACCACTACTACCACCCTTAGCCAGGGGGCTGGATGCCCACCACTACTACCACCCTCAACCAGGGGGCAGGATGCCTACCACTACTACCACCCTCACCCAGGGGGCAGGATGCCCACCACTACTACCACCCTTAGCCAGGGGGGCTGGATGCCTACCACTACTACCACCCCCACTCATAGGATGGACAATGCATGACACAACAAGCACACCACAACCTAGGGAATGCAAGATTAAGACATCCCCCCACCACCATGACAAGCGTGTGAGCAGGCTGTGTCAAATGCCTACAACACCGAACATGACATTGAACATACAATGTGACCCCCTAGCACATGTGCCACACATATATGTGTGTGGCACCCACAATGCAAGCAGCCCATGACCATTGTGGCAATGGGGCCTAAACCCCCATCATCACAGTGACCAAAAGGCAAGTGTGGGGTCCATAGCTGAAGCACATTTTGACCATTGTGGCAATGGGGCCTAAACCCCCATCATCACAGTGACCAAAAGGTAAGTGTGGGGTCCATAGCTGAAGCACAGTTTGACCATTGTGGCAATGGGGTCTAAACCCCCATCATCACAGTGACCAAAAGGCAAGTGTGGGGTCCATAGCTGAAGCACATTTTGACCATTGTGGCAATGGGGTCTACACCCTCATCATCACAGTGACCAAAAGGTAATTGTTGACAAAGAAAGAGCTGCAACTGCCAAACTGCATGGATCATTCCTGGTCACAGAACCAAAAACTCATCTGTGGCAAAGTAGTGTATGTGTCCCATTGCAACATAAATTGGGGGAGCCAAATACTGCAGTGCAAATGAAACATTCCTTTGGCCATGTGCAGACAAACAACACCCATGGTGGCTGAGACCGTCAACAGTCATCAATGACACAATGACAGAAGTGACCATCAGAATGCAGAACCACATATTTGCACCAATGGGCACACAAATGCAGATACCCTGTGGAGACAGCAGATGTGAGGTGAACAGATACCATACCATGGCAGCAATGGGACACACAAACCATGATCACTGTGCTGACCGATGACCTAGGAGTCCCAGGGACAGCAGGGGAAACACACCAAACAACATACAGCCAATGGCACACCCAAGATATGCCAATGCAGTGGTGCAGATGCACAAACACAAACAGGCAGACCAACACTGTCATCATACACAGCAGGTGAGGGGTGGGGGTGCCATTGTCCCCAGGCAACAACACAACACATGAGGAGAGCTGAATACCAATCATACAGATGTGCATACACTGCCACACTAAGGTAACTCATGGATCCAAATCCCCTATGTGGGCAAGCAGGCATTGACAGGTGAGAGGGAGCACAAAACACACATGTCACACAGGCACGTAGGAACAACAACTGACACAGCAAGTCACAGACACACCACAGCACCACCCCCAGGGCCCCCACAATGTGGTGACCCTGGGCTGAAGAAAAATACCACTGTGATGACAAAGCTAAATGTCGTTCACACTGTGAACCACAGTCAGGTGTCCTGAGCAACTAACTACCATCACACCTACACAAGCACAAATCAATCAGCATGGCCAGTAAGCCAAGGCCAACATGGAGGCAGGGGACTAGCCGGGCAACAACTCTCATCTGCACACACTCAACACCACACCCCTCGACCTCCAACAATGTGCAGCAGTGAAGTACACATGCACTGGTGACATTGCACATGCACCCATTACTATTCCAGGGTGGTGGGTGGGAACCAAGGTGTAGAAACACATCACACATGGACACTCAACAAGACTCCTGAATGTCTGACACACTGCACACTACGCTGTACATGGACATGACGGCAATACCACACCGACCAATGGGATCCCAGCCACAGTCACACACCAATGAAGAAACCAAGGTCACCCACAAAGAACACACATAGACAACAACCAACATTGCAGCCCGGACCCTAAGGAGTGCCAGCAGTCACACACACAACGTGTCACAATCACTGAAAGATAACACAAACTGGAAATCACATGACAGGGGCAAACAACAAGTGCCAAAGGGAAACCTGACTGTGACCCATCTGCGTCAGCACACAAACTCTGCCCTGACAGCAAACACACCTATGGGTGACACCCTGATGACCAGTAATGTGCCATGCACCCACATCACAGAGAACACAGGGAGAAGACTTTGGGGGAACATAGCTCAAGTCAGCAAGCATCACAAACAGGTACAACACTAGGGATCACAGCATGCGCAGATGAATGGAAGTGAACACACAGACATGCACATACAACACACACCTTGTGCGCAGGCAATGTCACACGTGTACACACTGCCATGAGGGGACTCCACTCCTGTGTGAGGAAAGCTGTGCCATATGTTGCCTCAGTAGGGCCCCATCATGTCAGCTGAGCACTTGGTCACACAATCAACAATTAGCACCAAATGAGGGCTCCCATCACATCAGCCTGGTCATGGATGTGCCAACGGAATCATCAGCACAGATCCAACACACTTGTATAGCAATGTTGCACTGACTACACGGATGAGTCCCTCCCCATTGATGCCCAAACCTGCATGTCCACTGGAGATGGCAACACGGTCAGGGAAGTAGACAAATGCAACGATGGCAGGCACAACAGATGTGCAGGGGTGGAAGCCACAGATGTGAAATTGCCAATGTAAGTAGGAAACCCATTGCCAAATACTGAACACATGACACCCTCAGATGCTGCTATTGATGACATGGATACACCACATGATAGGACACATTCCCCCTGGACCACATGGGTTCCTGCACAGTAACACTTCATAATCATGAGACCAGATATCACCATCACTGCAGCAAGGGCATGGTTAGCTGCACCAACAACATGTACATCTGAAGCATGAGCACTAGAGAAAAGAAAGTTGCTTTATTCAGCATATGTGTTGAGGCCAAACGAAGTCCTGAAAAAAGAGCAAAGGCCAATGGCCAGTCCATTGTCAAAGTTCAAACAGGGTGACACTGGCAGATGTCACCCTACGCATGCCTGCACAATACCAGGGACAATCCACTAGGAGGGGCAACCGGGGGGCAGGCCAGGCACCGCAGGGACAGGATCAGGGCTCACCAGGGGAGTCAGGGAAGGGGTGGTGGGTGCTGGAGAGCCACTGACAACTGCAGTGGAGGTGTCTGACATGGTGTGTGCCGGCACAACTGGGGGCATGACACAGATGTCGTGGGTGCCGGCACAACTGCAGTGGACCCTGCAGATGGGGTGGACAGGTCCGCCACTGCAGTGCCCAAGTCAGACAGGGCGGTAGTGGACTCCACTGCAGTGCCTACCTCCAGGGGAGGAGAATGGGGAACAGGCAAGGTGGGTTGGACAGAGGGGGAGGACACCCTCACCACATCAGTGGCACAGACAAGCGCAGCGGGGGTGTGGTGCTGGGAGAGCAAGTGGCAGGGGAGAAGGCCGGAGCATCTTGGGGATGGTATATCTGTGGGTGGGGGAACCTGGGGCAGGGTGTGGTGGGGGCACCTGTGCAGTGGGGGCCTGAGGGATGGAGGACGGAGACCTTGTGCCTGAGCTGCAGGGCGGTGGCGGGGTCTTGCTCTTAGCACTCCGGGGGACTTGCGGGTGGGGGCCTCAGTCCGTCTGCGCCTGGGGGAGGGTGTCCGGGGGCGAGGGGCACTCTGCTCCGTGTGGGTGGGCTTCCTCTTCCCCCGGGATGCTGGAGCAGCTTCATCGGTGGGGAAGAGGCCGAGGTCACAGAGGAAGAGCTGCTGTGACTTTGGGGTTGCAGGTGAGGCAAGGGAGGGTGCTTTGGAGGGAGAGGGAACTGAGGACTGCGCAGTGCATGTGGATGCGTGTGTGTGTTCCAGGGCCCCATCCCCTGTGAGTCTGGCTTCAGTCCCCTGAATGTGCTTGCGTGTGCGTTTTGTCATTGGCGTGTGTGTCAGTGTGCTGGATGTGTGTGTGCTGGTGTGTGCCAGTGTGTGTGTGCCTGGGATGGGTAAGGTGCTGGGGAGTGTGGATGGAGCAAAGGCAGGAGGGGTGAGGGACCGTTTGAGGAGGGACACTGCTGCCGTCAGGGAGGAGTCCATGGACCTATTGCCCCTCTGTAGGTCAGACATGCCCGATGAGATGCCCTCCATGAACGACACCAGCTGAGTCAACAGCGCGGTGTGCGCATGGAGGACACTCAGCATGGCTGTCTGCCCTACATGGAGCTGGCGAAGGAGGTACACAGACTCCTCACTCAGGGCAGCAGGGGACACAGGGGCAGGGGGTGCGGTGCCTGGCCCAAAGGAGACACGCTCCCGGACATGGGAGCCTCCACGGACCTGGGGAATGGGAGCCGATGGGAGGGCGGTGGTGGTGCTGGTGGTGGCGGGGACAGCAACACTAGCTGGGGTGTGGTGGCTGCTGACACCCGCCTCCACAAGGGAGTCATCCTCCGAGTTGCTCTGGTCCTCAGCTGAGGTGGATGCTGCTGAGGACTCCTCGGTGTGGCTCCCCTCGCCCTCCGTGCCACTGGGTCCCTCCAACCACTCCTCGGCTGCTGACCCAGTCTGGCTCTCCGGCTCCTCCTGGTCCGTGGAGCTGTCCCCTTCCGTGGCCGTGGATGTATCTGCAAACAATGGGGAAACAGACAGACATCAGTCACCTGCACATAACGCACACACCACTGTGAGCACAGCACATCACAGAGCAAGCCCTGGCATCATTAGTTGTACATTGCTAAAAGTGCACTAATTGAACAGGAGAAGTCAATTGTCAGTCTGATGCCAAGCATGGCACTCACATCCCACATGGCCTTGCACCCATCTGTCTGGTGTCTGTTGGATTGCAACACCCCAGTGTTGACACATGCACCAAGTACACAGTAGTTGGACAGTGCAGAGGACACGGTGTGGACACATCACAGCTCTTGCCACTGAGTCAGTACAGGTTTACGGATGTAAGGGATGCCCAGAGTCAAATAGGAAATGCATGTGATGCATACCAGCGACAGACACCATGATGCACCCATGTCCTGATAGCCAGCGCCACTATGGTGTGCATGTAGCACATGTCACTCCCCTGCAGGATCACCAATCAGTAGACACATGCCATGGCGGAGGCATGACTGCAAAGTCATACATCACTGTCTCAGTGATGTATGACTTTGCAGCCAGACAACAACACTCTGCACTGTGTCACAATAGTAGGTCATGGGGAATGCAAGTCCTGGAGCTGCACAAGTGCACATGTACATCCCCCCACAACACATCCTCTTAACCCTCATCTGTCCAGGTCATACCTATTGGACATATGGGAGACCTGTGACACTACCCTACATGTCAGAATACAGGCATTGTGTAAGCAATGGACCCACCCATGATGCCCACCACAGAGTCAGGGAAACAGATGCTGTCTCCCACCTTGAGTCAAGCAAACTGCAAGGACACAGTCCTAAGTGACAGAATTCCCTGCATGTAAGGGCCACACCTGGGTATCAGATGAGGAGTGGGCAGTGCACAATAGAGGGACATGGCTCCTGGACAACATGACTGCTGTACTGTGGCAGTTCAACCTGGCCCGAGGAGGGCACATAACATGTTAGACAGAGTACACAGTGCAGTCTTTGACTCACCCCCTCCTTGCTGCTCTCTGGCCTTCAGCTGCCCATCCAGGTCTGGAAAGACCACCGCCAGGATCCTGAGCATGTGGGGGGTCAGGGTCCGTGTTCCGCCCCTCCTGCGAGGAGGCGACAGCTTCAGCTGGACCCGTGCAATCCTCCGGGTCCAGCCCCGAAGGTCCTGCCACCTCTTTTGGCAGTTGCGGATCCGGCGCTTGTAGACCCCCACGGACCGGACAGCCCGGACGATGTCCTTCCAGATCTCATGCTTCCGATGGGCAGAAGCCTGTCAGGATGACAAAGTGATAAGGACATTACTACACATGCAACATATCCGTGCATGACACAGTTGCATATACATGTCGCAATCACAGGGGCACATGGTGTACCCAGGCAGTGCACGGCTGCCCATGGACAGTTTTCCAGAAGTCACTACATGGTATCATAGCATGGGGAGTAAAACCCTGTTCAGAAGCACTGTCACTGCACCATACCTGTCCAGTGCAAGTCACTACACACTATGGGGGGTGACAACTACTCAGTGAGCCTGCTAGCCAGTGGTGTGCTGACTCTCAGCCTTGCTAGTCAGACAAAATGCACATTCAGAAAGGCAGTGCACAGAACACTCACCTGCTCCCCTGGTGTCCCATACAGCTTGCTGTACTGTGGAAGTAGGCTGTCCAGCAGGGCCTGGTTCTCTTCAAGGCTGAAGGCTGGGGCTCTCTCCACAGTACGTGCCATTGCAGGGTCCAGAGGGGCAGAGACAGCAGCAGTGCAGTGGCAGATGTCGTCCTGGAGCATGTAGTGCAGGCAAGTGGGCTCTCAGGGGAACATGCAGCAATATATATGTGCTGGAGAGGCAGATACTGTCCCTTGTGTCCAAAGTGATAGGTCCAAGTCGTTTGCATCTTCTGAATCTGGCCAATCCATGGAATAGCAGCACCAAAACACGCCCACAGCATCCTTCAAATCTTCAACTTCATGACATACATTATTTTGCAACATTGTTGTGGGTGACCAACTGATTTTCCAGCAACCGACTCGTTCGAATATTCAAAAACGCGTCCGTTGCCAGGCAAGCCCATTGTCAATGGGTGCGCACCGATCGGTCCATTGCTGTTCAACGCGCACAGGGGTACAACGCGTACCCGCACACATTGAAAGCAATGGGCCGGCCGGAGGCACCGATCGGTCCATTGCTGTTCAACGCGCACAGGGGTACAACGCGTACCCGCACACATTGAATGCAATGGGCCGGCCGGAGGCACCGATCGGTCCATTGCAGTACAACGCGCACAGGGGTACAACGCGTACCCGCACACATTGAATGCAATGGGCCGGCCGGAGGCACCGATCGGTCCATTGCAGTACAACGCGCACAGGGGTACAACGCGTACCCGCACACATTGAATGCAATGGGCCGGCCGGAGGCACCGATCGGTCCATTGCTGTTCAACGCGCACAGGGGTACAACGCGTACCCGCACACATTGAATGCAATGGGCCGGCCGGAGGCACCGATCGGTCCATTGCAGTACAACGCATCACTGTACATGTGACTGGCATATGTCAGCATGCCTGTCTCAGATGGACATATGCCAGCCACAGATAGCTCCCAGGGAGTGAGGGGCACACCTACATCACGACAGCCTGTCCAAACCTTATCATAAGGCATGTAAGGCTGCATTTCCTATTGTGTGTATGTTGGTGTACATGTTGTCCTGTGGGTGTCACCTGTGGGCAGCCACCCCCAGGCTGTGCACGTGTTCATGGGGACAGGATCATGGGTGTTACGTGTACGTGACCACTGTGATGTGCAACTGTTCATATCTGTGCATGTGCCATGGTCACATTTCACAGTGGTGTTTGTGTATGTCATGTCACATACCCCGTGAGTCCCATGTGGGACGGTATGTTTGAGCCAGGGTGTCCCAGTGGCACAATAGTGATGGCCCTCCACAGTCTTTGTGCATGTAGTGTTTACAATGTCTCTGATTTCATGTGCACAATGGGAGACAGTCTCCACATCCACGTTGTGTGTGCATGGACTCTGATGTTGTGCGTGTGTGTCACAGACGTCCATGGCTCTCCTGCCATGGCAAGTGTGGCCACTACCTGTGGGGGTCATGTTTGTTTTGTTGTGGTGTACACATGATACTCCAGGTGATGCCAGTGTCCATGTGGCATTACAGGGTCCCTGGGAATGTGCCTGTCGTTGAGCTGTGGTGCCTGGGGCACATCTGTCCTCACATGTCACTGGGGGGTGACTGTGACACAGCATCATGATATCCAATGGGCCAACCTGGGACAAATTGATGCCACCTGTAGGACCGTGTTGACAGATGTTGGCCATGTATGTACCATAAATGTCGTTCCGGTACTGCACACTTCATGTAGTTGTGCCTCATGATGATGTATGTTGGGATCTTGAGTGTGTTCAATGCCGCATATGTGGGGTGACTGACGATCTTGCTTACTTCTCCTCTGCACTGCAGGGCTCCTGCTGTCCATCGGCCATTCCCAGACCTGGCAACGATGGTGGAACGGGACAGCATCCGACGGTACCGCTTCACCAGGCAGCTGATTGAGGATTTGGCAGTGCAGTTGTCCCCACATTTGCAGCCTGGCCGGCCGTATCCTACAGCGCTGACCCCCAAGGTGAAGGTGATGGCAGCCCTACACTTCTTTGCCACCGGTACCTTCCAACATACTGTGGCGTCTGCTGGTGGGATGTCACAGACCATGTTCAGCCGTGTGCTCCGCGATGTTTTGGCGGCAATGTTGCTCTTCCTGAACCGGTACATCTATTTCCCTAGACTGCGACGACTCACTGACGTGAAGAGTGACTTTTATGCCCTGGGGAGGATGCCGCATGTCATTGGCTCCATTGATGGGACACATGTGGCTTTGGTACCACCACAGGCCCAGGAGCAGGCCTACAGGAACCGCAAGCACTACCACTCGGTCAATGCACTGGTGGTGTGTCTTGCAGACATGACCATCACACACGTGTGTGCCCGTTTCCCTGGTTCAGCACACGATGCCTTTGTGATGAGGAGTAGTCGCATCCCCAGGTTGATGGCACAGATGCAGAACCAGCGAGCCTGGCTTGTCGGTGTGTACTGACTTTGTGCCATTGTGTGTGATCTGATCTGTAGTATTCCGCCCACTTTTCCAAGTCAGCTGATGTGCACTTGTCTGTCCGTAGGTGACTCGGGATACCCCAACATGCCGTGGTTGCTGACACCCCTCAGGAACCCTGTGACACCTGCCCAGATGCGCTACAATGAGGCACATGGTCGGACCAGGAGAGTGATTGAGCGGACCTTTGGTCTCCTGAAGAGCCGCTTCCGCTGCCTGGACAAGACCGGAGGGTCCCTCCCATATGCCCCTGCGAAAGTGTGCAAGATTATCATCGTCTGCTGCATGCTCCACAACCTGGCAGTGCGGAAGGAGTTGCCTCTCATCCAGGATGACGATGACCAACATCCGCCACCTGTGGAGGATCCTGGCCTGGACCACGATGCCAGTGACGATGATGATGATGATGGTGATGGTGATGTCCGCACACAGCTCATCACCAACTTCTTTAGCTGAATGTGAGTATCCTGAGGTGTCATGTGAATGATGTGAGTTGGCATGATGTGTGGGTGGTGCTCTGGTGCTGTTGGAGTGTGTCCATGGGCTACTTGACAGGATGTGTGTTGCGATGTGTGGTGACAGGTGGGCTGTACTCCCCAACAGTGTTGACATGCTAACTTGGTTCTGGGTGGGTATCTTGTAACATGTATTGTGCATGAGTTTTGCTGTTCTGTCCTGTACTGCATTGCTTTTGACTGTGTGTCATTTCTGTCCTTCACAGGGTACTTTCAGATTCGTTTGGTGAACTGTGTCCACCGACGACGTGATTGCACATCCAGGCTGGTAGCTGTTGTGTCCCTACAGGTGATGTGCGCCACACCCATGGACTTCCTTCTGTCTACAGTTGTTGACTGTGTGCCCGCTACCAGGTGGGGTTACCTTGCATCTGTAGTGGTTACGGCATGTTGCTACTGTGTAATAAACCTGTGCTTCACTTAGTGATGTGCGTTGTCTGTGGTCACACATTTGACTGCCATTTGCTTACTGCACCTGTGGGCTACTTGACTACAACTGGGAATGGGTGTGGTGTCTGTGCATTGCACCGTCTTCCCTGGCAACATCAGTGTAGGCAATGAGTCAGATGGCCTAGGTGTGTATGTGTTGTGTAGCCCTGGTGGTGTGTCTCCCTCATATGTGTCACGTTGCCTGTACTCACATGCCTGTGTTGTCCTTGCTGTTGCAGTTCGCATACACTGTGTAATTTTGCAGTTCATCATCCCCATAACAGCACCCACGTTGGAATCACGACAGAGGCAAGTATGGTGTATTAGTGTGTTTATTGTGATAATAGTGCATAGGATGGATTGTGCTGTACATGAATCTTGCAATCCCAAGTTCCTAGATGAATAGAAAGTCCAGGTAGACAGGATCCCCAGTATCGGGGCCACTGTTGTCTGACACATTGTTCCAACTTATACTCCCCATGCAATGTGTGGGAGTAGTGTTGCCATCAACAGGGTGAACAGTCTGTGCACAAAGGCGAAAATCCAGAACAGGTTCAGGCTTCCTGGGAGTTGCGCTTGGCCATCAGCCTCTCACTTTCCCCTCCTCGGACGACCCCTCTTCTTGGGGGGGGCCCTCAAGTGCAGGCTGCTGCGGTGCAGGGGACTCTCCGCCAGAGTCCTCCTCCCTCCCTGTGGCAGTTGCAGTTTGTTCGGTACCAGATGTTGTTGGCACACAGGGAGGTGTGGACTGGTTGCTGTTCATCTGGCGGAGGCATTGTAAAATGTCCCTGTGCACCGCCGTCATCTCATGTAGTACATCCCACTTGGACTCCACGCGGGTCATGTGGGAGTCCACACGTGACATGTGGGAGTCCACACGTGACATGTGTGACTCCACTTGGGACATGTGGGAGTCCAAGCGGGCATGATGGGCAGCCTGCTGCTGTTTAATGTCTCTGAGGAGCCCCACTACCTGGCTGAGCTCTCCGGTGCTGGACTGGTACGCATCAGCTATGCGTACCAGTTGTGGGTCTTCATGCACACCAGCAACGTCTGCAAGCAGCGACCTCTGTCTCCCACCCCTCCCACCACCCCTGCTGACATGTGCAGTGTGTGCAGTTGCACGCACAGATAACCCTGGTCCACCTTGGGGGTTGGTGGTGGTGGTGGTGTCCATGGCCCCAGGTTGGTCCAGGGTCACTGCGCTGGTGTTGTTCCTTATTCTGTCCATGTCGGCAGGGATGGTATTCGTGGTGACAGTCGTTGGAGGGGTGGGTGCAGGGGGTGCAGCTGGTGGACCTGCTGGTGCTGCAGCTGGTGGTCCTGCTGGTGCAGCATGTTGACTTGCACCGGATGTGCCAGGTTGTTCTTCATCGTCCGAGGAGGACAGAGGCTGTACGACGCCAGTGAGCTCGGCATCCTCTTGAGCCTGGGACTGGGACTCCTCAGCGTCTGCTGCTGTGTCCCTATCATCACCTGTTTTTGGGAGACACAAACAATGTATGTCATGTTTCTGCAGGCATCAGTGGTTGACACACCTGACAGTTGTGACTGTGCCTCGGGGTGCGGGCCTGTACATTGTATTGTCCTAAGTCGTCACAGTCAGGGGTTGATATTGGTGTGGCACATTGTCCTGCATTATTTGGGCATTTCTATGTATTCTCTGGGGTGTGAACATGGTCTGCATTGATTGTGTTTGGTTGACAGCCAGACCTCCTTCCCACCCACCCACCCACCCAGTCAGTTATCCCACCATGGAACGTGCTTGCATTGCAGGGAGTGTAAGTTGTCTCTCAGGATGTCAGTCAGTGGTGTCCTGCTGTTTGTTGGTGCACAGTTGGCAGCAGGGCCTTGTGCTCCCCACAGCAGTAGCCAGTGTCAGCCATCTTGTGAGTCCTTCTCCACTCCCTGTGATGTGAGCATGGTTCAGGGTGGTGTTGATGGGACAGTTGTGGGGGTGAGCTATGTTTGTGACTACGTCTCCCATCATGCTATTGCCTCCACCCCCTTCCCAGCATGCCCATGCTTCCTTCCTTTTGACTCTGCTTCCCTGTGGGGTGGGCTGGCTGTGCTGACAGGATGGCTGGGAGTGTTGTCCTGGCAGTTGTTTGGCTAAGAGTCCCAAGAGTGTCCCTGTGCTTCACACAACATAACCCAGGGTGGTGGTGCTTTGTGGGATCTTGTGTTAGGATGGAGGGCATTGCATTCTACCAGGTGGGTACTGTGAAGTTTGTGTTGGGGGGTGTGAGGGGAGGTGCTGGTGACTATAGTCAGTGCTGCAAGTCCCCCTTCCCACCCAGCCAGCCAGATAGCCCACCATGGAACGTGCTTGCATTGCAGGGAGTGTAAGTTGTCTCTCAGGATGTCAGTCAGTGGTGTCCTGCTGTTTGTTGGTGCACAGTTGGCAGCAGGGCCTTGTGCTCCCCACAGCAGTAGCCAGTGTCAGCCATCTTGTGAGTCCTTCTCCACTCCCTGTGATGTGAGCATGGTTCAGGGTGGTGTTGATGGGACAGTTGTGGGGGTGAGCTATGTCTGTGACTACGACTCCCATCATGCTATTGCCTCCACCCCCTTCCCAGCATGCCCATGCTTCCTTCCTTTTGACTCTGCTTCCCTGTGGGGTGGGCTGGCTGTGCTGACAGGATGGCTGGGAGTGTTGTCCTGGCAGTTGTTTGGCTAAGAGTCCCAAGAGTGTCCCTGTGCTTCACACAACATAACCCAGGGTGGTGGTGCTTTGTGGGATCTTGTGTTAGGATGGAGGGCATTGCATTCTACCAGGTGGGTACTGTGGAGTTTGTGTTGGGGGGGTGTGAGGGGAGGTGCTGGTGACTATAGTCAGTGCTGCAAGTCCCCCTTCCCACCCAGCCAGCCAGATAGCCCAACATGGAACGTGCTTGCATTGCAGGGAGTGTAAGTTGTCTCTCAGGATGTCAGTCAGTGGTGTCCTGCTGTTTGTTGGTGCACAGTTGCCAGCAGGGCCTTGTGCTCCCCACAGCAGTAGCCAGTGTCAGCCATCTTGTGAGTCCTTCTCCACTCCCTGTGATGTGAGCATGGTTCAGGGTGGTGTTGATGGGACAGTTGTGGGGGTGAGCTATGTCTGTGACTACGACTCCCATCATGCTATTGCCTCCACCCCCTTCCCAGCATGCCCATGCTTCCTTCCTTTTGACTCTGCTTCCCTGTGGGGTGGGCTGGCTGTGCTGACAGGATGGCTGGGAGTGTTGTCCTGGCAGTTGTTTGGCTAAGAGTCCCAAGAGTGTCCCTGTGCTTCACACAACATAACCCAGGGTGGTGGTGCTTTGTGGGATCTTGTGTTAGGATGGAGGGCATTGCATTCTACCAGGTGGGTACTGTGGAGTTTGTGTTGGGGGGGAGTGAGGGGAGGTGCTGGTGACTATAGTCAGTGCTGCAAGTCCCCCTTCCCACCCAGCCAGCCAGATAGCCCACCATGGAACGTGCTTGCATTGCAGGGAGTGGAAGTTGTCTCTCAGGATGTCAGTCAGTGGTGTCCTGCTGTTTGTTGGTGCACAGTTGGCAGCAGGGCCTTGTGCTCCCCACAGCAGTAGCCAGTGTCAGCCATCTTGTGAGTCCTTCTCCACTCCCTGTGATGTGAGCATGGTTCAGGGTGGTGTTGATGGGACAGTTGTGGGGGGGGCAATATGTGTGACTGCGACTCCCATGATGCTATTGGCTACACTGACTTGGCCAGCATACACAGAATTCCTTCCTTTGAGTGGTCTTCACTGTGTGTTGGTGTTGTTGTGGTGGCTACATGTGTGGATGTGTGTGTTAGTTCTATTTGTGCCACTGCCTAGCTGTAGTTGTGGTTGTGTTTGTACATGTGTTGGCACAGTTGGATGTGACTTTTTTGATGGCATGTGTTGTGTTTATCTGACTGACATACACATTTTGGGATGATTCTGTTCTAGTTGCTGTGTAATTGCTATGTGTGCATGGTTTGACTCTCCCCTTGACAGTGATGTGTGTGTTTTGTGGCAGTTTATTGTGTACATTTGTTGTGTACTCACCAGGCTCTGGGATGTTCTCTAGTCCATATACGCTCACTGGCGGAAGGATGGCCCGCACCTTCTCCTCCCAGGGCCTGAGGTATATTGGCTTGGCAGGAGGGCCACTGCCGGTCTGTTGGCTGTTGCTGTAGTCTATCTTCAGCAGGTCCCGTACCCTCCTGCGCACGTCATACCACCTGTTCTGGATGTCCGTCTTTGTGCGCCGACATGATGATTGGGCGTTCACCCTGTTGATGATCCTCTCCCACATCTTGGTTTTCTGCGACATGGGGGTCTGTTGGACCAGAGTGCCAAACAGCTGTGGCTCCACCCTGAGGATCTCGTCTACCAGGACTTCCAATTCACAATCTAGGAACTTGGGATTCTTCTTGGGGGGCATGGTGATGGGTGGTGATGGTGAGTGATGTGTGTGTTGGTGTGCAGGTGAGGGTGTGTGAGTGTGTGTTTTGCTGGGTGTATGTGAGGTAGGTATTTGTTGGTGTGCTGATGGTGTGTGGCTTGTGTGAGGGATGAGCTGTGGGTGTGTGGTTGCTTTCTCTTGGGTGCTGGCAGTGAAATGGCATTTGCAAAGGCTCATGGTAGTGATTTGTGTCCTTTATATAGGTGGAGTTGTGGGTGTGTCTTTGTTCTCTGTCCCCACCCCCCAGTATTTATTGGCTTGGTAATTGCTTGTTTGGCCTTTTTTTGGTTGATTTTTCCTTTGTGCTGTTTGTGTATGTTGGAAACGTTCTTGTGACCGAGTCGGACCCTGCATTGGTCTCGTACGGTGTTTTCCGTTTCGTTCACGCTGTGTTTGTGCAGTTTTGTATGCTGCGTACGCGTCGGTCGCGGTGTATTGTGTTGCTTCGGCTCGGTTTTGTATGCGTGTCGGTCGTACGGCTTGTCCTCCGTCCGACTCGGTCGTGTTTTCGCGCCTTGCATCGTACTTTGCGGGTTGGAGTTGGCGGGTACGATTCGGTCGGATTTGTTCCGGGTGCGTGTCGGTCGGTTGGATTCGCGTGTTTTTCCGGCCGGATTGCTATTTTCCGAGCGGCTCGGTCGGTCGGCTTGGTTTCCTGACGTGTCGGTCGGATTTATCGCGGCTTGCATCGTACTTGGCGTGTCGGGCGCCACTGGTACGTGTCGGTCGGTATTTTTTCCGGATCCGAGTCGGTCGGTGCTTTTTCTGGCCCGAATCGGAATCGACCCCTAAGTAGTGGTTAAGGAGTAGTTGTTTAGACTGTAGTTGTTCAAGTGGTCGTTGTTCCATCATACAACCGTCAGTGTTAGTACACACCTTAAAGGACAACTGGACCCGTAAATTCATGGGTGTACTAGGGGTTACAGTGGAGGTTCACGGACGTTTGCTGCTTTGTCCATCCAGTTCTATAGGACATGAAGGTCACAGAGGCAGCGGTCAGTCCTTGTGACAAACAGCGCCTGGTCTTACTGTACCCCATTCTAGCAGCTCCTTGAACAGCCAAGACACCTTATTTTGGGATTTTCACTTTCACATGGTGGTGAGTTCAAGCAGACAATATTTACTCTTAAGAGTCGATGGCTGTAGGATGCTGAGGTCCAGCTGACACTTGAATAATACACCATCACTTTACGGTCCACCCAGTGGTTCATCTTTTAGACTCATGTAGGACTTTTCTAGGTTCTTGCGCCTGATAGGGGTGTATGTGGTGGAGGGCAGTCACTTTAGTTCTCATTCTGTGCTGCTGGTGGGGATTGGTCTGCCCTAGGACCCTCACTACGCTAAACCCCCACCCATAGGAGTTTCACTCAGAGGGGCATTTTCTTCTGTTGGCTCTCTACTGACAGGGAGGAGGGGCACAGACAGAGTTCTCTCACAGGGGAAATAGAGCCAACGCCATGACATCTCAGTTCACCTTTGACCATGGCTGGAGCTGTTCGCTCACGGATGCTTCACAGCAGCTTGGCATCTCAAGTCTTGAAGAGTTTAAGCCAGGACACTGCACTCTTTGTAGTCTAATTCTTTCTCCCCAGCTCGGAGAACAGCTGTCTTGTGTTCATCCTGAAGACTATGGGAGATATTTACAGACTTTTGACCCAGTGCAGCAATGTTTTGCGTCATACAGAGAGAGACAAACAGCAATATCTAATAAGACAAAGGCGCTGTTTTTCACTCGTACTGCGCTGTCGCACTTTAGGCTGCCGTGCTCCAATGCGGGCACCCTGCGCTGTCGCACTTTAGGCTGCCATGCTCCAACGCGCGCACCCTGCGCTATCGCACTTTAGGCTGCTGTGCTCCAACACACACACCCTTTCACCATAGTCCAAGGGTGTGTGCGTTCTGTCAAGCATGGATTTTACAATAGAAGGGGACCCTTCCAGTACATAAAACTTTTCCCACTTTGCATGTGTGCCGTTCAGTGAAACACACATGCAAATCTGGAAAAGTTTGGATGCTTTTTAAACTTGCTCCACCATTACCCCTCCCTCGAGGAGGTGTAATTTTTTGGCACAAATCCCTGTCTGCAAATGTTAGTAGATTAGGATTTATATCAAAACCCATGTGCGCTGCATGGGAACACCCACAGTATACCCCCTTGATGCAAAGTAGTGCTACTTTTCATTACTTCAGGCAACTTTCCAACACAAATCCTGATTTGTGGTAAAAAATAATTCCCAACACAACACTTTGTGCTAGATTTGTATTACTTTTTTAACACACTCAAGAAAGAGAGTACTCTGGTGTCCCGGCATAGTCGAATCCTTCCTTTGTATTGGTGAAGAACTTGCACGAAGTGACAGGCGCTCTGATTTGCTAATCTGAGACACCAGCTTATTTCCCAAAGCTGTGGACTCTGGTGTGAGACCAACAAGCCATTCAGGTGCAGAGGTACACTCAAATATAAGAAGGAGACCAATGAAATCCAAGTGCATCTATTTGTGTGTTGTCCAGTCCCATTCTAGTCATGAAGTTAGTGGAACCTCAGTAGACAGTCCTTATCCAATCAAAAGCCGTTGCTGAGACTGTCTGGGCAGAGGCTAACGTAGACGGTTATAGGCCCACACCACTTGATGCTCTGACCTTGGCGTCCTTTTCAAAGGACCATATTCTTGCTGGCCCCAGGCTGACCGGCTGGACACACCTGAGCCAGTATTGTGAAGACAAAGACCTACTCTTGACCCGTTGCAGCTTTACGGATCCAACTCAGATTCTGACAAGACCTAGTGAGCCTGGGCTGCACACAGAGAAGAAGGAATTGGACAACAACTGTGACATTGAAGGGTTATGGGAGTAAAACCTACCTCTATGGCCATTAGCACCAACCAGAATTCCAGGAAGGGCCTCTGCGTGCGGCCTCACATGCTCATTGCTTCTGTTGGCAGGATTCTCCTACTTAGGGTAGGCTGCCCTGGGTGTGTAAGCCCTTCACTGGTAGAGCCAAGCACTGTGCTAGGGAGCAACATAAACAAATTCAAACTGGCAACCCCTCAGGGTCCTTGTGACACTTGGATCAATGCGGAAGACAAGATGCTTCATCTTTTAGAAGAAGGAAACCAGGAGCGGGGAGACATAGGGGCATTGCACCAGTGATTCACACTTCTGGCGGAAAAACAGACCTGCATCTCTGAGGAGATGTCAGTACAAAACTCACTACTTGCAGCTCTATCTACCATCGTCATGAGTAAGCGCTGGAAGTTCTTTATGCAAAACACTAGCGCCCAGATTTACAAAGGCTTTGTGTCAGGTTTGCATTACTTTTCCAACACAGCCCCAACGCAAAATCAATTGGTGGGATTTACAGTCCACTGGAAACCATGATTCGCGTTGGATTGTAACCCAAAGTAATGCAGCGCAGCGCAATGAGCCACCTTGTGTTACGTTGCGTCAAGGGGGTGCTCCTTGGGTGGTGGATGGGTGTTCCTATGCAACCACTCATGCGTTTTGATGCAAATCCCTATCTATAAGAATACCTGTGAATTGAGATCAATCAATAGGATTCCTTCTGAACAAATCTAAGGGCAAGGGTCTGTGTTTATCCTTTTGCACCGTCTAATTAACAGTAACGGTTAATGTACGTTGCTGACTTTACAATAGAATGAAACCCCCTCTTTAAATTAGTTTGATTTCGTTTATTGATAAATGCACCAGCTTGTAGTGTGTATTCCTTATGGTGTAACCCTAGGCCAATGTATGTATGTATGTACATGGCATTTCTACAGTGCAAACCTAGCCAAAGGGCAGCGAGCGCAGCACAGGGTCAAAGGCAAGCGTAAAGTCGGCAAGTGATAGGAAAGGAAGCCGAGTTGTGGACGGTTAATGCATTGTGATGTGGTGTCTCTAAAGAGGTGAATCTTCAACTCGTTCCTAAATTGGAGCAGGGTTGGGGCGGTCCTGGTGGATACGAGGATGTTGTTCCCAATGCTGGGTGCATATATAGAAAAGGCCTGCTGTCTTGTGTTTTCGTTTGTGCACTTCTAAGTCCGCAGTCTGATGGCGACCTAGCTGTGGGGGTGCCGAGAACCACAAGAGATGGCGAGCTTGTCTGCAAGATAAGCGGGGTGCTGGTTGTGATGTCTTTGTAAATGATGCAGCTAGCTTTGAAGGTGATGCAGGCTGACAAGGGGAGTCAATGGAGGTCCATCCGGGTGGGGGGGGTTTATCTTATTTTACCTTATTTAAAATTTGCTATAACTAGAAACAGTGCTCAGTTTAAATCATGTCCAAATATTTCCAGCTGCATTGCTTCTTTTCACATCACTCATTGTGTTTGATTGTTGTAATGTGTTTAGATTACGTTACACACCCAAAGCCACAGGAAGTTACCTAATGAGTGGTTTAATACCAATGACCTGCTTTGCATCCTTGCATGGTAGTTTTCATCATGGTAGTGTACGCTGGTGATGTGACATAGCTATCCATCATTTTAAGATGTGGGATTCCATGACTGTAGCTTCCATCGCTTAATGAGATGTGGAAATATACACCATATTGGTTTTGATGCAGGTAGTATTGGTGTTTTTTGTTTGTTGTGCTCAGTGGTACACTTATTTTATCAAAGCACCTGGTGCATTGACTTTAGTGTTTTACTGTATGATTGCTCCATGTCTGTGTTTTTATTCACTAATATGAAAGTACACACCTATCTGGAAGTGAACTGTTCACTTTTGTCTTTATTCAAAGGTGTGTTTTATTACAGTTGTGGTTACTGATTGGCACTGTCTCTGATTATTCCCAAATAGAGATCGAGGCGCTTCTGTGAGTGAGAGCGACATATACTAACTCCCAAGGTGCAGAAGTTCCATTACATTCAGTGAAATATTGGGCCATATGTACAAAGAAGTGATGGAGTGAGGCGTCAGCCGCCATGGTTTATCGCCTCACTCCACCACTTCAGAAATGCAAGAATTATTTACAAGAATACGGTGCAGCCCTGCGTTTCCCCCTGCGCTGGCGCTAAGTTTAGCAGCTTAGCGCCAATGCAGGCACCCTTGCACCATATTGCAAGGGTGTCTGCGTGCAGTGGAAGATTGTTTATGTGTAGGAAGGTGTCCCTTCCTGCACATAAACATTCTTTAAATGCCGTTTTGTCACTTCTATGTGTGCTGCTTAATGCAGCACACATGGAAGTTACAAAATGTAATTTTTTTAAAAAGATTGATTATGTGCAGGAAGGGACACCTTCCTACACATAAACAATCCAAGGCATTTGCTTTTTCCATGTGTGCTGCACAAGGCAGCACATGTGGAAAAAGCAAAAACGAGGAGAAATAGAGCATTTGTCCTTGTTTCGCCAATTCAAGACCAGGTTTTCCCTGGTCTTAATTTTGGCGCTGCCCCCTATTTACGCCACTCTTGTAAATAGGGGGCAGTGTTGAAATTAATGGGTGTTGCGGTGGAACGCTCACTGCAACACCCACTGCCCACCCCTTTTACGCTAAGCATAGCGTGAAAGGGGGCCTTATTTACAAGGCAGCGTTACGCCATGTTAAGTGGCTTAACGCTGCCTTGTAAATAAGGAGAAGCCCCTATCGCCACAGGAACGTCGGAAAAAGGGACGTTCCTGTGGCGATAGGGGCTTGTACATATCCCCCATTGTGTCACAGGGATGCAAGAAGCTGCTCCCTTTACGCTGGGATTAGCGCCTGAATTAATATCTATGAGAAGCGCCCACCTCCAACACACAAAATAAACTCCAGAAACAGTTTTTCTCCTACAAATTATTACCCGTCCTGGTCAACGTTTTTTCTCTTGTTTATTGAAAGCTTTTAGAATACACACCCATGAAAGAGAGCCTGGAAGTGTCTGGTTTTCTGATTAGCGGAATGTAGATCCTCACAGCTTGTAGTAAACTTGAACATATTTCAGTGCAGAGTAACTGCGAAGGCTCAGGGTGGGCTTGGATCCTGGGACACGCAGCATCCTTTCTTCCGGATTTAGTGCCCTTAACTACCAGGAGGCCAGCAGCAGCCAAGCGAGGCACGGAAGCAGTTCGGAATAAGCAGTAATGGTAAGCTTTTGGTATCCACCTGCAAACCATAATACTGACTGTAAAGGAAGGGGTGCAGCGCTGTATCAGCCAATCATGAGAGAGAGATGAAAGAGAATATCATCCAATTGTAAGAGACAAACGAATGTGGGATCCAATGTGCGACAGGAATTGAGGCAAAGACGGCCAATAGAAGTGAATAAAGTCAAAGGTCAGAATCTCGCAGCCAATAGGATTTGTGAAAATGATGAGAACCCAACCACAGGTATTGGCTGTGAAGGTCTAAGTGGGATTCTGTGCCAGCAAATAGATTGGCACATTTTTGTCATCCAATCAGAACATTAAGTTGGTTCAGGGAAGTGTCTAGGAGCCTCATGACGTCCTGTACTGTGGTGCGGCTACAGGACACGTCTGGTCCTCGTGCAACTAGCGCATCGCGTTTATTTCCTATCGGACTGCTCCAGAAGCACACGTAGTACGGTTTCTTACTGAAAGTGGGAAGGATCATATGGTCAATTGCATCTATACTTATGCTCTTGTTACTCCGCTCTTTATCAAGAGAGCCGTTCTTGCTAAAAGGTCCTGGATGTGTAGGATTCTTTTAGGTTCTTGAGTCCCAAATCTTAGTTCAATTCCTGAAAAAGAATGACTTCATTCACAATGTCACCCAATTCAACACAGTTATTAACCTTGAGACAAGGCGGCTATGCCATCCCTTCCAGACTCCAAAATATCCCTCAAAACTTTGTGTACAGTGACAGGTGGTCACCATAGCTGTCATGTTTGATAGTCCGTCTGCTCACAGAAGTTCGCCATGTTTCGGTTAGGTGGTCTTCCCTGGAACCAATAATCTATATCTTGATGGATAGAAGCCTGGCGGTGAGAACTGCATCAGAAGCTCCATTAGGAGGTTACAGTAGCCGAGTTTCATGGTTTTGGGTGGAACACAGAGTTTTTGTTTAGTAGGTTTTGGAGGTCACATGAAGTTCTATGAGCATCCAAGTTAGTGGCTGTTATGTTATGTTATGTTAAAGGTGATTTGTAGAGCGCACGTTCACCGTGCGGTTGCTTGGCTTCATCTCTATGTTTACTTTTCTTGATACTCACTGCAGGCAACACATTCTCCATGGAGAAGTGGACTCTGCATTGCAAAATTCCCACATTTTAAGTTAAACAATGCTGACCTATGGTTGTGGTGGAAGTCAGTGGTAGCCCAAAGGTTAGGTGGAGCTCAGTAGCACAAGCTCTTTTGTAGCACATTTGGTGAATACTCATGTCGAGGAGTAGATGGTACAGACCGAAGGGGTCTCAGCAGGGAGTGCAGGATATTGTTCATCTCCACATTGGCTGGTTGCCCGTTCTGGCTGATCACGTGCCGTGCAGAGTAGAAATGTACTCAGCAGAGCGGGATCATCTGTAATTCCACATTCGGAGGGTTGCGCATGTCGACGACTATCTCGCTCTTCAGGCAACAAGGGGTCAGCAGTGAAGAATCTTGATGAAAGCCTTCCGGAACTCCACGTTGAAGGTTGTGTAGATGATGGGGTTGACTGCACTGTTGACATAGCCCAGCCAGGTGACAGCGCTGTAGAGCTCAGCTGAGATGTCACACTTCCGGCAGTGGTCGCGCAGGATGTGGGTGATGAAGAACGGTAGCCAGCAGATGATGAAGACCCCTTAGATAAGAAGAGAGAGAGAAATGTTAGGGAAGTATGACTAAAGAGGGTATCATAGCCTCTGTCACAGGAAGCTGTCTGGTGCCAGTACAGCACAGATTTAGAAGATCTGTTGTGATTTTACTGTGCCATGGATGGCACCTGCTCTGACATCACACAAGATATTTGTTGGAGAGATGAAGCTCAGTTTGTCTCCCCAGTAATCTATCAATCACCTCTTAAACCACCCCAGCCATGCTATACTACTGCTAATGATCCATCCGCAGCTGGACTGCTGCACTTTGAACAGGTCCGCCATACTTTAATCAGACGCTACGACTGCACTAGTCTTTGGGATAATGACAGCATTTCTTAGAGGAGTTGTCACACTCTTTGGGACAGTAAATGCAATTGTTAGCAGAGCTGCCACACTTTTAAGGTGATAGAACTGGCATTGGTCAGCATGGATGCAATCACTTTAATGGGACCATGCCAGGACACGTTTCTAATACTCCGTGATCTCAACTCTCAGAAGGGCTCTTCATGTAAGCAGCCCACCATAGGGCAGATCTACATGTCGTCAGATTGCCTCAGCCTTTTTAAAGAGAGGCTGCGGCATTGTGTATGGGGAAGTGCGGCCACTTCTCAACTGTGAGCAGATCTTATGAGACAGAGAACCTACACAGTGGTTGCAGAGCTTTTAAAGTGGTAGGTTTTGCATGGTGCACCTAATGGAATGCTTGGCGACACTCCAGCCCCAGTCGCCTTGGTTGCAAAACAGCACTTGAGCTTCAATGAATGCACAGCCACTATCCTTACCTCTTGTGGCCACTCACCCAACACTATGGCCAACATCTGTGTGGCCTTCTTCTCCTTCTGCTGGGAGATCCGACCCTTGGCCACAGATTTCATAGACAGGGCAATGGATTCCTCTCCTGCCCGAGGATCCGGGAAGGCGAGGGTCGCCCTGGTACGCTTGAACTTCAGGGTGGCAGTTCTAGCTGGTGCTGACATGGTCTCCACGTCGGACAAGGCCCCAGCGCTGCTTGGCAGGGCGCAGGAAGCAGTGGGAGTGGCCATCTGGAGCGCAGGCTGCAGACCCCTGGGCTGGCTTCCTCTCATCCGGCTGAGGAACGGAAGCTGTTCGGATGGCTCTGGGTGTACGGCAGCTTCTCGGACCAACATCTAAAAAAGGTTCAAGAAGAGGACGCTGGGTGAGCTACACAGTTCACAATAAGAAAATAATGTTTGCACAGGGTGGAGGGAGAACAACCTTCAAGGGCCCCCCACTGTCCACCACTAGGTCAGAAAGAGGGTCCATCAATGGGACATCTCATACCGTATAGTAACCAGCCTTACTCTGCATCCTTACTCTACAACACCTTACCATGACATACAAAACACCTACCCGACCCAACTACATCATAACATGCAATACCGACCTGAGCACAAAATACCCAGGCTCATCCGACACCACCCTTCCATACTCGTCAACTGTCTACTACCACATTCACCACAGCCTTATACAACATAGCATAGCACTTATACCATACCATACTATGCCATCCATGATATAGCATGATACTACTCCATGCCATAAAAAGTGTTACCATAGCATAATTTACCACGGGATAGCATGGCAGACCATAGCATGCTACACCTTAGTATACCAAAGCAATGCAAGCCATGCATAGCGCCAGATAACCAGAATACACCTCCTCTACCACAACACACAGTCCCTTCCCCATCCCACTAGCAGCTCAACCTAATAGTGTATTGTATAATACTCCTATTGTCACCAACCTCACTACAACAGAATAACTCATAACATTACATGTATTGTCCTGCCCTCCCCACTGAGCCCCGACACCCCCTACCATACCATATACTACGATACCCTACCAGGGTATAGCACAAGACATGCTGCAACCGTATCACTTCTTGGCCTTTCACACAGCTCCACACTCCCTCACACGCCACCTTCATCTCACTCTGGTGAAAGAGGGTGTTCACCAGGCCTCTCTCGTGACCCCGGAAGGAGTTACACGTTGGTGTGATTCCGCCCTAGCACAGTCTGGCACTCTTTTGAAAACACATTCGGAGCATTACCACGTGGTCAGAACTTAGAAGATGAAAGGTCAAGGGGAAGAAACATCACAGCTCTGCTCTTTCACACTTCCTCTTCATCTGATCCTGAGACGCCCTCCCTCACAGCTCCTCTCTTACTCACAGTGTCACTCCGTGCTTGAGATGCCCTCCCTCCCAGCTCCTCTCTTACTCACAGTGCCACTCTGTGCGTGAGATGCCTTCACACCCACCTCTGCTCTACCTCTGCTGTCCCTCTGCACCTGAGATGCCCTCACATTCAGCTCCTTTCTTACTCACACGGTCACTCCGCAAGTGAGATGCCCTCCCTCCCAGCTCCTCTCTTACTCACAGTGTCACTCCGTGCCTGAGATGCCCTCCCTCCCAGCTCCTCTCTTACTCACAGTGTCACTCCATGCCTGAGATGCCCTCCCTCCCAGCTCCTCTCTTACTCACAGTGTCACTCCGTGCCTGAGATGCCCTCACACTCAGCTCCTCTCTTACTCACAGTCTCACTCCGCGCCTGAGATGCCCTCCTTCCCAGCTCCTCTCTTACTCAGTGTCACTCCGCACCTGAGATGCCCTCCCTCCCAGCTCCTCTCTTACACAGTGTCACTCCGTGCCTGAGATGCCCTCCCTCCCAGCTCCTCTCTTACAGTGTCACTCCGCGTCGGGATGCCCTCCCTCCCAGCTCCTCTCTTACTCACAGCATCACTCCATGCCTGAGATGCCCTCCCTCGCAGCTCTTTTCTTACTCAGTGTCACTCCGTGCCTGAGATGCCCTCCCTCCCAACTCTTCTCTTACTCAGTATCACTCCATGCCTGAGATGCCCACCCTCTCAGCTCCTCTCTTTCTCACAGTGTCACTCCGTGTCTGAGATGCCCTCCCTCTCAGCTCCTCTCTTACTCACAGTGTCACTCCGCGCCTGAGAGGCCCTCCCTCCCAGCTCCCCTCTTACTCACAGTGTCACTCCATGCCTGAGATGCCCTCACACTCAGCTCCTCTTACTCACAGTGTCACTCCGTGCCTGAGATGCCCTCACACTCAGCTCCTCTCTTACTCACAGTGTCACTCCGTGCCTGAGATGCCCTCCCTCCCAGCTCCTCTCTTACTCACAGTGTCACTCTGCACATGAGATGCCCTCCCAGCTCCTCTCTTACTCACAGTGTCACTCCGCACGTGAGATGCCCTCCCTCCCAGCTCCTCTCTTACTCAGTGTCTCACTCCATGCCTGAGATGCCCTCACATTCAGCTCCTTTCTTACTCACACTGTCACCACGCGTGTGAGATGCCCTCCCTCCCAGCTCCTCTCCTACTCACACTGTCACTCCGCGCGTGAGATGCCTTCCCTCCCAGCTCCTCTCTTACTCACAGTGTCACTCCTCACGTGAGATGCCCTCCCTCCCAGCTCCTCTCTTACTCACAGTGTCTCAGTCCACGCATGAGATGCCCTCCATCCCAGCTCCTCTCTTACTCACAGTGTCACTCAGTCCCTGAGATGCCCTCCCTCCCAGCTCCTCTCTTACTCACAGTGTCACTCCATGCCTGAGATGCCCTTACACTCAGCTCCTCTCTTACTCAGTGTCACTCCGCGCATGAGATGCCCTCCCTCCCAGCTCCTCTCTTACTCACAGTGTCACTCTGTGCCTGAGATGCCCTCCCTCCCAGCTCCTCTCTTATTCACAGTGTCACTCCGTGCCTGAGATGCCCTCCCTCCCAGCTCCTCTCTTACTCACAGTGTCACTCCGCGCCTGAGATGCCCTCCCTCCCACCTCCTCTCTTACTCACAGTGTCACTCCGCGCATGATATGCCCTCCCTCCCAGCTCCTCTCTTACTCACAGTGTCACTCCGTGCCTGAGATGCCCTCCCTCCCAGCTCCTCTCTTACTCACAGTGTCACTCCACGCCTGAGATGCCCTCCCTCCCAGCTCCTCTTACTCAGTGTCACTCCGTGCCTGAGATGCCCTCCCTCCCAGCTCTTCTCTTACTCAGTGTCACTCTGTGCCTGAGATGCCCTCCCTCCCAGCTCTTCTCTTACTCAGTGTCACTCCGTGCCTGAGATGCCCTCCCTCCCAGCTCCTCTCTTACTCACAGTGTCACTCCGTGCCTGAGATGCCCTCCCTCCCAGCTCTTCTCTTACTCAGTGTCACTCCATGCCTGAGATGCCCTCCCTCCCAGCTCTTCTCTTACTCACAGTGTTACTCCGTGACTGAGATGCCCTCCCTCCCAGCTCCTCTCTTACTCACAGTGTCTCACTCCGTGCCTGAGATTCCCCAACACCCAACTACTCTCTCAGACTGTCATTCTGTGCCTGAGATGCCCTCACATGCATCTCCTCTCTTACTCACACATCACTCTGTGCCTGAGATGCCCTCACATCAGCTCATCTCTTAGTCACTCCCTCACTCTGTGCCTGAGATGCCCTCACACCCACCTTCGCTCTCCCTCTGTGCCTGAGATGCTGTCACATGCAGGTCCACTCTTACCCCTCACTCCTTGCCTGAGATGCCCTCACATTCAGCTCCTCTCTTAGTCACAATACCATTCTGTGCCTAAAGTGGTCCGCACACAGCTCCACTCTTACTCACCCCCTCACTCTGTATCTGAGAGGCCTTCACACCCAACTCCTCTCTTACTTACACCCTCACTTTGTGCCTGAGATGCCCTCACACGCAGGTCCACTCTTACCCCTCACTCTGTGCCTGAGAATGCCTCACACGCAGGTCTACTCCTACCCCTTCACTCTGTGCCTGAGATGCCCTCACATGCAGGTCCACTCTTACCCCCTCACTCTGTGCCTGAGATGCCCTCACACGCAGGTCCACTCTTACCCCCTCACTCCTTGCCTGAGATGCTCTGACACCCATCTCTAATCTGCCATCTCCCTCTTCACCTGGGATGCCCTCCTATCCAGATCCTCTCTTTCCCTCACCTGCAGCAGTACCCTCACTTCCTCTCACTTTGTACCTGTGATGGTCCCTCACACACAGCTGTACACCTGAGATTCCCTCACACATTGCACCCTCCTTCACTTCCTTTCACTTTATAATTGAGACGCACCTCACACTCAGCAGCACCCTCACTCACTTCCTTTAATGTTATACCTACAATGTTCTCTCACATACCCAGCTGCACACTTGGGATTCCCACACACATCTGCACCCTCCCTCACTTCCTATCACTTTATACTTGTAATGACCTCACACACAGCAGCACCCTCACTCACTTTCTCGCATTTTGTCCCTAAGATGGTCTCTCACATACACAGCTACACACCTGGGATTCCCACACACATCTGCACCCTCCCTCACTTCCTCCTACCTAACACTTGAGATGCCCTCGCTCACTCCTGCACTCTCCCTCGCTTCCCCTCTTTCTTTCTTTGAGACACACTCACACTCTCACTTCCTCTTCCCTGCACCAGCAACTTTTAAAAATAATCTGGAAAGGGAAACACAGTTGCATGAAAAATTCTTGCCTCTTTTGTCTTTGGTTGCGAAAGAAACGGTCATCAGAGCCCTTGTTACCTCACGCATTGATTATGCGAATGCTTTGTATGTTGGCATTCCCGGTTACCTGATGGACAGACTTCAGGTGGTCCAGAATGCCGCTGCTCGTTTGCTCTTTGACCTCCCCAAACGTACCAGTGTCAGACAGCACCTGCGTGAGCTGCACTGGTTACCAGTGAGGGCAAGGGTTACGTTTAAGGCTTGTAGTAACAGCTCATGCGGCGCTCTATGAGTATGGTCCTCTATATCTCAGGAAACGCTTCCAGTTTTATACCCCCAGCAGGCACTTGCGATCTTCTAACATGCTTATGGCCACTATTCCTAGATTCCGCCTGAAAAGAAAGGGTGGCAGCTCCCTGGCTTATTTGGCAGCTATGGCCTGGAACATCGCAGCTTACAGAACTCTACCCAATTTAGGAAGAGACTTAAAACGTTTCCTTTTAACTAAGCTGGATTTGTGTGTATCTGTCCTTTTTAGGTCTCGCCTAGAGCGTAGCGCGCAGCGCTGCTCTAGGAGTGACCTTTAGGAATCGGTCAGCTCTTTTCAAGCACTCTTGCTTGTGCTGGCATCCACCTTGCGGGAGCGAGCAGCGGCGCGCACTAATTGAAAACAGATGGCTCTCATGCCGCCGCTGCTCGCTCCTGCAAGGTGGATGCGAGCACAAGCACGAATGCTTGAAAACACTCGTGGTCGCCTTGCCGGCGCGCTTTCACTTTCGTTTGCGATTTCACTTTCGTTCGCGGCCGCGCAAGTTATTTTATTTTGCTGTGTGCTTCTAAATGTAACTGTTCCCATGAGGCACAGGGTCAGACTGATTTGCATATGGCCATGTCTGAACTGGGGTGGTGGAATGAGCTAAAGAATGATGATGGATTAAACCCAGATCAGTTGACTGGGGGTGAGTGTTTGATTGCCTCAAACGTTCCGTCCATCATCCCCTTTTGTATCGCTTTGGTCGCCCTAAGTTGGCGGGGGTATGCCCAGACGTGGGTCCCTTGCTCACTTTGCCACTGGATTCAAGCAAGCCTGGCTGATGACGGCTGAAATGCCAGAAACCGGTCCTAGGATGCTTGTTTCCGGTCCAGGGAAGACATGGCTTGGCAGTTCGGGCTGGACTGTTCCCATGAGGCACAGGGTCAGACTGATTTGCATATGGCCATGTCTGAACTGGGGTGGTGGAGTGAGCTAAAGAATGATGATGGATTAAACCCAGATCAGTTGACTGGGGGTGAGTGTTTGATTGCCTCAAACGTTCCGTCCATCATCCCCTTTTGTATCGCTTTGGTCGCCCTAAGTTGGCGGGGGTATGCCCAGACGTGGGTCCCTTGCTCACTTTGCCACTGGATTCAAGCAAGCCTGGCTGATGACGGCTGAAATGCCAGAAACCGGTCCTAGGATGCTTGTTTCCGGTCCAGGGAAGACATGGCTTGGCAGTTCGGGCTGGACTGTTCCCATGAGGCACAGGGTCAGACTGATTTGCATATGGCCATGTCTGAACTGGGGTGGTGGAGTGAGCTAAAGAATGATGATGGATTAAACCCAGATCAGTTGACTGGGGGTGAGTGTTTGATTGCCTCAAACGTTCCGTCCATCATCCTCTTTTGTATCGCTCTAAATGTAACAGGCCGCCATTTGCGTATTATAGGACGGTCTCAAATGCTTATCAGCTTCAGGAGGCGACCAGGGTTAAATGCATATGCTGTGCGTTGAACGTATGCCCGATAGACGATTACATGCAGGCGTGATGAGATATGGGCACGTGTGAATGGCGGAAGAATTGGTGCCAATCGGCTCCAGGCCTCTGTGCCAACTTGTATTCCTAACTTGGCATCTCCCGGGGCCCGCCTGTGAACAGCTGATGGCATTGCGATGTTTGCCGCTCTGAAGCACGGTCCGTACCTCACAGACTGCCTTTGACCTTTGCCTTTGACAAGTGCGTGGCAGCTGGCGGCTCCGACTGCACCCCGGAGAAGCTCTGGCATCAGATCCCATTTGTCTGCGGCCACAGCTCAGAGTGCTGGTAGGAAACACGGCGCTTATCGTCCGCATCAAGGCTGTTGTCGCCACAACCTGTGTTTAACAAGTCTAAATGTGTCCTGCAGCGTGAGACATTAAGAAAGAATGCCAGGCCTCGTATCGCAGCACGCAGCTAAGTGATTTCTGCCTTTTCATGTTATCTCCTCCGAGCACTTAAAGGATTTGTTCGCTTGTTCCAGTGAGCTGTGCATTTTAAATGGCATTTATTACTCATGCTGCAGTGCTGTGGGTCCATTAAAATCAAGCTTCGAATTTTCCAGATTGTCCAAGGTGCTTAGAGATGATGATTAATGTATTTAAACATTTTGTATTATGCCTCCTGTGCTGAATGTTTGCTGCTTCACAATTGGCCATTTACACTATTCATAGCAGAGGTGGACTTCTGTCCCATTTTAGGACTTACTAGCCGCCCCGTAGCTGCATGTTCTGCCTTTTTCACCAACAGTACTTCAAACTTCAGCGGGTTGAAGGTGACCCACAGTAGAGGGCCCAGTTAACACGTTTGCATTCTGTACTTCCCTTGTTCATTAGCTTGTGCCCTGATTCTGAGGTGTAACAATCACTTAACTGTTCCCTTCCTGCCTGTCCAAAACTGTTTAACACAGTATACAAATATTATTAGTGCAAATCGCATTCTTGTTCTTTCTAGGTGACTTCGTTTCGCCTTTTTGATTATTGTGACTTTAGACTTTAGATCCACCAAAGGGCAGTATATATTGTCATCGGTGACTATGGGCCCGATTCACGGAACTAACTTAAGACAAAATCCTAAACTTACTACCATTTTACTTACTCATTTTGGTATTCACAGAAGGCACTTACTTACTCATTTTGAGTAACTTACTCATTTGGTATTCACAGAAGGCACTTACTCATTGAGAGTTCGACAAAAGGTCCCCACAGCACTCATACTGTTAACAGTTAATCGGGCCTTGGAAGAGGGTCAGCTGAATAGCAGAGGCCCAACTGCACATAGGAATTTCCTTTAGGGAATCAATGGATAGTTTGGAATTATACAGACATGCATTCCTCAAGGCCACTCGTTTATAAGCACCAGAAGCTGGGCAGGCATGTAGCTTGGTGAGGTCAGTCACAAACGTGTAATAGCCTGTTGTGTACTCTCTAGCAAGACATTTTTACACCCTTTCTACAACGGGAGCCTCTATGTGGTATACAGTGAGTGGTGCTTGCCATGAGTGCTGAGGATATGTGGGTTAAAGAGCATTTCAGGATCCCCATGGCTTTTAGCCAAGTGACTACTGCACAGGAGGATGGAGTGTGATTACAAAGGGCATAGGATGGGTGATGGTGATGGCAACGCTAGACTGCCAGCTTGCTGAGTAAAATGTATCGTATCACCAAGTGGAAGGGTACTAGGAGGCAAACCAGTGAACAGGCAGGCCTTTGATTCTGGTGGAGGGAAATCAATTATGGGGACAAACCTATTGAAACAGGTCCAATTCTTCGACTGGGCTCACTCAGCAGTGAAGAAAGCAAAAGATTTAGCACAATTCTCAAACAAATCTAGGTACTCACTTGCAGATGCACAAGAGACAAACATTCACTGAAACCAGATTGGACACTATTAACTTGTTCACCATAGTTCATCAATAAGACTGTCTGTGCACATGTCTGGTCAAGTCAGCAAAGTATGTGCATTCTGTAAACAAAGGCATGTTACAGGTTGCACAGTCATAGCAGTTCATTCCACACCACAGAGGGTTGCTTCAGTTAGGCTAAAAATTACCCGCCTCACTGCCACTGCAGCTAGGCGGGTTGTGGAAGTTGTCATCTAGCAAGTGTGCTGTGGTTCCAAAAGTTGGGGAAACACTGGGTTAGAGCACAAAAAGGCTACAAGGTAGTAAAAAACATTGGCATTCCCATTATTCGAGAAAGGGCATGGAATTGTACATATGGTTCTCCTCCTGTTCCCACCCACTTGCCTGCTCCTTAGTATACATTAGCAGAAGTTGAAGTTTGGAATTGGACAACTCACGCCGGGGTGGAGACATCAGCATGGCGACACAGCACCCAAATATCGCTGTCAGATGGTGAGGGGCTTGCAAGCAATATGGACATGGAATAAGCAGAATACTGGGGGTGCAGGGCTCCCCTCCTTCCCCCCACCCCCCTAGCACATTAGATGGTAGGGCGGTGGGACCCACAATGCTATAGGTGTTACATTTGCCCACATATGGGCGGAAGGGTACATTGGCAGGAACCTGTAAATAGAGTGGGTTATAAACAGGTTTTCCTTTTGGCCATCTCTATAAAAGTTGTGCATTCTGTAAACAGGAGAGTATGGGTAACAGGATCCTGCATTTAAGCAAACCTGGTGGGCTGCGTAAGTTTTTCGCTCCAAAAAGTGTGCTGTGACTCCAATAGTGTGGAGAAAAATAGGTTTGGAGCACAAATGCTGACAATTAACAGAACACATATTGCATTCCTATTTAAGAAGGTGCAGGTAAATTTGCTCATATGTTACTCCATGTCCTCACAAATCCAAAATCATTGGCATTCAGCACCCTGGTATACTTTTAGCAAAATCCTGCCTATGGGCTACATACACCAGGGTGGGGACACCAGCAGGGCGGCACAGCATCTGAAGATCGCTGTCAGATGGTGGGCTTTGCAGGCAATAAGGACTTGAAATGTGGCAGGATTTTAGAGGTACCCTTAGGGGACATCAGCCCTCCCCCCGGTGGTTAGATGTACCTTCGTCTTGGTTTAGGTGGGGAGGCTCACCTGGCATCATCGAAGGGACATGAAACAGCTTAGATTCGATACATGTAATATAAATCCATGTGGAGAGGGCCACGCCTAAGGTGTTAGCTCATGCGGTGAGTAGGGGGGGGTGCCATTGGTCATTTGGCTCCACCCCGTCCCTGCCCAATGACCCTCTCCAAGGGAGTCCATATTTCACTGCTGGGGCGGCACACGGTTATCAGTTTGAACCCCCAAAATTTGGGACTAGCCAAGTAGGGGGGGTACACAAGGGCTTAGTCAACCCCAATGTAATGCACATATTTGCAAGCAGTACACAATGGATTATATCAGACAGAACTGTGGTTACAAAGAGAGCAGTAGTTTTAAATTCCCTATGGGTAATTCTTGCCGGCTTTGTACTCCCATACAGGCGGAGGTCAGCGGGTAGAGATAAGGTTATGGCGTTGGACACAAACAATAACTTGTTAACAAATATCTGATCGCCTGCAGGCGAAATCCACTATGCTACCCTATGGATGGTTAAATAAAGCTGTGGTTAAACAGAGAACAGTAGATCCCAACTTCGGTGGAGGCCATCGGACTTCCCTACGATAAGGTACATAAGCCATGCACATGCCCACCAAACAGGAGGGCTTGGTTCAACTCTAATTCAAAATCGAATAGAATGAGAAGGGCTTGGTAATTTAGGCATAGCCTCTTTAGTGCAAACACTACATGGTACCCCCGTTAGGGACGGGGCACATACATGTCAGAGGTAAAAAGGAGTGTCCAGTTAGAAGGACTGGTACCTGCAGGTTGCAGAAGGTTATGGAGCTTGCCATGGTGTGGGGGCCCCGTATATGATAGCGGCCACATCCGGAGCATTGGCGGAGTTACAGGGCGATCCGGAGGCTGATTGGTACATAGGGGTAACCTTTCAGGAGCACACTAGGAGTGCCTTATGCCAAATCCCAGGAGTCTTTACGGCAGGACCTTGGTTGAAAAACAACGGCACCCCGCTAGTCCTTCGGGTGGTTGTAAGCCTGAGCAACCCGGGGCTTGCCATGCCACGCTCCACCCCTAAAAAGGCGTGGGTATGGACTGGTGGTCCATTGTATGTACGGGGGATAATCCCCACATAAATGGTAGCACCGATTGGGTTGGCAACAGTGCAGTTTGGCTCATCAGGCGGGCAGGGCAGCTCAGGCTAGTCACTGCTGCCTACCCTTGGATCGCCCATAAGTTAACCCACCACGTTGGCATACTCCTTGTATGAAATAAACCGGCAGCAAACTGTTTTCCAACAAACTTTGAGTAGACTGATTATTTTGTGCAGCGCGACCAATTACTGCTAAGCGGGGGGTTGCCGATATCGGCACTATGCGGCTGCCCGCGGCCCACACCTGCTTTTCCCTCGTTTTTTACTGCTTTCTCCTTTCTTTTCCCTAGTTTTTTTTAGTGCTTTCTCCTGCTTTTGCCTCATTTTTAGTGTTCTCCTTCCTTTCTCCCCGTTTTTCTGAGTCCTTCTCCTGCATTTCCCTTGTTTTTTACTGCTTTCTCCTCCACCCTCCCCTGATTTTCTGACTGCTTTTACCTATTTTTCTCTTGTTTTTCCCTTTTTTTCCCCCTCATTTGCCGCTCCTGTCGGCGGCCTGTTTTCCTGCCTAGTCACGCCCACCACCTCCCACCACCCCTCTCTCCTCCCAGGACCGGCTTAATGGAGGCCCCCAGCAGGCCCAGCTCCCCCGGGCTGCTGCACCACTTTGCTTCCTTCCTGTTTTTCTGAGTGCCTTCTCTTGCTTTTCCCTCGTTTTTTTCTGCTTTCTCCTTCCTTTACCCCATTTTTTTTTAGTGCTTTCGGCCTCCTTTTTAGGTCTCGCCTGAGCCAGCGCGCATGCGCTGCTCTGGCGAGACTTTTAGTAAGCGGGTTTTGGAAGTGCAAACAGTGGTTTTTGCAGGCGACTAACCTGCGTTCACGCGAGCGTGCACATGCGATCAGGCGCCATATGGCTTCCCTCGCCATCTGGACGCTCGCGTGAACGCAAGCTGGTCGCCAGCAAAAGCCACTGTTTGCACTTCCAAAACCCGCGATTACTTTCACGGCCGCGCGGCCGTGTCAGTTTCACGGCCGCGCGGCCAATGCTTGTTCTGGGTGCCAGCTGCATACCTCGCATTCCTTTCGCGGCCGTGTGGCCGCGCTTGTTTTGAAGATGTTAGCAGCGTGTAGTTATAATTAGCCCTTTGCCTCAAACTAATTCGCACCCGACTTATAAACGGGTCCGCTTGTTTTCCTTCGTTGTTTATCAGCCTCAGCCTCGCATACCAATGCCTCACAAATTGATGCCTACCCGATACTGACACGGGTCCTCGCATTTGATTCAATGAGATCTTCGCGGTATATCCCATTTAGCCGCGCTTGTAAAAAAAACCTTTATTTCTTACATGACGAGCAAATGAACACTACTGTGTTCAAACGGCGTGAACCAAAGACTCGTACCCGTTTCACATACGGGTCCATCTACATTAGCCGTGAGGGACGCTGCAATAATTCCACTTGCGTTGCTCTGGTTAACTCTTCAAACAATTCCTGCTCACGCGGTAGTAAAAATATGTGCTAGTTATTGATTTAACTTGCAGCACCCCTCGCACATCGTGCCACAGCTTAGGAACATTTAACTGCAACACTGAGACAGATACCCCTTCTAAACACAGATGGCAGTTTTTTATTTCCCCAGCAATGTTTTTAGCTCCTTTCCGTTTACACTCCTCCCAGCACATTGCGCACATTCCCTGTAAGCAGCACTTCCGGCGCCGCTGCTTTCCCCTATAATCAAGACGTGTTGTGTTTTGTGTGTTTTGGACAATTCTTGACATCACACCTCCCTTACTCCAGTAAAGGCGATCTCTTTTAATCCCTCCGCCCCGCCCCTGAGCTCTTTCTGTGAATTATTTTCATTCATTGCAGACGCTTGGCTTGCCCTGGATCTGCCTTCTGCACTGCATTCCACTGAGCCGAGGTCAGTGGGTTAATACTTCATTTGCTTGTTTTTGTAAGCAGGAGGAGAGCCGACGCTGAGACTCCAACCCAGTACCAAAGTCGACAGCTGTATATGTTACTCCGCATCCTGATTGTTTACAGCCCTGCCTCATCTCTCACACTTCTTCCACTGCCCCCCACTTCGCCCCGCCCTCCCCAGTCTCTCAGCAGTCTCTGCTGGACTCGCCCGCCCTCAGCATTGGTATGCACAGCACCCTCTCCCCCAAGTCTCTCCTCTTGTCCGCCTCTCTCCCTCCTCCCTGCTTCTCTCCCATGAAGTCTGGCAAGTTTGGGTTTCAAACACTTCGTGTCAATGCCCGGGGGTAGACAGACAGACAGGCGCACTGTATGCCTCCTTCCGTGCTTTGAGTGCAAGCTCCGTTACATTTATGCTAATTGATTTGGTGTTTTTACATGTTGGTTGTTACCTTTTGTCCTGGCACTCAAAGAATGTTTCATTTTGATAACGGCTTCCCTCACAATGCTTTGTGGGTGACTCGTGCTTCCTGCACTCGGCAGATAATTACTGTGCAAGTTCCGGGCTCTGCAGGAGGCACAGTGATTAGAGCTGCCTTGAAAGTTTCCAGAGGCGTCAGAAGCAGACCTCCTGGCTGAGACACTCTTGGTTACTTAGCGAGTCTGTTTCATTTTTGCAACATTTCGTCTTTCAGCCTGTTAATTCGTAAATGCATGAAGACAAGGAGGGATGTAAGATTCTTCTTGTTTCTAATACTATGGCCGGCTCTACCCCTCCCCTCCTCCAATGTCCGGCCCATGGCTTACAAGAGAAACAGAAAGAATCTTACCTTCCCCCTGTCTTCATGCATTTACAAATTAACAGACTGGCGGAAGAAATGTTGCAAAAATGAAACAGGCTCTCTGAGTAACCAAGAGGGTCTCAGCCAGCAGGTCTGCTTCTGTCACCTCTGGAAAAAATTAACAGGACGGGGCTGCTTTCAGCTGCATGATATCTCCCAGAACAAGCATTGGCATAGCCAATAGGTCTCGCCTTTGGGACCTTATAAGTGTTTACCCATGCAACAGTTGATGTTGTTGCACCAAGGATATTGTGCTGCATAACTAAATATTTATAAGGTCCCAAAGGCGAGACCTATTGGCTATGCCAATGCTTGTTCCTCGTTTTTAGCATTCTCCTTCCTTTCCCCCCGTTTTTCTGAGTGCTTTCTCCTGCATTTGCCTCATTTTTTATTGCTCTCTCCTCCCTCTTTTTTTCTGAGTGCTTTTACCTGCTTTTCCCCCGTTTTTCACCGATTTTCCCTGTTTTTGTCCCTCATTTGCCACTCCTGTCTGCTGCCTGTTTTCCTGCCTCCTGCCTAGCCCCGCCCACCACCTCCCAGCATCCCTCTCTCCGCCCAGTACCGGCTTAATGGAGGACGCAGCGTGACCCCATTGAGCAGGCCCAGCTCCCCCGTGCTGCTGCACCGCTTTGCTTCCTTCCTGTTTTTCTGAGTGCCTTCTCTTGCTTTTCCCTCGTTTTTTGCTGCTTTCTCCTTCCTTTACCCCATTTTTCTGAGTGCTTTCTCCTGCTTTTGCCTCATTTTCTACTGCTTTCTCCTTCCTTTCCCCCTGTTTTTCTGAGTGCTTTTCCTGATTTTGCCTTGTTTTTCACTGTTTTCTCCTTCCTTCTCCCCCGTTTTTCTGAGTGGTGTAGTACTGGCAGAGAATGTTTTGGTCTCAACAGTCTTAGCATTCTCTGCCAATAGTTCTGATGTTGCTATTCAAGATGTCAAGTTCTGAAAATATTATGGTTCAAGTGGGGACTATTGACTGGGTCAGTTACTGATGGGCTGTGTACTGGATGGACATGTCAACTATGTAGTTATTATAATAAAACTACTGAACTTACATTGGCTTAAGCGTCTTCACCACAAAAATATTGCAGACGATCTGGTAAAACCTACTGCGTGTGGATTACCTCTAGGTTTCTTCTATTCCTTCTGTGCTGCCTGCCACGCTGTGTTCCTGCAAGCGTTTGCCGTCCTGGTTCCTGTGAGCCCATGGTGTGATTTTGTTCTCCGTTCTTCAGTGGCTTCTGTCGGCACCCCGCGTGACTATGGATTTCAGCTCTGATGGTTGTTGCTGTTCGTGTGGACCGTGGGCAGTCTTTCTACTGATTTTGTGTCTGCCGCTTTGGTATGGTTCTGCCTCCAGCGACACCTGCCTGCGCCAGCTCTTGTGACGTCACCTTGCTGTATCTGCTCGAACTGCACTTTATTTTATGTATTTCATTGGATCGGTCCCGATAACATCCTCTGACTCGCGCTCATTTCGCGCTGGAGTCCCATGCATAGTGATATGCGCACACGCAAGGTACACGTCATTACCATGACAATTACATTTTTCTTCCTGGAGTGACGGTGGAATTACGTTTGCGTCACATTTGGCAATGACAGTTCCTGGATCGACGGCGGCTTGGCAACCACTGCCATGCCAGCAACCAGCAGTGCTGAGTTGCGCAGTTCAGTTCCGGGATCAACGGCAGCTTGGCAGTCACCGCCCAGCAATCAGCAGTGTTGAGTCGTGCTGTTCAGTTCTGGGATTGGAGGCAGTTTGGCAACCTATGCCACTTCATACAACGAGTACTGCCAAGTCACACCACTTCTCCCGGTACCTGCTACCGAACACGGTCGCATTTAGATGTACTCTGCTTTCAAAGAACAGCTGGAAAGTCATGAGTATAGCAGATCAGTTATTTATAAAATATCTTATGTACTTATACTAGGATCTTTTATTTAGATGAACTACAAAAAGCAGTGTTCATTTTGTGGATCACAGTGATTCACACACTATAAAGTCAGAAATAAAATTGTACTTTTTCAACGCGGACCTCAGTGATTCGCACACCCTTGTTTTATTCTCATACACGTTATTGCTCCACAATTTTTTTGTGTGTGTTGTGTTCCTGGATGTCATGTGGTCAAAACACTTGCTTATATGGTGCACTGCTACTTGACTTTCGTCACTTGTTTAGTACATCAGCACATAATTTGCCTTATAGAATGTTCAGGGCATTCTGGCTGGTTTCTAGTATCACACATTTAGTGAATAGGAAGTCTGCGTTTTTGTTTCCCTTTTATATTACAGAAGAAATGTTGTCTCCTTTTCCTTGCTGTTTTTATAATGTGTACTGTGCAAGCTGTCACGCCTCCTCCATCTTTCCTGGACAATCCTGGTGAACCACCCGGTGGGAGGTATGGTTTGACGCATTTGGAACCTACCTTGGAGCACTTGGTGCTTCAAGATTTGGTGCTGAAAGGAAGAAATGTTTACTGCTTCATTCTCTAGGTTTTGGAGGGAAATCCATTTTCAGACGTTTACCTGACATATCACATGACGATGCTGAGAATATTGATGAGTATCAAGAAGCTGTATGTAAACTTAAAACCAGGTGTGACAAACAACCCAGTCTTATGGGATTAAGACACAAATTTTTCAAAAGGAAACAGGTTGATGCAGAAGACGTAGACGCATATATATATTAGTTTTATGGAGGTTAGTGTCTGTTTGTCAATTTGAACGTTTTACTGATCAGCTTATTAGAGTCTAATTTGTATTTCAGTGCAAAGATAAGCAGATAAGGCAGAAACTTCTTGCTATGGGAAATCCATCTTGAGATGAGACCATCATAGTAGCCAATAGTATTGAGATTTCTCAATTTTCTTTGAAATAATTAGATGATAAGCCCTCTGGGAGTGTCAATGTGGTGGGGGCAAGTAAGTCCAAGCAAACATTTGTTCACAACAGCGGTTTTACAAGTATCAAGAGTAAGGCAGACACTAATAGTCCCAACAATAGCAATATGTGTTTCGCCAGTGGCAATGCCCCATACACCAAGGGGGGGAAATCTCCTGCAGAAAATTTCATATGCAATTATTGCAAAAAGACAGGACATTTTGCCAAGGTCTTTCTGAAAAAGAGAGCTCAAAAGAAAACAGTGGCGTTTGTGATGGAGTTGGAAGATGAGTTGGACACTGAAGTTATCTCTGTAATCAGAGATAAGCAAATTTGTTCCCAAAGCAATTTGAATCGGTTGTAGGTTTCAAAATAATCATAGGGCTATGCCCCTTATGTTACGCTATTAGATTAGCCTTATATAGCTAAATATAGCAGTGGTAGTCATCTATATTGACAACCCACTGAGCTATATTAAGAAAGATGATGTTTTACAGAACAGGTTAGTCTTGGATAGGTGGCAGCCATTTTGTATACTGGCCACCATCTTACATTATGGCTATGTTTAAGCACGCAGTGAGCTCTAAACTGCGAACGAGGTAGGCCCAGACAGCTGCGCCATGACACTTGTTGTTCACCTGATATGTATACGCCCAGTTTCGTTTCTTTATCCAATAAGGGACGCTGCCTCGCTTATGAATAAGCCTTTCTGTGTGCGTAAGTAATATTCTATTTGCAGCACCTCTCCTACGTTGGGAGGAGCAGGGATGCAGCTGGCTGACCTTGGCTAAGAGATACCGTGTGCCTGCCTCGGGCTGGTGATGTACGCCCCTCTGCCTCCCTAAAGTACGCATCCCTAAACCTGTAACTTTCCCTTGTAGGCGTGCTCTAGATGTTTATGACGTGTTTGATGTATCATACTATGCTGCGCATGATTATTGAGTCAGTCCATTAGCAATCATTGCATGGTGCATGTTGTATTTGGGCTCCTCTGCAGAGTATAGATAATAAACTGCTTGTTTGCATTCTCTACTGGCTGACCGACTCTTCATTGATATAGGTAAGGTCGAGAGGTGGTGTAGTAACCCGAGTGACCCTATACGGATCACTTACATCAGTTGGCGCCCGAATAGGGACCCCGAGATTAATCACCCATCACACTCGCAAACGGGTCGTGAGGTCGGGGTGCAGGCTGGTCTAGCGGGCGGATCGGGGGCCCCCACAAGATAGAGCTCTGTTTCTGTGGCTTGCCTCGCCCGTCTGATCGAGGGTGCCCTGCCTAGTGGTGATACGCCGGGGTCCAGAGACGGCGAGACCTTGGAGCTGACCAGATTGGTCTGGAGAGTCGGCGGTAGAGAATCACGTGTGAAACCTGCGTTTGACAGGTGAGTGACTTTGTGTACGTTTTAGTACTTGAAAATGTACTGGCGCCAGTCCTGAGGTGGTGTTGGACTGAACCGTGCGAGGCAGACCGGTGACCGCCTTTCAGTGTGAACTTGAACTGCTCCGGGTGATTCGGGTTTTGAGACCCGTCTCATAGTGGTTCTCGGGTAGCACCGGGAGGGGCAGGGCCTTCGGGCGTGTTTCGTGGACGGAGCCACACTACTGACTTGAGGGAGACAGAACCGATCGGTCTGTGCTCCATAAGTGGTACCGGACTGTGAGGGTGAGGTCGCCCATCGAGCTGTATCTCAGTGGTCTTGAGCCACAGATGAGATGAGCCTTAGTGGCGAACCTCACGGGCAGTGCCGGACCGCGTTTGACAAGGCAGAACCTTGAGTTGTACCCTTAAGTATTGTGGACAAGTTACTTGGGCTGTGCTTTAATAGCAAGTTTGAACTGTATTTTGTGAACGAGTGCTGGGGCTGAATCTCGTGGTTTGAGAGTCGTTAACAGCTCTACGAGCTACAAGATGCGGGATATGCTTTAGATCGTGTCTAATCACAACATGGTCGAGCTGGGCTATCCATATACGTAACAGAGATTCTTAAGTGGTGCTTAGTGAAAGGCTGTTTGGGCCGTGTTGTATCGCATACCTTAAGAGGTCTGTTCGTGCTGATTTTTGAGTGTATTTTGTGTACGATTTTCGGACAGAGAAGTGGATTTGCTTTGCGCTTGCGCAGTGGGAATTGTGTAAGTATCTTCTATTAAGATGCCGTGTTTTAGTAAACTTGGATGTTTTGTATGTCGATGTTGTTCAAGTGATCGACTGGAGGAAAGACAACCTGCTCCTCCAGAGGGTACCCCGAATTTTGATATGTACATAAAGCACGGTATTGGCCTTATTATATTTAGCACCTTATGGCATAAATATACGAAGGACAATGCTGATTTGCAGTGGCCACTTGTTGGCTCGTTCGATGAACAAAAGTTGAATTTTCTAGAAGGAAAGCTGTTTGCTAAGAAGAGTAGGCAGTCAATGTTTGATATGTTGAGGGTTTGGCAGAAGGAGGCAAAGCAGCGGCGAATTAGAGAGGAAAAAAATACGAGGAAAAGACAGGCGCTGACGATAGCGCAGAAAGCCATGGCTTATGATAAAGCGACAGTAAACAAAGGTGTTGAGTGCGCAGATAGGGCGTTTCGGCTGCAAGCTGAGAAGAGTTATGTCGTTCAAAATGAAGGTGATGCTTTTGTTGAAGATTTGTTAGACACCCAACCCCCACCACCTTATGCTCCTCTACAGATATATCCTATTGTTCCAACTTCCCAGGCCCCGGCTTCAAGGGCTCTGGCTCCGGTTCTTGGCCCCACCAGTCCTCCTCCTCCTCCTAACATTCCGGGTCTACATTTGACGCCTTCTGGGTATTATACTGCTTTATTGATGTCCGGGTTGGAGGGTAATAGCTCTCCGTCTGTGGCACCTGTTTCTGCATTTTCTGGTTTGACTTTCTTTACTCCCTCTAGTCAAGATCGTTCATTGATGGTACCTGTCTCTTCATCCACTCTCACCGGCGGATGTTTCACTTCCCATGATGCAATTTGACAGAACGCCTGTGAGTGGAATGTCCCCGGAAAGTCGAGCGAAAGTGCTAAGAACGCGTGAGAAGGGTGTTGGTGCGTTCTGCAGTAAGTAATCAAGAAAAGGAGATGGTGGCGAATCAGGCTGCGCAGTGGATTCGAAATCCGATCTATATGGTTGAGGATGTATGGAGTGTGATGACAGTATGAACCGCTTATGCAACAACTTGCGCTTAAGCATATGTGTACAATGCTGATGAGTTTGTGGGAGCAGCGCTTTAATGCCGCGGTCCCAAGGGAGGTTTCTGAGATACGAGATGTATGGAGTGCGATGAGACAGTATGAACCGCTTATGCAACAACTTGCGCTTAAGCATATGTGTACAATGCTGATGAGTTTGTGGGAGCAGCGCTTCAATGCCGCGGTCCCAAGGAAGGTTTCTGAGATACGAGATGTATGGAGTGTGATGAGACAGTATGAACCGCTTATGCAACAACTTGCGCTTAAGCATATGTGTACAATGCTGATGAGTTTGTGGGAGCAGCGCTTTAATGCCGAGGTCCCAAGGGAGGTTTCTGAGATACGAGATGTATGGAGTGAGAGACAGTATGAACCGCTTATGCAACAACTTGCGCTTAAGCATATGTGTACAACGTTGATGTGTTTGTGGGAGCAGCGCTTTAATGCTGAGGTCCCAAGGGAGGTTTCTGAGATACGAGATGAAGTGTATGGTTCCGGTATGGATCCTGCTGCTGTGTTGAATAAAGTTACTACTTTGTTAAAATATCGAGGTAGGATGCTTAAAGAGGGTTCCACAGCATTAGCGCAGTTCCCTATGAGAGAAGTTCACCCCATATATCATCCCGAGACACCAGCAGAAATAAATGCAGTGGGTGACATTGTTCGGCCCCGGGAGGGGGCACGGTTTCAAGAACAAGGGGTTTATACCCCCTGGAAGAGAAGCGAAGTACTTTCTCTTAAAAATCAGTTGCCAGATCCCAGAAAGAATCCGACTGGTTATTATAAAGAACTGACAGAAGCGGCCGATTCAACAGTTATGACGTTAGCTGACATTATGTTGTTTTTTGGGTTCCTGGTGCCGATAGATATATGGAGGCAGGTGCACTTGGTGGATCACGTGGTAGAGTTAGGAGCAACATGGGATCAGATAAAGCTGTGGGATGAAATGAAATGAAATGAAATGAAATTTGTACTTGTAAAGCGCACTTATACCCCCAAAGGGGTGTCCTGGCGCTGTACGCATACCGCTGTGGAACCCTTCCTGGCTTTTCCCTGTGAAATGTCCACTCCTGGGCACCCCCAGGGTGAAGCCAGGCATCCCAGCGCTGTTGGGGCCGTTGGGGATCAAGAACGTAAGCCAGGTGAGAAGCCAAGAGTGGAAGTGTTAGCTTTACCTGGCCGAATTATTACGTACATGCATTCGTTTATTGCTCCCAAGAAAGTGGATTGGGATAAACTTACAGCATGTTGTGAAAAGAAAGAGGAGAGTGTGTCAGATTTGTTTACTAGGTACGAGGGGGTGTTTTTGGATTTCAGTGGTCAGGATTTGTCAGTGGATGGTGGAGTCCGGCTGTTTGTCGACAGGTTTGTTAATAATTTGCTTCCTGAGATTGCAGCCCGGATGAAGGCAGCGGAAAGTACCTGGTCCACATCCACTCCCTCGGGAATATTGAGTATGGCGCAATATTATGAACATTGAGAGAACGAACAGAGGCAGGTTGTAGAGAAGAAAGGGAAGGAATTGAAGACAAAGGTGTTGTTGCAGCAGGGAAGTAGTGGAAGAGGAAGGGGTCAGCCGCAAGTGCAGCAGCGATGGTCCGTACCGCGAGGTGGTGGAACGAGTGCTCCATATGTACCTGTGCGACCTAATCTATGTGCATATTGTCGGAAGGAGGGGCATTGGCGAAATGAGTGCCCTGAATTGCTACAGGCTGGTGGGATCCCTAGAAGAGGGGGTTTTCGGGGACGTGGTAGAGGAACAGGAAGTCAGGGTGAGAGAAGACCAGAACGAACTGAGAATGTTGAAAAGGATCAGAATTACTTTGATGATCCTAGAGGACGACAGTATTGTCGCGAGGATTATGATATAGATGAAGGAACAGGGATGTCCATCCACAGCTAGGACAGCGACGGACAGGGTGGGGACCAGTTTCGGTGAATGTAGATCAACGCGGACCCTATGTTGCTGCGGGTTTGCTTGGTACCTTTCAAATATTTTTGATTGACACGGGTGCTATGAACAGCTCCGTTTCCCGTTCGCTGGTCCCTGGGGCAGCTCTGTCTGGCAAGAATAATGTTTTGGTGGGATTTTCAGGCACGCCGGTTGTTAGTCCCATCTCTAAGCCCCTTGCTTTGACAATTGGTCCGTTTTCAGTGAAATCCTCGTTCCTTTTGACTTCAAATTGTGGGGAAAATTTAATGGGGCTGGATCTGTTGAAACGGCTGCATGCAACCATTTTCTGTTCCCCAGACGGTGTTTACATGACGATTGGACCTGATGTGGCACAGGCGAAGCAACACTTTGCCAAAGACGCCCCTCTCCCCGATGAGTTCAAGGACATGCCTAGTATGCTGTGGGCTACAGGTGACACGGACGTAGGACTGTTGCAGGTACCGACAGTGACCATTCAGGTTAAGGACAATGTTTCTCTGCCTCGTATTCCACAGTATAAAATATCGCAGACAGGAGAGACTGCTTTGTTGAAAATCATAAATGATTTAATTGCGTCTGGTGTTGTTGAGGAAACAGTTTTTAATGTGTGCAACAGTCCTATTCTTCCGATTCTTAAAAAGGCCCCGACAGATTCACCTGATGCCCATTCTGATGTGTACCGATTTATTATTGATCTTAGGGAAATTAATAAAATAGTGGTACCACAATTTCCTGATGTTCCTGATATCACTTCGATTTTGACTATGATCCCTCCTACAGCTCAGTATTTCTCTGTGATTGATTTGAAGAATGCGTTCTTTAGTATTCCGATTCATCCAGATTCCAGGTATCTTTTCGGGTTCAATTTATCTGGCAGAAGCTTTGTGTTCTGTCGCGCTCCTCAAGGGTATACTGAAAGTCCTAGTATATATGGTCAAGCCTTGAAAGCGCAATTGGACTCGCTAGTGCTGCCGGTTGGTAATGTATTGTTGCAATATGTTGACGATCTCCTCGTGGCTTCTGATACTGAAGAAGGATGTAAGGAAGCCACGGTCAAATTGTTAATGCATCTGGCACAAAATGGACATAAAGCGTCCCTTTCTAAGTTTCAGTATTGTCGACAGGAGGTTACCTATTTAGGTCACCTCCTATAGAAGGAGGGTAGAAGATTGACACCTGAACGTATTTCTGTAATCAATAAAATGGGCGTGCCAAAGACACAGAGAGAAGTGCGAGGTTTCATTGGAATTACCTCATACGGTCGACATTGGATCCCCAACTATTCTCTGATTGTGAAACCCCTCCTTTATTTAACTACGAAAGGTGTGTGTGAACCCTTGCCGTGGACGCTTGAGTGTCAGCATGCCTTCGAGCAACTGAAGCATGCGCTTTGTTCTGCTCCTCTCCTTGGTACTCCTGACTATAGAAAGCCCTTTGTATTGTATGTACATGAAGTGGATGGTTGTGCGTTGAGTGTCTTGACACAGGCTTTCAGTGGTAAGTATCGGCCCTGTGCTTATTTTTCTGCAGTCCTTGACAATGTGGCTAGAGCGCTCCCGAGCTGTCTGAGAGCCGCTGCTGCGGTGGTAATTGCAATCAGACAATCGGCAGGGCTCGTTCATGACACTGACCTAACGGTCATGGTACCCCATTCTGTAGACACTCTATTGAATAGAACGCAGACGCAGCACCTTACTGGTGCGTGTCTGACTGGATATGAGCTAACTTTGTTCGCTCCACATGTCACCATTAAACGATGTGTCACTCTGAATCCAGCCACATTACTACCCCTCCCTTCGACGAGTCATTATGCAGATGCGCATGACTGTATGTACAGAACAGAGGAAGAAACGAAGGGACGTGTAGACCTGACTGATGTTCCCTTATCTGACCCCCAAGGGGAACTATATGTCGATGGCTCCTGCCTTAAGCTACCAGTTGGCACTACTTCTGCCCCATATGCGATCACCACATTGCGCACAGTCGTAGAGACTTCCCGCGTCCCATATCAATCTGCCCAGGCTGCTGAGTTAGTAGCCCTGTTGAGAGCTTGTGAGTTAAGTGAGAAGATGGCTGTTAATATTTACACCGACAGCCAGTACGCGTTTGGAGTCACTCATAATTTTGGGCGGCTCTGGGCGGAAAGGGGGTTCCTGACATCCCATGGGTTGAAGATACAGCATGGCCCGTTGATCCATAGATTGCTGTCGGCTTTGATGTTACCCAAAAGCTGGCAATAATAAAATGCAGTGCCCACAAGGTAGTTACAGATGACGTGGGTAGGGGCAATGCATTTGCGGATCAAACAGCTAGAGAAATTGCTAGATCGAAGATGAGTAAGATGTTTGTGGCAGGACCTGCTAGGTGGGTTCCTGATAATGCGATGTATGAGAACACTGTAAGTAGTGTTAAGGACATACAGAATGATGCCACAACAGATGAAGTGGCTGTATGGCAGGAAAGGACAGGTACTCTAGATGAGGATGGGTGCTGGACTGATTTGTCTGACAGCCGGAGATGGCTGTTGCCCAATGCATATGTTTTCCCAGTTGTCACTATGGCTCATGATCCCGCTCATATTAGCGCAAAAGGGATTTGTAAATTGTTAGACCCAGTGTGGCGAAATTATCTCATTCCCAAGGTAGCTGCCCATTTAGTGAAACATTGTATGATTTGCTTAAAGCATAATCCTGGGAAAGGTACTCCTGTGCCTTCTGGGAATTTTGCACCACCCTCATTTCCCTTTGAGGTTCTCCAAATGGACTTCATTGAGCTAAAACGAGTGAATAATTTGAAGTACGTTCTAGTGGTCGTGTGTGCTTTCAGTAAGTGGGTGGAGGCGTACCCTGTGAAGGAAAATACTGCTAACGCAACGGCGAAAGCACTCATAAAAGAACTCTTCCCTCGTTTCGGTTTGCCTCAGGTGATCTGGAGTGACAACGGCGGCCATTTTAATGCCCGAGTCACGCAGTTGGTGTGTGAAGGGTTGCACATAAATCAGAAGTTTCATGCAGCAAATCACCCCCAATCTGCAGGTCTTGTGGAGAAATATAATGGAACGCTCAAGTTGAAGCTAGCTAAGATCCAGGAGAGCACAGGCCTGAAGTGGCCGGATGCGTTACCATTAGCCCTTTTGTCCACAAGAATGACCGCACACACGAGGACTGGTCTATCTCCCTATGAGGTCGTTTTCGGGTGCCCTGCCAATATATGGGGTGTCCCTAGGCTAAAACGATTTAGTGAGATCGAGTATCCGATGATGATAGATTACCTGTATGAGTTAACTAAAAATCTTCGTTCTATTCATCAGCAGATCGGAGAGTCACTGCGACCACTTCCAGAGAGTCCCGGACATAAGTTGCAGCCCGGTGACTGGGTTCTGATCCGAAACTTTGCGAGGACAAAGGCTCTGGAGCCCCGTTGACATGAACCAAAGCAAGTCCTCCTTGCAACGAGGACTGCGGTGAAGGTGGATGGGAGAAAAAATTGGATACATGCCCACCATACCAAAAGAATACTGCTGCCACTCCCTTATGACCGATGGGTCCAAGAAGGAATCGGAGATTATGGATGTGAGCACGTACCAAGGTTCATCCCGTTTTCGGATGCTCGGCTAACTTGGACGGAGACAGAAAAAGAGAACGAAGATGTGTTATTGGAAGCTGTCCCTCCCGAAATAAGGGCAGCACGAGAGTCCTCTGACACTGAACAACGAGTGTTGGAGTCTGGGAGCTTTGTTGAGCCAGAGTCTTTGTTGCTTTTTTCTGATCAAACAGTGCCTGGGTCTGTAAGATATGATCTACGCCCACGACAAAAGAAGAGCACCAGAGGGAAATAGAGAGTTATGGATTTGAGTTTATGGTAAGAGCACAATATCTGTAGTGCCTGCCACAAAAGAGAGACACTGGTGCACTGCTTTGAAACATTTAGACTTTCGAGTGAGCTGTGGGTGTTTGCCAGGAGGGCACCCCAACCGACACAAAGAAGGATTGGATTACTGAGTAGGCCTAGACTGTGAGGCCCCACGCGGAGGAAGTCACCTGTCACAGTGTGATGGACAATAGAAGCCTACCAAAGAGGCTTAGAACGGACTTTGGCGTAGTTGATCATTGATTGAAGAAGGTCGCAAGTGACTCCATCATTATTGTAGAAAGTAGGTGCTAGATATGTTCCCGTTTGGGCGAGTTGTCGCACAAGAGGAGCAGCCTCTGGTGGCCCCGCCCTTATGTCAAAATGATCCTGGATGGCCTAGTTGGACCACTAAAACCAAAGTTGTGGTTTTATTCTGCATTTTTGTTGTTATGATTATATTGTTTGGTGTGATATTTTATTTAGAAATTAAGCATCCAATGCATGTTCTGACAGGGACTACTCCTGATCCGCCTGAGCATTCGTTTGTTTCCCTAGCTCCACATAAAGAAAGACATAGGCAGACGTATTTTGGAAATGCTTTTCTTCAGATGCTCCATGAAGTACACCAAACGACTAATGCGACAAAGTGTAGGATCTGTGGTTTACTTCCTTCTATGACTCATAAGAATGATCTTCTTATATCCTTGCCTCTGTCATATCTAGGGAGTTGTGAAGCATGGTTCCAGCTCCTTCCACTCACATGCAGATACTGCCCAACTGACTAAAGAAGATTATGAAGCAGTGTTGGAATACATAGTGATGCACCAGGGATACACTCCCGGAAAAGGAGGGAAGGCAGGTACTTTGCATCCAGATACCTGTATGAATGTTTATGAGCAAAGTGTAAACATTTCTTGGGTAAAAGATGAGATGATGGAGTTTCAAGGGTTTAATATAACAGAGAATTTAGATCCTTTTATGAGAGAAATATCCCAGATAGTGAGGTCCTACCCATTCCAATAATTGATACACCAGCCCCATTTTGTGTAGAAGGGCTTGGGAGTGTTCCTGTGGGGAAGAGTCATTGTAATTATACGTTTACATTGACCACGACAAGTAGTCCACCCTTGCTTACACCCCCAAATGTATATTTTATTTGTGGGACACATGCTCATGTATGGCTCCCTAGGGGGTTGCAGGACGCTGTTATGTTTCTTTCCTTCTACCCCCAGTTTACTTAGCCCCATCCAATTATCATAAGGATCATAAGTTGCAGCAAAGGGGTACCTCATTGTCACGAGTAAAGAGGATTATCAACACTGAAGATGTTGATCAGACAGATACCACGATGCAGCAATTTGCTGCTGCTATGAAGGGATTGTTGCCTCTATGGGGACCTATGTATAATAGTAGGCGAATTCGCCATCTTACTAGAGTAGTGGAAGCGGTCATTAACACTACTGCTGGTATACTCACGAATATTACAGCTGAGCTTCAGGCGACCAGACTCGTTGCTCTTCAAAACCGGATTGTCCTTGACGTCATTCTTGCAGACAGGGGTGGAGCCTGTCGTGTGATTGGTAGCAGCTGCTGCGTTTACATACCAGACCACGCCCCTACCGTTTATTCAGCTATTCAGAAACTCCATAGGTTAGCCTCTGAAATACATGAAGATAACGGTACAGAGTCTCTGACACAGTGGTTCTGGGGCCTAATGTCCGCATGGGGATGGAAGATTCTCATGGGTTTAGTAGTAGTTGCAGGGATCATCTTCACTTGTTGCCTTTGTGTGAATTGTCTTCCATCCTGTTGCACTTATTGCGTGGCTAAACTCACCCCCTCTGTTCCAATAAGTGAGTCTAAAGCCAGGGATGCAATTATGATGCTGAAAAACTTCAAGAACTGATGGATATCGACGAAGGCATTTTTGAGGACTAAAGTTCGAATTCAACAGAATCTCGCCTTAGTTCTGCACAGTTGCATACCTACCCCTCCCCCCCAACCCCCTCCCGGTTTCCTCATGCAGACGACTGATAAAGACCCTGCCTGATGGCCTCTGAACTTCTATATTTAGCTTATAACGCTAAAAGGAGGGTATGTAGGTTTAAAATAATCATAGGGCTATGCCCCTTATGTTACGCTATTAGATTAGCCTTATATAGCTAAATATAACAGTGGTAGTCATCTATATTGACAACCCACTGAGCTATATTAAGAAAGATGATGTTTTACAGAACAGGTTAGTCTTGGATAGGTGGCAGCCATTTTGTATACTGGCCGCCATCTTACATTATGGCTATGTTTAAGCACGCGGTGAGCTCTAAACTGCGAACGAGGTAGGCCCAGACAGCTGCGCCATGACACTTGTTGTTCACCTGATAAGTATACGCCCAGTTTCGTTTCTTTATCCAATAAGGGACGCTGCCTCGCTTATGAATAAGCCTTTCTGTGTGCGTAAGTAATATTCTATTTGCAGCACCTCTCCTACGTTGGGAGGAGCAGGGATGCAGCTGGCTGACCTTGGCTAAGAGATACCATGTGCCTGCCTCGGGCTGGTGATGTACTCCCCTCTGCCTCCCTAAAGTACGCATCCCTAAACCTGTAACTTTCCCTTGTAGGCGTGCTCTAGATGTTTATGACGTGTTTGATGTATCATACTATGCTGCACATGATTATTGAGTCAATCCATTAGCAAGCATTGCATGGTGCATGTTGTATTTGGGCTCCTCTGCAGAGTATAGATAATAAACTGCTTGTTTGCATTCTCTACTGGCTGACTGACTCTTCATTGATATAGGTAAGGTCGAGAGGTGGTGTAGTAACCCGAGTGACCCTATACGGGTCACTTCCATCATAGGGGATTCATCTTTTTGTGTTGATCCCATAGTAGAGGGGAGTGTTGGGGACAAGGTGCTCAGACCTTTGGTTGATTCTGGCGCTAGATCACTAGGATCACACAGAAATTGTTTGAAGAGATGTGTGTGACGTGACAGAGAATTGATGCTTCCTGACCATTCTCCTGTCTCTTATGAAGGACGCACGATGGAACATCTTGGTTTTATAAGGGATATACTAGTGTTCAAAGGGAGGAAGTTCAAGGGTAAGATTTACATTGCAGTCAAGAGTCTTAACATCCTTGGATGGTTTCACCAAGGTTTGCTTGCCATGATACTAAGACCGGGTGCTAGGGAGCAAGTTTTGGTAGTTGCCTGCGAGGAGGAGGGACTGAAGTGGAAGGAAAGTTTGCCTTCTGTCTTTGGTAATAGTCTCGGAAAAACTCGAGGTTTCAGACACAAGTTTATTGTGAAGGAAGGTGCAGTTCCTGTTAAGCACAAACTTAGAGGAGTTCCCTTCAGTGTGAGGGAAGATCTTAACAAGGAACTCAAGAGTTTGTGCGATAAAGGAATTATAGAGCCCACTGAGTCTTCTTTGTGGTTATCTCCTCTAGATGTGGCTCATAAGAGGTGCGGACAACTGTGTGTATGTGAGGATTTGAGGTCACTTAATAAGGAAATTTGGGTGGACTCACACCCATTGCCCAAAATATATGACTTATTTGCTTGTGTCAAAGGGGCTCACTTTTTCTCCAAACATGATTTGGCTAGTGCTTACTACAAGATGGAAATACACCCAGACTCACGCCCTTTGACAGCTTTAATTTCTCCCCTCGGGGTGTTCCAATACCGTTGCATGCCATTTGGCTTGGCATCTGCTGCCTCTGTTTTTCAGAGAGTAATGTTATGTTAGGGAAATTTGTAAAGCGCGCAAATATCCATGGGTGTATTGGCACTGGCTGAAATTGAGCATGCTAACAATAACACTTTTATTTGTTAAATAGCCAAGTCTTAATCTCCTTCCTGAATGCTAAGAAGAAGGGAATGGCTTTGATGTGTGCTGGCAGGCTATTCCATAACTTTGCAGTAATGCAAATCCTTTTGAGTGGGGTTAAAGGCGTATTGGTGTTTCAAGATGATGTCTTGGTTTATGCTAAAGATACTCAATCTCACAATGCTTTTCTACGTCAAGTGCTTAAAATGTTTGAGAAACATGGGGTGGTTCTCAAGACCGAGAAATGCAGGTTTTTGTGTAGAGAGGTAGAGTATCTCGGTCACTTAATATCTCAAGAAGGAATTAGACCTAGACAAGGTCTTATTGAGGCTATTGTAAATGCTATTTACACATTTGACAAAACTAGAGTTAAATCTTTGCTTGGTCTATGTGAGTATTACTCAAGGTTCATCCCTGATTTTGCCACCATGGTGAGCCCCATCGGCAACGTCCTCAAGAAGGGTGTCAAGTGTGAGTGGTCTGAGGAATGTGTTGCTGCTTTCAATCAGGTCAAATCCAGCTTCAGTAATAGCGAGGCTCTCAAACCCTTTGATCCTGATTTGCCCTGCTGTATTACTATTGATGCTAGCCAGGTAGGGTTGGGTGCCATCCTGATGCAAGGTCTTGGTGATGAGGAAAACACCGTGGCATTTGCATCAAGAGTGCTTAGCAATGCCAAACTCGAGTACTCGGTTATAGAGAGGGAATTACTAGCTTGTTTGTGGGCTATAGAAAAGTTTTGTCCATATGCATGGGGAAGGCCATTCAAACTTCTAACTGATCACAAGCCTTTGGTTACCATTCTTGGTACTGGTGCCAGCAAGTGTTGTACTCCTAGGATTACGAGGATGGTTACCAGATTGCTAGGTATCAGTTCGATGTGTTCCACATTTCCGGTGGAAAGAATGGGAGGGCTGATTTTCTTTCCCGCTTCCCACAGAGCACGGATGAATGTGAGGAGTTGGATTTCAATGAGCTCTGCGATGAGGATTCTGAGGATTGTTTTGTAACTGCCTTGGATATACCTAAACTTTACATAGGTTCTGAGAAAGACTGGATGAGTACTTTGAAGGATGACACAGTACTACAGCAAGTGTGTGAGCTGGTCAGAGAGGGCTGGCCCAGGGAGAAGGCGTTGTCTCCTCTTTTACAACCTTACTGTAAGGTTGAGAGTGAGATTTCCGTGGAGGGTGGTATGTTATTGCGTTCTGGTAAACTCATTCCTGCCTATTCAGTCAGACAGATCATTATCAGGAATGCCCATAATGGTCATTTGGTAGTGACTCTCACTGAACGTCGCATTCGAGAAACTTTTTGATGGCTTAGCATGGATGCAAAGATTAATGAAATGGTAGAGAACTGTAGTGTGTGTGGAGCTGTGAATAAAGCCTCAAGGTGGTGACACCTCCCCTATTACCTATTGAGCGTCCCTCTGGTCCATGGGTCAAGTTAGGGATTGATATAATGGGCCCTTTTGATTTTCTGCTGGGTGGGTGCAAGTATATTTTAGTCCTCATGGACTATGCGTCTAAATGGCCAGAAATTAAGATGGTCAGAGAACCCAATGCATTAAGTATGGTTGTGTTTTTGAGGGAAGTTTGCATAAGGGAAGGATTCCCAGAGCCTCTTGTCTTTGACAATGGAACTCAGCTTGTAAGCAATGAGTTGCAATCATTTTTACTTCATGTGGTATAAAACACCACACACAAACAAATGGTCTGTGGAAAGGATGAATCGTGTGGTGGGGGAGTGCATTAAGTGGGCATGGTCTGGGAACCATGACATTACCAGATCTTTGAATAGCATGTTGTGGGTTTATGGGACAACTCTGCATTCTGCCACCAAAGTTTCATCTTTCGAGCTTTTAAGATGAAGGAAGGCAAACACTAGTCTTAGACCTAAATGGATGATTAAATGACTTCAATCAGAATCTGATGTGATGAAACTTATGGATATTGTGAAAGAAAACATGTCACAGACTCAAATTAAACAAAAGCTATGGTACGATAACTAGAAAGGTGCTAAAATTGTTCCCATGGAAGTAGGAGACCTGGTTCGTATTAAGTCTTCCATTCATATAAAAAAGGGGGAAAGCAAATACAGTGCACCTACCAGAGTTGTGAAGGTTGGTAGTAATGCTGTTCGAGTGGAAGTGGGGCATTGGTGGAACCTTGCAAAAATTGTCAAGGTGAGAACCTAGTTGGATGGTGATCATGACAAGGACACAACCGGTATGCCACCTTGTCCCAGTAAGTGCCGCAAAATGTCTGAGTTAACCAGTTTGGATATTCCTAGGAGCAGTTCTAGAATTATAGTCACTCCCAAGAGGTCCCGTGAGTGATTACATCTATCATTTTTTTATTGTTCTATTTTTTTTATTTTGGGAGAAGAAAGAAGGGAAGATGTGTAGTACTGGCAGAGAATGTTTTGGTGTCAACAATCTTAGCATTCTCTGCCAGTAGTTTTGATGTTGCTATTCAAGATGTCATGTTCTGAGAATGTTATGGTTCAAGTGGGGACTGTTGATTGGTTCAGTTACTGATGGGCTGTGTACTGGATGGACATGTCAACCGTGTAGCCACTGCAATAAAACTACTGAACTTACCTTGGCTCCAGCGTCTTCACCACAAAAAGAGTGCTTGGGCCTGTTTTTGCCTCATTTTTTTACTGCTTTCTCCCTCCTTTTCAACCTGTTTTTCCTGAGTGCTTTGTCCTGCTTTTACCTCGTATTCTACTGCTTTCTCCTTCCTCTCCCCCATTTTTCTGAGTACTTTCTCCTGCTTTTCTCTCATTTTTAACTGCTTTCTCCTTCCTTTTCTCCATTTTTCTGGGTGCTTTTCCTGCCTTTGCCTCATTTGCTACTGCTTTCCTCCCTTTCCCCCCATTTTTCTGAGTGCTTTTCGCGCTTTTGCCTAGTTTTTTTACAGCTTTTTCTTCCTCTCTCTGTTTTACTGTGTTCCTTCTTCTGCTTTTCCCTAATTTCTTACTGCTTTCTCCTACCCTTCCCCCTGTTTTTCTGAGTGCTTTCTCCTGCTTTTCCCTCGTTTTTCACTGCTTCTCCTTGTTTTTCCTCATTTACCGCACCCGCCTGCCACTTGTTTTCCACCTCCCGCCTAGCCCCGCCGAGTGATTCCCAGCGCCCCCTTCTTTTCACCCAGGACCTACTTATTAAATGCCTCAGTGCAACCCCCTTGAGCAGGCCCCAGGCCCAGTTCTCCGTACTGCTGCACCACTCTTCCCTCCCCCCTTTTTCTGAGTGCTTTCTCTTGCTTTTCCCTCGTTTTTTTTTGGGTCAAACTTGTTTTTATTAAGTTTTATAAGGAATCGTACAATATGCATGGTAATACATTTCAACTTTGCATTCGGATATCGCTATTAGCAATCTAGTACCTTCTATCGGGTGGTCCGATTCATATCCCATGCAGTTTTCATCAAGTATTACCTAAGTGTCAACATTACTGTTAATACAACAAATTAATAAAATAACAAAAACAAACAGATACATATCGTCTGTAGTGGCAGTCCTTTCTCTCAAATCCCTCCCCGAGCCCCAGATCCTTTCCTCGTGAAATGTAACTGTGTTCTTTCTCTCTTATGAGGGTCGGGGGGGGGGGCGTATGAAGAGGAACTATGGTGTGGGTGGGAGGATGAAAAGTAAATCCTGGCGGGGCAAAATGAATAACCTGGGTTGGACAGGGATCCGGAGTACCGGTGCAGCGGACTTGACCCTGCAGTAGGCTCCTATGTTCATGATGAGTCCGATTAAAACTGAAACAGGTGTAGGGCTCTGACCCTTCCCTCGTTTTTTACTGCTTTCTCCTTCCCTTCCCAGTGGTGGCTGGTGACATTTGAAAGTGGTGGGGCGTAAAAGTTGGGGATGAATTTTACGTAGCGAGCGAGTGCGGCCGACATAAGAGGTGTTCACTGTTCAGCCCATGCATCATTCACCCAATCATCCCCCATTAATTTATCCATGTTTCTATCATCCACTGTATTCATCTGTTCATCCATCCATCGGTCCTTCTAGAGACGATCCCATTCGCTCATCCATCCATGTATCCATTCACTAGAAAATCTTCCACTCATTTGTCCATCATTGGAGCATTCATTCATGTACACATTCACTCATCCTTCTGGACACACTCTCCTGTAACTCTTCTGCCCACTCAATCATCTATGTATCCTTTCACCACTGGTGAATAACCAGAGCATCCAGCCATCTTCAGACAACCTCCCTTCCATCCATCCATCAATCTCAATGAAAGTGTATATTTGCTTGTCTATTTGAACCACGTTCTCAATTAGCCTGTTCGCCAGACAAGCGGAAACACAATATTATATCAGATCACAACACTATTCAGATATGGTGAGATCTTAGCATTATGAAACCCTTTGCGGGCCGATCGATGGAGACTGAATATGTCCTGGTAAAGATGATAAACAACGATTGAGAGCTTACCTGTGCACTTATTTAGGAGACCGTGACGGCACAATACCTTCCACCCAGGCTGTTTGGGCTGCAGGTACAGCCTATATATGCAGTGGGATTATGGAGAGCCAGTCAGAGCAGCCAGGGGGATGGGGCAGAGAGAGTGAGAGAAGAAAAGCGAGGGAGGAGGAAAGAGAGAGCGGAGTAAAGAGAGGGAGGAAGGGTGAGGTGAAGTGAATGAATGACAGAGATAGAGAATACAGTCTAGGGGAGCAGGACTAACACATATAATTCGCCAGACCACTGCCGGAGCGTAACTCTGCTCTTGCCTCTCCGCCCCACCGTCCTTCGCGTCCCCTCGCCCTGGTGTGTGGTGTGATATGAAGTGGAGGAGATAAAAGGAAGACCTCTCTCTACCAACTCTCAGAGAATAGCAACCCGAAAGTGTTCAAAAAATGCTTACACGTCGCCCTCTTCAAATTCTAGCCTTAGAAAATAGCTTCGATAGTTAATTTCGCATGCCTTGCTTTGCTTTTCATTCATGTTGAATCCAGCGCCCAGAACTCCTTGTGATGTAGCAGCGCTTTACCACTTTACATAACATGAGTCAGACTGATCCCACCTCGCTGCAGTGCCTTGTTTGGTGCGTGGATTCGCCAGGATCTGAGCATTATATGAATGTATAAATAATCAAGCGGCACACGAGGAGTGTGTGCAAGGCAGCGGTGTCCCCTCTGGGGATCACCGTGCCATGTTTACATACAGCAGCATGCAGTGTTTGCTAACATTGTCGGTGTCACGGGAGAGAACACCCGGGTGGAATAGAGGCGCCCTTCCAGTGAGCTGCAGCTTGCTCTAATTACACCACGGCGAAAACAGCCAAGGAGCGTGCTCAGCAAAGAGCAGTTCACAGGCAAATACATCCGCCTTTTTAAGATGACCATTGTGCTTAACATACATTTTGAGGACTGGTGGGGGGCAGTCGCGGCTCGCGGGGGGGGGGGGTGTCGCGCGGGGGTGGGGGTGTTAAGTTTTAAAATATTTAAAATTAATAAATCCTTAATCCTACCTGAGCAGCAGGTCTGCCGTCCGCGCTGCCTCGGGTCCGTTGGCGCGACTGGCGCCTACAGCCCCTCTCAGCCAATCCTGTCGCTGCCAGCAGCGCCAGGATTGGGTTACGGCACGGTTAGTACTCGCCCGCCTGCCCATTAGGAGACCGAGGTTTGAGCCTTTGCTCAACCCTCGCTCTCCTAATGGGCATGCGCAAGCCAGTGCACACACAAGTGCGCATGACTGGGCACGGCGCGAAAATTCGGTGCCCTTGCCCACTCATGCGCACTTGTGCTGCAGTGCTGCCTGCTGCCCCTGGTCCCTCTCAGTCATGTCAGTCAACATGACGCAGGACCGCCCACCCCCTTCAGACTCTGAAGGGGTGGGCGGTCCGACGTCATGCTGACTGACATGATTGTCAGTTCTCCCTCGGCGTCTTTTAACTTCAGTAAACTGATTCAGTTTACTGAAGTTCAAAGACGCCGAGGGAGCTGCGGGCGGGGGGGCTACGCCCCAACGCCCGAATGGACGCACCGCGCCTGGGGACCCTTCCCCCGTTTTTCTGAGTGCTTTCTCCTGCTTTTGCCTCGTATTTCACCTTTTTCTCCTTCCCTTCCCCCCGTTTGTCTGAGTGCTTTCTGCTGCTTTTGCCTCGTTTTTTACTGCTTTCTCTTTCCTCTCCTGTTTTTCTGAGTGCTTTTTCCTGCTTTTACCTCGTTTTTTTTCACTGCTTTCTCTGCGGAGTATCTAGCAACTCCAGTGGCTTGAGACCCTCACGGATGATTTGCCGCACTTTATAAATCCTGATTGAGTGACAGGCATTACTCTAGAGCGTTTAGATCTGATAATAAAGGTCAATTGCTTATTGCTCTTCAGAAAACATACGGACCTGTGATGTCAGCTATGCTTTCCAGGTGGGTAAAATGGCTTATGTCTAGTTTAGGTCTAAGGTATTTTTGTTAGGCTCTAGATTAGAAGATATTATGGAGGCTGCCAATTGGTCTCCAGATCCAGCTATCAAGACATTTTATTCAAACCTATTTTTGATTTTGTCTCTGTTTTTGTGGGAAAGCTTTGAACAAGCTTAATCTGACATAGAATGAAAAATGTTCCTATCGGGTTATATAATGATCAATATGTCAAGTTGGCATGAGAATTTGAAGGTTTCCCAAAGAAAAAGGAAGCAAGATGATGTCTGTCCTACTTGCTCACAGGGGAGCCTGGTGATTGGTGAACTGGATTAAGATGTTTTTCCTGATGTTCGTAGAAGTTGTAGTGAGTGTCAATATTGTTTTGATTGGCTGCTGTCTTTTTTAGTGAGAAAGAGATGCATATTTCTCACCTCCATGTCCTTAATGGAATTGAAAATAATCAATGCTACAGCTAGAACATTTTTAATTTGTGCCTAGAAGAAGTGGTGGCATCTGCTGGCCCCTGTTCTGAGAGCACAGGACCAAGAACCATGTCTCCAAAGTTGTTAAGTGATAACATCCTGTCTACATTGCGTCATTAATTGAGAACTCGACGTGTAAGATTTCATGAGATAATTTACCCTAGAGATTGAAAAGGGTTATTTATCCAGAGTTCCTGTTCATAAGGCAGTGAGGCATCCAATTTCCAATGACCAAGATGCACTTAGAGTGCCTGACATTTTTGAGGAAGAATTTAGTTTGAACATTAGGCTGGGATTATCTACAACGCTTAGAAAGTTTGTAACGTGACAAAAATGTGATGCCTCAAGGATTACATATAGAAGTTGAAAGAAACAGTTGACATCACCAGGCTAATAGGGGCACTGAAGGAGTCATGACAATTCCCAGTCCCTGCTTGGCATGGAGACCTTTACCCATCTGTTCCAGTCCTGCCTATTGTATACACAGGATGAGATCTGAGGGGTCAGCGGTGGACGACAGCTCGCTAGGTTCCAAAGCCCCAGCATGGTTGGCATCTCCTCCATTCGAGTAATATAAGATTGAGGTGACAACCAACTTGATACTTTCCAGGGATCTAGGCCAAGCAGTGCAATGGTAGGCAGATCTGAGAATATGTGCTACAACTCGGGGGGAGGGGGGGGTGCAGGTGGCAGACACATCACGAATACCTACCACAAGCCGTTAGTGGCAGGCGCAGAGACTACTCATGACTAACCATCGGTAGCAGGTGTAGTGCACACCCACCACTAGCTGTCAGTGACAAGCTAACTGAGTACACACCACTACCCTCTGGCAGCAGGTGTAGTGCATACTCACCACTTGTGTTAGTGGCAGGCACACTGAATACTCCCCCTGAGCCACTGGTAGCATGTGTAGTAAATACTCACCACTAGCTGATAGTTACTGGCACAGTGAGTAGTCACTACTATCCATCGGTAGCAGGTGTAGTGTATTCTTACCACTACCAGCCAGAGGTCGACACAGTGACTACTCACCATTAGCCTTTGGTAGCAACGGTAGTGCATAATCACACTGGCCATCAGTGGTAGGCACAGTGAGTATCCACTGTCAACCATCAGTGGCAGAACTGGTGCATTATCACCACTACCTGCAAGTGGTAGTCACAGTGAGCACTTACCACTAGACATTAGTAGCATGAGTAGTACATACCCACCTTTGTCGATGGCACACCTCTTCATCACGGCCTCCTAGTCACAGTGCCTACTCAACGCTACCACCAGTGGCATGCACAGGAATCATGATCACCACTGACTCCAAGTGACAAGAATAGTGAATCATCACCCATACCTCTTAATGGCAGGCAGAGTGAGTAATCACCACTAGCCATCAATGGTGTTGAAGTTTTAATTAAGTAAATAATTATGAGGGTGGCTGTGCAAGATAAGGATGGTCTGAGTCTTCGTAAGACATAGTCCAAAGCTAATAAACAAATCTGCAGGAACCTCATGAATTTATTGAAAATATGATCCTTACTTGCAGAAAAAAGTAATTTGTTCGCCAATTAGAAACTAGCATCAACAAAATAATCAAAGTATAATTTTGCAAGAGGACTAACGTAATGTCTGCCTCTGAAGGAGACCCATGAAAAGACTAAATGCAAATCAGTCAACAGTCTGACATAGAGTCTGCCCCCAAAGAAATAAGCCAAAAGACTAAGTATAATTCAAATAGACTGACATAGAGTCTGCTCAGTAAGAACGCCAAAGAATATCTGGGTTTGTTCCAAAATAACACAGCTCTTATAATGTTTCAGGATACAGATGCCATACGTCTTTCATGATATGATATGGCATACCAGGGTTGAGCTAGCAATGTTGCAAACACATAAACCAATCAATTTTCCTACTTTCTTATGCATTTCAGTGGTTAGGTTATGCATAACTAACTAAGGAAACAAATTGATAATGTAGGTAACTCAGCAATACAATGGATTGTTCAGCTAATGAATGACACAGGATATCGACAGGAAACCTTCGAAAGTTACATAATATAGGAACATCCTGAACAACTTTTCCTGAGAGAACTCAAATATTACATTACAAAGGCCACAGATGAGGCTTCCTTTCCTGTGATTTTCAAATGGAAAAACCTACAAGCATACAGAGAGAGAGAAAGGCTCACTCACATAAAATAAAGAGAGAAAGGCTCACTCACATAGAAGAAAGAGAGAGAAAGGCTCACACATAAAATATAGAGAGAAAGGCTCACTCACATAAAATAAAGAGAGAAAAGCTCACTCACATAGAATAAAGAGAGAAAGGCTCACATATAAAATAAAGAGAGAAAGGCTCACTCACATAAAATAAAGAGAGAAAGGCTCTCTGACATAAAATAAAGAGAGAAAAGCTCACACATAAAATAAAGAGAGAAAGGCTCACTCACATAAAATAAAGAGAGAAAGGCTCTCTGACATAAAATAAAGAGAGAAAGGCTCACTCACATAAATTAAAGAGAGAAGGGCTCTCACATAAAATAAAGAGAGAAAGGCTCACTCACATAAAATAAAGAGAGAAAGGCTCTCTGACATAAAATAAAGAGAGAAAGGCTCACACATAAAATAAAGAGAGAGAAAAGCTCACACATAAAATAAAGAGAGAAAGGCTCACTGATAAAATAAAGAGAGAAAGGCTCACTCACATAGAATAAAGAGAGGGAAAGGCTCACACACATAAAATAAAGAGAGAAAGGCTCACACACATAAAATAAAGAGAGAAAGGCTCACTCACATAAAATAAAGAGAGAAAGGCTCACTCACATAAAATAAAAGAGAGAAGGGCTCTCTCACATAAATTAAAGAGAGAAGGGCTCTCACATAAAATAAAGAGAGAAAGGCTCACTCACATAAAATAAAGAGAGAAAGGCTCTCTGACATAAAATAAAGAGAGAAAGGCTCACTCACATAGAATAAAGAGAGAGAAAAGCTCACACATAAAATAAAGAGAGAAAGGCTCACTGATAAAATAAAGAGAGAAAGGCTCACTCACATAAAATAAAGAGAGAAAGGCTCACTCACATAAAATAAAGAGAGAAAGGCTCACTCCCATAAAATAAAGAGAGAAGGGCTCACTCACATAAAATAAAGAGAGAAGGGCTCACTCACATAAAATAAAGAGAGAAAGGCTCACTCACATAAAGTAAAGAGAGAAAGGCTCACTCACATAAAATAAAGAGAGAAAGGCTCTCTCACATAAAATAAAGAGAGAAGGGCTCTCTCACATAAAATAAAGAGAGAAAGGCTCACTCACATAAAGTAAAGAGAGAAAGGCTCACTCACATAAAATAAAGAGAGAAAGGCTCACTCACAAAGTAAAGAGAGAAAGGCTCACTCACATAAAATACAGAGAGAAAGGCTCACTCACATAAAGTAAAGAGAGAAAGGCTCTCTCACATAAAATAAAGAGAGAAAGGCTTGCTCACATAAAATAAAGAGAGAAAGGCTCACTCACATAAAGTAAAGAGAGAAAGGCTCACTCACATAAAATAAAGAGAGAAAGGCTCTCTCACATAAAATAAAGAGAGAAGGGCTCTCTCACATAAAATAAAGAGAGAAAGGCTCACTCACATAAAGTAAAGAGAGAAAGGCTCACTCACATAAAATAAAGAGAGAAAGGCTCACTCACAAAGTAAAGAGAGAAAGGCTCACTCACATAAAATACAGAGAGAAAGGCTCACTCACATAAAGTAAAGAGAGAAAGGCTCTCTCACATCGAATAAAGAGAGAAAGGCTCCCTCACATAAAATAAAGAGAGAAAGGCTCACTCACATAAAGTAAGAGAGAAAGGCTCACTCACATAAAATACAGAGAGAAAGGCTCACTCACATAAAGTAAAGAGAGAAAGGCTCTCTCACATCGAATAAAGAGAGAAAGGCTCCCTCACATAAAATAAAGAGAGAAAGGCTCCCTCACATAAAATAAAGAGAGAAAGGCTCACTCACATAAAGTAAAGAGAGAAAGGCTCACTCACATAAAATAAAGAGAGAAAGGCTCACTCACATAAAATAAAGAGAGAAAGGCTCACTCACATAAAATAAACGTGCGCTATTATTCTGCAAATATGAATGCCTGTCAATGCGTCTGACTCTGGCCTGGTCATGCTCATTGAATCACGTTTAAATAAGGAATTATTTTCTAACATATAAAAACTCGTCTACACCCCTGGCAGGCACAGTGAGTAGACTCCACTAACTATCGTAGGTGTATCTCATACTCACCATTAGCCACCAGCGACAGGTGCAATGAGTACTCACCACTTGTAATCATTGGCAGGTGTAGTGAGTACTCACCCCTAGCCATTGGTAGCAGGTTGTCTAACCCACCTATGCCTACATACTCTGAAATGTCTCGAATGATGGCCAGACAGTGTACATACTCACCACTTGGGAGCAGGTGTAGTGCATACTAACCACTACCCTTCAATGGTAACAGAGCTAGTCACCCACAAGCTACAGATGGCATCTCCAATGAATACTCACCACTTGGGAGCAGGTGTAGTGCATATTCACCACTAACCTTCAGTGGTGACAGAGCTAGTCATCCACAAGCTACCAATGAGATACCCAATGAATACTCACCACTTGGGAGCAGGTGTAGTGCATACTCACCACTAACATTCAGTGGTGACAGAGCTAGTTATCCACAAGCTACCAATGGCATCTCCAATAAATACTCATCACTTGGGAGCAGGTGTAGTGCATACTCACCACTGACCTTCAGTGGTGACAGAACTAGTCATCCACAAGCTACAGATGGCATCTCCAATGAATACTCACCACTTGGGAGCAGGTGTAGTGCATACTCACCACTAACCATCAGTGGTGACAGAACAAGTCATCCACAAGCTACCAATGAGATACCCAATGAATACTCACCACTTGGGAGCAGGTGTAGTGTATACTCACCACTAACCATCAGTGGTGACACAACTAGTCATCCACAAGCTACCAATGAGATACCCAATGAATGCTCACCACTTGGGAGCAGGTGTAGTGCATATTCACCACTAACCTTTGGTGGTGACAGAGCTAGTCATCCACAAGCTACCAATGAGATACCCAATGAATACTCACCACTTGGGAGCAGGTGTAGTGCATACTCACCACTAACCTTCAGTGGTGACAGAGCTAGTCATCCACAAGCTACCAATGAGATACCCAATGAATACTCACCACTTGGGAGCAGGTGTAGTGCATACTCACCACTAACCATCAGTGGTGACAGAACTAGTCATCCACAAGCTACCAATGAGATACCCAATGAATACTCACCACTTGGGAGCAGGTGTAGTGCATACTCACCACTGACCTTCAGTGGTGACAGAACTAGTCATCCACAAGCTACAGATGGCATCTCCAATGAATACTCACCACTTGGGAGCAGGTGTAGTGCATATTCACCACTAACCTTTGGTGGTGACAGAGCTAGTCATCCACAAGCTACCAATGAGATACCCAATGAATACTCACCACTTGGGAGCAGGTGTAGTGCATACTCACCACTAACCTTCAGTGGTGACAGAGCTAGTCATCCACAAGCTACCAATGAGATACCCAATGAATACTCACCACTTGGGAGAAGGTGTAGTGCATACTCACCACTAACCATCAGTGGTGACAGAACTAGTCATCCACAAGCTACCAATGAGATACCCAATGAATACTCACCACTTGGGAGCAGGTGTAGTGCATACTCACCACTAACCTTCAGTGGTGACAGAACTAGTCGTCCACAAGCTACAGATGGCATCTCCAATGAATGCTCACCACTTGGGAGCAGGTGTAGTGCATACTCACCACTAACCATCAGTGGTGACAGAACAAGTCATCCACAAGCTACCAATGAGATACCCAATGAATACTCACCACTTGGGAGCAGGTGTAGTGCATACTCACCACTAACCATCAGTGGTGACAGAACTAGTCATCCACAAGCTACCAATGAGATACCCAATGAATGCTCACCACTTGGGAGCAGGTGTAGTGCATATTCACCACTAACCTTTGGTGGTGACAGAGCTAGTCATCCACAAGCTACCAATGAGATACCCAATGAATACTCACCACTTGGGAGCAGGTGTAGTGCATACTCACCACTAACCTTCAGTGGTGACAGAGCTAGTCATCCACAAGCTACCAATGAGATACCCAATGAATACTCACCACTTGGGAGCAGGTGTAGTGCATACTCACCACTAACCATCAGTGGTGACAGAACTAGTCATCCACAAGCTACCAATGAGATTCCCAATGAATACTCACCACTTGGGAGCAGGTGTAGTGCATACTCACCACTAACCTTCAGTGGTGACAGAACTAGTCATCCACAAGCTACAGATGGCATCTCCAATGAATACTCACCACTTGGGAGCAGGTGTAGTGCATACTCACCACTAACCTTCAGTGGTGACAGAACTAGTCATCCACAAGCTACCAATGGCATCCCCAATGAATGCTCATCACTTGGGAGCAGGTGTAGTGCATACTCGCCACTAACCTTCAGTGGTGATAGAACTAGTCGTCCACAAGCTACCAATGGCATCTCCAATGAATGCTCACCACTTGGGAGCAGGTGTAGTGCATACTCACCACTAACCTTCAGTGGTGATAGAACTAGTCACCCACAAGCTACCAATGGCATCCCCAATGAATACTCACCACTTGGGAGCAGGTGTAGTGCATACTCACCACTAACCTTCAGTGGTGATAGAACTAGTCACCCACAAGCTACCAATGGCATCCCCAATGAATGCTCACCACTTGGGAGCAGGTGTAGTGCATACTCGCCACTAACCTTCAGTGGTGATAGAACTAGTCGTCCACAAGCTACCAATGGCATCCCCAATGAATGCTCACCACTTGGGAGCGGGTGTAGTGCATACTCGCCACTAACCTTCAGTGGTGACAGAACTAGTCAACCACAAGCTACCAATGGCATCTCCAATAAATACTCATCACTTGGGAGCAGGTGTAGTGCATACTCACCACTAACCTTCATTGGTGACAGAACTAGTCATCCACAAGCTACGAATGGCATCCCCAATGAATACTCACCACTTGGGAGCAGGTGTAGTGCATACTCACCACTAACCTTCAGTGGTGACAGAACTAGTCATCCACAAGCTACCAATGGCATCCCCAATGAATGCTCATCACTTGGGAGCAGGTGTAGTGCATACTCGCCACTAACCTTCAGTGGTGACAGAACTAGTCGTCCACAAGCTACCAATGGCATCTCCAATGAATACTCACCACTTGGGAGCAGGTGTAGTGCATACTCACCACTAACCTTCAGTGGTGACAGAACTAGTCATCCACAAGCTACCAATGGCATCTCCAATGAATACTCACCACTTGGGAGCAGGTGTAGTGCATACTCACCACTAACCTTCAGTGGTGACAGAACTAGTCGTCCACAAGCTACCAATGGCATCCCCAATGAATGCTCATCACTTGGGAGCAGGTGTAGTGCATACTCACCACTAACCATCAGTGGTGACAGAACTAGTCATCCACAAGCTACCAATGAGTTACCCAATGAATACTCACCACTTGGGAGCAGGTGTAGTGCATACTCACCACTAACCTTCAGTGGTGACAGAACTAGTCATCCACAAGCTACAGATGGCATCTCCAATGAATGCTCACCACTTGGGAGCAGGTGTAGTGCATACTCACCACTAACCTTCAGTGGTGACAGAACTAGTCATCCACAAGCTACCAATGGCATCCCCAATGAATGCTCATCACTTGGGAGCAGGTGTAGTGCATACTCGCCACTAACCTTCAGTGGTGATAGAACTAGTCACCCACAAGCTACAGATGGCATCTCCAATGAATACTCACCACTTGGGAGCAGGTGTAGTGCATACTCACCACTAACCTTCAGTGGTGATAGAACTAGTCACCCACAAGCTACCAATGGCATCCCCAATGAATGCTCACCACTTGGGAGCAGGTGTAGTGCATACTCGCCACTAACCTTCAGTGGTGATAGAACTAGTCGTCCACAAGCTACCAATGGCATCCCCAATGAATGCTCACCACTTGGGAGCAGGTGTAGTGCATACTCGCCACTAACCTTCAGTGGTGACAGAACTAGTCATCCACAAGCTACCAATGGCATCTCCAATAAATACTCATCACTTGGGAGCAGGTGTAGTGCATACTCACCACTAACCTTCATTGGTGACAGAACTAGTCATCCACAAGCTACGAATGGCATCCCCAATGAATACTCACCACTTGGGAGCAGGTGTAGTGCATACTCACCACTAACCTTCAGTGGTGACAGAACTAGTCATCCACAAGCTACCAATGCCATCCCCAATGAATGCTCATCACTTGGGAGCAGGTGTAGTGCATACTCGCCACTAACCTTCAGTGGTGACAGAACTAGTCGTCCACAAGCTACCAATGGCATCTCCAATGAATACTCACCACTTGGGAGCAGGTGTAGTGCATACTCGCCACTAACCTTCAGTGGTGACAGAACTAGTCGTCCACAAGCTACCAATGGCATCTCCAATGAATACTCACCACTTGGGAGCAGGTGTAGTGCATACTCACCACTAATCTTCAGTGGTGACAGAACTAGTCATCCACAAGCTACCAATGGCATCTCCAATGAATACTCACCACTTGGGAGCAGGTGTAGTGCATACTCACCACTAACCTTCAGTGGTGACAGAACTAGTCGTCCACAAGCTACCAATGGCATCCCAATGAATGCTCATCACTTGGGAGCAGGTGTAGTGCATACTCGCCACTAACCTTCAGTGGTGACAGAACTAGTCGTCCACAAGCTACCAATGGCATCCCCAATGAATGCTCATCACTTGGGAGCAGGTGTAGTGCATACTCGCCACTAACCTTCAGTGGTGATAGAACTAGTCGTCCACAAGCTACCAATGGCATCTCCAATGAATACTCACCACTTGGGAGCAGGTGTAGTGCATACTCACCACTAACCTTCAGTGGTGATAGAACTAGTCACACACAAGCTACCAATGGCATCCCCAATGAATGCTCATCACTTGGGAGCAGGTGTAGTGCATACTCGCCACTAACCTTCAGTGGTGATAGAACTAGTCGTCCACAAGCTACCAATGGCATCCCCAATGAATGCTCATCACTTGGGAGCAGGTGTACTGCATACTCGCCACTAACCTTCAGTGGTGACAGAACTAGTCGTCCACAAGCTACCAATGGCATCTCCAATGAATGCTCACCACTTGGGAGCAGGTGTAGTGCATACTCGCCACTAACCTTCAGTGGGGACAGAACTAGTCGTCCACAAGCTACCAATGGCATCCCCAATGAATGCTCACCACTTGGGAGCAGGTGTAGTGCATACTCATCACTAACCTTAAGTGGTGACAGAACTAGTCATCCACAAGCTACCAATGGCATCCCCAATGAATGCTCACCACTTGGGAGCAGGTGTAGTGCATACTCACCACTAACCTTCAGTGGTGACAGAACTAGTCATCCACAAGCTACAGATGGCATCTCCAATGAATGCTCACCACTTGGGAGCAGGTGTAGTGCATACTCACCACTAACCTTCAGTGGTGACAGAACTAGTCATCCACAAGCTACCAATGGCATCCCCAATGAATGCTCATCACTTCGGAGCAGGTGTAGTGCATACTCGCCACTAACCTTCAGTGGTGATAGAACTAGTCACCCACAAGCTACAGATGGCATCTCCAATGAATACTCACCACTTGGGAGCAGGTGTAGTGCATACTCACCACTAACCTTCAGTGGTGATAGAACTAGTCACCCACAAGCTACCAATGGCATCCCCAATGAATGCTCACCACTTGGGAGCAGGTGTAGTGCATACTCGCCACTAACCTTCAGTGGTGATAGAACTAGTCGTCCACAAGCTACCAATGGCATCCCCAATGAATGCTCACCACTTGGGAGCAGGTGTAGTGCATACTCGCCACTAACCTTCAGTGGTGACAGAACTAGTCATCCACAAGCTACCAATGGCATCTCCAATAAATACTCATCACTTGGGAGCAGGTGTAGTGCATACTCACCACTAACCTTCATTGGTGACAGAACTAGTCATCCACAAGCTACGAATGGCATCCCCAATGAATACTCACCACTTGGGAGCAGGTGTAGTGCATACTCACCACTAACCTTCAGTGGTGACAGAACTAGTCATGCACAAGCTACCAATGGCATCCCCAATGAATGCTCATCACTTGGGAGCAGGTATAGTGCATACTCGCCACTAACCTTCAGTGGTGACAGAACTAGTCGTCCACAAGCTACCAATGGCATCTCCAATGAATACTCACCACTTGGGAGCAGGTGTAGTGCATACTCGCCACTAACCTTCAGTGGTGACAGAACTAGTCGTCCACAAGCTACCAATGGCATCTCCAATGAATACTCACCACTTGGGAGCAGGTGTAGTGCATACTCACCACTAACCTTCAGTGGTGACAGAACTAGTCATCCACAAGCTACCAATGGCATCTCCAATGAATACTCACCACTTGGGAGCAGGTGTAGTGCATACTCACCACTAACCTTCAGTGGTGACAGAACTAGTCGTCCACAAGCTACCAATGGCATCCCCAATGAATGCTCATCACTTGGGAGCAGGTGTAGTGCATACTCGCCACTAACCTTCAGTGGTGACAGAACTAGTCGTCCACAAGCTACCAATGGCATCCCCAATGAATGCTCATCACTTGGGAGCAGGTGTAGTGCATACTCGCCACTAACCTTCAGTGGTGATAGAACTAGTCGTCCACAAGCTACCAATGGCATCTCCAATGAATACTCACCACTTGGGAGCAGGTGTAGTGCATACTCACCACTAACCTTCAGTGGTGATAGAACTAGTCACACACAAGCTACCAATGGCATCCCCAATGAATGCTCATCACTTGGGAGCAGGTGTAGTGCATACTCGCCACTAACCTTCAGTGGTGATAGAACTAGTCGATCCACAAGCTACCAATGGCATCCCCAATGAATGCTCATCACTTGGGAGCAGGTGTAGTGCATACTCGCCACTAACCTTCAGTGGTGACAGAACTATTCGCCCACAAGCTACCAATGGCATCTCCAATGAATGCTCACCACTTGGGAGCAGGTGTAGTGCATACTCGCCACTAACCTTCAGTGGGGACAGAACTAGTCGTCCACAAGCTACCAATGGCATCCCCAATGAATGCTCACCACTTGGGAGCAGGTGTAGTGCATACTCATCACTAACCTTAAGTGGTGACAGAACTAGTCATCCACAAGCTACCAATGGCATCCCCAATGAATGCTCACCACTTGGGAGCAGGTGTAGTGCATACTCACCACTAACCTTCAGTGGTGACAGAACTTGTAATCCACAAGCTACCAATGGCATCCCCAATGAATGCTCACCACTTGGGAGCAGGTGTAGTGCATACTCACCACTAACCTTCATTGGTGACAGAACTAGTCATCCACAAGCTACGAATGGCATCTCCAATGAATACTCACCACTTGGGAGCAGGTGTAGTGCATACTCACCACTAACCTTCAGTGGTGACAGAACTAGTCATCCACAAGCTACCAATGGCATCCCCAATCAAATGCTCACCACTTGGGAGCAGGTGTAGTGCATACTCACCACTAACCTTCAGTGGTGACAGAACTAGTCGTCCACAAGCTACCAATGGCATCTCCAATGAATACTCACCACTTGGGAGCAGGTGTAGTGCATACTCGCCACTAACCTTCAGTGGTGATAGAACTAGTCGTCCACAAGCTACCAATGGCATCCCCAATGAATGCTCATCACTTGGGAGCAGGTGTAGTGCATACTCGCCACTAACCTTCAGTGGGGACAGAACTAGTCGTCCACAAGCTACCAATGGCATCCCCAATGAATGCTCACCACTTGGGAGCAGGTGTAGTGCATACTCATCACTAACCTTAAGTGGTGACAGAACTAGTCATCCACAAGCTACCAATGGCATCCCCAATGAATGCTCACCACTTGGGAGCAGGTGTAGTGCATACTCACCACTAACCTTCAGTGGTGACAGAACTAGTCATCCACAAGCTACCAATGGCATCCCCAATGAATGCTCACCACTTGGGAGCAGGTGTAGTGCATACTCACCACTAACCTTCAGTGGTGACAGAACTAGTCATCCACAAGCTACCAATGGCATCTCCAATGAATACTCACCACTTGGGAGCAGGTGTAGTGCATACTCACCACTAACCTTCAGTGGTGACAGAACTAGTCATCCACAAGCTACCAATGGCATCTCCAATGAATACTCACCACTTGGGAGCAGGTGTAGTGCATACTCACCACTAACCTTCAGTGGTGACAGAACTAGTCATCCACAAGCTACCAATGGCATCTCCAATGAATGCTCACCACTAGACGTTTGTGACAGAAGCTGCAAGTACTCACCACTTTCCTACGCGAAGAGTGGGTGGTTCTGTTGGACTTCACCAGCAGGGTGCACAAGTTCACGTCCTCGGGGTGGGTGCATCGATTCTGGAGGGGGGGTAAATAAAAGGAAATGAATGAGGTGAGATGTCGGGAAAGAGACAAAGGAAAAAGAAAGTAAAGGAGATAGAGAGCGTAAAGGAGGGCGTGCGACTACAATAGCCACGGCTTACAGGTGGATGTAGGGGCGAGTCAGTAGGCAAATGTAGGTACTGACCCTAAAAGACAGGTAGGAAACTCAGGGGCTTTTTTATGAAAACTGTTGCATATCTGTGACAAAACAGCGATGCGACAGTTTTCACTGTGCCCTCCTTGCGACACGATGGATGCGCCGTATTTATTGTACGGCGCTCAATGTCACGAGGAAAGACAAATACGTCTGTGTCTGAAGCGTGACACAACTCCAGCAATGCAGGGGGAGGGCTATCTTTAATGCACTGTCACCCTTATGCCTGCCATGAGGCAGGCGTAAGGTTCTGACGCAATGGCGTCCTAGAAGAAGCCCACTGAAATCTTATAGATTTCACTGCGCCACTTCTACGAGGTTTTGATGCGGGGGAACTTCCACCGTGCATACATTATACCTGGTGCAGTTATAATGTTGCACAGGGGTTTAGAAAGTGACGCATCTGCCTAGATGTGTCACTTGGTAAATATGGCGCTGTGTTTATGCCACCGCTGCATCACAAAAAGTGACGCAACGGAGGCGCAAACGTTGTCTGACGTCACGTTGGACGGGAAGGGAGAATCTTTTTAATTGTGTGTGTGTGGGTGATAAATGCTGCAGACAATCCACTGGTGGCATTTCCTACACCACACTGTGCCCTACCATGCCCTGGGGCGAGGGGGGGGCGGAGTGGTTGCGCTAAATTTAGTCCTTTTCTCACAGGTGCAGAATTTGTGGTCACTGCCCAGCTCTGTCTCAAGCCCCGTATGTGAATATTTCCAACCAGTGCATCCGCAGCGGAACATGTATGGGCTCACCCCCAGGGTCAGCCCTTTGTTGTAGCATTCAGATGGGGTCAGATCTTTGTAGGGTCGATCCTATGAAGTCACTCTTTGTGAGGTCAGCCCTGTGTGGGGTTATCCCTTTCTGGGGGTCCTTGTGGGGTCATCCATGGGCGGGGTCATCCCTAAAGGTTCAGCCCATTGTGGTACCATCCCTATGGCTTGATCCTTTGTGGGCTCAGCCTTACGGACTCAGATTTTCCCCCGCTCTGCGTGGTCAACCTTTTGGGGTCAGCCTTACGAGGGTAGGTACACAGAGATGTAAGATACATTTTTCAAATAAACAAGGGAGATGCGGGTTCATAGAGAGAAACTGGGGGGCATCTACGACCTCCGTGAGCAGTAGTTGCAGCCAAGTAGGTGTTTTGCAGTCAAATGGCAGAGAGCTGACGCCAGCCCGTGCCGCACCTGAGACGGCTGCCCACCGCGGGGGTCTGTGTCCATCTGTCCCTCTCGTGTATAGCGGCGAGACTCGGAACAGTAGCTGCCGAGGCGCTCGGCTGCCGAGAGACGCTCAGAAAGACTTACATCTCTGGTCCGTGTCCCGAGGTGGGGGCGGGGGCGGGGTGGATAGACAGTGAGAAACGAGGAAAAAAGGTGTTAAACAAAGGCAGCCGGGATTGAAAGGGAGATGAGGGGAGGGCGGGAAGATGGACAGAGCCCGAATCTGTTATTACCAAGATATACAAGAAAGAGATAGAGAGGGAGGAAAAAGAGTGAGAGAAGAGAGAAAGAGAGAAAGGAAACCGGGGACGAGTGCGGGCGACAGAGGGGGAAGAGAGAGTGAAAGTCAGGGAGATTAGAGGAGCGAATGAGGAGGAGAGGAGAAAGCTGATCGGCGGAGTGAGCCGAGGAGAGAAAGGAATAAGCAGGGGAGAGAGCTGAACGAGCGCGGGCATGAAGGGACCAGAACAATATTGCCAGATCGATAACCCGATAACTTCACAGCTTTGCTAGCTCATTGACTCGAAAACTCGGCGCTTTCCCCGCTGATATTTTGCAAGCAGACTATGCCACGTTTCTTCGCATCTTTCATTAAGTAAATATTCAACATTCGTAATCTGATGAATTTGTAGAAGTAAAGACATTTAAAAGGACTCCGAATGCAAGTACTTTGACCTCTTCCAAGAAGCTGAATAGACAAAAACATACCTAGGTCAGGGACGAGGGAGGGAACCTATCACCTCTCACTGCGAATTAATTGCATTTTGGGTTTTTCCATATCCACTGTGGCTCGTTGAATCTGTGGCGTCTGCAATTTTTTCCCTGTTAAGGTATAATGAGTGCGTGCTGGAGTGGAAGAGGATGCATTGTTGAATGTCACCTGGAGGTGACCCGCATCTGTTTTTCTGGCTGCGGCGCCTTCATTCCCTGTTGTCGCTATGGAAATACATTGTCAATGAGACAATATTGCAAGATCCTTTGTCTTCAACATATGTTGGTGGTGACACTCTGGTACTAGTGTATACGCGGAAATTGTACTAATTTGGAATTTTATGGCTAAAAATGGCTACCAGGCCTGCGAAGTCTGCCCGTGTCTAGGCACCATGTAACACAAAGGGGCATATTCACAAGGACTCAACTCCGATTTATCTCCACCTTAACGCAACAAAAGTGGAGATAGATTCAACACCCCATTCACAAGCTGGTGCAAACTGCGGACAACACCAGTATTCCCGCGATAACTGCCCCAAAATCTAACACCACGGCGGACACCACCAACTAACCCTAATGAGATGCAGAGTAGGCGTTCCCGTGCAAAAACACACGAAAAAACAACAACACCACTTTCACAACGAACTGACAGAACTGCGAAGCGAACCAAAAACAGGCGATAAGCCGCGCTAGCCGCAGGTATTTAACACCTGCCTCAAGCAGGTGTAAAGACGGACGTCTACCTGCAGTAGGCAACGGAGTCCCGCACACAGACATACCCGAAGAACAAACGAAGCCATGGAGCTACTCTACATGCAGCTCGGAGCCCCAACAGGGCCACAACACCCACCGCCCCCACCCCCCGGACCCGGACCCGCACCCTCCCCCCCCCCCGGACCACCACAGAGGCAGCGTAGAGTAAGACAGCGGACCTACCGAAAACGCACCACTCTCACAGACCTAACGCCCGCGGAAATCATTGCCCACTACAGGCTCAAAAGGACAACCATCCTCCGCATCCTGACCCACATCGCCCACAGGCTGACGGTCCCAACACAGCGAGAACAAACATCCCTCCGCAGACAAAGCTGCTGGCAGTGCTGCACCTGTTGGCCTCTGGTATGTTCCAACCAACAACTGCCAGAGTCGGAGGAGTCTCACAGCCCGCCCTATCAAAGTTCATCACACCTGTCCTGGATGCCATCATCAGCTTCATACCCCAGTACCTTCACTTCCCCAACACTGCGCAGGAACAGCTGGAGACTAAGCAAGGCTTCTACGCCATAGCCAGATTCCCAGCCGTGTTGGGGGCAATCGACTGCACACATGTCCCACTTGTGCCCCCTGCGGATACTGCACACCACTACCGCAACAGGAAGCACACGCATTCCATCAATGTGCAGGCAATATTTGACCACCGGGGACTCTTCACCAATGTCGTCGCCAACTACCCAGGCAGTGTGCATGATATCTTCATCTTCCGACAGTCCATCATCAACCAGCGCTTCCAGGATGGCACATATGGAACGGGACCGCTCGTTGGTAAGTACCAAATCAACACACCACACATCCCACAGCCACCAACGCACAAGGTACAACTGTGGGGATGCACACGTGACCTAACCACATCCGACATGTCAAACTACACGACCACCTACCAGACACGACTACACCACCCCATGGTCATCCTGGGCTACCCCTGCACCCAATACAGACTTCACGTGGTACCACAGGCACACAACAGCTAAACGTGTGGGGATGCGGAATGCAGCCATGACACATGTGAGGCACTGCTCTGCCCTCATGACCCTACCCCAGTCTCCCGCAGGTCACCGTCCCGTGGCGGTGGGCCCGTGTCGGCCGCTATGCATCCGGGGCGACTAGCCCTGTGCGACTCGAGTCATCCCGCCTTGTAGTTCTGACATTGCATGTCTGTGTGCCTGATGACTGTTGGTGTATTTGCCTGCACCAGCTACTCACTGTGGGCTGGTTTACACTAACCCCACACACAGCCAGCACAGGCATCACTGGATTGGTGGGCCTGCCATCACATCCTGCCGAACCAAGTATTGACTCTTTTCTCCCTGCACTGTCACAGGTGATCAAGGATATGCACTCTGCCCTTGGATGATGACACCCCTCCGGGACCCGAACACACCCACCCAGAGGCAGTACAATGCGGCCCACATACACACCAGGGGCATCGTTGAACGCACATTTGGCGTGTTGAAGTCACGTTTCAGGTGCCTGGACGGCACTGGTGGGAAGCTCCTGTACAGCCTGGACATCGTGTGCAAGATGATCGTTGCATGTTGTGTGTTGCACAACATCTGTGTTCGCACCAGGGCCCCATGGATCCCAGTTCCAGAGGTACTGGACGATGATGGTGGTGATGGGGCAGGTGGCCTACATCCCACTGCAGCTGCGGCAGGAATGGCCCGTAGGGACTCCATCATTGCCACTTACTTCTCATGAGCACGTCACTTTGTGACCGTCCGTGGCATTCATGGGACAGTAGTGGATGTCCAATTGCACTGCATGTGTGAATAAAACATATTTGCAGGTTACAGGTTGGAATTGTACATTGTCATGTTACATATCCCTGGGGTTTCAGATGTGATTTGCCAGGTCGTGCACATTTTCCGAACCAGTTGTGTCCTGTGTTCAGTTGTGGAGGTGTTGCTGTTTGTCCCGGGATGTTGTCAATGTCGGGGTGCACTTCTGCTTAAGTGCGTATGCTGCAAGGTGGGTGTGTCGCTCCTGCGGCTCTGATTTGTCTGCCACTGGTCTCTTTCATGAGGTGTGCCTGTGGGTTTTGTTCTTCCACAGTGCTTGGATGTTGTGGTGTGCATGTTGTCCTCTGCAGTTGGCAAGGGTGCATCCGTGGTACTCCGCTGTTGATGTATTTTGTTCTGTGGCATTTTCCGTATGCTGTTCTTGTACATTTGCCCGAATTGCGCGTGAGTATTGCTGCCCTCGCGCTGGTTGTCACTGTTTTCTTATCGCGGTTTGGCCCATCGCAGCTTTTTTTGCGTTGTGGTTTGTGTTTTTATCTCCGTCGTGGTGGTTGTATCGCGCGCATTGGCCGCGGTGTCGGCCAACTATCGCATGCTACCGCCGTGTTGTGAATTCCACGTTGTCACGGGGTTGTTTTCCCGCGTTAGGCTGCGATATTGAAAGTTGTGATACGCTACTCTTGCGGTAGTTATCACACGTTCTTGTGAATATGCCCCAAAGACTTTGACAGACTCTAGTTTAAAACTAGTTTAGAAGGTAATATGGCACTCTAGCTTCACCCCCAGGCCTCTTTGAACAAATTCACCGTTTTGTCTCCACCACGTCTACTGATGACTGTTCCTCGCCTTCACTATCATTTCCATGAAATGCATATATTGTCACATAAACATTACGCCCATCTAAGTCCCTGTCAGTCGCTTATCCTGGTTCAAGCAGGACTCCTGTGCTGAAAACTGCGCATCCCATATTGTGTATGACAGCTCCTGCGTGGGAGGGAGGAAAAGAAAGTCCAGCAATTAGAGAAGCACCTGGGATATCATTAAGAGATTGTGCTTTGAAGTAAAAGACCTTCCACTATATGAAACCGAGAATAAAGTGAAAAGAAAACCCTGATAAAGTAGCCCTGTCAAAGAGCAGAAAAGGGATAAAATAGGGCATTTCTTCATTAAGAAACGTCTGAGGCGATAGCAGAGTTCAAAGGAGCTTTACATTTTACATGGTATAAAAATCAGTCCTCTGGAAAATTCTTGGAGGCAGAGGAAGATGGGCCACAGAAGACAGAATGAGGACCATTAGTGCAAACCTGAGCATCAATCCATGTAAGATTTACAAGTGACTGACAGGAGGAGAGGATAAGAGAGCAGTCAGTCTGCTGTAAATGTCCCCCGAGGTGACCAATTCATCAGTGATCATTCTTTAAAATAACCACTAGGTATTGACGGAGGCCTCTGCCAGACCCCATTCAGGAAGCGACTGTGGTAGGAGGTGGTAGACCAGAAGACCCTGTAAGATCCATCTTTTGGGACCGCCGTCCGCATTAAAACTTCTTCCCGAGCAGATCCCAGCTTTCTCAATTCTTCAAACCCTCTTTGGCTGTAGGGATTGGCTGGCGCTAGAACCTGCAAAGGCCCTGGTGACACCACATCCTGCGGCCATTACTTTAAGTTATCTTGACGACTACATCTGCCAGCTAAGTGTATCAGCTGGTAAAAACAGCTCAATAGGTTAAGAAACTATTGCAGAGATCTGAGTGGTTGCAACATGTCTCAGATTCCAACACTGTTAAGATAGCCCAAGCGGTTAATACACCTGCTGCAAAGTACTCAGTACAATCTGCATGTCACAGGTTTTAATCCAAGTAGAGAGATAGGTGGGTTCATTTGTGTTTTGTAGGGGTCTAGGTGTAAGTGTAAGCTGCAGGCCACAAGACCCTGTCCACAGTCCAGCTATGATGAGGCAGCCACGTACATGTAAGGCAGAGTGTTGAACCCCTGCCGGCTAATTCAAACTTCCACTCTTCTGCAGGTGCTGAGATAAGTGACATCTAGCTGGGTAAAAACACCTATAATTAATTGTCAAGAGAAGAGACAATTCACTTTGTCTTGTGTGGTACATACATCAGCATCTCATCTCGAAGCGCAAGACTTAATATATATTGTGCATTCTTTTTTTTTTTTCTTTTTTTTTTTAGTTTGCACAGTTATTTTATTGTCTTTACGTTTTCACAAAAATTGTACATTTGATCTGATTCGTATTCCATTATAATGGCCTTTTTTCGCGAAGGGGTGTCGAAAGATTGAACTGTTTTGGGGAGCAGGATTTGGCATGGCCCATCAGTGCAGAGAAACACGAAAAGGACAAACAGCTTAAATTTAGACACTAACCAAACAGGACAACTGGGCACTGTTGCAATCTTAAAGATTCACAGGAGAGGGAAGGAAACTGAAAAGCAAGCTTTCCTATAGCCTTACTCATCAGCACACATGACCCCCACAATGTGCTCCATTGGTCAGCCGTGACCATCTTCAATAAGCTCTTAGAAGCTTCTCAGGCAATTAGCCGACTAGGATTGGTAGACAGGATACAAAGGCATACTGGTGTGTAGGGGAATTGTAAGATATCCCAATACCTTGGTGTCTCTGAAAGGGCTGGGACAAGATCAACCACATGAGACGCATCAGTCCTGGCAAGGTGGGTCTTTCATAATGCAGCTGCCTGCCGAGAAATGTCCCAGTTTTCTTAAAGTCCAGTCCACCTCTAAATGCAAGGAATAGTAAGTGGGCAATGCACAACTATCAGTTCAAAGATTTTTGTTCTCTTTACAAAGTAGATATAATCAATAATTGTCTGTTTGGTGGATAATCCGGCATCATCCTCCTCAGTGAAATTGCTTTAATCAAAATTGTTTTGTTTCTGGTCCTTCTGGATGTTGGAAGAGTACCACTCCATACTTCCTGTTGCCTTTGCACGTATTGAAGGGGCACATGTGTATTTCACAGTTGATTTTGCTGCTCTGAGGGAAAACAATTGAGCATCAGAGCAATTCAACAATTTTTAGGTGTGACAAAAGGCTCCCACGATCACCCAAAATACATTCATTGGTAGTGGTCGCCCCAGCGCTGGGCCATCTACCCTGGCATCAGGGCCTTGCTGCTTTGTGGCACAGTGAGGGAAGGCAGTGGTGGCCCCGGGCCACAACCAGTGTCCTGGTGTTTGCAGAGCAGTGAAACACGGGAGAAGGTCTTGGAGCAGCCCCGGCACTGGTACTTTTTGATGTCCGTGTGGGTCTGTAAGTGAGCGCGTAGATTGGAGCGATCTGCAAAGGCCCTTGTGCAGTGAGGACAGGCAAAGGGCTTCTCACCTGTGTGTGTTCGGATGTGCCCCTGTAGCAGCCAGGGGCGGGAGAAGGCCTTGCTGCAAATCCTAGACGCAGGGCAGAGTGTGGGTGCGGATGTGCATCTTGAGGGCACCCAAGCTCACGTATTCCTTCTCGCAGTACTTGCAATTGAAGTTCTTCCTGGACGAAAGCTCACAGTGAAGCTGTCTGTGCTTGGCAAGGCCAGAAAATGTGTGGTAGGACCTATGGCAGTCAAAGCAGTCAAACCTTGCCGGTACCTCCGAGGCAGAGGTATTCTGCACGCCGGGAAGTCTGTTGGATACTTCCTTACATTGCTCTAGCTCTGGCCTTTTATTTGTGTTTGGTGAAGATGGGAAGTGGAGATTGTTCAGGGTGTCTTGGAGAGGTTTGACCAGAGCTCTATGATGCAAAGAGTCTTTCAGACTGCTATCTTTGGCTCTGGTGCTGTAACTGAAGCCCTCTTTGTTGTCTGCGTCTAGCGTTATCAGTGTGATGACCGAGCTTCTGTCCCATGGATTTCCGCAGCAGACAGAGGGTGCTGCCTCATTCTGGCACACAGGGGAGGATCGGGACACTGGAGACAGCCAAGTCATCAGCAACACCTCTCCGGGTCTCCAGTTGCCCGTAGTTGGGGATCTTGTGGCTGGAGGCCTTCTTCGCCAGGAAGGACCTGGGCATGGTGCCAGTGGGCCTACCCGTTGCCGGCGATGCTGAGCCAGGCTGTCTCCTCGGGTTCTGGGTGCTTCCGCCTCCTTAGGTATAGGGTCTTTTCGCCCCACCCCCTCCCTTGGCGTGCTGGCTGCCCCCAGACCTTGGGTGCTCGTGAACCATTGAGGTCTTCTAGCCTCGGTGTGTTGTTGAGCTTTGGGTGACGGGGTGCCAAATGTGGCCCAAATGCTTTCGGTTGTCGTTAGTGGATGTGAGTGGCTTTGGTGATGCCCCGTGCTGAGGGGACAGACTTCCAGCCTCCCTCCTGGGGGATATTAATTGCAATAGTGTGATTGCTCCCGGTTACGATCTTTCAGTTTATAGTAAGAGCCCCCCGATGCTGCTGGTTTCCTATTGCGTGCCCTCTTGCTGCCGCTGCCAGAGGGGCTGCTAATATATCCACTACTGCTGGGCCCACAATAGGGTCATGGCGCCCTGGGCCGGTAGGTCTTAAGTGCTGTTGCCCCGTGGAGCGTCTGGGATGCTGTGCCCTTTGCTCCTTGGATTTATGTGCGTGTTATAGCTCCATGGGGTGCTGCTGCTTTCACGAGCCCCCTCCCTCTCTCTAGTTGCGGCCGGGCTCTACATTGCTATGGCTCTAGCGCCCGATAGGTTTCCACTGGGCCCACTTAGGTACTTCTCTCTCTTGAGTGGTTGGTTTATTCTCCCCTCTCATGGGCACGCCAGTCTCCAGTTTTAGGATCCCCCTTGTTGCTTTTGTGCCCTAGGTGGCAGTGATTGCCCAGGTGCTGAGATTTCACTGGTTTCCCGGATGATGCGTTTGTTCAGGTGCCGTAGCGGATGAGTTTGCCCCGGCAATTATGTTTTCTAGGGTCTTCAGGGTGCTGAGTTTCCCCAGGACCTCGACTTCTCAAGTCTCCTGGGTGTCACGGTCTCCGAATCGCCGCTTTGCCCATTGGGTTAGAGGTTATCGCTTTTTCGTATCTCAAGTTCTAGGGGTGGTCCTCTCCTCCTGGCCAGGAGTACCCCCCGACGCTGCAGAGACCGGCGCGTGCCACGCTCAGCTTACGGCCCGCGCTACTACAGCTGGATATTCCCCCTATATTGTGCATTCTTGTGATATTCTTGAAAAGGCCGAAATCAAAATGCAGCTCAATTGTTAACAATTTCGCCTGTCTTTTATTCTTCTCTAAACAAATTTGCTCACTTTTATGTGAAAAATGTCCCCCATTTCAGACAGCCTGAGCAAATACACCGCTGTTGTGTCTTTTTTCCATCTCTTAGTCGACTTTGATCTATCGTGGAAGGGTTGTGACAGAATGCAGTCCTTGGCCCAGCCCCTCTGACTTCTCATAGCTAAGTCCAGTCAGGACACAACCTAAAGTGTGAGCCAACAAATTGTGTTAAAGGAATGTCCTGAAGCATAGTGGTTACAGAGGGACTGCCACCTCCTCTCTTCGTGGGTGGGTCTAGAGACAGCTTCATGTTTTAAAAACACATAATATATATATGCATAGAGGGCTATTCAGCCAGACTTCTTCATCTATTGGTCTGTTACTGCAGACCACTTTGCTACCGCCCACCCTAACCTAGCACGGGCGTTGGTTCGGCCCGCTTCAGCCACTGGCTTTTTTCGCTGTGAGTGGTGGTATTTTTCTCTTGCACTCTTCAGTGCGGGGGCTGGTAGGCCAATCTGGATCTCTGGTTTTATTTCTGTTTATCTGTTTAATTTCATGGGGTTTTTATAAAGGTTTTTTTGTACTGGGTTAGGCTTCACTTCTTTTTCAAACGTATGCACACCACCAACAGAGAAAACGTTTCATTTTGATCTTTTTACACTTGCAATGTCTATTGACTATGTTAGTAAAATAAATAAATAGGGGGCTTGCCAAGGCCAGCCCATTGGCTATGCCAATGTTGGTTTCATTCCTTGTTTACTCCCGGGGGAAAAGACGGACAAGTGACGACCTTACGTCAGGAGAAAAGGTTGAATTCTGTCCATGATGCTGGGTCCAGGAAGGTTTGCGACCCAGATTCACAAAGATTTAGCGTTACCTTTGTAACGCCAACCCAACGCTAAACCTATTTGGGGATTAATAAACCAACGCTAATTGGTATTCGCATGGGTGTGTATGGAAGAGTAACGCAAAGGAGCACAAAACGTTGCTTTGCATTACTTTGAGTGAAGGGGGCGTCACAAGGGTGGTACATGGGCGTTCCCATACAACCACCTGTGCTTTTTGACGCTATACCCTATTTACTAACATCAGTAGAAAGGGTTTAGCGCCAAAAATTAATGCCGCTGGAAAGCAGGTGCTAAAAGGAGAAATGTTTTCATTTCTCCTTTCTTTTCCTACTTTGCATGTGTGCTGCACTGTGCAGCACACATACAAAGAATGGAAATGGTCTCAAACTTGTCTAGCCGTAGTATTTTGCACAGGAAGGCTACCTTTCCTGTACAAAACCTATGGTAGATTCAGGCACTCACCCTAGCACTATGCAGCGACGGCTCCTCCGCTATGGCGGAGGAGCGTCACCCCCCATCAGCAGCTGTAAAAATTGAAAAATAAAATTATAATAAACCAGGTTTATTATCATTTTATTTTTCTCTCACAGGTGAGTCTTGGAGGTGGGGCCATTGCAGGGGCAGTCACGGACGGGGAGTGGTGGGCAATGTTGTCAGTGCGTATGTGGGTTTGGCTGGCCGTCTCAGGATGGCCGTACCGACATTCTCACTGAAGCTCTCTCCAACCCGAGCTGTGTTTCCAGGTTGGAGAAAGCAGGCACAGGCTCCCAGTCTCTGGGAGCGCAAATCGCGGGTGCTCAGGCCAATCCTGACGCTGCTCTCATGCTGCCAGAGCAGCGACAGGATTGGCCGCAGGAGATTGAGGGAGCCTGTGCTGGTGAGGAGCAGAAGAGCAGTGATGCAGCAGGTAAGTTATTTTTCAATTGTTTTTTGTTGTTTTATTGTCGTTGTTCGTCCCCCCTGCCCCGCTACTCAGCCCTGACACCAGCCCAGGTGCGGCTCCTCCGTAATGGCAGAGGAGCGTCGCCCAACAGCCCGTGCCAGCAGACAATAAATAAAATGATAATAACGCAACATGCTGTCTGAGCCCAATACAAAAGTATGGGGCAGGGCCGAGCATTTCAAGGAGGAGTAAAGTGCACTCATAAGTGCGCTTGTGTGTTTGGCCATTCCTCCGAGGCCGGCCAAACACACATGTGCTTTTATGTTTCTCCAACCTGGCTGTGTTTGTTACAGAGAAAGAGCATAGACTCCAATGCACCGTCTGAGCGGCTAACGAGGCCGCTCAGACCAATCCTGGTGCTGCTCTCTTGCGAGATCAGCGCCTGGATTGGGTGCGTAGCCTGTGCCCTGAGAGCCCATCCCCTTCCAGCTGTCGGCCACCGAGAGGAACAGAAATGCAGGCGTCAGCGGGAGCGGAGTGGGGCAGCAGGTAAGTCTTTTTTTTTATTCTTATATTTTATTTCTCCCTCCCAAACCCGCCGCCCTCTCCTCCCGTGGCCGCCCTACCACTTTAGGTAGGTGGCAGCCGCCACTGCACCAGCTGCTAGGGAGAGAGGAGGAGAGAGCCATATCTCTGTAAATATGGCACTCCTTCTCTCTCCCTGTCACGTAACGCTGCATAGCCTCTTTGTGTGCTGCACTGCGTTGCGTGACACCTTTCAGAATCTGGGCCTCTATCTCTAGACAATATTTTAAAGTCTGCGGGGGCGCGGCCACTTTAAGACCTGCATTGATCAAACATTTGAAAATGCTGCAACTTTTCTTGCTGTTTTTGTTGTGTGAAAATTACACAAAACAGCACTCCCATGGATTCTATTTCTGTGCACTACTTTATTCCAGCTGAACATAATGGCATGTGTGATTTGTGGCATAGAACGGACAGTGTGATGGTTTATTTTAATTTGTGAAGATGCAACACTTGTTGAGAGAGATTGGATCTAGCCATGTGACACGCCCAGCTACTCCTGGGAAGCTATGGCATGGAAGAAGTACAGGGGAACCTGGGAAGTGTAGTCCAATAGGCTCCCAGGCCCACTAAAACTAACGGAAATGTGTTTGTCCACAAAACTAGCCACTGAACGCCCTCCATCCAGACAGAAATCTGTCAATATTAGCACAGGTGGCTCTGTGAATCGCCAAGTGTGATGGGACTTCAAGGGGTGCTGTAACATTGAGGGGGTCCATGGAAGCTCTTACCTTGGTCCTAGGCTGTGTATCCGCCTCAGGTGCTCCATTGCCCCGCCGGGTGGCCACCCGCCTCCTGCGCCTGCGCAGCACCACGTAGATCTGCACGTACACCATCAGGGTGATAATAAAGGGCACGTAGAAGGAGACGATGGAGGAATACAGCACGAAGGCCGGGTTAGCGATGCTGCAGCGCATGGCTTCTCGGGTGGCTGCAGGGAGAGAGGTCAAGGAGACGGATCAGTGTGTGGCACGTATGGCACCCGGAGCCAAGGGCCACTCAGAGCAAAGCAAAGGGGGCAAAAGAACCAAGCGTGACACCCAGATCAAAGCTCCACTCTTCAGCCAGGCCTGCCTCCCAGAGCCAACATGGCCTCATAACCAAGCGTTACACCCTCACCCAAGTGTGACATACAGAGCTAGACACAAGCCTGACACCGTGGCCGCATCAGAGGCAAGCCTGACAACCAGATCATAGGGGGCATCAAAGCCAAGCGTGAGATTCCGAGCTATGAAGGAACTCTAGAATCAAGCCCGACACCAACAGTGCACCCTGGGTCAAGGGAATATCAAAACCATGCATAACACTCAGGGCAAAGCTTACACTCTAGATAGCACCATTGGGACACCCACAGCCAAGGAGGCATCAGAGTTAAGTGCGACACTTAGAGCAAGCAGGAACTCAAGAGAAGAGCCTGACCCCCAAGACCAAGGGGACATTCAAATCCAACAGGCATTCATAACCAAGTGTTACACCCAGAAGCCAATGACACCACCCACAGCCAAGGGGCCATCAGAGCGAAGCGTGACACCAGAGCCTGGGGGTATCAGAGCCAAGGGGCCATCAGAGCGAAGCGTGACACCAGAGCCTGGGGCCATCAGAGCCAAGGGGCCATCAGAGCCAAGCTTGACATCAGAGTCAAGTTGGCATCAGAGACAAGTGTGACACCAGAGATAAGGGGGCATCAAAGCCAAGTGTGACATTCAGAACTATGAAGGAACTCTAGAAACAAGCCCGACACCAAGGGTGCACCCTGGGTCAAGGGAACACCAAAACCATGCGTAACACTCAGAGCAAAGTTTACACTCTAGATACAGGCCTGACGTCTAGCACCAGTGGGACACCCACAGCCAAGGAGGCACCAGAGTTAAGTGTGACACCAGAGCTAAGGTGCCATTAGAGCCAAATGTGCCACCAGAGCCTGGAAATGCATCAGAGCCAAACCTTACACCCCCAGCCACGCATGACACAAGAGCCAAGGGGGTATCAGAGCCAAGCGTGACACCAGAGCTAAGGTGCCAATAGAGCCAAATGTGACAGCAGACCACAGGGGGGGATCAGAGCCAAGTGTGACACCAGAGCCAAGCCTGAGACCCCGAGCTATGTGGCCCCAGAGCCAAGAATGACAGCAGAGCCAAGGGGGCATCATAGCCAAGTGTGACACCATAGCCAAGGGGGCATCAGAGCCAAGTGTGACACCCAAGCCATGGGGAAACCAAAGCCAAGACTGAGCCCCAGAGCCAAGCATGACACCAGAGCCAAGGGGGCATCAGAGCCAAGTGTGACACCCAAGCCATGGGGAAACCAAAGCCAAGACTGAGCCCCAGAGCCAAGCATGACACCATAGCCAAGGGAGCATCAGAGACAAGTGTGACAGCCGGAGCCATGGGGCACCAGAGCTAAGGGAGCAATAGAGTCAAGTGTGACACCAGAGCCAAGGGAGCATCAGAGCCGAGTGTGACACCAGAGCCAAGGGTCATCAGAACCAAGTGTGACACCCAAGCCATGGGGAAACCAAAGCCAAGACTGAGCCCCAGAGCCAAGCATGACACCAGAGCCAAGGGAGCATCAGAGCTAACCGTGATACCCATAGATAAAACTGCAACCATCACCAAAGTGGCACCAGTGGCAAGTGTGACATCCAGAGTCAAAAGTGATGGCTAGAGGATGGTAGTGACACCCGAGACCAAGGAACTCTCAGAGTTACGTTAGACACCTAGAGCCAAGTAACAGTGAGCACCAAGGCAGCATCAGTGTGACATTCAGACCCTGAGGGGCATCAGAGAAAGCGTGACACCCAGAGCCATGGGGGCACCAGAGCCAAGACTGAGCCACAGAGCCAAGCATGATACCAGAGCCAAGGGAGCATCAGAGCCAAGTGTGACAGCAGGAACCATGGGGCACCAGAGCCAACAAAGATCTCTGGGGCCCACAACACTGGCCTAGTGCGATGGGTGCTCTCCCCCGACCCTCCAGCAAAGTCTGCAACCTTGGTGTTATCATTGACGACCAACTTTCAATGCACCATCAGACAGTCAAGGTAGCAGCCACCTGCTTTACCATCTTGAAGTGGCTAACAAAGATCATCTGGATGCTGCCAGAGCCCACGCAGAAAACAGTAGTCCAGGCCCTCATCACCTCGAGACTGGACTACTGCAATGTCCTCTACCTCGGATCTAACAAGGCGGTGACGCGCAGGCTTCAGCTGGTCCAAAACTCTGCCGCAAGACTACTTTGTAGGGTACCCAGGATGACCTCAGTCTCAGGCCATTTGAGAGACCTGCACTGGCTCAGGGTGGAGAACCGCATTAAGTTCAAAGCCCTGAGCTATATGTTCAAAATCAAAACAGGCGTTGCCCCCAAATATCTCCAAGCCATGGTCAACCCTTATGTGCCCTCCCGATGCCTCCGTTCATCCACTCAAGGGAACTTTTCGATGCCTAGAATAAAGCGATCCCGGATGGGAGGAAGGTCTTTCTCCTACCTCAGTCCCTTGCTATGGAACTCACTTCCAAAAGCTATCCAAAACGAAACGGCATACACCCAATTTCGGAAATCTCTGAAGACTTGGCTCTTCAACCAGTAATCAACTTTGCCGCCTTATGTTCTTCTGTTCCGTCCCGGCGCCAGGAAACCCTTTTTGGGTAGCTGCTGCGCCTTATAAGTTTAATAAATAAATAAATAAATAAATAAGGGAGCATAAGAGCCAAGTGTGACAGCCGGAGCCATGGGGCACCATAGCCAAGGGAGCATCAGAGCCAAGTGTGACAGCAGGAGCCATGGGGCACCAGAGCCAAGGGAGCATCAGAGCCAAGTGAGACACCAGAGCCAAGTGAGACACCAGAGCCAATGGGGCATCAGAGCCAAGTGTGACACCAGAGCCAAGGGAGCATCAGAGCCAAGGGGGCATCAGAGCCAAGACTGAGCCTCAGAGCCAAGCATGATACCAGAGCCAAGGGAGCATCAGAGCCAAGTGTGACACCAGAGCCAAGGGAGCATTAGAGCCAAGGGAGCATCAGAGCCAAGTGTGACACCAGAGCCAAGGGAGCATCAGAGCCAAGGGAGCATCAGAGCCAAGTGTGACACAAGAGCCAAGAGGGCATCAGAGAGAAGGGGGCATCAGAGCTAAGTGTGACACCCAGAGCGATGGGGGCATCAGAGACAAGGCTGAACCCCAGAGGCAACCATGACACCAGAGACAAGGGAGCATCAGAGCTAAGTGACACACCTGGAGTCATGGGCATCAGAGCCAAGTGCGACACCAGAGCCAAGAGTACATCAGAGAGAAGGGGGCATCAGAGCTAAGTGTGACACCCAGAGCGATGGGGTACCAGAGCCAAGGGAGCATCGGAGCCAAGTGTGACAGCCGGAGCAGATCACTGACAGAATATCGACAGTCAGAATATCGAGCTACAAAAATATCGACGCAAGAATATCGATGTCCTATCTACATAATGGTAAGTACAAAAATATCGATAAAAAATATCGTTGTTAAAAATATAGTTGTTAAAAATATCATTTTTTTAATGTATAAAAAATAATGTAAAATAAAGTACATAATACATATAATTAAAAAAACATAGTTAAAATTATTAAAAAATGTTTAAAATTATAAGTAATACATATAATGTAAAAATCAATTAAACATATATATGTATAAAATATAATATATATACTTAATAATATTTATAAATAATTATTTTAATTCATAAATTGTTAAAAAACATATTAAAAATTATATATACACATACACCAATAATATTAATAAAAAATAAAAATATATATAACAAATTAAAATATTACAATATTTTTTATCTTTTTAAAATACATTTTACACTACATTAACTAAAACAGTAGAGAAAATATTGGATAGCGGAGGGGATAAAAATTACTATTCCAACTCCAGAGAGTGCAACAGTAGGGAAAGTGTTGGATAGCGTAAGGGTAAAAATTACTATTCCCACTCCAGAGAGTGCAACAGTTAGGAAAGTGTTGGATAGCGATGGGGTAAAAATTACTATTCCCACTCCAGTGAGTGCAACAGTAGGGAAAGTGTTGGATAGCGTAGGGGTAAAAATTACTATTCCCACTCCAGTGAGTGCAACATTAGGGAAAGTGTTGGATAGCGGAGGGGTAAAAATTACTATTCCCAATCCAGAGAATGCAACAGTTAGGAAAGTGTTGGATAGCGAAGGGGTAAAAATTACTATTCCCACTCCAGTGAGTGCAACAGTAGGGAAAGTGTTGGATAGCGTAGGGGTAAAAATTACTATTCCCACTCCAGAGAGTGCGACAGTAGGGAAAGTGTTGGATAGCGTAGGGGTAAAAATTACTATTCCCACTCCAGTGAGTGCAACAGTAGGGAAAGTTTTGTATAGTGGAGGGGTAAAAATTACTATTCCCACTCCAGTGAGTGCAACAGTAGGGAAAGTATTGGATAACGGAGATGTACAAATTACTATTCCCACTCCAGAGAGTGCAAGAGTAGGGAAAGAGTTGGATAGCGTAGGGGTACAAATTACTATTTCCACTCCACAGAGTGCAACAGTAGGGAAAGTGTTGGATATTGTAGGGGTAAAAATTACTATTCCAACTCCAGTGAGTGCAACAGTAGGGAAAGTTTTGGCTAGCGGAGGGGTAAAAATTACTATTCCCACTCCAGTGAGTGCAACAGTAGGGAAAGTGTTGGCTAGCGTAGGGGTAAAAATTACTATTCCCACTCCAGTGAGTGCAACAGTAGGGAAAGTGTTGGATAGCGTAGGGGTAAAAATTACTATTCCCACTCCAAAGAGTGCAACAGTAGGGAAAGTGTTGGATAGCGTAGGGGTAAAAATTACTATTCCCACTCCAGAGAGTGCAACAGTAGGGAAAGTGTTGGATAGCAGAGGGTTAAAATTAACATACTTATCAATTAAATAATTATTAAAATTAAGTAACCAATTAATAATTAATTAATAATAAATTAATTATAAATACTAATACATAAATATTAATAATTACTTTATTATAATTAAATTACTTCCCACCCTATTCCCCTATAAACCCACAACCCGCCCCTAAAAAAACACAATTAATATAATTATCAATTAATAAAAATTAATAACCAATTTTTTAATAAATTAATTATAAATACTAATAAATATTAATAATTACTTTATTATAATTAAATTACTTCCCACCCTATTCCCCTATAAACCCACAACCCGCTCCTAAAAAATAACACAATTAATACAATTATCTATTAATTAATTAATATTAAGTAATAACCAATTAATAATTAATTAATAATACATTAATTATAAATACTAATACATAAATATTAATTATTACTTTATTATAATTAAATTACTTCCCACCCTAGTCCCCTATAAACCCACAACCCGCTCCTAAAAAAATAACACAATTGATATAATTATCTATTAATTAATTAATATTAATTAATAACCAATTAATAATTAATTAATAATACATTAATTATAAATACTAATAAATAAATATTAATAATTACTTTTTATAATTAAATTACTTCCCACCTGATTCCCCTATAAACCCACAACCCGCTCCTCAAAAAATAACACAATTTATATCATTATCTATTAATTAATTAATATTAATTAATAACCAATTAATAATTAAAAATATAAATTAATTATAAATAATAATGTATAAAAATTAATAATTACTTTTTATAATTAAATTACTTCCCACCTTATTCCCCTATAAATCCACATCCCGCTACAGAACTAAAATACAAATTAATTTACATAAAAGTATTTACTGCTAAAAATTTAACACATACATTTAAAAAAAACTACACTTATACCAAAAAATTACATCACATACTTTTAACACACATACTAAAATACAGAAGACTAATATAAACATCGATATTATTAACAACGACATTTTTACAAATGATATTACTGTCTTCGATATTAAAAATATGATATTTCTTACCTTACTGTCGATATTCTGTACCACGATATTCTTGCAGTCGATATGCTTGACCTGCGATATTTAAAACTCGATATTATGGTAGGTCGAAATTAAAAACTCGATATTCTGTCTGTGCACCAGCCGGAGCCATGGGGCACCAGAGCCAAGGAGGCTTCAGAGCCAAGTGTGATAGCCGGAGCCATTTTTATTTATTTATTTGAGTTTTATATAGCGCTGGCTAGACCCGGAGGTATCAGAGCGCTTTACATGAGGAAACAGCATGTTACAAGTTACAAAAATGTCACATTAGTTACAGCATGATTACGTAGTCAAGACAGGAGTTACTAGCGAACAAGATAATCAAGACCCAAAAAAGACCAAGGAGAGTTGGGAGACCACAGGAAGGAGACAGCAGCGGAGAAACTGATGAGACATATGTCCGAAATCCGGCTGGGTAGGTGACGGCCATAGCGGTGTGCCAGAGCCAATCTCCCCTATAACTGTCGGAGCAGCTCCACAGGGAATCGGCCATGTGATTCGTGCTCAGCCGGCTTAGTGTGAAGATCATGAAGTGACCGAAGGTCTTGAGTCCAGAGACGAGCGAGTGTAGAAGACGAGGGTGGCAGGATAGGAAAGGGAATGAGGATAGGCTGCCATGTTATAGTCAGGCAAGCTGAGTCAGATTGATCTCATGGGGGCCAACATGGGGTCAGGCATGAGATTCTGCCCCTGGTGTTCCATTCGGCCGGTCCCCAGTCTCAGGTAGGCATCTGCATCTTTCCGTGGCTCTCATAGCTGCAATGTTTTCAGTGTTTAAAGTGTCAGGCATTAGGCCTCTGGCGGCCATCTTAGGAACAGGCACATTATAGTTTCAGGGGTTCCCCCCCTGAGCTTATTGAGATTAAGCCCCTCTTAAAGCAATTCAGGTCACATAGGGCCCACGTATCTTCCTTGTGTAAAGGTGCCCATACGATCGCTTGTGCAACCCTTCGTGGGTAAGGGCTTCACTCGGGTCACCATTTTGAGGTCAGGCGTGCCGTGTCGAAGTTTAATTATAATCAAAAGGGCCCCCCAGTGATAAGGCAGGCAAGGCGCCCCCCAGTGTCCCTCGGTCCCCGCTCACCATGATGAGCCGCTTCCGCTCTTCACTCACATGTTCAGGGCACGATCAGGAGCTTTCAGAGCCTCGGGTGCAGGCCTCCTGACTACGGCGTTGAATGTGCCCGCCACCTCCATCAATCACCCACTGTGCCCCCCGGCACTCTCCTCTGCTGCAGGAGGGGCAAACAGGAGTTTCTGTGGCTCACAAGTCTTCCACTATGCTCAGAGTCACCGCTGCCACTCGCGCGTAGTGTCACCGGGTGGAGGACCCCTGCCAGGCTCACCACCAGCGCAGTCTTGGCTCCCCGGGGGTCTTCAATGCTCCGCTGCCCTCCAGATGCCGCAGCGGGTCCTCCGCGTCGCCCCTGCAACGGGCCCTCCACCTACACCCTCACCGACGCCATCTTGATACCACGGTGGCTGCCGGTCCGGAGTCTGATCTACGGCAGTCCTCACCACTGTGGCATATCATCAGCAGCGCTGACAGCTCTGCTGATTACCTCCATCGTTCCGGATCGAATCAAGTATTTTGGTGGTCACAAGCGCTATGGATGCGCTCTCCGTTTGGTAAGTCCTCCGGCGCACGTTGTGATGCTTTTAAGATGGCAGTCTCACAATGGTCAGTCAGACTACGAGCTGTAACACAGTCAGCATTTCCTCAAAACGGACATTGCGGGGATGGTTGGAAAGGTAATGTGTTCCGACACACTGGGGGGCCGATTCCGATTCGGGCCGGAAATCTCTCCGACCGAGCCGGACCCGGAGAGATTTCCGACCGAATCAGACCCGTGCAGCCCGACCGAACGAGTACGATGCGTCCGTATGCTATCATACTCGAGTCGGTCGGACTCCCATTGAAGTCAATGGGAGCCGGTCGTACAACGCGTACGCGGGCTCCCATTGCCTCAATGGGTGCGAGGCGAACAAGGGCGCCCCTACAGCGGGTACGCGGCAAGCGACTCGCGTCGTACACGCACAGGTAGGGGGGACCCATGGGTCCCCCTGTGTGCGACTTCGCGCAGCTACACGTACAGGGGGTCCGACACGGACCCCGGAGTACGGCTCCGACTGCTCTTTCGAGCCGGACGGCGCGGCTCGGTCGGACTGCTCGCGGCGCGCATCGTACTTACCCGGCCGGGGAACGTCTCCATTGCGCGGTGCGAGTCGTGTCCGAGCGAGTCGGTCGGAGCGGTTCGACCCGGGAACGAGTCGGTCGGAGCGGTTGGGACGCCCGAACGAGTCGGTCAGCGATTTCGCATCGTACTCGCTCGTCCGGACGCGCGTACGGATCGGTCGGGAAATAGGGCTCCGAATCGGATCCGGTTAAGCCGAATCCGATTCGGAGCCCTACCGGCCGAGATCGGAATCGGCCCCTGGGTCATCAGTCAGGTCGGAGGATAGGAGCTTGAGCCCCGACATAAAGTCACGAAACGCTCAAGCCACACGGAGCTCTACGGAGCTGCCATGGGGCGCCAGAGTAAAGGGAGCATCAGAGCCAAGTGTGACACCTGGAGTCATGGGGCACCAGAGCCAAGTGTGACACCTGGGTTGATGGGGCACCAAAGGCAAGTGTGACACCTAGAGTCATGGGGTACCAGAGCCAAATGTGGCACCTGGAGTCATGGAGCACCAGAGCTAAGTGTGACAGCTGATTCATGGGGCACCAGAGCCAAGTGTGACACCTGTGTCATGGGGCACCAGATCCAAATGTGACACCAGAGCCAAAACAGCATTAGAGCCAAGTGGGACACCAGAGCCAATGGGGGACCAGAGCCAAGGGAGCACTAGAGTCAAGTGTGACACCAGAGCCAAGGAAGCATCAGAGCCAAGCATGACACCCAAGCCATGGGGAAACCAAAGCTAAGACTGAGCCCCAGAGCCAAGGGAGCATCAGAGCCAAGTGTGACACCAGAGCCATGGGGGCATCAGAACCAGGTGTGATACCCTGAGGTAATCACTTCAAGCGCCAAGGCACACCCAGAATGAAGGGGGCATCAGAGCTAACCGTGATACCCATAGATAAAACTACAACCATCACCAAAGTGGCACCAGTGGCAAGTGTGACATCCAGAGTCAAAAGTGATGACTAGAGGATGGTAGTGACACCCGAGACCAAGGAACTCTCAGAGTTACGTTAGACACCTAGAGCCAAGTAACAGTGAGCACCAAGGCAGCATCAGTGTGACATTCAGACCCTGAGGGGCATCAGAGAAAGCGTGACACCCAGAGCCATGGGGGCACCAGAGCCAAGACTGAGCCTCAGAGCTAAACATGATCCCAGAGCCAAGGGAGCATCAGAGCCAAGTGTGACAGCTGGAGCCATGGGGCACCAGAGCCAAGGGAGCATCAGAGCCAAGTGTGACAGCCGGAGCCATGGGGCACCAGAGCCAAGGGAGCATCAGAGCCAAGTGTGACAGCCGGGGCCATGGGGCACCAGAGCCAAGGGAGCATCAGAGCCAGGTGTGACACCTGGAGCCATGGGGAACCAGAGCCAAAGGAGCATCAGAGCCAAGTGAGACACCAGAGCCCATGGGGCACCAGAGCCAAGGGAGCATCAGAGCCAAGTGAGACACCAGAGCCAATGGGGCATCAGAGCCAAGGGAGCATCATAGCCAAGCATGACACCAGAGCCAAGGGAGCATCAGCGCCAAGGGAGCATCAGAGCCAAGTGCGACACCAGAGCCAAGAGTACATCAGAGAGAACGGGGAGTCAGAGCCAAGGGGGCATCAGAGCCAAGTGTGACAGAAGAGCCAAGAGGGCATCAGAGAGAAGGGGGCATCAGAGCTAAGTGTGACACCCAGAGCCATGGGGGCATCAGAGACAAGGCTGAACCCCAGAGGCAACCATGACACCAGAGACAAGGGAGCATCAGAGCCAAGTGTGACACCTGGAGTCATGGGCATCAGAGCCAAGGAGGCTTCAGAACCAAGTGTGACAGCCGGAGCCATGGGGCACCAGAGCCAAGTGTGACACCTGGGTTGATGGGGCACCAAAGCCAAGTGTGGCACCTGGAGTCATGGAGCACCAAGCCATGTGTGACAGCTGATTCATGGGGCACCAGAGTCAAGTGTGATACCTGTGTCATGGGGCACCAGATCCAAATGTGACACCAGAGCCAAAACAGCATTAGAGCCAAGTGGGACACCAGAGCCAATGGGGGACCAGAGCCAAGGGAGCACTAGAGCCAAGTGTGACACCAGAGCCAAGGAAGCATCAGAGCCAAGCGTGATACTCGGAGCCATGTGGGACCAGAGCCAAGGGAGCATCAGAGCCAAGTGTGACACCCAAGCCATGGGGAAACCAAAGCTAAGACTGAGCCCCAGAGCCAAGGGAGCATCAGAGCCAAGTGTGACACCAGAGCCAAGGGGGCATCAGAGAGAAGGGGGCATCAGAGCTAAGTGTGACACTCAGAGCCATGGGGCTCCAGAGCCAAGTCTGACAGCCAGCACCAATGAAATATCACTCAGAGGCAAGTAATACTGTGCACCAAGGTGGCTTCAGAAAAAAGTGTGACACACAGAGCTAAGTACGAACTCCAGAGGCAAGCCTGTTACCCACTTCCCAGAATGACGTAACAATCAGAGCCAAGAGTGACACCCAGAGCTGTGGGGGCACCAGAGGCATCTCTGACAACCAGAGCCAAAGAGGCATCACAAACAAGTGTGACAGCCAGAACTAACTCTGGCACGCGAAGCCATGGGGGTACCTTAGTCAAATGGGACCCAAAAGCCACGGGTGCATCATAGCCAAGTGTGAGACCCAGAGCCATGGGGGCACCTGAGCCAAGACTGAGCCTCAGAGCTAAGCATGATCCCAGAGCCAAGGGAGCATCAGAGCCAAGTGTGACAACCGGAGCCATGGGGCACCAGAACTAAGGGAGCATCAGAGCCAAGTGCGACACCAGAGTCAAGAGTGCATCAGAGAGAAGGGGGCGTCAGAGCCAAGGGGGCATCAGAGCCAAGTGTGACACCCAGAGCCATGGGGGCATCAGAGATATGACTGAGTCCTAGAGCCAGCCATGACACCAGAGCCAAATGTGACACCTGGAGTCAAGGGGCATCAGAGCCAAGTGTGACAGCCAGAGCTATGGGGTACCAGAGCCAAGGGAGCTTCAGAGCCAAGTGTGACAGACGGAGCCATGGGGCACCAGAGTAAAGGGAGCATCAGAGTCAAGTGTGACACCTGGAGTCATGGGGCACCAGAGCCAAGTGTGACACCTGGAGTCATGGGGCACCAGAGCCAAGTGTGACACCTGGAGTCATGGGGCACCAGAGCCAAGTGTGACACCTGGGTTCATGGGGCGCCAGAGCCAAGTGTGACACCTGGGTTCATGGGGCACCAAAGCCAAGTGTGACAACTGGAGTCATGGGGCACCAAAGCCAAGTGTGACACCTACAGTCATGGGGCACCAGAGTCAAGTGTGGCACCTGGAGTCATGGGACACCAGAGCCAAGTGTGACAGCTGGGTCATGGGGCACCAGAGCCAAGTGGGACACCTGTGTCATGGGACACCAGATCCAAGTGTGACACCATGTGGAAATGTGCCTTTTAATGAGCACACCGGTGCAGGGGTCACCCTTCTCTTGTCCACGGGTCCATAGACCAACAAAATAGAGATTGGCACTGAAGCTGGAATTCAAATAACAAGTTTATTAATCACTCATGAGTGGGACTACGTCCACACAGCACTCTCAAGTGCTGCCTGAGGTAGTACACTGAAGTCACAGACCATGGTGCTTATATACAGAGTTTGTTGTAGAGTAAGCATGGAGTTACAAATAGAAGGTACAAGCATACACAGGAATAACTACCAACAAACATGGGCAGATGGGTGATCACTGTGAGAAGTTGGCCTGGCATATGCTGTCCACTAATTATAGTGGGCACCTTGCACCAGTCCAAATCGACTCTTATGGTAGGTAGGTTAAAGACAACCTTATTGAAAGCTATCCTAGTGGTAGCTGTGGAGAGCAGCCTTCAGGCTAAGTCTTGAAGGAATGTAAAGCAGCTTGTTTTACCAGTCTATAATCTCTTGAGTGACCAAATGAAAGAGCACCACACCAGGTATATATTCAAAATATATGTATTTATTACTAAACACACCCCTCTAGTCTCTTTATGAGGCTAGAGTTCGAAGTACATAGGTTATAAGATCTTAAATCACAGTAATAGCACAAATACACGTTTGGGCCCTAGGGGCGTACCAAACCATATACCAATAAAGTGGTATGCGAACCACGACTGAACTAGACACTAGGCCTAGAGCCTCTAGAAGTGCTTGGACCACAAGGAACCACCCAAGGTAGTGACACAGGGGACCCACGGGAGACGCGTGCAGTGTAAATACACAACCGCGATACGCCGTTAACTTCTATGGAGAAAGTCGGGATCGGGAAAATAGAGGAAAGGGACACTTTAAAGAGGACTAGGACAAAACCCTTTGAGATCTAGGACTTTGAAGAGTCTCTACCCACGGGAGCACCGGAGTACTCGTGTTACCTCACCCAGGGAAGCCGGGTGCATAGGTGCCTTTCGGGGTCGGGTTTCGTCGTCGGTTCTTATGGCGATCTGCTGCAAAGTGCTGCTGGCGACCAGGAGAAAAGTGTCCGGGTGGATCCAAGAGTGGATCGGAGTTCTGAAGAACCTGAAAGCAGAGGGGACAGAGTCTGGGTCACTAGCCAGTGACCAGGAGGGCGATGGACAGATGCCCACCGATGTCGAGTGCTTCAGGTGCGTTGACGGTCGTCTTGACTCTTCAGCCACGAGGTCCAGGAGGTGTTGTCGGCGACCAGGAGCAGGATTCGGGCTGGTACACGATGTCTGTCGAGTGCAGCGGTGTCGGCGACCAGATTGGACCCAACAGGCCTTGGCAACGGCAAGTCTCGATGTAAGCTGAAGATCGTCGATGGTGCAGACCCGCAAGGTCTGGGGAACTCACCCAGCAAGGGTAAGTGAGGGCAGGCCTGGAGCAACCAGACTGCCAAGTAAAGAAAAGATTGGCCTTCGGTAAGGGCTACTAGCCAACGGGCTAGCGACCGCGAAGGAGCCTCGTGACGCCGCACGTGGAGCTGGCTTACAGGACACTCGTGGAGTGGGGGCCAGTGATCTTCGGTGCAGGTGGTGCTGGAGGCTAGGGCTACTCGGAGCCCAAAGCACGACTTCTTGGGAGACCCAGAAGATGGTGCACTTGCAAGTGTGCTCGGTGTCCAGGGGTCACGGTCTCAAGTCACCCACGATAGCCACGGGCCTCAGCTTTGCTGGGGACTCAGGGTAGCCTCGGGGAAGTCTGAGAATCCACCTCTGGTGATGCGATGACTTCGGCGTCCGACGGGAGCTTCAGTGATGCGAACCGGACAGATGCTTCTTTGGTGCCTGCCAAGCAGGGGAGTCACTCCTTGACCCCAAGGGAGATTCTTCAGTCCTCTAATCGTGAGTAGAGCGTCGAAGGTCCAGGATTCTGTTTCAGAGTTTCGTCCAGGTATAATCTAAAGTCCTAAGGACTGGGTTCCTACCTTTATTCCAAAAATAGGGGATGGACTACTCTGTGGCCCCACCTATGGGTGGGTCAGGGCAGAGGGGTGGCTACACCCTTTCCCTTTGTCCAGTTCGCGCCAAAGCAGGGGCTGCAAGCCCCTGATCCGGTTTGAACTGGGGTATGCACAGGGACACCAAATGTGCCCCCAGTGCAGGACTTCAAAGCACCCGAAAGTGCTCCCGCCCAGCCCCAATACACATTGTCCTGTCTGGGGAGGTGGTCACACCTCCCTGGGACAGGAAACCTATTGTCCAGGCCTCCCCTGCCGGAGTTTCGTCCAGCAGCAGGAGGCCAGACTCGTGTCTGATGGCAGCAGCATCCATTTTGTGATGCCAGGGCTCTGGAAAGAAGTTACCGGACTCGTCAGAGTTAACATGCCTTTCCCTCTAGAAGGGTGGAATGCTACCCCCGCCGCCAGGATTGGCGGGGGGTAGTATTCCAAGATGTTTGACACCAAACACGACATGTTTAGGTGCAGCCATTCCATAGTTAGCATTTTACCGCGAGGATATAATGCGTTTAAGAGTATATGGTCAGGCTGCACTACAAACAGCATCAGAGATGGTCTCCGAACGCTGCAGAGGGGCCCTGCTCATGCAGGGGCACCCTCTCACATAAGAACCATGCACTCTGCCTTTAGGATTGATAAGGCCTGCCTTAGGAGTGACTTATAGGTTTATATGTGTGTATGCATTTAGTGATATAGGTAACCTATACCACAGCAAGGGGTGCATGCACCACCTTACCCAGGCTGCAGTAGCAGACCTGTGGTGTCAGTTTGGATGGCCTACCAGGGGTGGCATAATACATGCTGCAGCCCCTGGCAGGCCTCTGAGGTACCTATGCCCTTGGTACATAGTATACCATATACTAGGGACTTACAAGGGCACTCCAGATCCCAATCAGTGATGTGCCTAAGGCACATGGAGACCCTTTTAAAGAGGAAACAGCTAGGCTGGGGTTCTGAATAGCAGGGCCCCAGCCAGACTAATGTCGAAAACCAGTGAAGTATCAGCAAAAAGTGGGGGTACCCCTGTGAAGCAGATCCTACTCTCCTACACAACCCCCCCCAAACGTAGGGACATTAAACTAACCTTGCCCAGTTAAGTCTTCATGTTCTAAGTGGAAATACCTAGAGAGTCCATCTGCATTCGCATGGTTACTCCCAGGCCTATGTTCCACTGTAAAGTCCATCCCCTGTAGGGAAATGGACCACCTAAGCAGTTTGGGGTTTTCACCCTTCATTTGTTTTAGCCATAAGAGGGGCTTATGGTCTGTCTGAACCAGGAAGTGTGTACCAAACAAGTATGGCCTCAACTTCTTCAGAGCCCAGACCACAGCAAAGGCCTCCCTCTCTATGGCTGACCAACGTTTCTCTCTAGGGGTCAGCCTTCTGCTAATAAAAGCTACTGGCTGATCCTGACCTTCTTCATTCAATTGTGACAGTACAGCCCCTACCCCCAATTCAGATGCATCTGTTTGAACAATGAACTTCTTGGAGTAATCAGGACTCTGCAGAATTGGAGCAGTGCACATGGCCTGCTTGAGGTCATCAAATGCCTTTTGACAGCTAACTGTCCACTGAACCTTTTTGGGCATTTTCTTAGAAGTTAAGTCATTCAAGGGTGTCACTATTGATCCATACCCCTTGACAAATCTCCTATAGTACCCAGTCAGGCCTAAGAAGGCTCTCACCTGAGTCTGGGTAGTGGGAGCAGTCCAGTCCATGATGGTCTGGATCTTGCTCTGCAAAGGTTGAACCTGGCCTCCACCCACAAGGTGGCCCAGGTACACAACCTGACTCTGCCCTATCTGGCACTTAGTGGCCTTGATAGTCAGGCCTGCCTTTTGCAGGGCCTGTAAAACATTCCTGAGGTGGACCAGGTGATCCTCCCAGGTGGAGCTAAAGACAGCAATATCATCTAGATAAGCTGCACTATAGGCCTCCAGTCCTGTGAGAACTGTGTTCACCAACCTCTGGAAAGTGGCAGGTGCATTTTCAGACCAAAGGGCATCACCACAAATTGATAATGCCCACTAGGGGTTGAAAATGCTGTTTTGGGCTTTGCAGCATCAGCTAGTCTGATCTGCCAGTAGCCAGCTGTTAGGTCAAATGTGCTGAGATATTTGGCAGAGGCCAAAGTATCTATGAGCTCATCTGCCCTGGGTATTGGATGGGCATCAGTCCTAGTGACTGCATTGAGGCCCCTGTAGTCTACACAAAACCTCATCTCTCTTTTCCCACCACTGGTGTGAGGTTTAGGTACTAGGACTACTGGACTAGCCCAAGGGCTATCTGAGGGCTCAATCACTCCCAATTCCAACATCTTCTGGACTTCAGTCCTGATACAGTCCCTGACATGGTCAGGTTGCCTATAAATCTTGTTTTTAATAGGCAGACTGTCCCCAGTGTCCACTTCATGAGTGCACCAGGTGGTCTGACTGGGTGTCAGAGAAAACATATGTCTAAACTGATTGAGGACTTGCCTGCAATCAGTTTGTTGCTGGGTAGTGAGGCTGCCTGCCAAGGCTACACCATCAACTGACCCATCGTCAGGGTTCTGTGAGAGCAGGTCAGGGAGTGGGTCACTCTCTTCCTCCTGCCCTTCATCAGTAGCCATGAGCAAGCCCATGTCTGCCCTGTCCACATATGGCTTAAGTCTGTTGACATGGAGAACCCTGTGGGGACTCCTGGGTGTTCCCAGGTCTACTAAGTAAGTGACCTCACCCTTCTGTTCAACAATAGTGTGGGGTCCACTCCATTTGTCTTGGAGAGCTGCTGGGGCCACTGGCTCCAACACCCACACCTTCTGTCCTGGCTGGTAAACAGTTAGGACAGCCTTTTGGTCATGCCAGGCCTTTTGAAGCTCCTGGCTAGCCTCAAGGTTTTTGGTTGCCTTTTTCATGTACTCAGCCATCCTGGAGCGGAGACCAAGTACATAGTCCACTATATCTTGCTTTGGGGGCTTGAGAGGTAACTCCCATCCTTCCTTCACCAAGCACAGTGGACCCCTCACAGGGTGGCCAAACAGAAGTTCAAAAGGGCTGTAACCAACCCCTTCTGAGGCACCTCCCTATATGCGAATAAAAGGCAGGGCAAGAGTATGTCCCATCTACGCCTAAGCTTTTCTGGGAGCCCTTTAATCATGCCCTTCAAGGTTTTGTTGAATCTCTCAACTAAACCATTGCATTGTGGGTGATAGGGTGTGGTGAACTTATAAGTAACTCCACACTCCTTCCACATTGCCTTTAAGTACCCAGACATGAAGTTTGCACCCCTGTCTGATACCACCTCCTTAGGAAAGCCCACTCTTGAGAAAATTCCCAGGAGGGCCCTTGCCACCACAGGTGCTGTAGTGGTCCTAAGGGGTATAGCCTCTGGATACCTGGTGGCATGATCCACTACCACCAGTATAAATCTGTGCCCAGATGCTGTTTGGGGATCCATGGGACCAACAATGTCAATCCCTACCCTCTCAAAGGGCACCCCCACCACAGGTAGTGGTATCAGGGGGCCTTTGTAGTGCCACCTGCTTTGCCACTGGCTTGGCAGGTTACACAGGAGCGACAAAACTCCTTACTGTCTTCAGACATGTGGGGCCAGTGAAAGTGAGGGACAATTCTGTCCCAAGTCTTGTTCTGGCCCAGGTGTCCTGCTAAGGGAATATCATGGGCTAGGGTCAATAGGAAGCCCCTGAACTTCAAAGGTATTACCAACCTCCTGGTAGCACCAGGCTTGGGGTCTCTACTCTCTGAGTACAGGAGTCCATCATCCCAATACACTGTATGGGGACCACTAGCTTTCCCAGCAGCCTCAGCAGCAGCTTGCTGTCTGAGGGGTTCAAGGGAGGGGCAGCTCTGCTGCTCCTGGCTCAGATCTGCCCTAGAAGGTCCCCCTGTCCCCAAGAACTCAACCTGGTCAGGCTCAAGTTCCTCTGGGACAGTTCCTTCTTCAGGGCTGAGATCATCCCCCTCAAGGGACTGATCTTCCTCCTGAGCCAAGGGGAAGGCACTGCCTTAACCCTACTACTCCTCCTCTTGGAAGGCACTTGGTCCATTCTTCCAGAATCCAAGGCCTGTTCAGTTTTAGACAGTTTAGCTTGTGACCTGGTCACAGCAAACACATCTGCAGGGATCCCCAGCATTTCTGCATGGGTCCTGAGCTCCACTTCTGCCCAAGCAGAAGTCTCTAAGTCATTGCCAAGCAAGCATTCGACTGGTAGGTTTGCACTTACCACAACCTTCTTAAGGCCAGTTACCCCTCCCCAGGAGAAGTTAACAACTGCCAGAGTATGGTCTGTTCTGACATTGCTAGCATTGGTCACTTGGTACATTTCACCAAGTATAACTTGCCCAGGTAGCACAAGGTCTTGTGTCACCATTGTGACACTTGCCCCTGTGTCCCTAAATGCCAAAGCCTCTCGTCCATTGATTAAAGGCTGTTGTCTGTACTTGCCCAGATTACTGGGACTCACAGTGGAGGTCACATCCATGCCTCCATCACAGACTAACACAGCCTGAGTCAGTTCCCTGACTAAGTCAGAGCCCAACTCAGTTCCCAGGGTGAACCCTACTAAACCCTTTGCTGGAGCACTTCCACCAACTGTACTAGGGGGAACAGGTGCCTTAGGGGCATTGGTGGGTGCTGGACTGGAGTCTTTGGACTTGGTGCAATCACTGGTCCAGTGGGTCTTTTGCTTACAGACCTTGCACCATGGTTTTCTTTGGCCTTTACCCTTGGTAGACTGGGAATCCCCACCAGAAGAAGATTTTTGGGGGCCTGATGAAGACTTTTGATCTTTACCCTTCTCCCCACCCTTGTCAGAGTTCTTAGCATCTTGCTTCTTGGTTTCCCCACCTTGGTTCTGTACCTTCTGCTTCACCCTGGTTCTGACCCATTTGTCTGCCTTCTTTCCCAATTCTTGGGGAGAGGTCAGATCAGAGTCAACCAGGTACTGATGCAACAGCTGGTTTTGACAGTTATTAAGAATCTGCTCCCTCATTATCAGATTATACAATCCTGAGAAGTCACACACCTTACTGCCCATCAACCAGCCTTCCAGAGCCTTGGCAGAACAATCCACATAGTCTACCCAGTCTTGAGTCTGTGCTTTTTGGGTGTCTCTGAACTTCAACCTGTACTGTTCAGTGGTTAGGCCAAACCCATCAATAAGAGCACTCTTCAAGACCTTGTAATTGTCAGCATCCTCCTCTCTAACAGTGAGGAGCTTGTCTCTACCTTTGTCAGCAAAGGAGAGCCACAAGATTGCTGCCCACTGCTCCTGAGGGACCTTCTGTACTTTACAGGCCCTCTCTAAAGCAGTTATCCATTTGTGGATATCATCCCCACTCTGGTAGGGAGGGACAATCTTGCTCAGGTTCCTATGGTCATAGGACCTTTCCCTATCTCTAGGGACATGGCTGCCACCATGGGACTCTAGTCCCAACTTTCTTCTCTCTCTAAGGAGATCTAGGGATTCTCTATCTAAAGCCAATTGCTTCTTCCTGATCTCCAGTTGAGTTTCCTCATACTGGACCAGTCTCTTTCTTCTCTCATGAGAGGATTCCCTCCTGTGAGAAGAAACAGAGCTCCCTATGGAGGTGCCAGAGTGGTTAGACTCCTGAGAAGGAGACCTAGACTTTCTGAGCACACTCATAATCCTTCCTGGGGGGACAAAGGTGTGGTTCTCCAGATCCTCATCTTCATCTTCCCCAGAAGGGATTGGGTTTTCCAGGTCAGGGTCATTGTCACCCTCCTGGTCAGTTTCAGAGGGGGGCTGGGGGTAGTAGTACCCCTGGCCCCTTCCTCATCTGCTGGCCCACCCTCTGCTCCTACCCCTTCAGTCTCTGAGGACTTACTAAGATCATAAGCCACCAACATCTCCTGGAGGTGTTGGGTGGTGGGACTTTGGCCTGTCCTTAATTTCCTCACGTTACACAAAGCTCTTAGTTCCAAGAATGGGAGTGTGTCATACTTGGAGGGGGAAGCTCAATGGCTTCCTGCAGGGCATCTCTAGATCCTGCTTTTAAAGACATTACTAGTGTGGTGTGGTGTATGCACTACCTACTCTAGTGTGGCCTACTAAACTCTCTTGAGTTGTAGAAAGGGTTGTGCTATCCCTTAACACACAACTCTAAGTTCAGTAGAACTTACTGATATTCTAAGCTTAAATTATATGTACCTTAGGTACCTTTAGTGGTTTTCAGTTGATCAATTCAATTGAGATTATCTGGTAAAACAATAGCAAGCTGGAATCCCACACGCTGCACACCAATGTGAGAAGTTGGCCTGGCATATGCTGTCCACTAATTAAAGTGGGCACCGTGCACCAGTCCAAATCGACTCTTATGGTAGGTAGGTTAAAGACAACCTTATTGAAAGCTATCCTAGTGGTAGCTGTGGAGAGCAGCCTTCAGGCTAAGTCTTGAAGGAATGTAAAGCAGCTTGTTTTACCAGTCTATAATCTCTTGAGTGACCAAATGAAAGAGCACCACACCAGGTATATATTCAAAATATATGTATTTATTACTAAACACACCCCTCTAGTCTCTTTATGAGGCTAGAGTTCGAAGTACATAGGTTATAAGATCTTAAATCACAGTAATAGCACAAATACACGTTTGGGCCCTAGGGGCGTACCAAACCATATACCAATAAAGTGGTATGCGAACCACGACTGAACTAGACACTAGGCCTAGAGCCTCTAGAAGTGCTTGGACCACAAGGAACCACCCAAGGTAGTGACACAGGGGACCCACGGGAGATGCGTGCAGTGTAAATACACAACCGCGATACGCCGTTAACTTCTATGGAGAAAGTCGGGATCGGGAAAATAGAGGAAAGGGACACTTTAAAGAGGACTAGGACAAAACCCTTTGAGATCTAGGACTTTGAAGAGTCTCTACCCACGGGAGCACCGGAGTACTCGTGTTACCTCACCCAGGGAAGCCGGGTGCATAGGTGCCTTTCGGGGTCGGGTTTCGTCGTCGTTTCTTATGGCGATCTGCTGCAAAGTGCTGCTGGCGACCAGGAGAAAAGTGTCCGGGTGGATCCAAGAGTGGATCGGAGTTCTGAAGAACCTGAAAGCAGAGGGGACAGAGTCTGGGTCACTAGCCAGTGACCAGGAGGGCGATGGACAGATGCCCACCGATGTCGAGTGCTTCAAGTTCGTTGACGGTCGTCTTGACTCTTCAGCCACGAGGTCCGGGAGGCGTTGTCGGTGACCAGGAGCAGGATTCGGGCTGTTGCTCGATGTCTGTCGAGTGCAGGGGTGTCGGCGACCAGATTGGACCCAACAGGCCTTGGCAACGGCAAGTCTCGAGTAAGCTGTAGATCGTCGATGATGCAGACTCGCAAGGTCTGGGGAACTCACCCAGCAAGGGTAAGTGAGGGCAGGCCTGGAGCAACCAGACTGCCAAGTAAAGAAAAGATTGGCCTTCGGTAAGGGCTACTAGCCAACGGGCTAGCGACCGCGAAGGAGCCTCGTGACGCCGCACGTGGAGCTGGCTTACAGGACACTCGTGGAGTGGGGGCCAGTGATCTTCGGTGCAGGTGGTGCTGGAGGCTAGTGCTACTCGGAGCCCAAAGCACGACTTCTTGGGAGACCCAGAAGATGGTGCACTTGCAAGTGTGCTCGGTGTCCAGGGGTCACGGTCTCAAGTCACCCACGATAGCCACGGGCCTCAGCTTTGCTGGGGACTCAGGGTAGCCTCGGGGAAGTCTGAGAATCCACCTCTGGTGATGCGATGACTTCGGCGTCCGACGGGAGCTTCAGTAATGCGAACCGGACAGATGCTTCTTTGGTGCCTGCCAAGCAGGGGAGTCACTCCTTGACCCCAAGGGAGATTCTTCAGTCCTCTAATCGTGAGTAGAGCGTCGAAGGTCCAGGATTCTGTTTCAGAGTTTCGTCCAGGTATAATCTAAAGTCCTAAGGACTGGGTTCCTACCTTTATTCCAAAAATAGGGGATGGACTACTCTGTGGCCCCACCTATGGGTGGGTCAGGGCAGAGGGGTGGCTACACCCCTTTCCCTTTGTCCAGTTCGCGCCAAAGCAGGGGCTGCAAGCCCCTGATCCGGTTTGAACTGGGGTATGCACAGGGACACCAAATGTGCCCCCAGTGCAGGACTTCAAAGCACCCGAAAGTGCTCCCGCCCAGCCCCAATACACATTGTCCTGTCTGGGGAGGTGGTCACACCTCCCTGGGACAGGAAACCTATTGTCCAGGCCTCCCCTGCCGGAGTTTCGTCCAGCAGCAGGAGGCCAGACTCGTGTCTGTGGCAGCAGCATCCATTTTGTGATGCCAGGGCTCTGGAAAGAAGTTACCGGACTCGTCAGAGTTAACATGCCTTTCCCTCTAGAAGGGTGGAATGCTACCCCCGCCACCAGGATTGGCGGGGGGTAGTATTCCAAGATGTTTGACACCAAACACGACATGTTTAGGTGCAGCCATTCCATAGTTAGCATTTTACCGCGAGGATATAATGCGTTTAAGAGTATATGGTCAGGCTGCACTACAAACAGCATCAGAGATGGTCTCCGAACGCTGCAGAGGGGCCCTGCTCATGCAGGGGCACCCTCTCACATAAGAACCATGCACTCTGCCTTTAGGATTGATAAGGCCTGCCTTAGGAGTGACTTATAGGTTTATATGTGTGTATGCTTTTAGTGATATAGGTAACCTATACCACAGCAAGGGGTGCATGCACCACCTTACCCAGGCTGCAGTAGCAGACCTGTGGTGTCAGTTTGGATGGCCTACCAGGGGTGGCATAATACATGCTGCAGCCCCTGGCAGGCCTCTGAGGTACCTATGCCCTTGGTACATAGTATACCATATACTAGGGACTTACAAGGGCACTCCAGATCCCAATCAGTGATGTGCCTAAGGCACATGGAGACCCTTTTAAAGAGGAAACAGCTAGGCTGGGGTTCTGAATAGCAGGGCCCCAGCCAGACTAATGTCGAAAACCAGTGAAGTATCAGCAAAAAGTGGGGGTACCCCTGTGAAGCAGATCCTACTCTCCTACAGGTGTAAATCAGGATTTATGGAGGGCCACCCTCCCCACCAACATAGCTACTAGCCTCAATATTCTCCAGGTGCCCCCTCATAAATTGTCTCAGTTGTCGCAGTGTGATATCTATCATCATTCTTCCCATTCAGGATGCCAGGGCACCTCCAAGTGTACACAGTTGCCTCTATAAGGAAGGCTAAGGTACCCCTAGTCACGTGCATTCCAGCCCCCTCCCATCTAACTTCACCCCCAGCCAACACAAAGCCCTTAGCAATCGAGGCTGCTAACCATGAGCTGCCTCCTCAGCCATGTGCTGGTAATGTCCCTTTAGCCAAGATCAGGGCGCTGGATTCCTTATGGGTCTCCGGAGCTTCCAAAGGATGCGAACTAACCCATAGCATGCTAAGCTGCCACACTGCCTACCGCATGCTAAACATGTATGCATGCTATGCATTTGTATGCACTATTAGGACACATTTTTACGTGCTACTGATGGCTGTTCAAGATGGCTGACAAATTAAATTATAACAGAATGAATTATTGCACACTCACAGAAATGCAAACAGTAGTTGGGGACAGAATTGTAATGCCATTCCATCCCTCTTTACGATGCATAAAAAATAGTTTTGGATCCACTAATATGTTTGTGAGAAACCACTTAATTGTACATAGCACAAACAATAATGGTGCAGTAGCTGAGTATTATTAAAAGAGGCATGACTATGAATAATTAAAGATGATTGGTATAAATGTGGTAAATCTAAGATGTCGACCCACAAACATGAATGCACACATGTGCACACACATACACAGGCACAGGCCCAAATGAAATATTTAAAAGCCATCCTCAAGTGATACATGGTGAGTAGAAAACTAGAAATACTTCAACACATGTCTGTTGTCACAATAGCTGGCTAATATCTGCCCATCATGTGTTGGTTAAATAGCGAGGTACTATCGGAATGTTTTGGGTGGAGATATGAATGGCTGTGAGACTCAACTGAACTGGGAACAAACATAATAAACATCAATGCACAGCAGGCGCCCGTCACAACACAAACATTGCTGAAACTAATGGGTTGAATGGGGTGATACTGCTGTGGCTTCTCAACATGGCAGCATTGACCTACACTTCCATCGTGTTACTGGTTGAGGTTAGGAGCAAATTTGTTCCCAATGAACAGAAGTAAGAGAAATTGTAGAATTGACACATAGTTGCAAATATCATTTGAAAAGGATAATCAGATGAACAGAGTTTTGCCCCATATATGAATAGGTCTTAAAATAAAAAAAGCAGTGACAAAGGTGAACACACCTACTGTGACTCATACGCATAGCCCAGAGAACAACAGGCCCTCATGCTAAGAAACCTCCAGGACCCTATGCACCAAGTCCTATAGACACCCACGTTGATAGACCATTCTTTAACAATACCATATGACCAGATGACTACAGAAGTGGATTTTAAAGCCTTGATGCAACACTTTGCTGAATCAAAGGGAAATAGCAGAAAAGTGCCACATCTACTGAGATAAGGCCATGTTCTTCTTGCCTGCTATAGGTGCACGCATTTAGCTTGCACACAACTTTGCACCATGGTGCAAGGGTAGGTGCATCATGTCTGGCAATACTTTTGTACTGGAAGGATACCCATCAATCAATCAATCAATCAGGTATTTGTATAGAGCTGATGTCATGAAGTGAAGCCGTAGACGCACTGGAAGCCTTTAGCAAGTCCATAGAGAGGACACCTTTCAGGTGAGTCCTTCTCCTAGGGGGTTTGATGGCGGGAAAAACAGACATACACCCTAAGCAGACCTGCCAGATTTAATCAATAGCCGGAGCCCATGGCCTTATGACTTAGATGGCCACAAAGTACAAATAGCAGTGGAAATGGAAAGTCTTTTTGCTCCTCAGGCTGTGTCTTTGAAAATGGGACATTAGATATGGACTCCTGGAGTCCGACACAATGTGGATAACGATAGATGGCTACTCCAGAGAATACTCCAAACCAGATGATCTAGCCCGCTTCCTGGACTGCTTGGATGATAAGCACATGGCTCTCACCCCACCTCCACTCTAGAACAAGCCCTGATCACACCTAAGTGGACAAACATTGCACTGAACTGGGAGACCCCTTGATACGGCTTTTAAGAAATCTTCGGATAAGGAGTGAAGAAACCTGTGAGCGAGGGTGCCACAGATAAATCAAGATTGCCCTTAAAACCACTGCATCTGGCTGCCACTCGACCTGAAACAGGCCCCTCTGGACATAATGTCCGACAAACCTTTGCTCCCAAATTAGTATCACTTGACAGACTTTGTGTCCCGATTGCAGTCTCTTTTTATAAACCCCTGTCAATTCCTCTGCTGCCCAGTTTGTGCCCCTCTTACTGGGGTCATAAAGACCATCTCACGCTCCCCCCACACATTACTCTGGGCACCCCCTCCACGGCAATACAACTACGGCCTCCTCTCCTCTGCCCATGTCACACCCACCCTCACATACACCTTAAGAACCAGGTGCTTCATGGTACCCCACTTCCCCGTGGAATCTGGCCCCAGAAATGATGTTTAGACTCTCAGACAAAAGGACTTTGCCTAACCAACCCTGGCAGAAGACTACCTTGCAAGTATTGCCATTCCTATCTATAGATTGCACATTGCACAGTGCAGATTAGTAGACACATCTCCTTCCTCTCCTCTCTCATCTCTCATATCCCTGGGTGGCAGTTGCTTGCCCCCTCTCAACAAGCCCCCTCTCAATGACCCTCATTCTACTTGACTCATCTCCCCTATAACAGGGATTGCGGTTTCCTTGAAAATAATCTCATTTAATGTGAAAAGCCTAATTATTTTAAGCATTATTCCATTTCACCCTACAACTCTTGCCTACCATACGTCTCTTAAGCCATAGGCATAAACCAGCATTATTTTTTTAAGGATTATTCCATGTTTCCCTGCACCCCCTACCTACCATAGGTCTCTTAGGCCATGGATGCACACCATCATTAAGTTTTTAAAGATTATGTGATTTCTCCCTGAACCTTTTGCCTGCCATAGGCACACACCAGCTATGATTGCTTAACGATTATTCTATTCCTCCCTGCACCCCTTTCCTGCCATAGGTCTCGTACACCAGCATTACTTTTTAAGGGTATTCAATTTTTTCATTCATTCCCTGAGTGCCATCTGCACACACCATTATTCATGCATTATTCCATTTTCCCCTTTACCCCTTGCCTGCCATAGGTCTCTTAGGCCATAGACGCACACCAGCAGTATTTTTTAAGGATTTTGGGGCATATTATCAAGACAACTATCGCCGCTTTAGAGGCCGTTTTCGGCCGAAAAGCGGCGATAATTCTATCGCAGTATTAACAAGGACACGCTAACAGGCTTTAGCGTGTGTTTCCTTGTGTTAGCACCCGTTTCACTAACGCCTTGCATCTCATCGCTAATGAGATGCAAAGTAGGCGTTCATTACTAAAATAACATGAAAACCGTTGCTGAAACAACTTCCCCCTATTATCAATCCAGTCGCGAACCCGCGTAGCGATAATAAAAGTAGCGCTAACCGCGATTATCGCTGGTATCTGAACGCCTGATTTAAAAGTGACTTAGCTATGTTATCCTATGGGAGGTGTATTGTCAGGATAAGTTCACCCTGCCCTATTATCAAGGATTTCCCTATCGCTGTGGTTTTATCGCTGGATTTCCAGCGATATTCACGCATTTCGCCGCTATCGCTGGATTTTTCATCGCCTTGAAGATAAGCGTTGATAATAACGCGCTATCTCGTCGATGTAATCCAGCGATAGCCGGCGATCATTAAAATCGCGCTAAGCGCGCTTAGCGATAATTATCGCTGGCTGTTGATAATATGCCCCATAGTATTTTTCCCCTGCCTGCCATAGGCGCACACCATTATTTTTTTTTAAGCATTGTTCAATTTTTCCCTGCACCCCCTGCCTATTATAGGTGCACAGCAGCATTAATTTTAAAAAGAAATATTCCATTTCGTACTGGTTCCCTTGACTGCCATAGTTCTCTTAGGCCATAAGAGTGGCGTAGCTGGAGCCCCTAATACACACCAAAAATACTATGGTGGGACTGACTGGAGCACTGGTCCACAGACTGCAGGTAAGTGCATAGGCACATTGCGGTCTCCCCTTCAACAAATAGAGGAGGCCGGCAGTAGGTCGGTGACTTGTTTGCTCACTCAAAGTTGGCTGCCTGCTCACTGGCTCCCTCTCTTGCGCTGCCTGCACCCTGCCACCCTCCTATCAGTTGCCCAATCATTTGCGTGCCACTCTCCTGCCTCACCACAGACACGCACATCTTTTTTTAAAGATTATTTATTATTCCCCTTCACCCCATGCCTGAAATAGGTACACACCAGCATTATTTTTTTTAACGATTACTCCATTTTTTGCTGCACCCCTTGCCTGACATATTTCTCTTAGGCCATAGACGCTCACCAGTATTAATGTTTTTAAGGATTATGTAATTTTTCCGTGCATCCCCTGCCTGGAGCACACCAGCATTCATTTCTTAAGGATTATTCGATTTCACACTGCGTCCCTTGCCTGCCTTAGGTCTCTTAGGACTTATGCCTACACCAGCATTACTTTTTTAGGAATTATTAAATTTTCCATGCACCCCCGGCCTGTCATAGGTCTATTAGGCCCCAGCGCCCCTTACACCACCATTTCTAAGGATTATTCCATTTTCCCCTGTACCACCTGCACACCAGCAATTCCTTGTATAAAGACTATTTAATGTTCCCATGCACCCTTTGCCTGCCATAGCTCTCTTAGGTCACAGACACACGCCACCATTCATTTTTTAAGGATTAATATATTTTTCCTTGCAACTCCCGTCTGCTGTAGTTCTCTTAGGGCATAGGCTCTCACCAGCATGAATTTTCTAAGGATTATTACATTTTTCCCTGCACCCCCTCCCTGCCATAATCGCACACCAGCATTCATTTTGTCAACAATCGATCTATTTTTCCCTGTAGCCCCTGCTTGTCATAGCCCTCTTATGCAATGGGTGAACACCAGCATTTTTAAGGATTATTCCATTCCCCCTGCGCCCCTTGCCTGGCATAGGTCTCTTACACCAGCATTAATTCTTTAATGATTATTCCATTATCCCCTGCAACCACAGCCTAATATAGGTGCATACCATCTTTAATTTTTTAAGGATTATTCCAACTCCTCTGCACCCCTTGCCTGTCATAGGTCTCTTAGGCCATATGTGCACACCAGCATTAATTCTTTAATGATTATTCCATTTTCCACTGCACCATCTGCCTGCCATAGACGCACAACAGCTTTAATTTTTTAAAAGATTATTTAATTTCACTCTGCATCCCTTGCCTGCCATTGGTCGCTTAGGCCATGTGCTTATAGCAGCAATACGTTTGTAAGTATTATTCAATTTTTCTCCACATACCCTGCCTTTCACAGTCTCTTAGCCATAGACATACACGAGCATTTTTAAAGATTATTCAATGTTTGCCTGTAAACCCTCCCTGCCATCATTCACTTAGGCCTTGGGTGCATATGAGCATTCATTTTTTAATATGTCATTTTACCCTAAAACCCCTTCCTGCCAAAGACCCACACTAGCATTCATTTCTATGAGGATAATTCCATTCCCCTCTGCACCTCTTCCATGCCATAGGTCTCTTACATCAGCATTAATTTTTCGAGGATTAATGCATTTTCACTGCACCCCCTGTCTGCCAGAGGTATTTTATGGCATAGGCTCACACCAGGATTAATTATTTCAAGATTATTGCTTTTCCCCCTGCACACTCTGCCTGTCATAGGTCTCTTAGGTCACAGAATCACAACAACATTCATTTTTAAGGATGATTGATTTTTTCTCTGCACCCCCTGCGTGCCATAGGTTTCTTCGACCGTAGGACCCCAGTGCATTGCCATTTTTAAGGATTATTATTTTCCCCTGCACCCCCTGCCTGTCATAAGTCTCTTAGGCCATGGGCGCACAAGTTCATTTTCTAAGATTATTCAGTCTTTCTCTGCACCTCCTGTCTGCCATTGGTCTCTCAGGCCATAGGTGCACACCAGCATTATTAAGGATTATTATATTTTTTCCTGCCTGCCATTGGTCTCCTAGGACATATTTCATTTAACTTGCACACTCTGCTTGTCATAAGCGCACACCAGCTTTAATTGTTAACGATTATTCCATTCCGCTCTGCACACCTTGCCTGCTATAGGTCTCTTACACCAACATTATTATTTTTTTAATAATTATTCCATTTTTCCCGCACCCCATCGCTGCCATGGTCTCTTAGGGCATAAGCTCACACCAGCATATTTATTTTCAGGGATTATTCTGTTTTACCCTGCAGCACCTGCTTTTCATATGTGTCTCAGTCCATTAGCACCAAGTACACCAGCAATTTTAAGGATTATTCAATTTTCCTCTGCATCCCCCGTCATAAATCTATTAGCCGTAGGCACACACCAGCATTTTTAAGGTTATTCCAGTCTGCCCTGCAACCCTCTGCCTGCCATAAATTTTCTTAGGCTATGGGTGCACACCAGCATTTTTAAGGATTCTTCCATTTCCCCTGCCCCCTGCCTGCTAGAGGCACACACCCGCTTTCATTTTTAAGGAGGATTCAATTTCCCCTGCACATCTTGGCTGCTATAGGTCTCTTACAAAGCATTACATTTTTTAAGGATTATTCCATTTTTCCCCACTCTCCCTGCCGGCCATGGGTCTCTTAGGGCATAGCTGAACACCAACATACATTTTTTCAGGATTATTCCATTTCGCCCTGCACTATTTGCCTGGCATTAGTCTCCTAGGTCATAGGCATACACCAGCATTAATTATTTAAGGATTATTCCATTTTACCCAGCATTCCTTGCCTATCATAGATATCTTAGGCCATAGACACCTAGTACACCAGCATTTATTTAAGCATTATTACATTTTCCCCTGCACACACTACCTGCCATATGTCTCTTAGGTCATAGGCGCACATCAGCATCAAGGTTCCAAAAATTATGTGATGCTCCTTGCACCCCTGCCTGTCATAAGCATACACCAGCATTCATTTTATTAAGGATTATTCCTTTCCCCCTTCACCCCTTACCTGCCATGGGTCTCTTACACCAGAATTCATTTTGTACGGGTTATTTAATTTTTCCCTGCACTCCCTGCCTGCCAAAGGTGCACACCAGCATTCATTTTTTAAGGATTATCCAATGTTTCCCTGCTTCTCTTGCCTGTTATATGTCTCTTAGACCATATGTGCACACCAGAATTTTTAAGGATTATATCTATTTTCCCTGCATCTCAAACCTGCCATCGGTCTCCTTAGGCCATGAATGCACACCAGTATTTTTAAGGATTATTCCATTTTTACCTGCACACACTATCTGCAATAGGTCTCTTAGGCCATAGGTGCACACAAGTATTTATTTTTTAAAGATTATATCCTTTTCCCCTGCATACCCTGCCTGACATAGGTGCACACCAGCATTTATTGTTTAAGGATTCTTCCATTCCCCCCTGCATCCCCTGCCTGCTATAGGTGCACACCAGCATTTATTGTTTAAGGATTCTTCCATTCCCCCCTGCATCCCCTGCCTGCTATAGGTGCACACCAGCATTTATTGTTTAAGGATTCTTCCATTCCCCCCTGCATCCCCTGCCTGCTATAGGTGCACACCAGCATTTATTGTTTAAGGATTCTTCCATTCCCCCCTGCATCCCCTGCCTGCTATAGGTGCATACCAGCATTACATTTTTTAAGACTTATTTTCATTTTCCCCTTCACCACTTGCCTGACATAGTACTCTTAGGACATAGACGCACACCAGTATTCTTCTATTTTTCCTTGCACTCCCTGCTGTAATAGGTTTCTCAGGCCTATAGCACACCCCAGCATTACTTTTTTAAGAATTATGTCATTTCCCTTCTAACCCCTGTCTGCCACAGTCACACATGCATTCATTTTTTTAAGGAATATTCCATTTTTTCCTGCACCCCCTACCTGTCATAGGTCACTTACTTCATAGGGGCACACAAGCATTTATATTTTAATGGCTATTTGATTTCCCCTGCACCTGCTGCCTGCTGCCTGCTGCCTGCCATAGCGCACACCAGCATTAATTAATTTAAATATTATTCCGTTTCCCCTGGCACCCATTGCCTGGCATAGGTCTCTTAAGTCTCTGGCATACATCAGCAATACATTTTTAAGGATTATTCAATTTTTCCCTGTATCCCCCTGCCTGTCACAGGTGTCTCCCCTTAAAGGCACATAAAGCAAAAGGTATCCTATTTGAAATATTATGTAATGGTTTGGATTGGAATGGATACACTATTGTTATTTGTTTTAGGATTGTCTCACAAACTTATATTGTCTGTATGAATAATTTGACCTGCAAAAATGCCAAACTTCACTAAATGTTTTTCTTGTTAGTTTGCTTTTAGGTGCAGAAGAGACATCACCCACAGTTCTGCCAGATAGAAGGATGGCGCAAAGTGACTCCACTGCTTGAAGATGGTTCCAAAAGAAAGATCTTCCTGCCAAGAAAATGCCCAATGAGCAGGAGAAGAAAAAGCAGATTGCCACCACTGATGTGCCACCTTCAGTCTTTTTCAGGAAACATGGTGTTCCTGCCACACCTTCCTCTGGGCAGCAAGCTGAGAGCAGTACCCCCACATCAACAGCACCACCCCAACATAAGCCCAAGCCCATATCTCTCAGCGAGGCATCCACTGCAACCATGGCAAAGATTAGTGAGCCAGAACTAGATTTGTCTTACCCGCAAAGTACCCAATCATTGCAGGAAACTGAGTAAAGTGGACTGCCCCGGCCGAGTTCAAGACCCGCCATGAGAAAAAAGGGACAATGAAAGTTCCTGAAAGCCTTTCAATTATGGAAAGTCACAGTGATGAGGACAAGCCAGTGATTGCCAGTTTGGAATGCAGCTCAGAGAACACCGAGATAATCCCTCCTATTCAACCTGCTCAGAGAGATTCAGCATTGGTTCCACCACCACCACCACCACCACCAACATCCATATTTGTAAGTCTCCCACTGAGACATGCATCCATAACTAACTTAGTCAAAGTACGTAGTGCAGAGAGGCAAACAACCCACCCATCTGCCTCCAGTTCCAAAGGCATTGGCAGTGGCACACTAAACAATTTCTCCTTCCCAGTTTGGGACTTCTTTATGATTAGCGAGCAGGAAGATAACATCGCATTAATCTCAATTTGCCACACAAGTGTTTTTCGAATCAAGCCAGGATCACACTATGGTACTGGAGGCCAAATGTTCCACATGAAAAACAGAGTCAAGCCTACCACAAGGCGTTTACGATCCCAAAGAGAGTCATGCGAGATCATATGTGGAGAAGTAAAGGAAATGGCAAAGACTAAACCAATAGTTACTATTAGTATTACATGGTTAAAGAAAGGCTGTGATGTGATTGGGTGCAGAACAAGAGATAGCTCAGTGTGTCCTTTGTGCTTTGGAGAAGAAGGAAGTCTGTTTGAGTTGTACTTAACAGAAGTAAATGTATATGGAGCTGAAAGAGAGTGGTGTCTTCATCTGTATTTAAGAAAGAACTTCAAGTTAAGTAATTTAATACTATATTTTATGAACTTTGTTGTGAAGTGTCAGTAAGTGTTCTAATGTTTTTAAACTTATTCTGTTCATGTTTACAAAGTGAAAAGCTGTTTTGGGAGGTGTAGAGCTTTGTATGCTTGCATGAGGATCTTGAACTGACATGTCTTCTGGATGGGGAGCCAGTGGAGGTTTCTGAGGTGAGGGGTGATATGGGTTCATTTGGGGAGGTCTAGGATGAGTTTGGCTGTGGTGTTCTGTATGATCTGAAGTATTTTGAGGAGCTGGGTGGAAATTTCAGCATAGAGACCGTTGTTGTAGTTGAGATGGCTGGTGACGAGGGCCTGTGTGACAGTCTTTCTGGTGTTGATTGGGCTTCATCTGAAGATTCTGTAGAGCATGCAAAGGGTGTGTAAGCAGGAGGAGGCAACTGCATTGACTTGTTGTTTCATGGTCAGTTGGCTGCTGAGGATAATGCTGAGGTTGAATGAATGGTCTGTCAGTGTGGGTGTTGGTCTGAGTTCTCCTGACTACCAGCTGTGCTGTAATATGGAGGTGTTCTTCCCAAAGATCAGTACTTCTGTTTTGGCAGAGTTGAGTTTAAGGTGGCTGACTCTCATTCATTTTGCTACATTGGTTGTGGTGTTGCAGATGTTTGTTCTGGTGTTGGAGGGGTCCTTCTGAGAAAGAGGATTAGTTGAGTGTCGCCTGGGTAGGAGATTATGTTTAGTCCGTGGGATTTGACAACACCTGTGTGGGGGGTCATGTAGATGATGAACAGGGTAGGGGCTGAGGGCTGATCCTTGGAGTATGCCGCATTTAATGCGTTGGGTGCGGAGGTGTTGGGAGGCATTCGGATGCTCTGTGTGCTTCCTGTAAGGAAAGAGGGAATCCACTTGAGGGTGTATTGCTGTATGCTGATGTTGTAGAGCCTGTAGGTAATGGTGCGGTAGGACACGGTGTTGAATGCAGCAGAGGTGTCGAAGAGGCTCAGTGACACAGCTTCTCCATTTTCAAGGACTGTTCTGATGTCATCTGTGGTGGCAATAAGCACGGTCTCAGTGATGACATAAACATTTTGGACTAATAAAAAATACAGAAATTCAACAGCGCCCCCATGCACTGCTTATGACCTCACATACAACATCACTCATGACATGTTCTGTGACATCATTTATGACATCACTGATGACATCTCAAATGACATCATTGATGATATCACTGATGTCATAACTGATATAACGTTACTTTAACCATTGTTTTTGCCACAGAATTTCTATATTTCTATGCTATATTTTAGTTTTTTTTAAGTGTTTGTATGGTAGAATAACTGAATAATATATCCTGCATACTGACATCATTCTGAAAGGGAGTTGTTTTCGTATTGTAACTTAACAGGAAAGGGTGCACACTTTGCAAATATATATATATATATATATATATATATATATATATATATATATATATATATATGGTTGGAAAATACAACGGCGTGCTCTAGAAGAATGCTGGAAATTCTCATTGCCAGCACGTGGGATGAACATAAGGGACTGACGACCCAGATAAATGAACTGATGGAGGAATTCAAAAAAGAAAGCGACCAGACCGAAACAAGCAGAGTACTTAAACTGGTTGATGACAGTATAAAAACATATGAAAAAGAGATAGTGGGCCAGAAAACAGCGTAAGTTCCTGCGAGACGAGAGGTACTATGCCGCCGGCAGAATACTGACTTTTGCCAGAAAATATGATAAAGCAAGGTCAGCGTTAGCGAGAGACAAAGCCCTGGGTACACTAGAAGTGAACAAGGAAGGCTCAACAACAGACTTAAGTTCTGACCAGGAATCCATAGATAGCACCTCGTCAAGAGTAAATGAACAACAGTCTTTTTCCAAGGAGCTGCGCCTCGTACAAATGACAAAAGAACACTCTGTCAGAGAGGGAGAGGACATGGAACAAGAAACAAAACTGCAAACAGAGGGCAAGACGAAGGAAATTTAAGGACTGTTGTCATGGAAATCGCGGCCAAACGAACAAGAAAGTATAATGGAGGACAATGAGACGAAATTAACGGTACTGAACTTATCTAACAAAACACTGACAGAGGAAGAAGAGAGTGTATTGAAATTGGGTCTGTCATTTTGCCCAGATGTAAGCTTTGACTATGCGCAGACGAGAGTAGACCTTTATAAATTTGAGCGCAAACTTAAATTGTATAAACTTCACTATGCCAAGAACACAGGGGCCATGGGAGTAAGGCAACCCTCCCCACCCAATCCTGACACGAGATTGGCAATAGAGGATATTCCCATGTTGCACGTAATGACAGACCTAGGCAGAAACACTGATGTGAATATGAGAGGTGATCTAACTGACCCCTTTGATCCAACGCACATTGAGGACTTAACAAATCAACATGGCATAGAAACACGAGAACACTGTCAACAGACTTCAGAGCTAGATCACGATATGTCCCCATGACAGCCAAAGATAATATTGATATCTTTAGCAGCCTAGTGGCACAAGACCTTGAAAAACGTATACAACTGACACCACGCAACAAAAACATGACTAAGAGCCAGTGGGAGGCTATTAAGAACTTACAGAATGATCAAGATCTTGTCATCAAACCCTCTGATAAAGGGGGGAACATAGTACTCATGACCAGGACTAAGTACACCAGGGAAGCCTACCAGCAACTCAATGACACCAACTGCTACTGCAAGATGGACAAAAGATATCTAATTAATCTACAAAATAGATATCTACTAAGGTTGCAAGAGTGGCATGAGAAAGGGCTACTCATATTGGACGAAAGGCAGTTTCTTAGAAAGGAAACACCTACCACACCTACCTTATATCTGTTACCTAAAGTCCACAAACACGCACAGGAACCATCAGGCAGACCCAAAGTGTCCTCCAAAAATAGCCTTTTAGAGAACACCTCGTCCTATGTCGATCATTTTCTGTTTCCATTTGTTAAAGAATTAAATTCTTATTTGAGAGACACCACCGACTTCCAGACAAAAATAAACAGCATTGCCTTAACGATAATCATTGGCTAGTCAGCTTGGACGTCGAGTCCTTATATACTAGTATTAGACACCAGGACGGACTCAAAGCATGCAAATTGTTCCTCAAGACCCGAGATATTCATTTGTTGGAACATACACACATGCTGCTAGAAATGATCGAAACTTGCTTGCAAGAAAATGTATTTAAGTTTGAAAAGGATTTGTATAAAAAGCTACAGGGGACTTCTATGGGTACCTGCTTTGCTTCCAGCTATGCCAATCTCATGGTGGGCTGGTGGGAGAAGCAGGTGCTCTGGCATGACAGCATAGAAAAATGGATTTATCATGTGAAATCATGGTTGAGATATATCGATGATGTGTTTTTTATTTGGGAAGGTGATGAAATGGGATTGAACACGTGAATGTAAATGATGTTAACCTCAGATTCACTAGGCACTACAGTAAAGAAACCATTGACTTCCTTGACCTCAAACTTACCATCGAGGGGGGCACCATTAGCACTAATCTCTTTAGAAAGAAAACAGCTGGTAACTCCATCCTGCATGCCTCGAGTTGCCACCCACCGAGCTTCAGATGGGGCATACCCTACAGTGAGTTTTTAAGAGCCAAAAGAAACTGTAGCACTACTACCGCATATGAACACACTAAACAGGCTATGAAAATGAGGTTCAGGGAAAGAGGTTATTCCGCTTGAGCTCTTAAGCAAGCCGAAGTTCGAGTCAAAGACCTCTCCAGGGATGAAATCTTACCTCTTAACAACTCCATTAAAACATTGAACAAAGAACAGACAGATTCCGTTAGGTTCATCACCAGATTTAGCAGTCACACTGTACAACTGCGTAAGATCTTAAAATCCAGATGGGGGATCTTAAGACAGGACCCCATACTGAGGAACAAGATAGGACCTAACCCAGCAATAACCTACAGGAGAAGTACCTCATTTAGAGACATACTAGTACATAGCCATCTACAGCCTGTAGAAACTAACGGGCTCAAACAAACAAAAGGATTCCGCAAATGCGGGAACTGTAAAGCCTGTAGACACAGCAGGAATGTCACTGAAACTACCTTAGAGAGAACTAAAACCACATGGAAGATTCCCAAGTTGATCACTTATAATATTGACTTTGTGATCTACACCATTGTGTGCCCCTGTGGTCTGTGGTACATTGGCTCTACAACATTCCCAGTGAAGAAAAGGATCTTGGAACACTGGAGAGCCATAACCAAGAAAGACCATAGCTATAAAACAGCTAGGCACTTCACAGACAAACATGGTGGTGACTGGACAGAGGCCAGGTATTTTGGCGTGGACTAACCCCAGAGGTGGCAACCGAATAGCAGCATTGCGTAGATTAGAATCTCGCTTCATATTGCAAGCCAGAACCAAGTTCCCAGGAGGGCGGAACCTGGATGAGGAGATGCATTCTTACTTATAGCGCAGCCCTTAACATGATGTGTAATTATCGTATTACCTCACGCCCCTTTATTCCCCACTGATACCCCCTTTATACTCATCTTTTTCTAGTTTTCTTTTGGTTTAACACATTAAAATACACTTCATTATATCCTATTAGACTCATGTTGTTAGAATATGTCGATGTGTTTACATATAGGAGTTATACACTACTGGAACTGTAAGAAATTGATGACAACAACAAATATTTAATCTGAGTGACTCGCAAGAACTATGTTGTAAACATTTTGCAGACCTTATGTGAATTACTTTGATGTACTAATTATGTGCTTTACACCCTGTTTGCAGGTACACTGAGCTTTGGCACATCACCGGACTCACTCAGCTATGAAAAGATATGTGCACTGTGAGAGTAAGGACATCTACAGCTATCCTCTTATCTCTTAGACACTATAGTACTTTTAATCATCGGATTTGGAATTTGGCATCAGATAATACAAACGTACACAGATTGGGTACTATACCGCAATTTCTCTATGTCCCCCTGACATGGGTAACATGATGCCAAAGCCACAGCACAGGGTTTTGCCCGTCCAAACCCACTGGACTACTGTCCATATGGTGATACTCCCAGCTTATTTCTTACGAAGTAACATATCTGAGAAAGCACCACGACACCATTCACAGCACTAACTATTACAATTGTCAGGGCTAAGACAACCATGGAAATGATTCGAGAATACACAATTCTCCAATAGCAATGTCCCAACATTTATTCACCAGTAGTTAACACCAATTCATTTTTTTGTACTTTCACATTTCACCTTAAACACAATACAACAACGCAACATGATTTCTATATATTTTGTTTGTTGACTTGTAAATATATTACGACTTGTAAATATTTCTTCTATGTCTATCACTTGTCATGTGATGCAGTAAATCACCATGTTATTATTTAATGGGGTCAGACCCAGGTTGGGGTCAGATGACCAAGACCACGGCTGTGGTCGAAACGCGTATTTTTGTCATGCAACAATAAACAACTGATGATACCTGACCAGGGGGCTTGTGAGGTGCTTTTTCTTCACTTTGTTTCACTTTGGAATATATATATATATATATATATATATATAAATATATATATATATATATATATTCACTGAAAAAACCATAGGTTTCAGACACGTTATAGTTAGAAATTAGCATTATATATATTAAACATATTTAAACTTTACAGAAGCACACAGTCACTGCATGATGTCATCAGTGATGTCACTGACCATGTCATGAGTGATGTAATATGTGACGTCATCAGCAGTGCATTGCGGGGGCGCAAGTTAACGGGGGAATTTCACGGGTTTTGTACGAGTGAAATGTCCAACTAACTATAACTGTCCCTAAAACCTATGGTTTTTTCAGTGAATTTCAAAGGTTTTTAAATGCTAATTTCTAACTATAACGTGTCTGAAACCTATGGTTTTTCAGTAAATTTCAAAGGTTTTTAAATGCTAATTTCTAACTATAACGTGCCTGAAACCTATGGTTTTTTCAGTGAATTTCAAAGGTTTTTTAAATGCTAGCTTCTAACTATGCCTACAGATGTAGGACATGTGAAGAAAGAAGAAAAAACGCACAGAACGAAGCAAAAGAAATGCAGAAAGAAGCAAGAGAGGCCCACAAAGACGAAGAAAAGTGCAGCAAGAAGCAAAAGATGTGCAGAAAGAACAAACAGAGGAGCAGAAAGAGGCCTTGTTCCAAAATCATCCTGTGCCCACAACTTTTTCAGACGGGTACTGGTGGTAACTGACTGTGACTAACCAGAGCCAGTGCTATGCTAAAAGACACTTAGAATACAGTGAAAACACCTACATACACTAGGAAACACTATGCGTTGGGGTACCCCTGTGATTAGCATGACCTCCTCTGTAAGTCCCTAGTACATAATAGGGCAGGGGGATTAAAACTACCTCTTAAAACACAAGAGCGCCACCCGCAGTCACCATCACCTCATCAGATCCGCCAAAAGGGCCTCACTCAAAGACCGCCTAGACAACAACGCACACAACAGCAAAGAGCTCTTCAACATCGTGAAGGAACTCTCCAACCCCAGCTCCAACACCAACGACATCCAGCTGTCGCGAGACCTGTGCGACTCACTGGCCACCTTCTTCCACCGCAAAATCGCCGACATCCACGACAGCTTCAACACCACGACTGCCCCGGCAACCACCGAGACCACTGCCCCCACAACCACCAACCGCCTGCTCTCCTGGACCAACATCAACGACGAGGACACCAGCGAGATCATGAGACACCATCCACTCCAGTTCACCGCTAGACCCGTGCCCTCACCACATCTTCAACAAAGCCAGTACAGCCATCGCGCCCCATCTCCGGAAAATAATCAACATCTCCTTCGAGACAGCAACCTTCCCGGAAAGCTGGAAGCACGCCGAGATCACCGCCTTACTCAAGAAACCCAAGGCAGACCCCAAGGACCTCAAGAACTTCCGACCCATCTCTCTGCTCCCGTTCCCCGCGAAGGTCACCGAGAAAATCGTCAACAAACAACTGACCCGCTACCTCGAGGAGAACAACATCCTGGACCCTTCCCAGTCCGGCTTCCGCAGCAACCACAGCACCGAAACCGCCCTCATCGCCGCCACTGATGACATCAGGACCCTGCTAGACAACGGAGAAACAGCAGCCCTCATCCTCCTGGACCTATCAGCCGCCTTCGACACGGTCTGCCACCACACACTACGAACACGCCTTCACGACGCCGGGATCCAAGAGAAGGCCCTGGACTGGACCACATCCTTCCTTTCCGGCAGAACACAAGCGTCCGCCTCGCCCCTTCCGATCCAAGGCCACCAAGATCATCTGCGGCGTACCCCAAGGCTCCTCCCTCAGCCCAACGCTGTTCAACATCTACATGGCACACCTCGCCCACGTCGCCCGACAGCACAACCTCAACATCATCTCCTACGCCGACGACACCCAGCTGATCCTCTCCCTCACCAAAGACCCTCACACCGCCAAAGCCCACCTCCACGAAGGAATGAAGGCCGTCGCCAAATGGATGAGGACCAGCCGCCTGAAGCTGAACTCGGACAAGACGGAGGTCCTCATCCTTGGTTCCAACCCTTCAGCCTGGGACGACTCCTGGTGGCCAACATCACTGGGAACAGCCCCGCCACCCACCGACCACGTACGCAACCTAGGGGTCATCCTCGACCCCACCCTCTCCATGACTAAGCAGGTCAACGCCGTTTCCTCATCCTGCTTCAACATCCTCCGAATGCTCCGCAGGATCTTCAAGTGGATCCCCACCGAAACAAGAAAAACAGTCACCCAGGCCCTCGTCACCCAGCAGGCTGGACTACAGAAACGCCCTCTACGCAGGAACGACGGCTAAGCTCCTGAGACGGCTGCAACGTATCCAGAACGCCTCTGCACGTCTTATCCTCGACATCCCCCGACGCAGCCACATCACACCCCACCTGAGAGACCTGCACTGGCTCCCTGTCAACAAGAGGATAACCTTTAAGCTCCTCACCCACGCACACAAAGCACTCCACAACTCAGGACCAGCCTACCTCAACAGACGACTCAGCTTCTACACCCCCACCCGCCAGCTCCGCTCGACCAGCCTCACCCTCGCCACAGTCCCCCGCATCCGGAAAACGACCGCCGGCGGCAGATCCTTCTCCCACCTCGCCGCCAAGACCTGGAACACCCTCCCCACCAACCTCCGACAGACCCAAGACCTACTGGCCTTCAGAAGACTCCTCAAGACCTGGCTCTTCGATCAGTAGCAGCACCACCCCCCTCTTCCCCCAGCGCCTTGAGACCCTCGCGGGTATGTAGTGCGCTTTATAAGTGACATGATTGATTGATTGATTGAGGTGACATGTGTGCAAACGCGCCCCGTGGCGCATTTTAAGTTGCGGGATTAAGTCCCCTTGAATCCTGAGGGTCCCTGGGGCCCAACTAGCCCCCCAGGTACCTACAATTAGGACCACAGAGCTGAGTTGCAGAGAGGCGTTCCGAGGCCACGCAACTTTTTTCACCTCTCTGCAACGCAACTCTGTTGTGCTTACTGAAGGTACCTGGTGGGCTAGTTGGCCCCCAGGATCCCTCAGGATTCAAGGGGAATTAATTCCCCAACTTAAAATGCACCACAGGGCGTGTTTGCGCACAAGTCACCTGAGGCCCCGCCCCCTCCCTTCACCACTGTGCAAATGCGCCCGTGGCGCGTTTTAAGTTGGGGGATTAGGTCACCTTGAATCCTGAGGGTCCCTGGGGCCCAACTAGCCCACCAGGTACTTCCAGTAAGCACCACAGGACTGCATTGCAACGCCTGTAATAAATTGTGCAGTTGTATTAAGGTAGTGAAGAGGGTCGTGCTGGGGGTAGTGTTTTAGGGTTTAGGGTAGTGCAGTGGTGTTTGTGTAGTGTAGGGGGTCATGCTGGGGGTAGATTTAGGGTTTAGGGTAGTGCAGTGGTGTTTGGTTAGTGTAGGGAGTCGTGCTGGGGGAGTGTTTTAGGGTTTAGGAGTAGTGCAGTGGTGTTTGGGTAGTGTAGGGGGTCGTGCTGGGGTAGTGTTTTAGGGTTTAGGGTAGTGCAGTGGTGTTTGGGTAGTGTAGGGGGTCGTGCTGGGGGTAGTGGTTTAGGGTAGTGCAGTGGTGTTTGGGTAGTGTAGGGGGTACTGCTGGGGGTAGTGTTTTAGGGTTTAGGGTAGTGCAATGGTGTTTGGGTAGTGTAGGGGTACTGCTGGGGGTAGTGTTTTAGGGTTTAGGGTTGTGCAGTGGTGTTTGGGTAGTGTAGGGGGTACTGCTGGGGGTAGTGTTTTAGGGTTTAGGGTAGTGCAGTGGTGTTTGGGTAGTGTAGGGGTTCGTGCTGGGGGTAGTTTTTAGGGTTTAGGGTAGTGCAGTGGTGTTTGTGTAGTGTAGGGGGTAGTGTTTTAGGGTTTAGGTTAGTGCAGTTGTGTTTGTGTAGTGTAGGGGGTCGTGCTGGGGGTAGTGTTTTAGGGTTTAGGGTAGTGCAGTGGTGTTTGTGTAGTGTAGGAGGTCGTGTTTTAGGGTTTAGGGCAGTGCAGTGGTCTTTGGGTAGTGTAGGGAGTCGTGCGGGGGGTAGTGTTTTAGGGTTTAGGGTAGTGCAGTGGTCTGTGGGTAGTGTAGGGGGTCGTGCGGCGGATAGTGTTTTAGGGTTTAGGGTAGTGCATTGGTGTTTGGGTAGTGTAGGGGTCATGCGGGGGGTAGTGTTTTAGGGTTTAGGGCAGTGCAGTGGTGTTTGGGTAGTGTAGGGGGCATGCTGGGGGGAGTATTTTAGGGTTTAGGGCAGTGCAGTGGTGTTCGGGCAGTGTAGGGGGTCGTGCTGGGGCTGGTGTTTCAGGGTTTAGTGCAGTGCAGTGGTGTTCGGGCAGTGTAGGTGGTCGTGCTGGGGCTGGTGTTTCAGGGTTTAGGGCAGTGCAGTGGTGTTCGGGCAGTGTAGGGGATCATGCTGGGGCTGGTGTTTCAGGGTTTAGGGCAGTGCAGTGGTGTTCGGGCAGTGTAGGGTGTCTTGCTGGTGCTGGTGTTTCAGAGTCTAGGGCAGTGCAGTGGTGTTCGGGCAGTGTAGGGGGTCTTGCTGGGGCTGGTGTTTCAGGGTTTAGGGCAGTGCAGTGGTGTTCGGGCAGTGTAGGGGGTGGTGTTGGGGGTGGTGTTTCAGGGTTTAGGGCAGTGCAGTGGTGTTCGGGCAGTGTAGGGGGTCATGCTGGGGCTAGTGTTTCAGGGTTTAGGGCAGAGCAATGGTGTTCGGGCAGTGTAGGGTGTTGTGCTTGAGGTGGTGTTTCAGGGTTTAGGGCAGTGCAGTGGTGTTTGGGCAGTGTAGGGGTCTTGCTGGGGGTAGTGTTTTAGGGTTTAGGGTAGTGCAGTTGTGTTTGTGTAGTGTAGGGGGTCGTGCTGGAGGTAGTGTTTTAGGGTTTAGGGTAGTGCAGTGGTGTTTGTGTAGTGTAGGAGGTCGTGTTTTAGGGTTTAGGGCAGTGCAGTGGTCTTTGGGTAGTGTAGGGAGTTGTGCGGGGGGTAGTGTTTTAGGGTTTAGGGTAGCGCAGTGGTCTTTGGGTAGTGTAGGGGGTCGTGCGGCGGATAGTGTTTTAGGGTTTAGGGTAGTGCATTGGTGTTTGGGTAGTGTAGGGGGTCATGCGGGGGTAGTGTTTTAGGGTTTAGGGCAGTGCAGTGGTGTTTGGGTAGTGTAGGGGGTCGTGCTGGGGGAGTGTTTTAGGGTTTAGGGCAGTGCAGTGGTGTTCGGGTAGTGTAGGGGGTCGTGCTGGGGGAAGTGTTTGAGGGTTTATGGCAGTGCAGTCGTGTTCGGGTAGTGTAGGGGGTCATGCTGGGGGAGTATTTTAGGATTTAGGGCAGTGCAGTGATGTTCGGGCAGTGTAGGGGGTCGTGCTGGGGCTGGTGTTTCAGGGTTTAGTGCAGTGCAGTGGTGTTCGGGCAGTGTAGGTTGTCGTGCTGGGGCTGGTGTTTCAGGGTTTAGGGCAGTGCAGTGGTGTTCGGGCAGTGTAGGGGGTCGTGCTGGGGCTGGTGTTTCAGGGTTTAGGGCAGTGCAGTGGTGTTTGGGCAGTGTAGGGGTCTTGCTGGGGCTGGTGTTTCAGAGTCTAGGGCAGTGCAGTGGTGTTCGGGCAGTGTAGGGGGTCTTGCTGGGGCTGGTGTTTCAGGGTTTAGGGCAGTGCAGTGGTGTTCGGGCAGTGTAGGGGGTGGTGTTGGGGATGGTGTTTCAGGGTTTAGTGCAGTGCAGTGGTGTTCGGGCAGTGTAGGGGGTCGTGCTGGGGCTAGTGTTTCAGGGTTTAGGGCAGAGCAATGGTGTTCAGGTAGTGTAGGGTGTTGTGCTTGAGGTGGTGTTTCAGGGTTTAGGGCAGTGCAGTGGTGTTCGGGCAGTGTAGGGGGTCCTGCTGAGGGTGGTGTTTCAGGGTTTAGGGCAGTGGTGTTCAGGCAGTGTAGGGGGTCTTGCTGGGGGTGATGTTTCAGGGTTTAGGGCAGTGCAGTGGTGTTCGGGCAGTGTAGGGGGTCGTGCTGGGGGTGGTGTTTCAGGGTTTAGGGCAGTGCAGTGGTGATCCGGCAGTGTAGGGGGTTGTGCAGGGGGGTGGTGTTGTGCAGGGGGGTGGTCTTTCAGGGTTTAGGGCAGTGCAGTGGTGTTCCGGCAGTGTAGGGGGTCATGCTGTGGGTGGTGTTTCAGGGTTTAGGGCAGTGCAGTGGTGTTCGGGCATTGTAGGGTGTCGTGCTGGGGGGTGGTGTTTCACGGTTTAGGGCAGTGTAGTGGTGTTCGGGCAGTGTTGGGGGTCGTGCAGGGGGTGGTGTTTCAGGGTTTAGGGCAGTGCAGTGGTGTTCGGCCAGTGTAGGTGGTCTTGCTGGGGGTGGTGTTTCTGGGTTTAGTGCAGTGGTGTTCGGGCAGTGTAGGGGGTCTTGCTGGGGGTGGTGTTTCAGGGTTTAGGGCAGTGCAGTGGTGTTCGGGCAGTGTAGGGGGTCTTGCTGGGGCTGGTGTTTCAGGGTTTAGGGCAGTGCAGTGGTGTTCGGGCAGGGTAGGGGGTCTTGCTGGGGCTGGTGTTTCAGGGTTTAGGGCAGTGCAGTGATGTTCGGGCAGTGTAGGGGGTCATGCTGGGGCTGGTGTTTGAGGGTTTAGGGCAGGGCAGTGGTGTTCGGGCAGTATAGGGGGTCTTGCTGGGGGTGGTGTTTCAGGGTTTAGGGCAGTGGTGTTCGGGCAGTGTAGGGGGTCTTGCTGGGGGTGATGTTTCAGGGTTTAGGGCAGTGCAGTAATGTTCGGGCAGTGTAGGGGGTCTTGCTGGGGGTAGTGTTTCAGGGTTTAGGGCAGTGCAGTGGTGTTCGGGCAGTGTAGGGGTCGTGCAGGGGTGGTATTTCAGGGTTTAGCGTAGTGCAGTGGTGTTCGGGCAGTGTAGGGGGTCGTGCTGGGGCTGGTCTTTCAGGGTTTAGGGCAGTGCAGTGGTGTTTGGGCAGTGAAGGGGGTCTTGCTGGGGGTGGTGTTTCAGGGTTTAGGACAGTGGTGTTCGGGCAGTGTAGAGGGTCTTGCTGGGGGTGGTGTTTCAGGGTTTAGGGCAGTGTAGGGGGTCTTGTTGGGGGTGGTGTTTCAGGGTTTAGGGCAGTGCAGTGGTGTTCGGGCAGTGTAGGGGGTCATGCTGGGGCTAGTGTTTCAGGGTTTAGGGCAGAGCAATGGTGTTCAGGCAGTGTAGGGTGTTGTGCTTGAGGTGGTGTTTCAGGGTTTAGGGCAGTGCAGTGGTGTTTGGGCAGTGTAGGGGGTCTTGCTGGGGGTAGTGTTTTAGGGTTTAGGGTAGTGCAGTGGTGTTTGTGTAGTGTAGGGGGTAGTGTTTTAGGGTTTAGGGTAGTGCAGTTGTGTTTGTGTAGTGTAGGGGGTCGTGCTGGGGGTAGTGTTTTAGGGTTTAGGGTAGTGCAGTGGTGTTTGTGTAGTGTAGGAGGTCGTGTTTTAGGGTTTAGGGCAGTGCAGTGGTCTTTGGGTAGTGTAGGGAGTCGTGCGGGGGGTAGTGTTTTAGGGTTTAGGGTAGCGCAGTGGTCTTTGGGTAGTGTAGGGGGTCATGCGGCGGATAGTGTTTTAGGGTTTAGGGTAGTGCATTGGTGTTTGGGTAGTGTAGGGGGTCATGCGGGGGGGTAGTGTTTTAGGGTTTAGGGCAGTGCAGTGGTGTTTGGGTAGTGTAGGGGGTCGTGCTGGGGGGAGTGTTTTAGGGTTTAGGGCAGTGCAGTGGTGTTCGGGTAGTGTAGGGGGGTCGTGCTGGGGGAAGTGTTTGAGGGTTTATGGCAGTGCAGTCGTGCTCGGGTAGTGTAGGGGGTCATGCTGGGGGGAGTATTTTAGGATTTAGGGCAGTGCAGTGGTGTTCGGGCAGTGTAGGGGGGCGTGCTGGGGCTGGTGTTTCAGGGTTTAGTGCAGTGCAGTGGTGTTCGGGCAGTGTAGGTTGTCATGCTGGGGCTGGTGTTTCAGGGTTTAGGGCAGTGCAGTGGTGTTCGGGCAGTGTAGGGGGTCGTGCTGGGGCTGGTGTTTCAGGGTTTAGGGCAGTGCAGTGGTGTTCGGGCAGTGTAGGGGGTCTTGCTGGGGCTGGTGTTTCAGAGTCTAGGGCAGTGCAGTGGTGTTCGGGCAGTGTAGGGGGTCTTGCTGGGGCTGGTGTTTCAGGGTTTAGGGCAGTGCAGTGGTGTTCGGGCAGTGTAGGGGGTGGTGTTGGGGATGATGTTTTAGGGTTTAGTGCAGTGCAGTGGTGTTCGGGCAGTGTAGGGGGTCGTGCTGGGGCTAGTGTTTCAGGGTTTAGGGCAGAGCAATGGTGTTCAGGTAGTGTAGGGTGTTGTGCTTGAGGTGGTGTTTCAGGGTTTAGGGCAGTGCAGTGGTGTTCGGGCAGTGTAGGGGGTCTTGCTGAGGGTGGTGTTTCAGGGTTTAGGGCAGTGGTGTTCAGGCAGTGTAGGGGGTCTTGCTGGGGGTGATGTTTCAGGGTTTAGGGCAGTGCAGTGGTGTTCGGGCAGTGTAGGGGGTCGTGCTGGGGGTGGTGTTTCAGGGTTTAGGGCACTGCAGTGGTGATCCGGCAGTGTAGGGGGTTGTGCAGGGGGTGGTGTTGTGCAGGGGGTGGTCTTTCAGGGTTTAGGGCAGTGCAGTGGTGTTCCGGCAGTGTAGGGGGTCATGCTGGGGGTGGTGTTTCAGGGTTTAGGGCAGTGCAGTGGTGTTCGGGCATTGTAGGGTGTCGTGCTGGGGGGTGGTGTTTCAGGGTTTAGGGCAGTGCAGTGGTGTTCGGGCAGTGTAGGGGGTCTTGCAGGGTGTGGTGTTTCAGGGTTTAGGGCAGTACAGTGGTGTTTGGGCAGTGTAGGAGGTCGTGCAAGGGGTGGTGTTTCAGGGTTTAGGGCAGTGCAGTGGTGTTCGGCCAGTGTAGGTGGTCTTGCTGGGGGTGGTGTTTCTGGGTTTAGTGCAGTGGTGTTCGGGCAGTGTAGGGGGTCTTGCTGGGGGTGGTGTTATAGGGTTTAGGGCAGTGCAGTGGTGTTCGGGCAGTGTAGGGGGTCTTGCTGGGGCTGGTGTTTCAGGGTTTAGGGCAGTGCAGTGGTGTTCAGGCAGTGTAGGGGGTCTTGCTGGGGCTGGTGTTTCAGGGTTTAGGGCAGTGCAGTGATGTTCGGGCAGTGTAGGGGGTCATGCTGGGGCTGGTGTTTGAGGGTTTAGGGCAGTGCAGTGGTGTTCGGGCAGTGTAGGGGGTCGTGCTGGGGCTGGTGTTTCAGGGTTTAGGGCAGTGCAGTGGTTTTCGGGCAGTGTAGGGGGTCGTGCTGGGGGTGGTGTTTCAGGGTTTAGGGCAGGGCAGTGGTGTTCGGGCAGTATAGGGGGTCTTGCTGGGGGTGGTGTTTCAGGGTTTAGGGCAGTGGTGTTCGGGCAGTGTAGGGGGTCTTGCTGGGGGTGATGTTTCAGGGTTTAGGGCAGTGCAGTAATGTTCGGGCAGTGTAGGGGGTCTTGCTGGGGGTAGTTTTTCAGGGTTTAGGGCAGTGCAGTGGTGTTCGGGCAGTGTAGGGGGTCGTGCAGGGGGTGGTATTTCAGGGTTTAGGGTAGTGCAGTGGTGTTCGGGCAGTGTAGGGGGTCATGCTGGGGCTGGTCTTTCAGGGTTTAGGGCAGTGCAGTGGTGTTCGGGCAGTGAAGGGGGTCTTGCTGGGGGTGGTGTTTCAGGGTTTAGGACAGTGGTGTTCGGGCAGTGTAGAGGGTCTTGCTGGGGGTGATGTTTCAGGGTTTAGGGCAGTGCAGTGGTGTTCGGGCAGTGTAGGGGGTTGTGCTGGGGATGGTGTTTCAGGGTTTAGGGCAGTGCAGTAGTGTTCGGGCAGTGTAGGGGGTCGTGCAGGGGGTGGTGTTTCAGGGTATAGGGCAGTGCAGAAGTGTTTGGGCAGTGTAGGGGGTTGTGCTGGGGGTGGTGTTTCAGGGTTTAGGGCAGTGCAGTGGTGTTCGGGCAGTGTAGGGGGTCAAGCACGGGGTGGTGTTTCAGGGTTTAGGGCAGTGCAGTGGCGTTCGGGCAGTGTAGGGGGTCGTGCTGGGGCTGGTGTTTCAGGGTTTAGGGCAGTGCAGTGGTGTTGGGGCAGTGTAGGGGGTCGTGCTGGGGCTGGTGTTTCACGGTTTAGGGCAGTGCAGTGGTGTTGGGGCAGTGTAGGGGGTCGTGCTGGGGCTGGTGTTTCAGGGTTTAGGGCAGGGCAGTGGTGTTCGGGCAGTGTAGGGGGTCTTTCTGGGGGTGGTGTTTCAGGGTTTAGGGCAGTGGTGTTCGGGCAGTGTAGGGGGTCTTGCTGGGGGTGATGTTTCAGGGTTTAGGGCAGTGCAGTAATGTTCGGGCAGTGTAGGGGGTCTTGCTGGGGGTAGTGTTTCAGGGTTTAGGGCATTGCAGTGGTGTTCGGGCAGTGTAGGGGGTCGTGCAGGGGGTGGTGTTTCAGGGTTTAGGGTAGTGCAGTGGTGTTCGGGCAGTGTAGGGGGTCATGCTGGGGGTGGTGTTTCAGGGTTTAGGGCAGTGCAGTGGTGTTAGGGCAGTGTAGGGGGTCGTGCTGGGGGTGGTGTTTCAGGGTTTAGGGCAGTGCAGTGGTGTTCGGGCAGTGTAGGGGGTCGTGCACGGGGTGGTGTTTCAGGGTTTAGGGCAGTGCAGTGGCATTCGGGCAGTGTAGGGTCATGCTGGGGCTTGTGTTTCACGGTTTAGGGCAGTGCAGTGGTGTTGGGGCAGTGTAGGGGGTCGTGCTGGGGCTGGTGTTTCAGGGTTTAGGGCAGTGCAGTGGTGTTCGGGCGGTGTAGGGGGTCGTGCTGGGGCTGGTGTTTCAGGGTTTAGGGCAGTGCAGTGGTGCTCGGGCGGTGTAGGGGGTCATGCTGGGAGTGGTGTTTCAGGGTTTAGGGCAGTGCAGTGGTGTTCGGGCAGTGTAGGGGGTCGTGCTGGGGGTGGTGTTTCAGGGTTTAGGGCAGTGCAGTGGTGTTCGGGCAGTGTAGGGGGTCGTGCAGGGTGTGGTGTTTCAGGGTTTAGGGCAGTACAGTGGTGTTTGGGCAGTGTAGGGGGTCGTGCAGGGGGTGGTGTTTCAGGGTTTAGGGCAGTGCAGTGGTGTTCGGCCAGTGTAGGTGGTCTTGCTGGGGGTGGTGTTTCTGGGTTTAGTGCAGTGGTGTTCGGGCAGTGTAGGGGGTCTTGCTGGGGGTGGTGTTTCAGGGTTTAGGGCAGTGCAGTGGTGTTCGGGCAGTGTAGGGGGTCTTGCTGGGGCTGGTGTTTCAGGGTTTAGGGCAGTGCAGTGGTATTCGGGCAGTGTAGGGGGTCTTGCTGGGGCTGGTGTTTCAGGGTTTAGGGCAGTGCAGTGATGTTCGGGCAGTGTAGGGGGTCATGCTGGGGCTGGTGTTTGACGGTTTAGGGCAGTGCAGTGGTGTTCGGGCAGTGTAGCGGGTCGTGCTGGGGCTGGTGTTTCAGGGTTTAGGGCAGTGCAGTGGTTTTCGGGCAGTGTAGGGGGTCGTGCTGGGGGTGGTGTTTCAGGGTTTAGGGCAGGGCAGTGGTGTTCGGGCAGTATAGGGGGTCTTGCTGGGGGTGGTGTTTCAGGGTTTAGGGCAGTGGTGTTCGGGCAGTGTAGGGGGTCTTGCTGGGGGTGATGTTTCAGGGTTTAGGGCAGTGCAGTAATGTTCGGGCAGTGTAGGGGGTCTTGCTGGGGGTAGTGTTTCAGGGTTTAGGGCAGTGCAGTGGTGTTCGGGCAGTGTAGGGGGTCGTGCAGGGGGTGGTATTTCAGGGTTTAGGGTAGTGCAGTTGTGTTCGGGCAGTGTAGGGGGTCGTGCTGGGGCTGGTCTTTCAGGGTTTAGGGCAGTGCAGTGGTGTTCGGGCAGTGAAGGGGGTCTTGCTGGGGGTGGTGTTTCAGGGTTTAGGACAGTGGTGTTCGGGCAGAGTAGAGGGTCTTGCTGGGGGTGATGTTTCAGGGTTTAGGGCAGTGCAGTGGTGTTCGGGCAGTGTAGGGGGTCTTGCTGGGGGTAGTGTTTCTGGGTTTAGGGCAGTGCAGTGGTGTTCGTACAGTGTAGGGGGTTGTAGCAATACGTAACTGAACGAAGTACA